>CM069063.1:4055525-5255525 GCA_035220775.1 Malus fusca
CATACACACAAACACAGATTACACACACACACACACGGACAGATTACACACACATTTTACACACACAACTCACACACAGGTTACACACACAACTCACACACACACACACATAGATTACACAGGTTACACACAGATTACACACACACACACGGATAGATTACACACACATTTTACACACACAACTCACACACAGGTTACACACACAACTCACACACACACACACACAGATTACACAGGTTACACACAGATTACACAAACACACACACACACACACACACAAACACACAGACAAATTACACACAGTACACACAAACACACACACACAGAGAGCACACACCTGAGACTAATCTCAATTTCATCTTATGAAAACCCCAAATTCTAATCTCAATTTCACCTAAATATCAAAACCCTAATTTGTTCAATTGCAAATCCACTTGTATATTATGAATTTCTCAAACCCAAAACAACAAAATCAAATAAACCTCAGTTAATATCACAAACAAATCCACACAAATCGACGAAAAAAATCGAAGATTCGAAGCTTACCAACTTGAGGCAGATGACAGCGACCAGATGCTGTAAGGACGACGATGAGCGTGAGGACGATGTGGGAGCACGGCAAGGACGACGACGAGGGCAGACGCAGAGATGAGGACGATGTGGGATGTGGGATGTGGGAAGACGCAGAAAATCTGTCGATGGTTTCTCTGGCTTACGAGTCCGCCCGAAATTGGGATCCCTCGTGAAGAACGGCTAAGCCCCCCCTTAGTCCTAGCGAATCCCACCTAAGCTCATTAAAGCTAATCCCGGTACCCACCAAACACCGGACTATAGTCTAGTCCAGTCCAGTCCCAGCGAATCCTGTCAAACAGACGTGCCCTAAAGGAATTAACTTTTGGCTACACCACTCAACTTAGGATTCCTATATATCATGCACCTTATAAGCGTGGTACAAGTGTTGAGCATTTGTGGAACAAAAAATAATTCTAAAAATTATGAAGCTAACATGTAAATTTTTGTTTGTAATTGACAAGAATGCCCTTATTCAATTGGTGAGGCCCGCATTCCCTCTACACGCATCAACCATCAAGAAAACTTGAGTTGCTGACTACAACTTCTTCAAGTTTTTCTGCTCAAGGCAAGGAGACAAGGCAATGAAATCAAATGTACTAACTAATTTCTATCTTTAAACTTTTTTATCATTTGAAATCTTATTCCTTTAAACAAAAAAAAAAAACCTTAATAACATGCTACCAAAAGCCTAATAAGGATAATGTTAGAGAGACTAATAATATCATACCAAAGATCCTACAAAATAATTCTTAAAAATCATGCCACTTAGTAATATGGTCGAGTGATATTCCTATTCACTTGTAAGTGAGAGCACTTAGGTTCGATTCTCGTCAAATACGATTTTGAACCATATCATTATTAGCTCATTGTGAGGCCAAACTCACCCCCTCTCCTAGTGAAGATAATATCGTTTGTTAAAAAAAAAAAAATCTTAGAATATTATAATATTAATTTTGATACCAACATGATAATTCTATGAAGGATTGTCCAAGATAAATGAAGAGGAAAGTGATTTTTTTACACCTATTTTTCTTTTCACATGCCTTTGTTAATTTTCTTTTTTTCTGTTATTAAATTTCTTTAATTTGTTGACAGACAGTGAAAATGGGTCCAAGATAGTCCGTTTCTGGGGAATTCTAGGATTATTTTGGGCTCCCTCGCCTACGCACCACTGTCCAGACCTCTCTCCCTCTCTCCCTCCAGTTCTCGACAGCTCCGTGAAGACCAAGGTTAACCCTAAGCCGAGGGAGGACGACGACGAGCTCGAATAAGGAGAGATAGTCGCCGATCTACACCTTCCCTACCCGTGAGGAGTTCTGGAGGTTAATTCCTTTCGTTTCCTCTATTTTTTTGGGTTTAATTTTGTTTGGTTGGTAGGAGAACTAAGAAAAGATTGAATATTTTTCGTTTGTTATGTACTTGCTGTAGTTTGTGATAAAACAAATTTGGCAATTTTTGGTAAAGGAAATAGATATTGGTTTCGTACCAATTGCAAACATAGAAATTGGAAACTTTGGATTTTCGTTAAATTTCGATATTTTGGTCTCTATTGTTTTCCTACATTTTCTTAGTGACTGCAATGTTTTACTATATCTTCTGTAATTCTGTTTGTAATGAATGTTTTGGGGTGTTTGTGTCGATTTCGGTTACTTGCGTCTCTTATGTAGGCTGTGGCCACCTTGATTGATTTAGCAATGAGGAATGCTGCCAGGATTAGTGAGATTTCCAAGTAGTTAGCTTTGAAAATCTTGTGTTCAATCTGGCGTTGCATTTGTTTCTTAATTTCCTGTTGTCCTATTAGTCTTTTCGTGTTACTGGGATTTTAGAGGTTCCCCAATTATTCCTGATTATTATGAGTCATAATTCATTGGGTTCCCTCCAAGTTGATTAGGAGAATTGAATGTGTCTATTTCTATATACACGTGTTAATTTAACACCCAACATTGAATAATTGCTAGGAGGGGGTTTCCTTAGATCTTTGGGATGCTTCGATATGTATCAGTGTGGATGTTTGCGGTCCAAGTAATGTTATTTAAGCAAGCATGGTAGTATTTCTGTTATGGAATTTGGCTGTGAATGAATAGAATTGGTTGGTGGGTATTGGTATGAGTACGTTTGTTTCACCTCTCTCCCTCTAGAATTTCTGTTTCCTTTGGTTAATTTATTGGAAGATATTAGAACACATCGAATTGCAGGAAATTTCAAAAAACCTTATTATTTTTCTTAATTTATTTTCAATCTTCAAAAATTAAATTTGTTGGTCCTAATTTGTTAATGTATTCCCATTATTTGATGGGAATTGTTATTAGCACTCCAAAAATCTCATTTTACACTCCAAATTTTCTATAATTAGAAAGAATAAAGACACTTATAGGAGTGTAGAATGAGATTTTTGGAGTGCTAATAACAGTTCCCTATTTGATTAGTTAAATGATGTTTGATTTCACTAACTTTAGATTTCAAATGATCCAGGTGACTTGATTTTTCAATCGGGTTCCCAAAAACATGGCCATAAAATTACAAAAATGTGGGGAAAGATTAGGTTTTGGGTTGATGAAATTGACCCGGAATTACTGTTCAACAGAACCCATGAGGCAATTTTCCGACCCAACAAAAAGAATTTGCAAAATCATGATGTCCTGCCCAACACTTGCTCTTGATACCGCCCTTGACGAAACTGGGATCCGAATTTCACCCGAAATGGTAGAGGAAGTTCTCATGAGATTCAACAATGCCGGTATGGTTGCATACCGGTTCTTTGAGTGGGCGGCAAAGCAGCGAAATTATTCGCATAGTGTTAAGGCCTACCATGCTATGATTGAATCTTTGGCCAAGATCAGGCAGTACCAGATCATGTGGGAGCTTGTGAACTCGATGAGGGCGAAGAGGATTCAGAATATGGAGACGTTTGGAATCATTATGAGGAAGTATGCGAGGGCACAGAAGGTTGAGGAAGCGCTTTATACATTTAATGTTATGGAGAAGTATGATTGTGCTCCGAATTTAGCGGCGTTCAATGGCCTGCTGAGTGCTCTGTGTAAGTCCAAGAATGTGAGGAAGGCTCAGGAGGTTTTTGATAAAATGAAGGATCGGTTTGAGCCAGACTCAAAGACCTATAGTATATTGATTGGTGGATGGGGGAAGGATCCGAATTTGCCTAAAGCGAGGGAGTTGTTCAGAGAAATGATTGATGCGGGTTGCAATCCTGATATAGTGACTTATGGTATCATGGTTGATGTTCTTTGCAAGGCAGGGAGGGTGGATGAAGCCGTTGATATTGTTCGGGGCATGGATGATAGTGGTTGTACGCCGACGTCTTTTATTTATAGTGTTTTGGTGCATACATATGGGGTCGAAAACAGGATTGAAGATGCTGTTGCTGCATTCTTGGAGATGGAAAGGAATGGAATAAGGGCTGATGTGGTTGTGTACAATGCCTTGATCGGCGCTTTTTGTAAGGCTAACAAGTTCAAGAATGTCTATAGGGTCTTAAACGATATGAATTCCAAAGGTGTTACTTCCAATTCGAGGACTTGCAATATCATTTTAAATAGTTTGATTGACCGTGAAGAGACTGAGGAGGCATTTAGTGTCTTCCGCAAAATGATCAAAGTATGTGAGCCAGATGCAGATACATATACAATGATGATAAAGATGTTTTGTGAGAGAGATGAGTTGAAGATGGCTCATAAAATCTGGAAGTACATGAAGTTGAAGCAGTTTGTCCCGAGCATGCACACGTATTCAGTCCTTATAAATGGATTCTGTGAGAAGGGAAATACTTCAAAGGCTTGTGTCTTACTGGAAGAGATGATAGAGAAGGGGATTCGGCCAGCAGGTGTGACTTTTGGGAGATTAAGGCAGTTGCTGATAAAAGAAGGAAGAGAAGATGTACTCAAATTTTTAAACGAAAAAGTTAATCTTCTTGTCAAGGAGCCTTTATTCGATTGAAGACTCAACACTATCAACTAAGAAAACTTGGACTGTTTGGTATTCTTAGTCCAACAGAACGAGTCCTGGAGTTCTAGTATTGGTACTGCATGCTAATTAGAGAAAGAAAAATCAACTTTTGCAGGTGAGGTTCTTTCTCATTTTACTTTTACACCAAAGTGTTGGTGAATTTTCATGTTGCAAATGTTTGTTGTTTGTTGTTGAGAAACTGTGGTCTTAGGGTTTCACGCAATTTCACAGTTGTAAGATAATTAAAACATCATTACAGACAACACATGCTTGTCTGGAAAATTTTAGTTGACAACATGCAAACATTAAAACTACAAGAATTTGTACCTTCCACACATCTGTTGTTAATTTATGTCATAAGATAATTAAAACATCATTACAGACAACACATGCTTGTCTGGAAAATTTTAGTTGACAACATGCAAACATTAAAACTACAAGAATTTGTACCTTCCACACATCTGTTGTTAATTTATGTCATTTGATCTTCTACAATTCATTTGATTCGATGGTCGGAAATTGAGAGGGGTGTGTTAGAGGTAAAAAGGGGTGTGTGGATGGCACCATCCTTTATATATATGGAACACTAGCTTATGTAATTCGGCGAATAAACAGTGATGCACTGAAAACAGATGATTTCAAGCTCGATTGTTTGTTTCTAAACGAGTCAGATAAAATACTAACCGTATTCTTGATAAGTCTATGTTCAGTTTCTGTGGATTGTAATTAGGAGCCTTTTCTATCGTTTTTGCTGGACTAGTCATCGACATCATCAACACAACCATCCTCTCTCTCTCCCTCCCTCTCTCTCTCTCTCTCTCTCTCTCTCTCTCTCTCTCTCTCTCTCTCTCTCTCTCTCTCTGGCTTGTATGGTTGAATATGTGAAGAGGTTCGTAGTGATAAACCACAGCTAACTGGCAATGATCAGATATAGCTATGAGATATGAACGCTCATCGAGAAGTGTTTTATTATTTTTGTTTCCCCAAGATATGCTTGTTGAGTTTTAAATTATTTCTGTTTCTTTAGTTATTTCTATAGATATCTTTTCTCTGAGAAAATTTTATTGAATTTTTAGTTGTTTTTGTTCGTTAGTGATTGCTAATAATGTATTTTTTTTTCTGTTGTATTGTTTTCAATTTATCTTTCTCTCACACGCACATATACATGTGTATATATGATGTATATGCATTTACTTATTACATTCACCATCTAATGTTCAGATATGCAACCAAATAGAATTTGACCCTAAATGTGATTCAAATTTGCACAATCAGTTCGACCCTTGCATATTCATTTGGGTCTCAGCTTTCATTACTTTCATTGTTAGGCTATTTATTTTCAACTGTTTGGCTATCATACTTTATTTCTTAAATGTTTTTTCATAAACACCTCTATTTTTCTTTACTTGGTGTTCGGCATTTGATGTCAAATTGGTCTGATGATGGTATAGTATGTATTTGTGGCTAGTTGTTTATAGTGCCATAGTTCTGAGTGTAATATTTTTTTTTCATTTGCAGTGGATGTGTGGTGTTCATTGCTACGTGTTTGTGGGGAGTAATGATTTAAGCACTGGGCTATGAGATGTTGATGGAAATGCATTCTTGAAGCTATATATTACCACAGCTGTAATCCCTTTGCATTAGATTTCATACAATTATATTGTGCTTCAGGTACATTTCATGTTTTTATTATCTTTATTCATTGAAATAATCTTCGTCATGCATGTGTGGTCAAGTTATTTTTCAAGATGTGAGCATCTGAGACTTTGAATTAGCGATGGTGTGCTAATGATGAGATCTGCTCTGTCTTTTGTGTGTGCTTCTGTCTTAGATTTTTCTTTTTCTGGGATTTACCATGTTTTCTAATCTAGCTTATTTGCTTAATGATGGAAAACCCATTTTTGTAGTGGTTCAGTGGATTATTATTAGATGTTTTACCCGTATAATGGTACAATGGAAAACCCATTTCTCTCTAAGGTGCCCTTGCAATGCTAATTCAACAATTATTTTGAGACCTCAGTCAACTGAAATAGTTATGTTGTCAGTGATGTGGTTATCTTTACAATGACAATCTCAGAGTATTTGCGTGTTTGTTTTTCTTTTCACTTGGTTTGTGCAACAAGTGGGAAATTATTAAGTGGTTCTTCTTACATATATGCCGTAGTACAGTCTTTCGCGTTTTGCCCAATGATGCAGACTCATGTTCTTGGGTGTGCTTTTGATTTTCATTATGAGCATCTTCACTTCCTATAATTCTACCGTTAAGAGTAGCCATCTGCTCTTTATGGTGGTGGCGTTTGTTGTTGTTGTTGTTGCTGCTGCTGTTATTCAGGATGTGCCTGTAAATGAAAATGAAAGCTCAGCATTCTTGAATTTGGATTCAGGATATAATAAGATCTGAGGACTATTTTTTGTTTACTTTTACCACCCAAGCGGTGTTGTGTAAATGACTGTTTATTAGTTTCCATGCTTGGGTTATGTTGCCAAATGGTGCATCTCTTTCTTATCAGTATTCATATATATAAACAAATATTTTGTCTCCCTTTCATTTTCCTTCGGCCTTAATATTGATAGGGGCGCAAGGGAAGGGTTGCTCCTTTGTGACCAAAGGTCACGGGTCGTGGAAACAGCCTTTTTGCAAAGTAAGGGTAAGCCAGCGTACGACAGACGTTCTCGCAAAACGGAGAGCCTTGTTTGCTCGGGGTATGATTTGTGAGAGCAATCAGTATTTTTTTTATGGGATAGAAAGTAATCAGGAATGTTGTGCTTTATCTCATTTTTTGCTTCTTTTGTATAATACGATAATTTCTCTACCTGCTGCGCGTGTGGTTGTGGTCTGAGGGCTCAAAACATCAATTTTGTTTTGTTCTGGTTGACTGTATCGTATGAGTGATTGCCTCGTTCGTTTGTTGTTTTGAGACGAAAATTCACCAATACTTTGACGAAAAGTAAAGAAGCTCACCTGCAAAAGTTGATTTTTCTTTCTCTAATTAGCAAGCAGTACCAATGGCGCTAGAACTCAACATACTGCTTCAACTTCATCCACTTCAGGACTTAAAGTGCCATCTTCAGCTCATCTCTCTCACAAAACATCTTTATCATCGTTGTATGCATATCTGCAGCTGGGTCACCTACTTTGACGATTTTAAGAAAGACACAAAATGCCCCCTCGGTTTCTTATAGTACTCATTGATACGAATACGTGGGCGCAAGCGGAACAAAATTTGGAGTCCACACGAAATTCCTAGGGAAATTTAAAGACTTTAGATTCTAAGACCTACTTCAAACCTAAGACTCAAATTTTAGGATTTAAGCTTACTTCAACTTACTCTAACCCTTAGGCAAAATATGAGTTTTAACTTATAACTCATTTTCAGGTTAAATTCAACTCAACTAATGGGCTGGTTCATCATATATGTGCATTTTGTTTTATATTTATAAATTCATTGAATACAATGGCTCAGATCTAACATGATCAAATCTAATTGTCCAAATTTAAAAACAACGGCTAAAATAATTTTAAAAATTCATGTGTTTCATATTTTTTTTCATAGTGTTCAACGAGTTTTATGGTGTCGATTTAGTGATTTTTTTAATATTTATCGGAATCTAAATATTTTTAGGTTAAAATTAATTTTGATAGTTTACATAATTTATTTAAAAAAAAAACAGTTACTTTAAAAATTAACTTTAAATTCATTTTTTAATAATTTTGGGTTAAGAATTTAACTCAGAAGGTTGAAGCAAAAATATTTATGGATTAAAATTTAAAATTTTTAAGTTTTGATCCAAATGTTGGAGTTTGCGTAAGGGTATTAGTAATACCGTATTACATATTTCACAATTTTGGGAGATTATATTAGATTATTGAGGTATTCATCAATTTCCCCCCTGAACTTGTGACTATTGGCCAATTTCCCCCCTCAACTTTAATTTTGGCCAATTTTCCCCCTCAACTCTCATAATTAGTCAATTTCCCCCCTCAACTTTAATTTGGCCAATTTCCCCCCTCAACTCTCATAATTAGTCAATTTGCACCCTACTGTTAATTTTTTAATTTGATCATAATTAAACAAGTGTGTGTAAGAAACTAAATAAGATGTATGTTAATCATTTTCCTATGTCTTTATCCTATTACAAATAGATTAAAATTTAGAATTTTACAATTTATCATAGATAGTATTATTAGTCATAATAAATCAGTATGGAGTAATTTTATTTGATTTTTTTACTATACAAAATTGATAACGAAAATGATTGATGTGTACATTTTTGTATGTGAATACAATTTTCTTTATAAAAGTGAAAGCTAAGTTCAAGTAAATTGCGGAGAATCGAGCTTTAGTACAAAAATGGCTAGTCAATTCATAATTTTTTACTCCTTATTAAGAAGAACCCATTTTATTGAAATAGGTCTTATCCATGAGTTTAGGATTATTATTTCTTCTTCTACATGCTTTAAACCCGATTCATAACTTTTTCTTATAATCAACCCATATCACATACTAATTGTATTATGTTTTTGTACATTTTACCCTATATTATGCATGTGAGTTTATGTTAATTTTAGTACTTTGTTGGAAGTTATTAGAAAGATTGAAAGAAAAAAAAAAAGAATAGATGGAAAATTAAAATAAATTAACAGTAGGGTGCAAATTGACTAATTATGAGAGTTGATGGGGAAATTGGCCAAATTAAGTTGAGGGGGAAATTGACTAATTATGAGAGTTGAGGGGGGAAATTGGCCAAAATTAAAGTTGAGGGGGGAAATTGGACAATTGTCACAAGTTCAGGGGGAATTGATGAATACCTCTAGATTATTTTGGGTTCGCTGGGACCCGCAAGGATTTTTATCTTCTCTGCACCCTCGACTCGCCCCTCTCCGGAACTCTCTCACTCTCTCCCGCCCGTTATCGACAGCACTGTGAAGAACGAGGCGAACCCTGGGCCGAGGGAGGACGACGACGAGCTCGAAGAAGGAGTGATCGTCGGCGACCAAGATTCCGTGTTGGCAAAGCCGCCAAAAGGAATAGCGCTGCAGTCGCATTCCTGGACCTTCTGGTTCGATTACCCGGCCGCCAAGTTCAAGCAGGAGGATTTTGTGAAATTTTGAATAACCCTCCAAGTCCAAGTCCAAATGGGCACGGTTTCAATTTCCGCATTGTCGGGTCTAAATTCAATTTCCTTCCCCAGAGATTACAACCCGTTTGTAATTTTTAATAAAGCCGGCGTCTTGACAGCGTGTAGTACAAGGAGTGGAAGTTTTAGGTTCCATGGCGCTCCGAGGCACTCAAAGCTGAGGACTTTTTCAGTCGGGTCGTTGAGCCCGACTGCTTCATTTCGGACCCAGGTGGGAACTTGGGAAGCACCCGACGATGGCAGCGGCAGCGAGGAGAATGAAGAAGAAGAAGAAGAAGAAGAATTGGGTTTCCAAAGTGAATGGGAGGAAGAAGAGGGAAAAGGTGTTCCAGCTGCTGCTGCTGCTGCTGTTGATAAGTCCACAACAAACAAGTATGAAGAGGATCTTGTAAAAGGTTATGCTCCGGTGCCCCTAATTTTCTATGTTCATATTTATTTGTTCCCTTCAATGGATGTTCTAAAAGTTTAAAACAAGCACTTTTGCTTCATAAGCGCTGTTATGAGAAACACATTTGGAAGTGCTTTGCACTTCTATGACCCTCGAAGCGCATCGTCAAGAGCACTTTTGGTTGTCATCAAGTGCTTTTAGGCCATCTAGAATCAATCCCAAACGGCAAGCAGGCCCTTAATGGGGAATGTTCTATTTGTAGAGAGTGACATGGTGTGTTCCAATTGATATTTTGACAAAAATGGCATGCTCAACTGTCTCGCAAGAGAAAATTTAACTTCTAACATGTTAGCTTGCAATATTTGCAAACCTGTTGCTTTATTAAACTCTTCTGGCTGTTATAATTTCCCGGCCATGTAGATCTTCAAAGACCAGTTCAGCGGTTTTCTTCTTCAATGTAATGTAATACCACTTTTTGGGATCTCATTTCCTGGTAAACATCTAATATCTGTTATTCGTGTTGCAGAAGTTGAACAGCTCTTGGGGCAAGAAGAAATAGCAATTTTGCAAAAGCATGCGGCTCCCAACATCAAGAAAATATCAACGGTAATTCTTTCTTCTTATGTAAAAATGTCCTGAAGTTAGTTTATAGAAGTCTGGTCCTGCTATTACCTATCTCCTATAGTACAATTTACTACTAAAATCTAGATGGAGCAACTGAACTATTTCTTAGTCTCTATAGCATTACAAGCTCACAACTGTAAATAGGAAGTCGTATTTGCAATAAGAGACTGGCCTGTCTTTCTACATTCATTTATTGTGTTTCGTACTTTCATTACTCAGGAAAAATGGAACCCGATACATACACTTGCACTGTCAGGGATGGTAACTTTCATGGACAAGCTACTTGAAGATGGTTTAGATATTGACGTTGTTGATAAGGCGAGTTTTATCTGTAATTGAATCACCATATCTGTCTCCAATTTGGTAGCATTGTACCTGGATTAGTAAACCTCCAATAATTTGGTGAAACAGGATGGTACAACTGCTCTTCATACTGCAATCATAGCCAAAAAGGAAGCTGTAATTAGTCATCTGCTAAGAAAAGGTGCAAGTCCTCATGTCAGAGACAAGGTAAGGATAAGACTTTCTTTAATATCTCTCCCGATCCATTTTTCTTTAGGGGAACAATGAGTTTTTGTCTTTATCGTCTATAGGATGGCGCTACGCCACTTCATTACGCAGTACATGTAGGCACCAAGCGGATTGTCAAGTTATTGATCAAATATAAAGTTGATGTCAATATTGCAGATAATGTGAGTTTTGTTTTTTATTGTTTAAATTTCCCAATGCCTATACCCAGTTAATCCTTTTTATTTCATTTCTCAGCTTGTTAACACGTCGTATAATGTATTTCAGGATGGATGGACTCCGTTGCATGTTGCTGTTCAAAGTAGGAACAGGGACATTGTGAAAATTTTGTTAGTCAATGGTGCAGATAAGAGCAGGAGAAATAATGTAACGTTTACTATATACAAAGCAGGGACCTATAGGCTATATAGTAGACACAAAGCAAGGATTTTTCACTTTCTGTTTTTTCTGTTAAAGTGACTAACGCTGCTCCGTGTGTTTCAGGACGGCAGAACTCCGCTAGATCTGGGTTTATGTTATGGGAAAGATTTCAAGTCCTATGACCTCACCAAGCTACTGAAGACGGTGCCAATGGACAGAGAGTTTTAGAAGTCTATGTTCCAACTTCATCTCCTTGCATGGATGGAATATTTGAGGACGGAGACGGGGAGTATATGAAGAAGCAAATTAGTTGGATGAAGAATAAACAGAGGCATGTATGTATTTCAATGTAGGGTGTAGAGGTAATGGATGCATCCTGGATGAGCTGTTTTGCATCCCTTGATTTCAAGGTTGATCTGTTGTATGAGGGTACAGGAGCCGTTGGATAGATGACTTCCTGGATTTTGTTGGGGGAAAGGTTCTTAAATTTTTTTTCTTGTTTGTTGGTAAATCAAAAATAAGAGTGTAAATGAGGAGGATGGCACACTTTAAAAAATAACTACACTTGAATTGAGAATTTGAGAAAGTTAGAACTTAAAACTTGGTGTTGTCATCATCACATACTAATGTAGCAAAAATACGAAAAACCAAAAAACAAAACCAAATTCGAAAATTCAGTAACTCATAATCTCGGTTATTTTTTGGTGAAGTTACCTACAAAACCATTTTAACTTAATTAAAAAAAATGGTCATTTTGTTTCTGGTCCCTAGTCAACCTAATTGTTAGAATTAAACCTTATTTATTTAAATAATTTGATCAAGGTCCCAGGCATTATTTAATAGATTTAACTTCTACATTTATGCATTCAATATCCCACAAATTATAATTTTAAACAAATTTAAATAATATTTTTACAATATAACAATTACTTAAAAATCAATAATAGAGTACTATTATGTTTCATATAGGTCTAGCAAAAAAATAATGTACCCATGTAACTATTGATATATTTTAAGAAATAACTATTAATATATTGAAAACATAAAATATATACATATAATCAGCATGGGTACATTCACAAAAAAAAATGTGGGTACATATTAAAATTCAAAATTATGGGTACAAATTAAAACTAGAAAGAATATTGGTACGAATTAAAAAAAAGGGTACAAATTAGAAATAGAAACATATAAAAAAAATACAAAAAGATATATTTGGAAATGATTAATAAGTTTTCATTTTTAAAATTGACAAATGATGACTTGTAAATAATTTTAATATTCAAATAATGACATGAAAATTAGTCAAAGGACCTTGATCAAAAATGAAAAAAGAAATAAGATTTCAATTAATGGAAAGGAAAAATGAGGGATGAGAACCTAATTTATCTTAAAAAAAAATTAAACAATGAAACCGCATAGCCACCCGTCTAGCCCATACCCTGTTTTAGAAGAGTGGTCTACTGCACTGAACTCACAGTGCCTGGAGCTGTCCCACCAAAACAATGACGTTGACACACAATACACTCTTTTACTTTATATGTTTTATGTCTTTATATATGAACTAAATAATAATTTGTTATGAAATTCTTCATTCATATGAATCGATTTAATTGTGAATGAGTGTGAAAAATTACTACTAAACCGTAATGCTAGTACAACTTTTTACGGATAACAACCGATGTCATAAAATAGACATTACACTTTCAAATAAGGCCACCCGCTAAAAGTTGAGACCCTCTCTCTTTCCCAATTTCTGTAGCCGTTATTAAATTCCCAAAAACCCTAAACCCCTAAATCCAAAACCCTATCTTCTCAATTTGATCGAGGAAAGATGCTGGAGGCGAAGAGTCTGAGCAAGGCAGTAGTGCCGTCCTCCCTCATAGAGAATCCTTCTCCTGGTAGCGTCCAGTCCACTCGCCTCGCTCTCCATGTGCGCACTCTCCCAAACCCTAACCCTAACCCTACCTCTTTCCGATGTCCTCTCTTTTTCTCTCCCTTTGTATTTATTTATTGTAATTGTTCTAATTTCTGTCAGGTTGCCGAGGACTGCTCCTCGTGTTGGGTCTACATCGCCTCCGGCTGCCAAATTTATAAGCTTCAGGTATTATATCTCACAAGCCATAATTTGACTATTTTTTTAACCTTCTAATTTTTAGTATCTTTGAAAGTTTGGTAAATGTATGCCAATTTGTGGGACTGTGATTTCGGTACTTCTGATTGTTTCTAGATACTAATTCTGAAAGGCATGCCTAAGTTAGATATGTAAATTTGTAAAATTTCGAAGAACCGTGAGTGTGATATCCCAGTTCAACTGCGAAATGTTTGTTTGAGATCAGTCGGGGTTGGAACTTGCCATGGTAGAGAAACAAAATTGCTGATAAAAACACAAACAAATATTAATACAGCGTGTTCCGAATTTTAGGTATGACATAATTTGATCATATGTTACTAGTCAAAGTGTATGGTGGTTAAGCTAGAAGTTTTCTTAATATTCTTCTTTTTGTTTCATTTAAGATTTCATTGGAAGAGTCTCTGGTCGGTGAAGGGAAAGAAGGCCTTCTGATTCCTGTACTCAGGGAGGTATGCAATTTCATAAATTGAAGCATGGCTATTCAGTAATCAGTATAATCTGTGTTAGTTATGTAATAATTCCTCTGATCCTTGAAGGTTATGGATTCTTCTATGGTTAACCGCTGTCCTCATCGTTCTGAAATTCAGAGTATGGTGCTTTATGAAACAGAGAGTAAGTGATTGTTGCACTGAGGTTTTTTTTTTTTTTTTTTGATAGGTTAGGCTCACGTTTTGTATTGATTGTCCATACCATCATTGTTAGATTTTGGATAAGCAGGGGAAAATAGAGGGTGCATAGTGCTGTTGCTTAGACCTCTTCTTTGACCTCTATTTTTTAAGGGTATTGTATACTTTTTGTTATTCCAATTGAAGAGTTGTTTTATTATTTTAGGATTTTGACCCTTTTCATGAAAAAGCAGGAATGATGTGTACCTTTTTCTAGAATTGAAGATCAAACTTAGATCAGGAATTCGCTTCAGTCAGGAAAATGCTAGGGAGACCACCTTTTTATACCACATTCGTGTACCATCTGGTGTGGCAAGTTATGTGTGCATGTCACATCAATTAATGAACTTATCTTATTGGATGTTAGCTGTATGCATCACTTGCCACATGAGATGGTGCACTAATGTGGTATAAATATGCTGTCTCTCACATTACTCTTTAGATAATGTATTCTAGAGAAAATGTGCAAATATCATTTCAGAACATGGGTTTTGGAAATTTTCCTAATTTCTTATCATTTGTTATCTTGTCAAAATGCAGGCAATGACTATTCAATGTTGGGAACTGTGGATTCTTATGGTCACCTTATTGTATCAAAACTAGATACGACTGGTGAAGGTACAATTTCTCATTTAGTTTTGATTTGTGGTTCTACCCTTGTTGTGGGGATTTGGGAATATATGCTTTTAAAGAGAGAAATGTGAAGTTGATGGCCTTCCTGGGAGATGATTTAACGTGCCATGTAGAGGTTCCTTTTTCTTTTCATTTTGTATATATATATATAGAGAGAGAGAGAGAGAGAGAGAGAGAGAGAGAGAGAGAGAGAGAGAGAGAGAAAGTGCCATATAGAGGTTCCTTTTTCTTTTCATTTTGTGTACACGGCTTTGGGTAATGGAGAGAAACACAATCATAGTGGCTTTACAATTGAGAGAAGGGCCCCTCCAACCTTAATTGGACCCAAATGTTTAGTTCCTGTAGTGGTTTGATCTGCATTAAGGCCCAGAAAGGAGCTTTCTTTATATTCAATCCTTGCACTGCAGTGTCCTTGCAAGTTCCCGATTGCCCCATGCCAATTCATGTTTTCCCTCAACCGATTGGATCAAAAGATAGAGGCATAAAGCTTCTTTTTCATGAAGACTAACTAAACTTTCCTAATTTGAGCAACCACCTAATCTACTCTTTAAGAATATTAGCAATGGAAAAGAACTTGCAATGAATAACCATGGTTGAGCAACAAATGTGCAGTTTAAGGGAAGAAGGACCTGCCATGAAAATTTTAATCTCCTTTTCCCACTCATGAGTAAATAAATGCTTAATATGTGTAACGAAAATAAGAAAAAAAGAGTCACTACCCATTTATATGCTTTTTGATCTTGAGATCAAGATAGTCCTGCAATCATGGAGCGTGTGCAAGGAGCTAGTATACAAAATGCCCAATGTTCATTACAAAGTTATTAAGAATCAAAATTTGCCAAATTAATCAGTTTTTTCTCTCTTTGTATCTTGATTCAATGCATTTGCTGCATCATTTTAATATGAAAGTGAGGTAGAATATTACATCACCAATTGAATTATGTGAAGGGTTTCAACTATGTGCATATTATGGTTTTAGTTTCATTTTGTGTTTGGCTTACTAATTGTAGAATTAACCTATTAAATTCTCACATGTAGAGCGGCTTACTTATTCAGTATTGCCTCGTGATTGTGGCATTGGAGAAAGTGGTTGGGCAGGGCTTTCCTTCAGTCCAGCACAATGGTCTACGGTACTGAGTGATTACTTTTACTTTTGACACTTAATCTGAATTTTTGCATTGTGTTTCAAAACGCCGTTTCATTTGTGAGCAATCAGCCAAAAATACCAAAGCTGAACCATGTTATGAATAGTATTAAGTTGTCTGGATTCATTATTGACAATTACTTTAGTTATCTTCAACTCTGCTTCTGTTAATTCTATATTCTTGTGTTTTATTTGTTTCACATTTATAATCAACAGATAATAGATAATTGAGATTTAAGAGTAATTTTTAAACAATGCCTTGTTTTTTAGTATGTACTGGTTTCTCATCTATCAGTAAAAACCTTTCATTCTCAAACTTTTCCATTGGGACTTTTTTTTTTTTTTTTTCTCTTTTATTTAATTTCTTTTTGTCAGATTTCCAGTATCTTTAATATCTTAGAATTACATATTGAAATCATTACAGTATTGAAGTAAAATTAAATAAACAGATTTAGCCTTGTAGGCCAAAGTGTTATTCAGAGAAGCTGAGTTTATAAGATACAATTAAGTTCACACAACTAAAATTTTTACATGATCAATAAAAGGTGCAAGGAAAATTTACAAGTCACATGGAGACATCTTTCCTGTTAATAAGAATGAAAAATAGGACAGATGTGCTTGCTGTATCCTTTCCTTTGTAAACATTTAACCCAAATAGTTGGGAGACTATGATTTGTTCTCTGATTAGTTTTTCCTACTTATATTTCTCTATATATATGCATCATCTCTTTTCAGGCAGCCGTTGCGCGTAGCTTCTGCAAGACCATTGATGTTTATGACCAGGATATTCATGTCAGGACATTGTGTACGTAAGTGTTACATGTGGTTCCTGAATAGTTATTTATTATTTCTCGTTGAAATCCATCACTGTCTATATTTGAAAGAAATTAAATTCCATATAATTGTGACACTTGTGTTTAGAACAAATCGATTCAGCTGGGACATTCAAAACGCCATGTTCTGGCTTGTGCATTTGTTTTCTCATTTGTGCTTTTCATCAATCTTTAATTTTTGGTATCCGTTGAGATGGTTATACTTAATGCTGAAATTGCTTTCATTGATATCTCTAAGTTCCATTACTGTGGAATGTTTTGAAATGTAAAATGTCGTCACCTCTGGTTGTTTCTGGAACCACCATGTTCGTTCAATTTACTACTGCATATTATTCCAGGATGAACCAAAAAAAAAAAGTAAAAGAGAATCGAAGGACAAGCCCCTCTTTTAGTCAATATTTATTTTCTATTATAATTTGTGTAAATACTTTGTGATGGAAAGAGCTATCAATTGTATATGACTAGTTCATGAGATATGTGTTCAGAGTGCGTATGTGATTTTCTTTGTGCACTTTGCCTATGATTTTCATTTCACCATAATGGCTGACTGATCACTGATATATTCAACCTAGGTTATGCAGCTACTCAGAAAACTTATATCCATTACCGAAGATCCTTATAGAGCTTTCAGTCAACTTTGTTGCATTAATTTTATGTAAAAAAATAATATTTCCAGACCTTTTTTTGTTAACATAGCCATTTTACAGACTTTGGTATCCGTCATCATTGAACTTCATAACAAGTACGCATTATGGAAATGAGGGTTCTATATTAGCAATCACAGAAGGTTCCCAGGTAAAACTTTTGGGTTTTTATACCTATTAGGTTTTCGAATGGTTTCATGGACTTTATTATTCAGTATGCTTGAATTGCTTTGCTGCATCTATTGGGATAACTGTAGCTGACTATATGGGACTTGAGAATGAAAGAAAATGGTGGCTGTCTACAACGAATATGTGGTTCCCTTGGTGATGCCTTTTATGCTGTGTGCTGTTCTTCAACTGGGAATGTTGCAGTCGGCGGAGCTGATCGTACAGTGACAATCTACGATCCTCGCAGGTGGGTACCATTTGGTTCAATAATATCCAGGTTATTCTAGTTATCTTTGGTTGTCCTTGACCCTTGTTGATTTACGATTTATGCTTTCATTAGGCTCCAGTAGGTATTCAGAAGCTAAGGAAAATAATTGAACTTTAGTTTTTGGTTTCGACTCTTCTTTTACACTCTGCAAAACTGAGAACTCAGAGTCGGAACTGAAACCGGATGTATGGTATGTGTTAATTTCATGTAGATGGTCATCATTATCAAGATGGGTGCACTGCTCCAAATATGAGGTCAGTTATGTGTTTTAACATATGATGCATTGTCTTTGTGTATGAGCCCACAGTGCATTATTTGTTTTTAATTTGCTAATCGTTGGTCCTTTATTTTAATAGTGGACTTTCAGTTTTAAATATGACGAACTTCCACTTTGTTCAAAAGCGACCAAATTTCTGTTGTTTTATTATTTGGATTATACGTAAATGCTGGAGATGGCAATATTTTTTTGCAGATAACTGGGCTTGCTTTCTCTTCAGTTGACTCCAACTACATCTACGTACAAGGGGTTGACTATGAGGTTATTGCAATTTATTTTTAATGTTCCTTTTTTTACATGGTAACTTCATTTTCAGGTGAATGATTTTTGCTAAGCTTTGGTAATTTAATGATCACCCTAAACCGTCTGACGAGACTGACATGAAAGTTTAATTTATTTTTTTTAGAATTGGTTGGAGGCATTTATGTTGTTTTGAAAGGCAAACTTAGTTTTATACGTACTGAAATACTAATATCCCGAAAGCAAAGACAACTAAGAACGAAGTCCTCATTGCTGCTTTCTAAGATGACCCATAAACCACTCAGAGGGTTCAGAATTTGAGAAGCTTTATTTTCATCTGTCCCAATTGCTTATAAATTTTTAAAAGAAGCATGACATAAGTTACTTTGGCCCTCTTCTGCACCTGGTTTTCTTTTATCCATCATTTGGAAATCTTTCTTAATAGCTGACTTGTTACTCTGAATTCTCATTGCGGCAACCTATGACTTTGTTTGCAGGTCTTATGTGGACAGTGGAAAGATAGCAGTAAGTTATTTTCATGTAGAGGAGACTCAAACTGGCTTGGTTTTAGCAAGGTATTACTTTCTAATGATTTGCACAAGCCTTGAATACATACTGTCCTCACACTTATAATTTTAATTGTGTTTCTTGAATCAAAACCGGAAATTTGTTCTATTGAAAGCTCCTTACGAATGTAAAGGTTCGGAGGTTTCTGGGATTTCTGGAAATTTGTTCTATTAAAAGCTCCTTACGAATGTCGAGTTAATGTACGATTATCTTTCTTCTACAATAGGAAGCCAAAGATGATTTTATCCAACTGACCTAGGAGTGATAGGATCCGATCAATTAAACAAAAAACAGGTTTGCCTATAATTTCCAATAAAATTCTTAAAACTTTGATGTGCTATTGCAGTGCCAAAATAGGGATCTTCTAGGTGGATGGTGCGACTCTGGTAGTATCTTTGTGGCCGATGTTGTAGCTAAAGAGAACGAAACAAATGCGCGGACATGTTCTTCCAATGGATCTCCTGGCGCTCGTTCAACTTAATTCTCATCTGCGCAAGAGGACTTTCAGTGCGGTGCTGTATCGCACTGCAAAAGAGTCGTAAGCAGTCATTTTGAGTAGCTACCAATGCCGTCCCCCAGTGAATTCTAATATTTTAGTTGTGCAATTTAGAATTTTGTACATGAAATGTAGGGTTACCGTGATATGAAGTGTTTCTAACTTTGTGATTTGGAATTAATGTGATTGTAGATTCTTAACTTATCTTCCTATTTTTGCGTTTTCGGTTTCCAATAGGCGTCCACATTTGTGCAACTGACAATCAGTTGTTGATGGCTATGGATTCTGCAATAGCGTTTAGGTTCCTAAACCCTTCTGCAATAGCGTTTAGATCTAATTTTAAGTCATGATTCTAAATTTTAAAGCTGCACCCTTCTTGTTTGATTGAAACTTTCCATGCCAATACAAAAGAACCAGGATCCTCGCCGGATCCATTTCCTAGGGATCCTAGGAATTCCGTAATCATATCCGTTCATCGTATATTGTGCAATCAGAAATCATTTAAAATTTAAAATTTAAAATTCAAATATAAATAGTACTTAACGAAAACTGACCGCATAATATACGATAGATAAACAAGATTGCAAGATCTCTAAGGAATGGATCCGACGAGGATCCCAGTTCAATAGAAAAAACAAAACCTTTAATTTTCTTCCATTAATTATATTTTAAAGAGGTATTCATCAATTCCCCCCCTGAACTTGTGACAATTGGCCAATTTCCCCCCTCAACTTTAATTTTGGCAATTTCCCCCCTCAACTCTCATAATTAGTCAATTTCCCCCCCTCAACTTTAATTTGGCCAATTTCCCCCCTTAACTCTCATAATTAGTCAATTTGCACCCTACTGTTAATTTTTTTTTAATTTTCCATCTATTCTTTTTTTTTCTTTCAATCTTTCTAATAACTTCCAACAAAGTACTAAAATTAACATAAACTCACCTGCAATATATAGGGTAAAATGTACAAAAACATAATACAATTAGTATGTGATATGGGTTGATTATAAGAAAAAGTTATGAATCGGGTTTAAAGCATGTAGAAGAAGAAATAATAATCCTAAACTCATGGATCAGACCTATTTCAATAAAATGGGTTATTCTTAATAAGGAGTCAAAAATTATGAATTGACTAGCCATTTTTGCACTAAAGCTTGATTCTCCGCAATTTACATGAACTTAACTTTCACTTTTATAAAGAAAATTGTATTCACATACAAAAATGTACACATCAATCCTTTTCGTTATCAATTTTGTATAGTAAAAAATCAAATAACATTACTCCATACTGATTTATTATGATTAATAATACTATCTATGATAAATTGTAAAATTCTAAATTTAATCTATTTGTAATAGGATAAAGACATAGGAAAATGATTAACATACATCTTATTTAGTTTCTTACACACACTTGTTTAATTATGATCAAATTAAAAAATTAATAGTATGGTGCAAATTGACTAATTATGAGAGTTGAGGGGGGAAATTGGCCAAATTAAAGTTGAGGGGGGAAATTGACTAATTATGAGAGTTGAGGGGAGAAATTGGCCAAATTTAAAGTTGAGGGGGGAAATTGACTAATTATGAGAGTTGAGGGGGGAAATTGGCCAAATTTAAAATTGAGGGGGGAAATTGGCCAATAGTCACAAGTTCAGGGGGGAAATTGATGAATACCTCTATTTTAAATGCTAATTTCTTTCTATGACTTAAATGCTCCTTGTAATCTGATTTTTTGACTTGGGCACTAACGACACTTGACAGTCACCCGCGTGGACAATTATCAAAGTTGGCCCCATCTACAACTTGGATCTAGTTAAGCATTCGGATGTATTTCTTGGTACTTGAGGGTTTACGAATGCGTCAAAAGTCAAGGGTCAAGATGCCTTGCTTGGTTGACCGACAGGGGTATATTGGCTATGGCTGCTGTCTTGTTTTTAGGGGGGTGTGTGTGTGTGTTAGGGCATGTATGGTTTTGGACCAAGTTAATAGCAGACCTTAAAATAAGAAAAAGGGCCCCCACCCTAACCGTCATTTCTCATGTTCGAGCGCAAGTTTTATGGCACGGATATACTACAACGGTGACATTTTGTGTCAGTAATACAATGGTATGTACAGAGAAAATGACACATATTCTTGTATTATTGATACAAAACATCAATGTGACGGTGTATTTGTGTCGTACAAGTCATTTTTCGTCTCAATAAAACGGTTAACTGTTACTAGTTCCAAATTATTATCCTATGTTATTATTGATTTTGGGTTCTTGCTTTATTTTGTTTTCGTCTATAACATCTGCCTCCTACTTCATTTAATTCACGAGAATTCGCACAACGATGGTTGCCATAAATCAATCTGTTGAAAAGAATTTATCAAGCTGCTCTCGGTCTAATAGTATTTTTCGTCTTCGTGTCAAAAAAAGATTTTAAGTTTGAATATTTCATTCCTATTTACTTATTCAAATTGTTAAAATATTTATTCTTCATTGTTTCTGTAAAAATCACTTTTGCTCTTGACAGATTTTAACAAAGTACTTATATTATAAACACATAGAAATTTTTGTTAAAAATCTAACTGCTTGAAAAAGGAAGCGTCCGCCAAGTGTTTTGCCAAATATATATTAAAAAAATACTTTTAATCATTTCAGAAGCAATTTTTATCAAACTTTCTAGGAAGTTTTAATGAAAAGTCTGCGGTACTGTTCATTTTAATAAAAAAACTACATTGTAACACTAAAAATTCAATCATGGTATTATTTATTTTACCCTTTATTTTGTTCTTATCGTTAAAACTCAAAGTTTTCAAGCATTTTTCATTAGTTTTCCTAACTTTTTTTTATCATTCGATCTAAGTGAATGGTACGTGAATAACATCATGAAGAATATAATTAAGTAAATGGCATCATCAAAAATTTAAAATAAAAATCATTTTGAAAGAATAACGACACTAGAAGACTGCTTCAATCACATATATTATTGAATGGAATGGAGCATATCATAATTTTGACCATCCTCCATCAAAGCGAGAGTGGTACACACGTCCCACTCCATCCATCCATACATCAACTCAAGGAGAGATTTTACAGTGTATCGGAAACACGATTCGGTACACTAAATGTTATAAAAAAAAATTGGCTTAAGGTTTTTTTTTCCAGTACTCATCCATTGTTTTATAACATTTGTTGTACCTAGTCGTGCATCGGTACATTGAAAAATTTCTCCAACTCAAGAAGAAGAAGAAGCCCAAATCATTTAATAAATTTCAAAAGACCAATTCCAAAATATAATCAAAGCTTATTATCCTCTCGAAGCTCTTGATTCCTCTTCATCTTCAACTAGGAAACTACTTTTTCTTGTGGGCCAAGAAAGAACCCATATCAAATGGAAAACAAAGTCGCAATTTGTTTCTTTTTGTTGTGGTCCAAGAAAGAACCCATATCAAATGGAAAACAAAGTCGCAATTTGTTTCTTTTTGTTATCTTTTTCCTTTCTTTATTATGTGCTTAATTGTTTCAAATGATAAAAATTAATTATAATATTTGGTAGAGTGAAAGATGGGTTTCTTTCTTTGTTTAGGAAACGAGGAAAAGAGAGTTTTTTTTTTTTTTTTTAAATTTTCACGCCCCAAACGTTTGGAGGGATTTTTATCATGAGTCATGAAATTTTAAAAAATTTCATATTACATTAGAAAGTATTTAAATTATACTAATTTATGTCTCAGCTCAAATAGAATATTTAAATTTTCATTAAATTAATAACATTATGAGTGTACAACTTGTAATTTGGTTGATACGTAAGCCACATTTGCACCGCATTGACAAAAATAATCATCAATTTAATAAAATATTAGATGTTCAAACAAAAAAGGGGGATAATTTAAAAGTGTTGGATTTAATGTGAGACAATTAACAGCTAAAGATTAATATTTTAAACCACTTAGTACTACAGTCTAATAGTATTCATCTTCACTTGTAAGTAAGAGGTCTTAGGTTCAATTCTCATTAAAGGTGAATTTGAACCATATTATTGCTAACACATTGTAAGACTAAACCCATAATTCTCCTTTAATATAGATAATATAATATTATTTGTTAAAAAATATTATTTTAAAAGAGTAAAACGTAGTTAGCCTAAACAGAAAAAAATATATAAAATATTGGTTTCTTGGTTTATTACACCATGTGCAATGGTGTGGGCTAAAATTTAAAATTTTAATTTAAAACTCAAAAATTTGAGCGAGGAGGACCACTGCTATTCTTGGCTTATTTTCTGAAGGAAATTTAACTCAAAAATATGTTTTCACATTTATTCAAAATTTAGTCCAATAATTAAAGAGGCTCATCATTGCACACAGTATTAGGGCAGAGAGACATATCCCAGATTTGTTGAAATTGTTTCCTGACATCGGAACACAAGTGGTATATCATGTATTTTTATATAAGTAATGAAAAATTTTAATATTTAAGTTATTAATTATTTAACACACATATTTCACTATTTATATAATGATATATAGTGTACCACTTTGTATTTGGATAACCCTATAAAATCTCCGCGAGAAGTGTGAAAACATTGGAAAAGAAAAGAGAAAAGTAAAAAGTGTGAAAAGTACCAAGACACGTAGCTTTCGCAATTTAATAAGAAAGATACAGTGGGAGGACAACTTGGGCATTAGCAATTTAATAAGACGGACCCATAACTTGTGGCTGCGTCAGATCATAGGTCCACCACCCCACATACCTCCACGTATATGAGAAATTATATATGTGGAAATACTTTTACGTTGTTTGTTTGGCCTCGTTAAGTTTTACTGAACAAGGTGGGTTTATTAGTCCGTGTTTGTTGCGAGGAGAGACGCTTCTATATAGAAATATTTGGGTTCAAAGTGATCCCATTTTATGTTGTAAAATTATGTTTTTTAATACACTTGATATTTACTATTTGAGTACAAACAATATTACGATTTTAAATTATACTAATAAGGAGGGTTTGAATCGGTTATGCAATAGATATAAGAGGAATACTCTAAACACCAAAACAATTCACTTGCAAAAATTCGATTCTTATGCTAGCTGGTGTATAAGAATATAAAGTATGTGTATCATTCTAAGTCATTCTTTATTTATGTCATACAAGGAATGAAAAAAACATATATATTTCATTCTCGATTTCAACAAGATAATATTTTTATCTCACACCTAAAATCCCTTAAGATAGCTCGTCCAAAATTGAAAATATATACTCATTGGTATTAACTCAAGCAAAAACCTCTCTGTCATCTCATATTTTTAGCGTAATATTTTACAAATGTGGCACGGAAATTATGTCAAAACGTGAGATAATGAAAAATTCATGCAAAGTCTCACTTTTGAAGGAGTCTCGTTATCATTTTTCTCTTCAAGTTTGGAAGCTGTAACAAGTGAGCAATTAACAATTTAATATTAGTTAATTTCGAATATGCATGGCTGGCTTTTTCTGGGGACGAGTATAAACACTATCCACTATGTTTGTAATTGCATCATGTGAAGAGCAAAAGTGAATTATTCCAAGAACCAGGTGGGATGATTTAACTTTTCTTTCTTTTCAAAGAATTTTGAGATTCGAAATTAAAAGAAAAAGATCCTCGTCTGATCCTTTATCTGGGGATCTAGGGATCATATGATAGTGATCGTTTATCATACATTGTACGATCAATTTTTGTTAGGTACTATTTATATTTAATTTTAAATTTTAAATTTTGAAATGATTTCTGATCACACGATGTACGATAAACGGTCACGATCATAGGATCCCTAAGATCTCTAGAAAAAGAATCTGATGAGGATCCTTTTCTGAAATTAAACTTTTCAGAAATTAAGGAATGGTATCATATTATTCCACATTTCAGTTCGCGCAAATACAAATTAAAAGGTTTGGAGTTAATTGGACACCAAGCATCCATTTCTCTAGAAAGAGTGAACGTGCAATTAAGCTCTTGTCCATTTTTTCTTTCTTTTTTGAAAGAAAAGTAATTCCAACACCAACATGGGGAAAAACGCACTAGTCATTGACAAAAAATACTGACATGATTGCGAGTACGGCTAAAGCTAGGGTTAGGGAATACCTGTCAAATTAGATTGATCGATTTGGTTATGTTAGGTTTCATTTTTGGAAAATTTTGAAATATGTCAAATTTTATAGGCTTATTTTTTAAATATGTCAAATTTTTAGTGATTTTTGACTTTTGAAATATGTTTAATTTTTAGTTACTTTGGATCCATATCAAAAGACCCCTTGATTTTTTTTACATGGGGAAGAAAACCAAACTATAGCAATTAATTGGTTTTCAAATTCATTCATGAGGAGAAACCCTAGATAGTAGGAAGGAAGTGTTAACACTGGGCGCTTTTAAGCCTAAATAATGGTGCAAGCCGAGAAGTGCGCCTCAGAAGGGCTCAAGAGATGTCAAGACGCCCAAGGCCCTAGGTGTTTTTAGAAGAGGATACGTCTGAGCGAAACATCCGACCCGCTCATAAACCCAGCCTGACTAGAGCACACAAGAAGGCTCACGACCTCACAAGCACGTGGGCAGACTGACAACTTTATGGCACTAGTTCCCAAAGATAGGTATATCCAAATGTCAATCATGTTGCATAATAGCCACCATTCAATGACAGAGAGGCCTAGGACAAGACATAAAGGCAATCGGAACGATGCTCAGAAGGCGGGGTTGGATAATCGAGGGCAAGCAGAGTTCTCGGCTCGTACTAATTTGTCAAGACATGTTATTCAAGTTGAGCACCTATCACTTCATCATCGAATGTCGGGATGAAAGGTGAAAAGATGACAGCACTCTAGGCTACATAAGTGGCGCATTAAATGCCAAGTGGTGGCGACTTAAGGCTAAGGGGTTCATTGAGGGCCTATATAAAAGGGTGAAGACTTCCTGAATAGGGGTTGGACGAAAATAGAGAGGATATTCCTGTATTACCAAAGCACTATTGTAGTCTTGATATCAATATTAATCCAACTACTACATGGTACGTATCTCAATTTTAAGGACAAAACCACTTATATCTATGAGTTCAATTCGTTTCACTTCGTACTCAAAGCCCTCCAATGATTTATTATCATAATTTGTTAACCTATAAATTTTGAGTGTTAACAAGAAGAAGATTGCAAATGGTACAATTGGTTGAGGGAAAGAAAAGTATATAGTTAATGTTAGTTTATGTATTTGATTAGCACTTTCAATATTTTAACAGAGATTGTGCAAAGTTGGTTAACATTTGCAAATTAATGTTATTATTTTGGTAAAGTGCCCTTTCAAAGCTATGGTCAAAGCTCACAAACAATGCCCAATTAAAAGCGACTTACATTACTCTTTCACTAATATTTCGTGTCTCACTTTGCACAATCTCAATTACAATACTGGCGTGACACTGACACGAATGGAACTCATTATTTGTTGAATATTTGGTAAGGTGAGTGCCATGCATGAAAGAAGTAATCAATTAATTTTTAATAAGAAGTTTTTTAATAAGAAGTTGTTTAATACTTCACCATATTGCTGTGCATGTTATTTTAATTTTTTTTTAGCACAAAAAGATTGAATTATAGAGGGTTTGACTTCAACTGTCATTGTCGAAAAGAAAGGACCAGAAATAATAGAAAACTAGTTTTAAGAGAAAAAAGAAAATGAATATAAATGTCAGGCTAGCTTGAGCCAAATTATCAGTTTCCAATTTCCAAATATGTAATTAAAAAAAAACAAAAATTCTGGTGAATTACACAATGGTAATCAAAGAGAGATTTAAATTGAAATATTTTTATGAATCTTTTTGATCTTCTTAATGATGGATAATTATGATAAAATCACCAACTAATCATTTTCTAGAAAAGAAAAAAAAAACGAATTTTGTATCAATAATTGAATTCCATAGAAATAAGTAAATAGATTTTCTTTGTCTCCCATCAATAAGTTTCCCTTCAGTTTTGGAAAATAACATTCTTAATCAAGGAGGTGATCCAGTAGGATTGATCAATTTGATCTCCTAGTCCTCGGGGAATGGGGGGGGCACCAACCCACACGTGAACTCGCTTTCTTAATCAAGCATGCCTAAACTGATTCTCTTATAAAAGTAGTGGCATATTGTTAGAGATTTTATATGGTATAAGCAAACATAATCGATAAAATTGTACTATAGTAGCTGACATGACAAATTATTTACTCAATTATTATATAAAAATATATATCACTTTAATAGAAATAAGCAAACTAAGTAGACAAAATTTTACTTTATTATTTTGTTTCACCTTTGATATTTAATTAGAGTAATGCTAAGTAAGCTAATTTTTTAGACCAAATTTTGCAAACCATGTTGTGACAACTCATCCTTGATTTTAAGAGTTTTAAAGTTTTAATAAAGGATTTTACAAAAATGCCCTTTGAGGCACGCGCATTATTCGAAGTTAATCGTTGTGTCGTGCCATCTAAGATTTGTTTTCTTGACATATCCTCGTAGTACTCGTCGCTACGGACGTGTGGGCGCTGACGGTTCGTTATTTGGAGTTATAACGAAAAAGATTTTAAAGTTTGAAGTTTGGGCATTTTATAAATTTTATTATTAAAATTTGGATGGCCCAGATTTAATGAAGAATTAAATGGATGGCTCGGATGTAAAGGAAAACAAAAATAAATAAATAAAAAGTGAAGGAATGTTTTGTGTGTGTGTGTGCGTGTGAAGAAAGAAGAAGATTGAGGATTGGGCAAAAACTGCCCAACCAGAAGGAAGAAGAAGATAGCTCCGGGAGAGAAAGGAGAGAAGCTGGGCGAATGGGGAGAAGAGAGAGAAGTGTCTGGCCAATCAGAGAAGGGGAAAGGAGGAAAGGAGAGAGGGCGATAAGCGGAGGAAGAAGAACAGAAATGGGTTTTCAACCCATGACCCGCGCGACCCGGTGGGTTTTCCACCCATTTCCGTCGAAATTTCTTTACTTTTCCGGTGAGTTACTTCAAACCATCACTTGGAAAACCCTCTATGATCTTCCCCCTTCCTATTACACCCCAAAAATCAAGGAATTTGGCCTTGAAATTGGTTGAAACCGTACGGTGTGTGCGGTGGCTTAGTGTACAAATTCTTCAAATCTTGAAACGTTTTCTTTCAATTACTAACACCATTAGCTTTCCCTTATGACCTGGAACAAAGCCCAAGCAGTAGTTGGAGCATCGAAGTGGTTTTGGAGGTCGAATTGAAAACACCCATTTCTAGGGTTCCGCACGGATTTTGGTGAAATTGAAGTGTTTCCAGGCCAAATTGGCCTTGGCCTCAGGTATAAAGTTTACTCTACTCATTGAGATCTTCAATTCTGTATTTTTTGAGAATTTTTGGAAATAGGATTTTCCGGCGAGCCGCGGCGGCGCGTGGCCAATGGCCCGCCAATGTCATTCTTAGCATGTGTTTAAGGTTGTAGGTTCAGTTTTGATAATTGATGGACGTAAATTGAGTAATTGAACCTAAGTTCATTACGATTCGTGGTTAGGCCAAAAGGTGAATCGACGATCCAACCGTCGGATCGTCACCAAACTTTGATATGTTGTAATACGTAATATTTGAGGATTATAGGAACTTACGGATCGGGAATCCGATTTACAGATCTTTCAGAATTGGAGTTGTAAGTTCATAAAATAGAATGTTAACCGTCACTTGGTTTTGGAAATTGACGGTGGTCCGACCGTTGGATGGTAATGAAATTTTAGGATGTTGTCCTAGAGGTATATTGTGGACCTCTGGAAGTTATGGATTGGAAATCTGAGTTGCAGATCTTCCGGATCGAACTACGTAGTGACGTGTTTTATATAAGTTATATATTCTATCGATATGATTTTTGAGGTTGGATTTGATTATTGTTCTAGATGCCGATCGTCATGACGCCTTGATGTGTGGTGCTAGGGAGTTGTTGGGCGAACTCCAGGTGAGTGGGCAGTATTTATGTTTATACCTATATACTATTTATATTTTTCCCAGAAATTGAGTTTAAATGAAAGTACGTTTTAAAATGCCATGCATGCATATTATGAGATATATGAATTGATAATTGATGCATATATATATATATGTGAATTGGTGCTGTGAACGCACATGTGAGTATCAGGTGAGTTTTATGTTATTCATGTGAATCATTGATGTTGTGAATTGTGTTGAGAGCTCATAACCTGCACCCCTGGTGTTAGTGCTTATATTATTCACCACACCGCATGCTCACCTTGGATCCAAGTAGGTGCATGTCGTACAGACCGATAGAGGGTTCCGACATGCTAGTCGTACAGACCACTAGAGGTGGTTCCGACTAGTAGGTGACCTTAGATTATGTGCACAGATGATTGATGAGAGAAGCACTAGAGCGTATTCTTACACCATTCTTATCGTACATACTACTTTAGGTAGTCCCGATTTATGTGCAGAGTAGCGCCGTACAGGTCACCGTGGTGACTCCGGTTAGATTGGATATTGAGCTATAGAATTAACCGTATAAGACCAACTGCAGGGTTTCCGGTTGATCCCTTATTTCACCTGTTATAATGTTGCATCCTTATTATGTTTTGATGCATAGCATGGTATATTTTTCTTGGAAAGTGTTAAAGATTTGTAATTTGAGTTTGAGATTAATTGTGGTTATATATATATATATATATATATATATATATATATATATATATATATTATTTTCTGGGAAAGTATACAGGTTTTACGGCGAGGGGTTAGAAATGTTTTAAATGATCGAAAAACTTTGTTTTACTGACCCACTCAATTTTGTTTTGGCCCCTCCAGGTTCTAGATAGCAGAGCTTTGGTGGCCACGAGGAATCCAACGGTGTTCTGACAGAATTCACAAAAGTAGGACTCACCCTCGGGTGTTTCATCTTAGTAATTGTATTTTTAAAGCTTCCGAACTGTGTAAATGGTTACGTCACTCTCACGTGACGGCCAGCATGCCCTCCTTCGGGACGGGGTGTGTCACATGTGATGTGAGAAAATAAGCACGTTAATCAATACGTAAGTTATAGCTACGTTATATAGTTTATAAAATTTGATCTAAATAGTTAGCCATCCTGGCATTATGTATTGACTTATTTTTTATTTTTGTCTTCTACATGTGTAGAAGTAGGAAATTATTTAAAGGTCATCTCTAGAAGTTTTGATTCAATTGGAAGACTGTTTAGATCTTATATGTATCGTATAAATTGACAATTATTGTAATAAGTAATATCTTTATGATCAACCAATTCATACACTGTCAAACAAATAGGCGATTATGTTTATAAGTAATATGTTTTTTATCAACCAATTCATACGTGTCAAACAAATAGACGATTATGTTTACAAGTAATATGTTTTTTATCAACCAATTCATACGTGTCAAACAAATAGACAATTATGTTTATAAGTAATATCTTTATGATCAATTAATCTATATGTGTCTAACAAATCGACAGTTATAGTACTAACAAGTAATATCCTAATGTTCAAGCATCTACTTGTTTAATTCATATAAATGATTAAACAGTTTTTCATATTGAAATAAATAATCTAGAGATGATCTTTAGGTAACAATACAGAGAAATGAACAGTTCAAATTATAAAGTTCGCACAATGAAATGATGTTATGACGTCATGTAAGGAGAAATAATTCTTTACATGTAAAAAACCAAATAGTATCCTTAATAAAAAGCATGCTTGAATTTCAGATGCACTTTACTTCTTGTACCGTGTTGAAATTCGGCAAGGTTGTTGGAAAATTTAATAATAATATTATTATATTAAATTTATTAATTGAATGAAAATTAGAAGTGGAGCCTTTTGTTATAAAGATATGTCTACTTAAATGAAGTGTTGCAACTTTTGACTCTTCATGAATAGTCACGTGCTTTCCAAAAATGTATCTCACATTTTATAAATAGGGAAGCCCCTATAATCACTAAGAGGACTTTTCATTCGTTTATATAATCATACATAGAGTGCACTAAATATTAGAGTCTCATTAAGTCCATATGAGAGAGTTTTCAACACAATCGTGGTTCATGGAGCCTTGTGATTTGGAGTGCTACTATTACAAGGACGTGGTCGTTGTATCTTGGGAGACATGCGCCGATCAACCATAAGCACCGTAGTGGAGCATAAACTTGTCTTAAGGACAAAGTGTCAAACACTTGCCTTGATCGTATTTTCTAGGTTTTTCTAATTCATTATGTCATGTTCATTTAACATTGGTTACTCATGGGCATGCATTATTGTGATATATAATTGCATGAATTTTTTATTGATTTTATATGTGATTTAATATAGCAAGTAGACCCTACTTTTTCCAACAAAGGTTTGTTTAGAGGTGCACTCTTTGTTATTAATCTAAAGTGTTTATTCTCTTAATTATCATTTAAAGGTCGTCTCTAGAAGTTTTAGTTCAATTGGAAGGTTGATTAGTTATTTGTATGTATCAAACAAATTGACAATTATTGTAATAAGTAGTATCTTTATGAACAACCAATTCATAAGTGTTAAACAAAGTAGACGATTATGTTTATAAGTAATATATTTATGATCAACCAATCTATACGTGTCTAACAAATCGACAGTTATGGAACTAACAAGTAATATCCCAATGATCAACTATCAACTTGTTTAATTCATATAAATGATTAAACGGTTTTCATATCAAAATAAATATTCTAGAGATGATCTTTAGATACCAATAAAAAAAATGGACAATTCAAATTATAAAATTCGTACAATGAAATGATGTTATGACGTCATGTAAGGAGAAATAATTCTTTACATGTACATAACAAAATAGTATCCTTAATATAAAGCATGCTCGCTTTTTTCCTTGTACCGCACTGAAATTCCGGCAATGTTTGTTTAGAGGTGCATTCTTTGTTATTAATGTAAACTTTTTATTCTCTTAATCATCATTCAAAGGTTCTCTAGAGGTTTTGATTCAATTGGAATGTTGTTTAGTTATTCATATGTATCAAACAAATTGACAATTATTGTAATAAGTAATATGTTTATGATCAACCAATTCTTACACTATCAAACACATAGACAATTATGTTTATAAGTAATATGTTTTTGATCAACCAATTCATACGTGTCAAACAAATAGACACTTATGTTTATAAGTAAGTTTATAAGTAATATCTTTATGATCAACCGATCTATACGTGTCTAACAAATTGATGATTTATGGTACTAACAAGTAATATCCCAATGATCAACCATCAACTTGTTTAATTTACATAAATGATCAAACGGTTTTCACATCAAAATAAATATTTATGAGATGATCTATAGATTCAATAAAGAGAAATGAACAGTTCAAATTATAAAGTTCGTACAATAAAATGATGCTATGACGTCATGATGTAAGGAGGAATAATTTATTTAACCACGCTGAAATTTCGGCAAAAGTCTAAAAAATTAAATATTCGAAACGGATTCTTGGAGAAATAGTATACTGAAAATGGAGCATTGCATGGGAAGTTACTTTCCAAAAATAGCCTAAAAATGTTTTTGTTTCTACAAAAGTTCTTACCTTCTTTGGGTTCTTTTTTAGTACAAGGTGATTTTTCCTGTTCGTAGTGCTTATCATGTAGCAAAGGAGTTGGAAAATCACACTGGAAGGCATTAAAATACAATTATGTAAATGTATAAGGGGGTCATGCATTCCAAGCAAGGTGAAGGTTTTCACATTAAGATCATGTTATGATATATTTATTTTAAGAATTGCCCGATGTAATCTATCATTTACTTAGCTTTCGTTTTAATTTACTTGAGTAGGGTTGAAAGTTCCGACAAAATCTTTCTACCGTGGGTATAGGTTTGAAGTCATATGATTGTTAATAACATTTCAATCTCGTGCTGGCGGACAAAAAATGGAAAAATCCAAACTTTGTGTTTTATTTTGGTTGGATAATTTAAAGGGAGTTTTAACGAAAAGCACCCGGTGTTGTTCACTTTAACGAAAAACCACATTTTTACACTAAAAAGTCAATCATGGTACTATTCACTCTACTTTTTATTTTGTCATTATCATTAAAACTCAAAGTTTTCAAGCCATTTTCATTAATTTTCCTTAATTTAAAAGGAAAGCTAACAAAAAATCTAAAAAAAAAAAGATTAAAATATATTTTTTCTTTAAAAATAAACAATAATAAAAATATTTCGTTAAAATTACATAATTTAAACTCAAGTTAAAAGTTAAAAGAAAATCCGGAGGAGAGGGCGTGGGGCCCACCAAGAGACCAACATGCAGACAGGAATTTGACGTTTTCTTCTACGAACCAGGGGCAACTCCGTCAAAATAAAGAAAATGACATACGTCATCCATCGTCTCCTCCCTGGGCCCCACATCACCCTCGGTCCCGCCCTCTCCCTCTCACCCACTTTCTAGAAGGACACAGTCAGTCAATCATATCCATCCCTCCCCCTCCCTCTCCTCTCCTCTCCTCTCCAATTTACGCGCCAACAAAGACCCAGCTCTACCGTCCACGTGTACACCCACTCAGCGCAACGACTCCGTCCTCGTCCCCCACTTGGCACCACGCCCCCACCCTCGGCGATCCAAAAGTAAACACAGAAAAATCAACGGCCCAGATGCAGCTCGTTCTCTCGTATATCCGCGGTTAAATCTTAAATTAAGGAAAAAGTTAGAAAAGCAAGATTAAGGAGTGTGGAGCTCCAAATATTTACATCCACCGTGTCCGCCCCGTGTACGCTTCGCGTTCCCCGTTAGCAAACAAGAAAAGTTAATTAGGGCACAGTAAAGTAATTAAGTTTCACTAATTATGGTTAAACTCTTAATCTCATTTCTATCCCAAACCCCGATCCCTTCCCCTCCATAAAACGCAGACTCTCTCCCTCCTACTCTCTCACCTCTCTCTCTCCTCCCAACACACTCCTCTTTCTCTCTCTACATGTTTATAATCCTATCGAATTTGAATTGACTTTGGATTGGATTGGATTGGGTTGGGTTGGATTGGATTGGACTGTGAGAGAAATGCCAGCGACGGAATACTCGTCAGCTGGTTCCAATCAAGTCGGAAGGTCAATCTTCAGCCTCAGACGCGATCAGTTGAATTCAATGGAAAGTCACGGCCTTTCAGGTGGCAGCGGTAGTGGCGGATTGGACCTCGATTCCTTCCAAACCCACGTCGCCGATTGCTTCCACAACCTCTCCTCCTCCTCCCACGACGTCCTCTCCCTCCCATGGCTCCGAGACCTCCTCGAATCCTTCATCCGCATACACCAGGAGTTCAAAACCCTCCTCATCCTCTCGTCCACCAAAACCCACATCTCCAAACCCACCGTCGACCGCTACATCTCCGACTATTTCGAGCGCCACGTCAAGGCCCTCGACGTCTGCAACGCCATCCGCGACGGAATGGAGCAGATGCGCCAGTGGCTCAAGCTGCTCGACATCGTCCTCGTCGCGCTAGACCGGGACAGGACGCTCGGCGAGGGCCAATTTCGCCGGGCGAAGAAGGCCCTCGTCGACCTAGCCATCGCAATGCTCGACGACAAGGACTCCTCCAACACCACCGTAGCCCACCGGAACCGCTCCTTCGGCCGAAACAACAACACAAAGGATCATCAGCACCAGCAGCACCGGTCGCTCGGCCACTTCCGATCTCTGTCCTGGAGCGTCTCGAGGTCGTGGTCGGCCGCGAGGCAGCTCCAAGCAATCGGGAACAATCTATACGCCCCGAGGCCCAATGAAATTTTGGCCTCCAGTGGGCTGGCCCCGGCGGTTTTCACAATCAATTCGGTTTTGCTGTTCGTAATGTGGGCGCTGGTGGCGGCGATACCCTGCCAGGACAGGGGATTGCAGGTGCATTTCAACGTGCCGAGGAGCTTCGCATGGGCGGGGCCAATGCTGTCTCTGCACGAGCGGATTATGGACGAGTCGAAGCGGCGGGACAGGAGGAATGCCTGCGCATTGTTGAAGGAGATTCATCAGATCGAACGGTGCTCTCGGGTGATTGGCGATCTGGCTGACTCCGCGCACTTCCCGCTTGCGGAGGAGAAGGAGAGGGAGGTGAGGCAGAGAGTGCAGGAACTGTCGAGCCTCTGCCAGGGGATTAAGGAGGGATTAGATCCTCTGGAACGGCAGGTCAGGGAGGTGTTCCATGGAATTGTAAAAAGCCGAACGGAGGGGTTGGACTCGTTCGGAAGAATGAATAACCCCGAATGATCATCGAAATCAATTGCCAATTGAAGAAGAAGAAGATGATGATGAGATTAATTTTGGCGCCAATAAAAATTGGGTAAGGAGGAGATATGACTTTTTTTTTTTTTTTTCATTGTATTTAGTCATCACTCAATGGATCAGCAAATCACCATATATATTGTGTATAGAAATTAGGATTATGCAAATGGACCGGCTTCCGTGGAGGTCCTTAGTTTTTTTCTTCTACTTCTTCCCCTTTAATTTGTGTTGTTGCTGATTTAATTTGCCTTTGTGTAATGGAATTCCTGAGCATGCTTCTGGCCGCTGCTCTTTCTCTTTTCTTCTCTGCTACTTGGTGATCGCGAGATGCGAATTGGGAATTTGAATTTGTTTGTGTGTGTTTGTGAGAGAGAGATATTGGAGGGTTTGTAGGATGAATTTCTCGAACTACGGGGAGGGGAATTCGAACATAGGAACTGCTTGTAATGAACTTGACTATTAGAGTTAGCAAACGAAATCATTTGTTTCTCCTCTTTTGGGTTGAGTGTCTGTGTCTTATTGTCAAGCAAATTATACAATGCGGAGAAACCAAATCATCAAAGATTCCGAATTTAGTCTCTTTGCAGCACTTGTGTATAAGGATTACAACCTTTTCTTTTTCTTCAAAATTGGATTATAATAAGTAGTTATATTTTGATCGGTCAATGCTTAGCGAATGGACAGAACAAATAAAACAAATCGGCTGTTCGATTGTTGTTGGAATTTTCTGCTTGCATTATTTGAATATGCAGCTTTAAGCACAGATCGAAGCTCCAACTTTCCCCATATGATAACGATTGCTGTCGTTTCTGCTGACTTCCATATGCAGTTAGGTTAGGCTTATTGTATTTCTGACTATTTTGGTGAAGCTGAGATTGATTGGTTGGTGTTATTCATGCATATCTTCCCACTTTTTCTTGCAGGAATTTGACTATTATTCCGTCATGTGAAGACGTCCGTGAATTTCATCCGTTCTCTGAATTTCGTTTGGTTGACTTTGTAGGGTTTGATTTATTCATTCCCTTGGCTGAGTTCCAATTCTTGCAAACACAATTCCCTTGTGCGTACACGCGGGAGCATTTCCTAACCGTTATGCATCAACGGCCAGGATTCGCTCACGTGTGAGTGGGCGACTGAACATACTTTGACTTTGCACAAAATACGCATAACTAATCGTGTGCATCGAATTGAGCCGATTAAAATCGGTCTTGTGAAGATTTCCTCTAGCTATTATTTAGATAAAAATAGATTTTCGGGCAATCCGTCACCGTCTTATCCTGAAGTCGAAGGGGGAGGAATGATAATGCAGTTGGTAGCCTATAAGCATCAGGCGACGGCAGAGTGCATACCTACCTCGTCGAAATGAGAGGCTGCCAGAGGAGAGGAGTTGACCCTAATTTTCCAAATTCCGAATTTGTAAAAAGGGTAGCCATCTATGAGCTGTTGCTAAATGTAGGGTTTAAATGCTAAAAGCTAGTTTTTGTCTTTTGTATTGATTTGATGGAGTTCATATGGCATGTATTTGGAAGGTGGGTTTATGAATTTATGGTGTTTTGGACATGCATCCTACTTGGGTTCCTTGTTAGCTGTTGAGCCATAAATGCCAATAGCCAGCTCTTGTGCCTTTAATTGGTTGCCACTAACAACTAAGGACATCTTCAATGTACTGAAAATTTAATCTGACTCAAATCTTATAAGGTAGCGGTATCTGCATACTTTTTTTTACTTTTCACACTCCCTATAAGTTTCTGTCGTTTGATCTCTTCAATTCATGCAATTCAACGGTTGCAAATTGAGAAGTGTGTGTGGAAGGTAAATAGAGGTGTGTGGATAGTATCACTTATCTTATATTTGAGTCTGAGTTTGAATCTGTCTAATGCATCGGAGACTTAAAACTTATATACAAGTTCTCACTTTAAACGAGATAAAATGTTATTCAACTAAGAAAAATTACATTTCAGTTTTGATTCCGAATATGTACAATGCACATATTGTTTTATCTTCTAATACGTAGACCCAAATTTTAAAACTCAAACCCACCGATCGTTTTGGACAAAAATGTCATAACATAACATAGGTGGGGTTTATTCAATTATCATTTTGTGGAATTGTAAAAGCTTTCAAGAAATTTATGTATTCCATTATGATGAGACGTCATGATTAGATTTTTGTGAATAACAAATTTAATACAAATTTATTATGATTGGTTGACTACTTGATAAATGTGTTTATTTAATTACGATTGCGGTATATTATGCCATAGCATTTTAATATTTAATTCGTCATTCATAGAAGTTGATCTTTTAACTTTTAACTTATAAGTGAGGAAAAAATAACACTACTAAACCGTATAACTTTTAACTTTCAAAGATTTTTTTTTTTTAACAAACGATATTATCTACACTAATAGAAAGAAATATGCGCTTAGAATGTCATTGGACACGGATACACACATATTAGAAGCTATCTTTTTCTAGTTCTAATCCTGTTGATTGCTAGCATCACCAGGGACACAATAAGTGCTGAACCTGCGATTATAAAAGGAGAGCACAGCAGATTGGACTTTTCCATACCATCCTTCTTCTCTTGATCATCACTTGATTTCTTATCATCCACATCACTTTGTTCCTCCATTTCGGAAGATTCATCCTCTTCCTTCTCTTTGATGTGTTCTTCGTTCTTCGCTATTTCTTGAACTCCGCTTCCCTGACCTTCTTTGAAGGATTCTTGCTTTGGTAGCTGAACTGCATCGCCTTCTCTACGAATTCCATCCGCATTCTTTTCGCGTTGAACTTGCGCTTCTTGTTGTGTAGCTGTTGTATCATCTGCTTGTTTTGATGATTCGCCGCTCTTTTGTCTGCTTCGAACGTGTTCCTCAATCCCTGCCTTTGGCGCTTCCAATTTTGGGAGCTCAGAAAAGTTTTCTTCTGTTGTGTCATGCTTAGCAGTTACCTGATTTTCTTGTGAAGGCTTGTTAACTTCACGAGTTACTTCAGCATTTTCTCTCTTCGGAACCCTATTCGCTACAGTTTGATCTGTTTCGAATTCCTTTCTTCCAACTTTCTCTTTCAGAATTACATCAGTTTCGGAAACAGATTTTGTTTTGTGTTGCATACTTTGAGCCTTTGAATCTTTAGCTTCTTCCTTAACTGTGCTTCCTCTCGTGTCCTTTCCGATGACTCCATCAGCTACAACTTCTTTCCTGGAGCCATCTTCATCAACCCCTTTTGCATCAGTTCGACGATTTTCTTCTACCTTCGTTTTCTCGGTCTCACCAATTTCTCCCTCAATTTTTCCCCTAAAACCATCTTTTACAGGGACTTGTTCAGCTGCGGAAGGCTGTTTTAGCTGCTGTTTCCCTGTATCCGCTTCATCTTCCTTCACTTCCTCGATCCCAACCCCGCGAATTCCTTTCACTGATTTTGGCATGACGATCGTGAGACTTGATTCGTGTACATTAAACTTGGCCTTGATTCGATCCAAAACCACTCCATCCGGAATTCGAAAGACTTTTCTGAAACCCCTCATCTCCACCTCTTTCTTGTACATTATCCATCCTGACATCACCTTCTCTTGAACTGGCTTCTCCCCACTGATGCCAATCTGCGTCCCATCTTCATTTATGTCAATATACACACGCTCTCTTCTATAACCTGCATTTATCCAAAATTTAGTTTCTTAAACAAAAACACGCACGCAAATACTACGCGAGCACAGATTAATAAGATAAATGAAAAGGTACCGACCTTTAAGATGGCCGGTGAGGATGAACATGCTTTCGGTTTCCTTATACACGAAAAGAGGACCGGATCTGTCCTTGGCAATCTGAAGGTTGGCAGAGGAGACATGATCGTCTACGGTATGGGTGATCTTGAGTCCTAGTTCTAGATCCATTGGCGGTTTTTCGCGTTAGAAATCAATTTCGGAAACTCTTAAATCTTAGTTAATAAAAAGTGGTAGGAGAATGTGGCTATTGAATGGATGAGGGGCATGTTAATAGAGCACATAAAACATAATAAAAATGGTTTGTTAGGGTGAGCAGATGAACAAAGTAAGCACATATTCATTGCTTGTTGTTAAGGGCGGCTGCGGCAGTTTAAATCCCTTGCTTTCCGTTTTATTGTTGTTTGCCTCGGCGGGAAGCTAACGGTTGCTTTTTATGCCAAAACATGCAACTGCCAAGATAGCCCTTGGGCCTTAATCAAATTTGGGGTTATTCTTGAAGCTTGATAAATATCAAATTTAATTAATTGTTGACAAGATGATATTTAATTTTAAACTACTCACAAGAGGAGTCTTTCGCCCCGCGCGCTCACAACACGTGGTTGTTCGGTCAAGACTCATCGAGTGAGTGGAGAGATTTTTTCAAGTGCCGGATATTTAAGCGATACTCCATATGTTATAATACAAGCAAAGGAAAATATATATCTTTTAGTGTCCCTCAAGTTATATTATGACACGTGAAGTACCTGCTTAAATACTAAAAATTTTGAAAATTTTCTCCATTGAGTAAAAATAAAAAAGGGTGAGTGGAACTAGTAGGGGTGGGTGGGAGCCTGAATATAGGGGGAAGGCCTGGCTTGAATATTTTTTTTTCTTTGGTCGTAAGATGGGTGGCATGGTCGGTCGTAGAGAGAGTTCCGTTAAACTACATGGATGGAGTCAAACAAATGAAAGGGAACACCGTTTTGGCCAACTAACGTACTATTTACTAACAAACAATACTTGAGTTGGAAAAGATTTCAACTTTGAACCCTAACTCCCTCTCTTTTTGATAAAAAAAAGAAAGGAGGTGTGCTATCTACACACCAATTTTTACCTCCCACACACCCTTTTTAATTGCCGACCGTCAGTAAATGGAAAATTTATCGACATTCGTCAAATTGCAAATTGTTTGCTAAGAAAAATGACTCTTTTTTTTCCATGTTCTGTAGTAGTATGCAGATACTATCTATGCCCACCAGCTCCACTCATCCAGCCACATATCCACATAGGTTCAGATTGTAAACTTGAAATTTATTTGGAAAATGGATCACAGATCATGAGAGAGTTATTCAAATGGTGTAAAACATGATTAATTTAATCAGTTGTGCCTTTGTGTTTGTGAGGGATCCAAAGTCCTCGATTGATCTGGGATAACTTTGCTCAAACTGGTCATTGGTCCTGTGACTTTTGAAATTTAAAATAAAATTCTTCCAAAAATAAAAGTGGAGAAAGGAGCATGATAAAAAGTGGGGATTAAAAAAAAGAGAGAAATTAGCAATTGATTGCATGCCAAGAACTAAAGCAGCAAAAGTGGTAATGAATTCCAAAGTAGGGACTCTAATCTAAGAGCATCATTACGATAGATTTTCATTGGTCCTACACTAAATGTTATAATAAAAGTAGTTGGATACTTAAACAAAAACTTTCCAACCATTTGTATTACGAAACTTAGTGTACCGGATCGTGTTCTCAACAGATTGAAAAAAAATTCCATCATTATATGGTGTATAATCAACACTCTTAAAAAAGCAGGTACTTTAGACTTATCGAACCATCATTACAATACTCTAATCAAAGATTAAACTACCTACCTCAGAATTCAATTTACTATTTTACAAAGTACATACCATATCCGCTCTCTCTCTCTCTCTCTACATCATCAGGAAAACCACACAAAACAGAGCCAATTCCATTTGAGCAGAAAATAACCCCACCAACACCTGCAAACCACAATCCAAAAGAAACCCAATCAACCTCCCATCAAAATTTAAAGTAAAAAATGTAAAGAAAATTGCAGTCACACAACATTTTCGTCATACAAAAGCTACATACGCATACAATGTCATGTATATAATAATGTCTTGTAAGAGAGATTTTCTTAAGTCACCAGTTTACCATATCAATCGTTTATTAAACAAATTGTTCACTTTTGAAACAATTAAGAATCGTTTATTAAACACTAACCCCACTAAGATGAAATATTAGTTGCATTGCATCAGAGAATCTCTCGACATTTAGGCGTACTTCCCTGGTAACTATTATCTTAGGTGCTAAACTTCTTTTAGTGTTTAAAGAAAAATGAAGAAATGAGGACAAGTTAAATGCTTCAGTCCATGAAGTCAAAAACTACAAGCCAACTAACTGATGCATAGTAGAAATTTGACTGTTTGACATGTAACCGAAAACTAATTTTATCAACGGTGAAAAAGGTTACACCGCTTAAATATTCAACTTAAAATCAAATGACAATTAGTAATGAGGTCTGGTATTATTATTACCTGTCTCTGGTGGCCAGAGGTTGGTACAGGGTGTATTGTAGCAGAATCCACTTCACCAGTAGGCAGAGGAACAGCAGGATTACTGTTAATAAATGGGATTCCGCCTCCACCGCCGCCTTTATCCGTCACTGAAGAACTTACGCTTGGTTGTGGACTGGGAGATAAGGCCACTTGGCGAGGATGGAATGGCCATGGGAATACTGGAGAAGATGCTCCTCCACCACCAGGTTTCGAGGTTGGGGCCGCCGTTGGAGGAAGCTCCGGAGAGATTGTTGAACTTGAACTTGAACTTTGCGGCGGCAGTGCGGAGGAGGAGACTGTAATGGCCAGCTTTTGGGTGTTTTGGCATGTTTTGAGCAGAGAGGCATTGTTGAAGGCAAAGTAGAAGAAACCAGTGCGTGATGGGTGCCACTTTGCAATGTAAAAACAAGAATTTCAGTCAGAAAGCTCAAATCTTTGAGAAAATCATGACTTACCCAGATGATAATTTACTTGTTTTGAAGCTAATTTATTGAAAACCCAAGTTTAAACACAGATTTAGTTCAGCTAATTCTCAAGAATCCCACAGAAAAACAGAGCCAGTTTAGAGAGAGATATATATATATATATATATATATATATATACCGTGAAGGAGGTGGAGTCAGGTTTGGTAAGTAGGGTGGCTTGAGTGAAATTGCAGAGATCGAAAGCCCTTTGGTTCTGGAAAATGTAGAGGCTGTACTGATACTTGTGCTTGAAAACTGAAAATGTTCAAGAAAATATTGAATAAAAAACAAAGAAAATAAAGTTGTTGAATTTGTTTGGTTTTTGACAAATACAAACTACTTACTGACGAAGTCTCCCACATGAACAGTTGGGTTTTTCCACTCTGAAACTCCATCAACTAGTATTGTGGTGGAGTGAGAATGCTGGAAGAGGAAAGAGAGCAAGCACAGGAAGATGAGCATGGAGAACTTCATTGAGAGCTTCTCTTTTAAAATTTTCTGTCACCCCAAAGTATAAAGATGGTTTATTATTCAGATTGGTCAGAGGCTTCAGTCCCTTGTACCCATGCCTTTTATCTATGTGCCTCTGGCCAATCGCAGAGTTAGGAATTTTTCACGGTGAGTTAGGTTGAAGATTTAAATCTTTATAAACAAAGAAATTTGATATTGTATTTTTCAGAGTGTTAGCGGGTTTAAGAAAATTTTCACAAGATAAGTCAAGGAATTTCGTTATTAAACAAATACATGTTAAAATTCAAACAAATCCAAACTTGTACATGTACAAGAAGTGATGAGAAAAATGATGTAAGAAAAAAAGAGAATTAGTAAACTGTATTATATAATTTTATATGATTTGAGAAAATTTGGATTAGTGACTAAATATATAGTGTGTCACATTTGAAAATCAACAAAAATTATATGTAAAATTTTATTTTTCGCCGAAAGCTATCTGGGCTATAACCCATGGTAGCCCATAACATGGCTCCGCTAGTGCTATATGTACTGTAGCGGTTGATTTCAATAATATAATATTACGTGAATAAAAATTTAAATATGTGTTTACATCATTGGATGTCATAACAATAGAATGATCGTGTCATAAAAGTTATTTTTCCTTGTAATATCATGTATTTTAATTTTCTCACATGCTATCAAATTATTAGCATAAAATATTTGGACATCGGCATTTGTATTTTAACTTTATTACATATAATTACCGTATTATTATAAAATGTAGTCTGAAAAAGTGTAGATTCATTATTCGAGGCCATTGACAAAGAAAAGAGGGTTTTGAATAGACCCGGCAGTTTTTGACACGATACGAAAATAACGGGTTTCGGGTCAACACGATAACTTATCGGATCATAATTGGGTGACCCGTTAATAACGGGTATACACGCGGGTAACACGTGGGTAACTCGTTTCGACCCGTTAAGAAAAAATTTGTTTTGATAATTTTAAAGTTTAATTACTAAAAGATTTATTATAAAATACAATAGCCATATTAATATATACAATATATTCTATATTAAATATATAGTTTTGTATTATTATTCTATATAAGTTAAAAGAAAAGGTTTTAGTCATTATTTATTTTTATTATGAAAGTTCTTTATTATCATTACTAGGATAACTTTTACTTAACATGTTGTTGTCCAAAATTACAATAAACTAATATAGTATTTGTATAGGCAAGAACTAAGAAGACATACATACAAGTATGAAAAATGTGAAAGAATATATAAACACTCATGATTCATCATTATTCCTCTACGAGTAGATAATGGTTACACTTACATTATCGTTTAGATTTTTAAAATCCTCCAAACCTTCAAGAATAATGTTTTTTATTTGAGGGCAAAATTAATAAAATTAATAATAATTATTGTAGAAGTGTAAAAAATGTAAAAAAATAATAATATACAATCACTCATAGTGACAAACTTTACAACTTTCATGAAGTGGTCAGCTTCGAAATCCAACACTATAATTCATAAACCTTAAATTTATATTTAACCGTCGATTGCCATTTACGCTTTATTCTTCTTACTGAATTTCATTTTTTAAATTTTCTTTTTTGAAAACATGATCATCTGTCGGATGTAAGAAGATAGACGGTTCAGATATTTGGTATCATGTTTCGATATTTACGGTTAACTGAAATATGAGTCGAAGTCATATAGTTTGTAGAAACTTTATAAACATCAAACAATATTTTCACTAACCGTAAAACTCTGAATATAATATCAACGATACAAACCGTTCATCTTCCTGCATCCTCTAATAGATCAATTTTTCAAAAAATAAAATTTGATGAGAACAATGAAGCGTAAATGTAAACAATAATCAACAGTTAAATTTTGATCTATGATTTATATGATTATAGTAGTGAATTTCAAAACTAAGCTCTTCATGAAAGTTGTAAAGCTTGTCATTACGAGCGTTTATATATTTTTTCTATATTTTTTTTACACTTCTACATTAATTAAAAAACTATTAAAGACTTTAGGTAAATGAAAATATACTTAAAAGAAAAATGCGTTTTTATGTTTTGGATGTGACAATATGGTATGTATATACTTATTTAGTATTATGTTTTTCATTTGATTATTTATTGGTTTAAAATATATTTTCCTTAATGGGTAACGGGTCGGGTCATATTACCTGTTAATATTATCGAGTCGATTTCGGATCAGGTCATTTTACCCGTTTATTTTAATGAGTGTTACACGACACGACCCGTTAAGATATCGTGTATGACACGAAAACGACACGAACACGAAAAACATGACACGAATGCCAGGTCTAGTTTTGAAGGAGGAAGATTCTCTGCCCTCCCACTTTCCGTGCCCTCCTGTGCTTTTTTGTTTGTGTGGTCACAGTTAAGTTACGTCAATATTTTATATTACTATTCTTTTTTGTCTTATTATCTTATAAAAAATATAAAATGTTGATGTGGCTTAACCGTGACTACACAAAACAGGAAGACACGGGAAGTGGGAGGGCAGAGAATCTGCCTCCGGTTTTGAAAGATGTGAAAAAGAAGAAAAAAATGTTAATAGGAGGAGAGTGGCATGGAGACTGTAAAATGTCAGTAGTGCTTTGCTTTTCCGTGAGACGAGTTTGAATGGATGACAGACATAAATATGGGAGATTGTGTATGGTCTTATTTATCACAGTATACGTTCTTTTTATTTATCACAGTAAAAAGTTGAATCATTTGGTTGGTAGAAAAACATTACCCTTTTAAAGAATAAAGATTTTAAGAGAAATAAAAAGAGGTTTTTGAAATTGTCATTTAGTTTCAATTTACTCCTTGAAATTAGTTTTGTTTTATTTTATCTCATGAAATTAACATTTTCAACTCTTTTGATCTCACTCCACCCTATTATGTTAAAAAATTATTAAATTCAAAGGCATTTTAGACCGTTTGTTTGTTACACATTTGTTTACCTTCAACCTACACACTAAACAAATCTCAATTCCATTTTTAATAACTCCAATTCAAACCCATGATGTTTTGGGCCCTTATTAAAATAAATAATTTAATCCATGGAAAAATTCCAAGCAACAAAATTATTATATCAACCAAAATAAGGGTTATATATATATTTTTTAGAGTCTTTTCACTTGCAAGGCATCCATGTATTGGCTCGAAATTTGCACTTGAAAAATACTCATTACAACAGAAATGAAACATGATCAGCTTATTTCAAGATCAGTCTAGTTCAATTAATAAGCCTATTTAAGAGAGGGAAGAGTTATCAAACTCGAGACTCAACCACGAGCTAGTGTCCCATTGGTAAATGGCGGATTGCGAGACTTCCTTCAAACTAAAAACTGGAGGTCTTGGGTTCGAAACCCACTTCTGGTATGGAAGCCAGACTTGTGGCCAGGGGGAGGCTGAAATGCCTTTGTGAGTCTTTCCGGCTCCTGGAAAGAGTGAATAACTGTGGCTTGACACTAGTTGTCCCCCTTTTATTAAAAAAAAAAAATCAAACTCGAGACTCATAAGTGAAAATCCAATATCCTATCTTTCAGAATATTGGATTACATGCAAATAAAAGAGAGGATTTTAAAAAAAAAAAAGAAGAAAAGAATGAGAAGTGAAGGGATCTTTTGGGTGGCACTCTGATTGTAGATGATGGGGATTATTATTCTAAAATGATTAGGTCTTTGATTATCAACCTGCAGTCTCTATTTTCAACCCAAATAAACTAATGTATTGGGAGGTGGAGGACTGCAAATCACTTCCTTTTAGGCCTTATTTATTATAGTTTCCCAATTTAATCCATAAAAATGTAATCAGGCTCTTACTTTGATGCCTTAAATAAAATAGTGGTAAGGGAATAAGATTTTCAAAGTCTATCTCTTTCTCCTGTTCCTTCACCAATAATATTTGCTTCAAGCACATTGAGTTTTCCTTCTTCCCTTCATACATGCATTAACTTTTTTTCTGGTCAGATAATGCAACTGCATGGAAAGAATGGAAGTGGCGAGGAGGCAGAGAGAGCAGAGACCAAACCTGGCCGGCATCATATGCAGCAAAAAAGCAACCTTAAATTTGATTTGTATTTGTCGATGAGGTCAGTGGGCCTATCCTACTTGAGGACGTTAGCCAAAGAACAGAAAGCTACAAAAGCACTCGCCACGGAAATAGAAGACAAACACAAAGGCAATAAGGACTTTGAATGGATGAAATGGGGGACTCGGATTCTCTCTCCTCCCTAATATTGAACTCGAAAATGAACATATTTTTGTGCCAAATTGTGAATTCAGGTCATACAATTAAGTTATTGGTCACAGACAATCTGTAGCATTTTTCAGTGAACATTTTTAATAGAGTACGAAAGTTTGGTGAATTTTCAGAATTTTCAAGTTAGTAATTCTTCCGTCGAATCTATATTTTGTCACTTAAAATTAGTGAAAGAGAAAAGAAAGCAAAGGATATGAAAATAGATCGTCACACTCGTAGTTTGATTCTAATAGAGATGGGCAAGCTATCAACTGGGTATTTGACAGTGTATTTGGAACACGAACTAGTACACTAAAGGACATTGAAAAAATATATTCTCTCTCTCCCCTTATATTATGACATGTAATGTACTAACTAGTGTGCTTGATACATAAAGAAAAAAAAAAACTGTTCTAAATAGAGTTGGAGTGGAGCATCACCGTTGCTAGTTGCTACTGAAAGTTAAACAGATCAAAATAATTAGGTGTTTCGGGTAAAAGGAATTTAAGTTGGCACAAGTCATAGTTTGTATTGATGAATTTATTAATTCCGACCTAATTAATTTCGTCTCATGACATTTTTGTGACAATACGAACTCATTATTTCACTCACGAGACTGAGGTGAGCCCTACATTTTGTCTGTGCATTGTGTTTGATAGGTCGTGAACCATGACGGGGTGGCTGAGTGGTTACGGACAAATTCCAGGCTCGTATGCCATAAGACACGATCTGAGAGAGGCTGAAATGTCTGTGTCTTTCTAGCTTTGGAAAGGGTGGACAATGGACTGACGTGGTGAAGCTACTGCTGATCCCCTTCTTTTTGGAAAAAAAAAAGGTTTGATGGGTCGTGAATTCCTCTCTTCTCAATTGGCTGCTTCTCATTCGATACTTCTTTTCTTGCTCTCTTCTTAATCGGCGACTTCTCTCATTGAGTTGTTGAGTTGAATTCATGTGTGCACACATGGACCAGGGACTCCTCATAAGTCGAGAAAGAACGACAACGTCACACTCGCCACCCCTTGTTCATATAAGTGAATTTGATTTCCGTCCAAGATTCAACTTGCGCGAACGAGAGTGGCCTAATTGACACAAAATACCACCATGATGGTGTGTTCAAGGACGGAGCTAGTGTATGCCTAGGGAGGCGGATGCCCCTACTCATTTAAAAAATATATATGGTTGCGTTCCAATTCTCAATAACCAGCCCTAATTAAATTACACCCCAAAAATTGGTAGGCAACTAAACTAGTCTACCGTTTTGGATCCCAAATGCCCTACTTGATGACAATTTAATTAACAATTAATTTAATTGTGCCTCCCCGTTTTTTCTAACCCTAGGTCATTAATCCACACAAAACTTATCCCACCACATACAGAAAAGCAATTCCAGTCCTTAACTTCTCCAGAATTTTCCTCCCCTTTCATTCAACCAAAACTCAATTGAATTTGAAGTGTTATAGACAGTTGGAGTTCGAGTAATCAATTATCAAAATTCAACTCAAGAATTTTACTCCACAAGGTATTTTATACGACTTTACTTCTTAATTTGTTTTTGGCGTTTCAATTTAGAATTTAGCTTTCTAATTTAGAGATCAATTGATGAATGATAACATGATTATTTTTATATAAAGATATTTAATGGTATTGGTAATGATTTGTTATACAACGCTTTCAAAACATGAAAACGATTCAGAACTTCCTTCTCTGAGATTTGTGATGTATTTCTTCAAAAAACAAATAAATAAAAAATCTTGTTTCTTAGTTTGAATTAAGTTTTTCTTAGTTCACTCTTAAACTTCCAATTGCTTTCTTTGCTCAACAACTTAACAAGTACGCAACATAGCAACATATTAAGTGGTGCGGTTTCACACACTAACCGAGCCATCTTCAATCATATGATCTGATTTAGAAGTACTAAAAACTTGGCGCTAATCCACGGGTTGATTAAACATTTTCAATACCCTACGGGTTCAAATAAAATTTCCCAGTGAAAAAATTCTTGGGCAAATCAATGCATGACTTGCATTACATAATTTATTAGTCGAACGTGTGTTCAAGAATTCAAGAGAAATCTAGCGAAGGAATGTGATTCACTTAAAAAGGCAATGTTGATGTATGTAGAGGTAATCCTGTCTCTGTAGGTCAACAAAAAGTAAACCATAAAATGAACCAATGAACAAGGATATTTCCGCCATCGTTTCTCCTCAAAAAAATGAACAAGATATTAATCAACTTACATAGATGAGACGCTAAATCAGTACTACTAAATAACTAATCAATTTCTAATTTTACCTCTTAACTACATACATAACAAGGCTCTCTACCTCTATCTCCCTCGTTGACGCTATCATTTCCTTCTTAAGGAATGACCTTCGTGACTTGGATTGCAATCTCTCTCAAAAAGACAAGCCACGAACCACGCTAGCTCTTTAACAATGATAATATCATCAGGTGGAATTTATCGAATTCAGACAATCAAATTGCAAGTCGAATATTTTCATACTTTTTCCTCCTAGGTCTTGAAGCAATGTTGGTTTCCACGTCGCAAATCAACCATATACATTCTTACCACTGCAATGAGCGAACTCTTCGGAGCACATGAGGTGGTCTTCGCTTCTCCACAACCGGAATGACGTTTTCCATTAGCTGCAAAAAAAAATACACAAGAAGGTCAACTGCATAATAGCCAACGACTATTACAACCACTATGTCCCTCATCTTCTGGATAAATATTTCAACTTGTTTGCTCGTCTAATTACTTACCACATCCAAATATACATGAAAGTACATAGTAAGACTTCCAACGAAACCATTATGTGTTATTATAACATACTGATTGTCTTGACTACTCCAAGTTTAAATGGTCCAGAGGACCATGAGCCATATAATTCTTGACTACTACAAACCCAAAGCTTAAATTATCTAGAGAACCACAACCATTTACTTTTGGGGAGTGAAATGTTCCTTTACGCAATCATATTTATCATGGTGAAACTTTCTTATTGTCTTCTCTCGTGGACGTAGGCAAAGACGCAACCATGCATATTGTTTGTATGTTGTTCCGTCAAGCATGAAAAGGGTCTCGAACTATTTCAACTATCTCACACCAGCTTCCCCATAAAAATCTATCCCTTCATAGGTTGGTGATATGCTTGGCTAAGGTAAAGTGCTAGGTAATAAGTACACTAAAAATAGTTCCAATTGATATGCTCAAATTTAAGTTAACAAAGGGTACGCTATTTATCGAAATTAAAAACAAAACAAAATTGTAAAGATTGGTGTAAGCAAAAATTCTCAGTTATAAAAAGTTATATACATCAAAATAAGTTTTTCAATTTTTGAAAATTTTATATGCATCGAAATAAATGACCAACCTTTCACCATGCATTCACGCTATGTCTGTTTGCCTGAATAATACACTGCCTACTAGATAGTGCCTTTATTGTACTCTTATTCATAAGACTCTGCTTTTGAATTATCATGATTTAAATTAATTATTTGTTTCTGTTGGTTTACTGGGAGGAGGGTGTTGCCAGATGTTTTTGTAGAATGCTAAACAATTTATAATAACAGAAAAACTGCATATTACAAAAAACATAACTAGAGGTTAAGTTTTTTTATTTTGGGATTAACAGATGATTCTATACAGATTATATTATATAGCTTGGCAAGAAATGCAAAAATTATAAGAGTCGCAGATTTGTGTTGAAAAACCACATCAACTGCATTAATATTTCAAGATAAACCAAAGCCTCCACCAGAGAAACAATAAAAAAGTTCATATCTAAGATCTAAACATTATGCCACATCTATGGCTGCAAGGTATAATTCAACAAGAAGAGTCATTAGAGTAGGCTTCTAGTTTTCTTTACCTCTTCTGGCATAAGTTACAAAATAATGGCAACATTTTATTTGGGTGCACTGGAGACAAAAAGTTGTAATGTTTTCCTTGTGATTTTCTATACTATCTGCCTCATATTGTATTTTTCACTTTATCAAATTTGTTGCTTCTTATCCTAAAAGAAGATCACCATGAGCCAAAGACCATGTTCTTAATAAAATCCAATCCCTTGCGTCATCAATTAACTACATGCACCGAGAATGAAATGAGTACCTGCTTAAGTCTTGCCTGAGTCCTATCGGCCTGCAATAAAAAGACATTGTTACAAAATGGAATACGAAATAAATGTTAAGGCAACAAAGGAGAGCAAGTTAAACACAGACACCTCCCTGTTTGGTGGCATGTTTAGATGTTTACTATAGTTAGTCAGTTATTTTGAGCTTGGAAATCTATTTGGCCTGGCTGGTTAGGCCTCTAGCTCTGTTTGTTATACTTTGGGGACTGCTTTGTTGTCTGTTATTAATAAATTTCCTTCTCTCAGAAGAAAAACAGGTAAAATGCGAACATCCAGTTACAAGGTCTACACATCAACTTGAAAAACCAAAATATCAAAATCAGATAACTTAAAAGGAATGATATAGCTCCCACACATACTCATGAACCCAGGCATCATGCACAAATACAAGAAATCCAAACCCATTCCTCATTTCAAACCAATAGGCAGTCCGAAATATAGGCAATTGAACCAACAAGCCAAGTAGTGAATGTTATAATGGATTGAGATAATTGTTTAATATTTCATAAGTTATGATGGATTGAACTCATTCGTAAAACTTGAACTCATGTTATAACGGATTGAACATGTTAAATGACGTCGTCAAGTACTTAAAAGTCTTCAATCATTTATCCCTACACTTTGCAAAACAAAATATTAAAGTATATACTTCAGTGGTTTTGTATGCATGTATTCATATACATTATATGAATATGTACATATATACATAAGATTTTTATAAACATATTTCTAACTCATAATCCTTACTGAAGCCTCTTATTCATGAAGCTTGGTCATGAAACATTACTTTGGCTTGGGTTAACTATCAGGCTAGCTAACAAAGCGAAGCCCGGCAGCTCTCTTCACTTACAACTCTTCTGACAAATGATAACTAAGTCTTCAATGGGCCGAAATAGGGCAGAGTAGCTATATTTGCTCAAAGTATGACTACATACTGCTTTAAATACGATAGAAGTGGAATTTCATCACAACAGATGAACACAGTTGTCGACAAGTCAAATCAAATTGGAAATCTTTTGGAGTCACGTATTTGTAATTGACAAAACGTCTGCAACCTCAGAAAATGAGACAGATAAATGGGAAACTAGTTTTGTAGCAAAGTTTAACTTAAGTAACAAACTGTCGTAACTATCCCGAATACTGATTGTGACTGAAACACAACGAACTTTGTCCCCAAAATCTAATGCTACTAAAGTAAGGAACTTATAAAGCATTCAGTTCTGCAAATGATCACACACTCTTCTACTACCATTTCGCAGTGGAAAAACGCATTTCTCACCGCAAATCAGTAGCCAACAACAGTCCAAAGCGCAATTCGGTTACCTGTTCTTTCAAAAGCTGCTCGTTTTCCTCCTCTAACCTGACCGCCAATGACTCCAATTCAACTTGGTAAGCCTAAAATCCAAAAAACCCAAAAAAAAAAAAAAAAAACAAAAACACAATCACAAAAGTACAAAATAAGTCATGAGAAAACAAACAAAAGCCATTTGATCAAAAACCCAATTCCACACCTGCTTTCTCTCTCTGGACCTGGCCGCGGATTCCCGGTTCTTGATCATTCTTTTCTGTCTCTGCTGCGCCGCCTTATCCATCGGCTCCATAACGGCGCGCCCTCTCTTCCCCCTCCCCACCCCACCTCCACTCCCAGCAGGGTCCGCCCCATTTCCAAACCCAACTATCGACCCTTCGACCTTATCAATCGACCCGAACGGGCTGAGCGGGATCTGATCGAAGGAAAACACTCCGCTGCTCAATCTCTCCATCTCCGGCGGTGGCGCAAGCGGAAAATCCTTAATGTCGTTCTCTTCCACGGCCCCGGCCCGAGCCAAAAAGTCCTCCAGTGTCATCATCTCATCCGGAACCTCCGCTTTACACTCCTTCCGACTCTCGCCGGACACAATTTCCCGCCAAACTTCGTCGACGGTCTTGGGCGGCGGCGCTGATGATCCATTAACATCTGCAGCGGCGTCGAGTAGGGTTACTTGGGTGTCGAGGAGGGTGGCGTCGGTCATGGAGGTGGGGTCGTAGAGGAGGCCGTCGGCGGTCATGGAGCCGATTGGAAGCGAGGGCGTCGTGTTAACGATGCTGTTCTGGTAGTTGCCTAGGGTTTGGGGGTGCGCAGAGGAGGAAGACAGGTGTGGTGTGGTGGTGGTGGGCTTGGGCTTTGTAGCGGAGGAGAAACTGGAAGGGCGTCGGGAGAGATCCGAGTTTTGTGATCTCGACGACGACGACATTAGCTTCGACGAAGCCATCTCTTCCGTCGCCGATTTCTCAGGCACCTCGGACTCTGTCCACTCTCTTCCGCTCACTAGATTTGGAATTTTTAGGGCTGATTTGGTTTTTTTTTTTTTTTTTTTTGTTGGGATCAGACCCCCGAACCGCAGCAGAGAGAGGAGCAGCCTTTTCAACGAGCGAAACGAAGCAGTTTCCACTTTCCGGAACCTGTTTTTTTTTATTTTTTGAATATTTTGATGGGACCAATTATCTAGTACAATCCATAGTACCGAGATTATGATTGCATGGTTTGTGGGTCCCCGATAGGACTTACGTGGGCCCCACGGAATGGCGCAATCGGAGGGGATATGTGTGTGGCCGCGTAGTAGAGTAAGTTTAGCCGGATGCCGGTTTTCAACGAAGCGTCCCTTGGCCCTTGGGTATGTTTGTGGACTCGGCTACAGTATCTTCACGGACGGCTGGGACGGCTGTGATGAAAGGTTGTGTGCTGTCGTGAGCAGATTAGGGAGTTGGGCTTGATGATTGTGTGATGATATATTATGTTTTTTTTTTTTTTTGGCTAAAAGGGTTATTTTATTAAACACCAAACACAAACTTACAAGCAAACCAAAGATGGGCCTAACACAAACAAAAATTGGCCTAAAACGAAATAAAAAACACCAAAAGAGCCCATAAACGGTAAGGCCCAAAAATAAAACACAATAGCCTAAACCAGAAGCTTCCACTGCATTCTCCACTGACAGAGTACCAGTCAATGCATCCAATTCCTTGTCCACCGCCGAGTATCGCCTCATCAGACGCCACCTCCAACCTAATTTGCTACCTGAGCACAACCATGAACTAGGGATACTTCCAGAACCGGCAGACAACAAAGAGAAAGTGGTGGTGTTGAAAGCCCCCGAACTCTACACACGATCTCAACAGGATATTGACATGGCTGAAGATCGGACCAAGGAAAAGTCAGGAAGAGGTATACCCATAAGATTGAGGAATTGGACAGATTGAAATAAAAATTTGGGAAAACAACAGTATAGGCAAGGATACTAGAAGGAAAAGAAAGAAAGGCAGACACAGCAATCGACCCCGACAGAATCTACGATCGATGCCATCAAATTTTCTTAAGTTTGAAAGCCTCACACAAATAGTGAGGAAAACTCCCAGCTTGGAGAGAAAAGCTCTCAACTAGGAGAGAAAAGTTTCATAACCTGGAAAGGTTTACTTATTAAGTTTTACACATATTATGTTATGCACATGTTTATTAAAATTTTAAAAATATAATTTACAAAGAGAGAAAATATAAAATGGTTGTTAAAAATTTATTTTAGTGTAAATTACACTTATCCCCTCAGTTTTGGATGCAATTGCAATCGCATACATCTTTAAAACATTTCAATATTATACATAATTTATTATTTCATTTCAATTTCATAAACCCGTTAAAATTTCAGTCACTTGTTCTGTTATATGCCTACGTGTCCATCGCAGGTCCCACAAATTTGTGCTACACGAATAACAAAAAAATCTTAATTATAAAATTCTGGCGTCGTCTTCTTCCCCAATTAAAATTCTAGGTCTCGTCTTCTTCCTCAAACCACCACCCCCACGTCCTTTCTCTCTCATCCTTCTCTCTGTGTCCAAGTTCAAATAATTTCCACACACTCCTCCTTCTCTCTCATCCTACCTCTCTAAAACTCAAGCTCACCACCCCTCTCTTTCTTTTTATGCACTTCTATGACTTCCAACAATGGCCTTTCACTCAGTGATGCCGATTCCGCAAATTCTTCACTGCTCCAGCAATTGCCACTCCCCCGCCAACCAGCCTCTCCGCAACAGACTCTTACTCGTCGATTTTGTCTGCTTATAAGGTAAATCGAAACCGACCCTTAAGAAATTTGGAGCCGCCTGAAAAAGAAACAGCAAGTCTTGATCAAATACATTGTCGAAGCCTCCCTCTCAGCTTCCGACTTTTGTCCTGTAGTGATCGAACGCAGTCGAGTTCGTCCCGTCTTCTGGGTTCTTACAGAAGCTGTGGGTTTTTCTTGGTCGATGCAGATCTGGGTTCTTACAGGTTGATGGGTTGCGATGGATTTCTATGGTTTGAACCACTTTTCAATCTTTGCTTCAATTCTTTGAAGTTCATAGATTTTCAAGCATTTTAGGGTGTTTTGGGTTTGCAGATGGGTAGGTTGCAATGGATTTTTTGTTTTAGTGCTGAATGTTAGCAAGGTGGATACTTGGGATGACAGCAGCGCAAATCGAAGGGGAGGAAGAAGAAAGATGAGGCACCGGAGGAAATTAATTTTTAAATACTTTTTAAGAAATCTTTTTTATTTTTTTGTATATTCCATGTTGTCACCGTATTATTGGAACAATTGGTCCCATTTATATGCCAGGTCAGTAAAAAAAGTGGCCACGACATCACTTAACGAAAAATTTAATAGATTGACGAAAAATTTATATGCCACGTCAGTAAAAAAAAATGTTTTAAAGATGTCGTATGAGATTACAATTGATCACAAATCTAAGGGTGTAAAATGTAATTTATGCTTTATTTTGTTTAATAGAACAATGTGAAAGAGAAAATAAGAGCAGCTGATATGATCACGTGGTCGTGAGGTTTTGAAAAAAAAAAGAGTAAAATTTATTGTTTTTAATTTGCCATGTTGCCCATAATTTTTATTTTAGTTATTTTATTCATTTGTGTTGGTTGGATTAAATTGGTGTTTTCATGCTCTTTTGGTTAATAGGTAGTTTGGATCGAGCGTGACATGCTCATTGATCTGTGGACTAAAGAAGGAGATGGATTTGCATGACACGAGTATCTTGTTACATGGCATCCCGTACCAATAATACATAAATATATGTTAGTTGTTTCTCATATATCTTTGTGTTATTGATACGAGACATCATCCTTAAGGTGAACCCGTGCCATATTGTTACTTCATTGGAAGAGAGAAGTTTAACTTCTATTCTTGGCTTGGGAGGCGTCAATAAAGCAAATTTGAAACAACGTAATTAGGATCTTCTTTTTCTTTCTACTCCAGTGGCCAGTTTACTATTTGGTAATTGACATTAGAGGAATTAAGTTGAAGAAGAATTGAATTGACAAGGAAATAGAATTTGATGGAGTTAGAATCAAATTATTTAAGTTTCGTTTTAAAATGCATACAAGCATGCTTCCGCCATTTAATTATTAAATGCATGCATTATGTTGCTTAATGAACTTAGTTTTCAAAAAAAAAAAAAAAAATCCTTCATTTGTGTTATTCCCATGTTAGAGAGAAGTCTTCCGAGTATCTCCAAAGGAATTATCAAACTCTAAATGTCAAATTATTTTTTATGGCTGACATGATAGTTTGACATTAAGTAAGGGACAAGGATTGTCCGCCCTCCTTGTTCCCGTGACCTCTCATGCCCTCCTATTTTGTGTGGTCACGGTTAAGCCACGTCAACATTTTATATTGTTTTTTTATAGAGATAATAAGACAAAAATAAATAGTAATATAAAATGTTGACATGGCTTAACCGTGATCATACAAACAAGAGGGCATGAGAGGGCACGTGAACAAGGAGGGCAGACAATCCTTGTCCTAAGTAGGACCCTTCTTCTCCACCTAATATGTCAAAAATTATATTATTTTATTATGTAAAATTAAAAATGGAAAAGCTATCATAATGATACTATATAGTTTTAAAGCAGGTCGTGCATTAACTATTATGAGGTCATCTCCAATGAAGAGGGCTAAAGGGCTATATGGCCAAAATATGGTCTGAATTTGACAAAATTCATCTCCAACCGAAAATTGTGCTAAAAATTAGTGGAGCCCACTAGGCTACATGGACAAAGGGCTATCCTGCTAGCCAAGGTTAGCCTGGTACCCAACCCGTTTGGTGACATTGGTGACTTGGCTGAAGTGGGTGACATGGTTTAGTTGCACTTCTTTTCGCATCCTTGAAGACATATCCAATGCCTTTCCACTCTCCATGTTTAAGGCATATGCTACTATCATACTGCTCCAGAAAATAAATTTCCTCTTAGGCATATCCTTAAACAAAGTCTCAGCCACATTTCACATGCAACCACATTTCACATGCATATCAAGATGTGCGTTGGCAACAATTATATTGCATATTTTCTCATGATCTCGTAGATTTCTTCCCCGGTCTCCAAACACCCTAGTTACCAGCAAGCCGAAAAGGCACTCACAACACTAACAACATCAGGCTTAAATACTAGTTGCATCCATCTCGCAGACAATGCAAGAACCTTACCGGCATGTCCATTCTATACACAAATCGCAACGAAAGCAAGAAGCAATGGCCAAAGTTAGCCTGCTACCCAAAGGCCAAGGTTGTTGACTCGGCTGAACTGGGTAACATTGATAGCAGTGAAAACAAAGCAGTTTCTTCCATCAATTTTGCATTTGGGCTTTATTTTTTGCCATTGCAGGAAGTGGGCAATAATATGGTATGGTTTTTAAACCTTTTCATAATTAAGATTTGTTTTCAACATTATATGGCAAAAATGTTATTTAATTGGTACTTAAATTTACATCTATATTTATTTGTTTAAGAGTTAACCAATAAATTTAAAGAATACATTTAAAACTAATAAATTATAAAGGGTGCTATGTTTAGCCTCCTTGGTTGGAGATGAATATAAATATGATCTAACATTGTTCATTAAAAAATAATTTCTTACATGGCTATAATTCTAGACATGGCTATATTTAGCCCCTTCAGTTGGAAATAACCTAAACTTTCAAGGGAGTTTTAATGAAAAGCCCACGGTACTGTTCACTTTAACGAAAAACCACATTTTTACACTAAAAAGTCAAACCTAATACTATTCATTTTACCCTTTATTTTGTCTTTATCATTAAAACTCAAAGTTTTCAAACCTTTTTCATTAGTTTTCCTAACTTTCAATGGCAACGGCACAAAAGGCAGCAAGCATTCTAGCGTCAATCCATGTGAGCAAATGGTGTTTAGGTTGGAACAATTTCTATAGTCAAATAATCCTATTCAGGTCTCCACCTTGGAATTGAATCCTCAATTGGAAATGCTCTAATATACGTTACTGCTTTGAATGAATGATAGAGGAAAATTGTGAAAACTTGCAGCAAAAGTTTGCTTAGCTTATCCACTAGTTTTATCATTTGTTGTTCTCTATGATTTAATTATTATACTCCATTGTTTTAATATTCTCATCTTTTTCCTCACCGAAAGAAATGGCAAATGAGAACTCTTTTTGGTGAGCAAATTTAACTTATTAATCACTATAATGACAGGTTAACTCGTTGCTTGCTCCGGTCAAAGAGAAGTTCAAGGAAGTGATCGGAGGCAATGGTGATGTAATGGGTGAAATTATAAAATTTGCTCTATCTTTACACCTCTACTTAAAGAGAATGGCAAGTTTTTGGTAAGAAATTTTCTTCTGTTGCAGAATTTAGTGAGGTTGTTATTGTAAACTTAAACATCCTTGTGAGTTTTGTTTGGAAGCTTTAACGCTTGAGTTTGAGGTTTTTCCCCGACTATCGTGCTTAACCTACTCCATTGTATTGCATAATAACACAAGTTGTTGTTCATTGTTTTGACACAGGCTAGTTCGGTTAATGGGTAGGCTTGTTGATTCAGTTGCATTGCCTGCCATTTAGATCTTCCAATTTTTATATTGGATGGTTGAATTTTTGTTTTTGTTTCATATATTCAGGCCTCATATGGCAACCAAACAATAGAATAGACTTAATTTCATACTGATGTTGATTTTACACCAAGATTTAAGTTAGGGATTCTTGTTTTTTATTTTATAGATGACGTACTTTACTACAAAGTTGGCAAACAATTTTCAAATAATATAGTCCTATGACTATGATAACTTTGAAAGACTTTACTATGAATCTCATGGAAGCTTGAAGGTTTGATGGATGGACTAATGTAGAATGGCAAAAGAAGTTGTTGGAAATTTTAAACAAATATACTAACATAAATAATCACCACAATAGGAAAATCATAAGAATTAGTTTGGCCTATTATACAAAAAGAGACATGATGGTCATTGTTTTAAAACCGTAAACACCTCTTTTCGTAGAGGTCGTCTCCAACTCCAAAATATAACTCTTCAATTGTCATAGGGTGTCTGATCTGCTACGTACAATTACGACATACATGTTGCCAGTGTTTATCAACTATACTTTAATGAAACTTGAGCAGTCACAACAATAAGATCACTATTCACATAGTACATCAAGTCTATCTGCAAATATCCATCGCCAAAATTTAGCCAATAAGGCCATCTCCAACTGATGGCTGGCCAGATGGCTCGTTTTAGCCCTCTGGCCCTCCAAGATTCTCCAAGATATTAATATTTTAATGAACAGTACAGGGCCATATTTGTCTCCGTCTCCAATCGAGGGCCAGAGGGCTCGTTTTAGCCCTATCACAAAAAACCGTCTCCAACCGAGGGCCAAAGGACCATAGGGCCAAACATAATTTATTATTTAAAAACTACAATTTAAATTCAAATCTAACGGCTAGGTGACGTCAACATGATGTCAGCTAGCCGTTGGTAGCTGACATCATGCTGACATAATTTATTGTTTAATGTTGTTTCATGTTACTTAATTTAATTTAATGTTGTATAAATGGCCTAGGAAAAAAATAGAATTGAAAAAAATTATGAAACAAATTTTGTGAAATAGAAGTTATAGGAAAAAAAATATGAATCAAATTTTGTAAAATAGAAGTTATAGGAAAAAAATAGAATTTAAAAAAAAATTGAAACAAATTTTGTAAAATAGAATTGAAAAAAAATATGAAACAAAATTTGATTAATATGAAAAGGAGAAAAAAGGGAAAAAAAAAGTTTAAATTCATTATAAAAAAAAGGCCTAATAATACAACGGCTACTAGACGTTATATTAAAAAACATTCAAACTATTAGTGTCGGTTATAACCGACACTAATAGTAGAACTATTAAAAAAAAATAAAACCTCTTTAATGCTGTCGGTTTTAACCTACAGCAATAGAAAACATTAAAAAAAAAAATAAGCCAGCCCCCTCCAGCCCTCCAGCCCTCTCTGATCCCGTGGGGCCCTCCCAGATTCCAGAGCCCTCTGGCCTAGCCCTCGGTTGGAGACGATTTTAGGGCTATTTTCGGCCCTCTGGCCCTCTGGACCCTTCGGTTGGAGATGGCCTAAGATACAAGTCATTTGTATTTTGACATAAGCATGTTAGCAATCAATAATTTGTTTTCTGAAAAGTAAATTTTTTTGATATAAGCATGTTAGCAATCAATAACTTACTTTCTAAAAAGTAAAATCAAACAATAGGAATTTGCCGTGGAGGACTATGTGTGATTAGGAAGCCAGGTCTCCACTCAAGTTGTTGTAAATATTTGGCCATGTAATGCTACTTCTCTATAATAATTAATAAATCACATAAGCTAAATATTGGTAATATTCTTACACTCTAAAATATTAAAATGGATAAAACTAATGTAATGACAGTGAAATACTTCTCTTTTATAGTGATTATATCGATCTTCAAAGAGTAGAGTTTGCCCCTCGGAGATAATTTTTTGGTGTAGCAAGTTATGACATCCTACCCTCCAGGATACAAAAACCTATGATCCTTGTAAGTGTACACTTGCAATACCTAGATGGGGTGACTATCTCACTTTTCCATTTGTACAAAACAATTGAATGACACTTGGGAGAATGAGAGATCCATAAACGAGAGAGAGGAGAGGATTGGAGATAAAGAGAAATAGATGAAAATATACATAAGAAATCAAAATGGTCTATTATTTTGCCACAATGTAAAAAGGAGTGTATATAGGGAAAGGGATCCTCTCTGGATGCCTTCTACCTAATCATCCTCATCAAACAATCTGGGCACTTGAAATTTGATCCAACGGCTAAAAACACGGGCCTACTTTAAAAGTTATAATAATTTTAGATGTTGAATCAAATTTCAAGGGTTCGGATTGTTTGATGAGGAGGATTAGGTGGAAGGAATCCGAAGAGGATCCCTTTCCTGTATATAGGACACAATGAGCAATTAAATATTAGACATATTGTAAGATCCCACATTGCCCAGGAGTGAGGATCATGTAAGCCTTATATGTATATTCTCATCTCTACCTAACACGAGGCATTTTGGAAGCTTACTGGCTTCGGGTTCATTCGGAACTTCGAAGTTAAGCGAGTTCGCGCAAGAGTAATCATATGATGGGTGACCCATTGGGAAGTTCTCGTGTGAGTTCCTGAAACAAAATCGTGAGGGCGTGATCGAGGCCCAAAGCGGACAACATCGTGCTACAACGGAGTCGAGCCCAGGGTGTAATGGGGGCTTGGGCCGGGATGTGACACATATAATTAGCTAAGAGCATTTTCAATAGAGACGTCAAAAAAAAAAGTGCCTAATTTGTATTTGATGACTGAGTTGACGTTGAAATAACATATTAAAACCATCTCCAAAAGAAATGTCAAATTATAAGAGTCAAATTACAATTGATGGATGATGTGACAATCTAAAGTCTTATGTCAAATTTTGTACTTTTCCAATCTAATTGTCAAATGTTATTTTATTATTTTAATAGAGCTTTAAATGGTTGTAATTATTAAGAAAAGGTTAAAACAAAATTTTTATTAGCTGAAATGGTAGTGAAATAAGAGAAATACTATTAAAATGAATTAAAAATAAATTTGACATTGACGTCAAATTTGACTCTAAATCACAAAGCATTCAAATCCAATCAGCAAACAACACTTCGGTTGAATAGACTTTTAAGATCAAATATGTACAATAACAATCAACTTAGGATTTTGACATCTCCTTGAGAGCAATTCCACCCCCTAAGACTTTGCGCCAGCACCCAATGCATTAATCCATTCAAGTGAACAGTAATAGACCCCAGTGAACAGTAATATGTCAAAGCATCTCCATCCCTAAAAAAATGCGCTGGCATAAACGATCTCCACCCCTACAAAATGCGCTGGCACCCAACCCATTTAAATTTTTTTTTAAATTTTTTATAAAATAATAAATAAATATTGTCACCTGATCCGCTAAACTTGTCCCACTACGCAGATTACCGGAAGCATGAGAGATGTCGTTTTTCCAACAAGTAAAGGATGCGTTGAGTTTTTTCCAACAACCTTGAAGACCTTGACTAGTTTTGGCGTATTTTCCATGTACATCACAAAACGCTTTTATAATTTTACTCCACATTTCTCGCTTATCCATCTCATTACCCGTAATCGGGTCATAAGTAATATGAACCCAACATTCACATTTCTCGCTTATCCATCTGCATCCAAATACTCCTGTGACCTCTGTGTGGCTCTTCTAAATATGTAAGTTGTAACACATGTCCGTTCCTTTAACCTAACCAAACACTGTTAAATTTTCTGTCATCTCCTAAAACAAACCAAGTGTCCCAACCCCAACCCAAAACCAAAACCCAACTCCCTCACTATGTCTGCGTGGGGTTTCAAAATCGGCGGCCACGGCTCCAGAAACTGCTGTGAGATCAAGTCCAACAGCTGATTGGAGCTTAATTAGTCTGACATACAAGAGTGAGATCAACAATTTTGTTGATTTGGTGATGAAGGGATCGATATGATCCTGATTTAAATATGGTGCGGCGGCAACAAGGAAGAGATCGTACAGAGGCGGAGTATGGTGGGTGTCTGCCGAGGTTGAGTGTGGGTGGTGGTTGTCGGTTTGGGGTGGCTGTTGTGAGAAAAATCAAATCACGGAGGGAAGTAAAGGGAAAATGGCCCACCAAAAATTTCAAAACCCACCTCTCAAATCCTTGAAAACTTCAAAGGCACAACTACATAGTGTAAATCCATCCTAGAACAAAGCACTTGAGCTAAATGTTGGCTTATTTTCCTTGTCTTCTTTGTGCAGCAGCAGCTCAAGCATTTTTCAGAAGTTGAAAAGATGAAATATTTAGTGAGAGAAGGGGAGAGTCGTAGAAAAAAGAATTGGGCTTTGTCTATTCAGCTGATAATGGTGGCGGAGGAAGCGAGTCGCTCACCGATTCGAGCGGTGGCAAGTCGAGAAAGAGCAGCAATTCGAGCAAATCGAACTTGGAGATTTCCAGTGAGGAAGGGAAGAGAAAATGCATTTCTGGCTGTTGCCGTTGGTTTATTAGGGTGATAACAGAAGATTTAACAGTGTTTGGTTAATTTAAATGAACGGACAGGTGTTACATATTTAGAATAGTCACAGAGGGGACACATGGGTATTTCATATTTGGGTGCAGAAAATTTGAACTCAGATGGTCTTAAATTTTCAACCTTCAATGGAGACTCATAAATACATATTTTAAAATACGTTATGTTTACATTTTGGTGGGACTCAAACCAATCGAAATTAAATAAGTTGCTTTGGAAGCGGTGAAAAATATTTAAAAAATCAAAATATAGGAGTTTGATGCCAAATTCCAACTCAGCATCAGCAGACAGGTTGGAGAAATATATGCTGTCAAAAGTTAACGTTGGAGCCTCCACCGTGGAATTGAAGTCTTGGTAGGAAATGCTCTAATAGGATGAGGAAATGTTAGACTGTGTAGTTGTCCAATTAATAGAATCAGGAGTGTCTCCTGAGCATTTCCCTAGGGATCCTGCAATCTTGTCCGTTCATCGTATATCGTGCGGTCAGTTTTCGTTAGGTACTATTCATATTTGAATTTTAAAATTTAAATTTTAAATGATTTCTGACCGCACGATATGCGATGAACGGACAAGATTGCGGGATCCTTAGGATCCCTAGGGAAATGCTCAGGAGACACTCCTGATTCCAATTAATAGGTTAACCAAGATGACATCTTCAAAGAGAAAAATGTAATTTATAGCCTCCATGTTATTAATGCATTAGTTTTCGTTTGCAAACAAAATTGAAATAAGAATTTAAAAGAAATCATTAAAAACGACATTATCATGACCCAAGTTTTGAGCAAGGAAGAAAATATCGGTAATATTGGAAATATCGGTAGTCCGAAAACACGGAAATATCGATGGAAATATCGGTAAAATATCGATATCGATAAAAATTACATGGAAACCACGGAAATTGTAAGAAAAACTTGGAAATTTTTATTGAAACTTTGCAGGATGTTTATTTAGTCAATTATCTATTAGTTTATCACAAAAAATTGGAAGAAAATGCATTGCATGATGGATTTAACATTATCAAGTTGATTATATAGCGAGCTGACAAACATTGTGAGTGTAGAAAATATGTAGTAATTAATGAAAGAGGTCTAAACACACCATAATCATTTATATATAATGAATTAGTACAATATTTTACACTTTATACATTGCATTTTTGGTTCTTCTCTGACAGAATTTGGTCTTCACATGGAGAAGAAGATAAAGTAAGCAGATTTTTTGGTTCTTCTTTGACAGAATATTTGGTTCTTCAAAGTCACTTCCAATTCTTTCATACAAAACAGTGTGCCACACACACACACCCTCAAAGTTTTTTTCTTTTTCTCTCGGATAACACACACACACACACACATAACCATACACACACATACACACACACACATAACCATACACACACACACATAACCATACACACACACACACACACACATAACCATACACACACACACACACACACACATAACCATACACACACACACACATAACCATACACACACACACACACACACACACACACACAAAACCATGTGCCAAAACCGTGTGCCACACACACACACACACACACACACACCCTCAATCCTTCATTCTCTCTCGAATCGTCTCGATCCTTCCTTCTCTCTCTTCTCTCTCTGAGTCTTCTCCCTTCCTGTAATTGTTCTCAGTCTTCTCCCTTCCCCCTTCTCCAGTTCTTCCACACACACACACACACATCATCTCTCGAATCTCGATCCATCTCTCGATCCTCCTCGTCCGCGTCTCTCTCTGCTCCTCCCATCTCACCCGCCCTAAACCCAGCTGTCGACACCACTCCATAACCGCCTTCTAAACCACCTTGTTCCATGGAGAAGCCGTGTCGTTAGTCCCAGTCGTCGAGTCGTAACTGTCGCGTCATCGCAAATCAACGGTTGTGGAGAAACTGAGCGGAGGCAGCGGACACCGGACGATGGACCGGAATTCATCGTAGTCGTCGGTGAGGAGCACGACGTTGTCCCAGCCGTCTTGGATTCGTGAGGAAGACGACGTTCCCAGGCTCCTACTACCATATTCTTCTCGGCTTGTAATTTAATTTTTGTATAGATTTCGAATTTTCTGCATGTTGCACCATTTTTGTACTGAATTCGATTTTAGGGATTTAGGAATTAGGGATTCAGTTCATTTGCTTTGAATTCGAATTTGGGGATTTAGGGATTCAGTTCATTTGCTTTGAAATCGAATTTGGGGATTTAGGGATTCGGTTAATTTGCTCCGGCGTTCTTCTCTGATTTGAACAGTGCCAAAATATCGCGATAGTTTCGAAAATATCGCGCTATTATCGATATTATCGATAATATCGCGATATTTTGACGAAACCCATTCGGATACCACTTAAAATATCCATCCTCCGAAAAACCGATAATATCGGCGATATTTCACCAATATTATCGGCATTTTCTTCCATGGTTTTGAGTGAAGAGTTGTATTATGAAATATTCAAACAAAAATTTCAACACGTAACGTTTTTAGGATGAAAATTTTATTTGAACTAAGATCGCTAATGGACACATGACAAGTGTACGATTGATGGCATTTGCAACTTGAAATTTTGCTATCACCGCTAACCCTGCCTGACCACAACAATATCCACACATCATACACTCCCACTCTCTTGTTCTCATTTATTTATTATTTTGTGTCCGATGATTCTCTCTCTCCGCGTCTTGTTCGCTGCGGTGCTCAATCATCTGTCTGTGCTTCGAGCAATCCCAAAGTCAAAGGGAAGAGCCTCCTTCTCTTTAATCCGACGGCAACACAAACCCAAGTGAGATTGCTTCTCCACTTTTGATCCTCCATTGCCGATTGCTGCTCTCTTTCTCTCCCCCCCCCCATTTTTCATCTGTTTGGTGTCCGTGAGTCTGTTTCTGTTATTAAATATGTGGATTTTAGGGTCATCAAGAAACCTCTGCTCAATGATTGAAACCCAATTGTCTCGGCCTTGTGTTTTGTTGGGTACACCGTAAGATGGATAAACAAAATACGTACATAGATATTGTACTATGATATTGAACCTACTCGGAATCTACTCGTTTTAGTGCTGATAAAGATTCAACCTTTTGTTGTTGTGGTTGTTTTTCTGCCTCCATTTTCTCACTCCAAATACCTTTTGTTTTTGTTTGTTTGCTTCATACGGGTCATGTGCTGCTATTTATGCTGCAGATCCTATTCTCCACGGTCTAGCAGAAGAAGGATGACTGATACGATGTTTTTATGTCGCAGGGAAGTTAATCACTTGTTAGGCTTTCTATCTATTATTTCCAAGAGGGAGGGCTGCCTGGCTGGTAAAATTGATGGAGGGTTCGATCAGGTGCTCTGCCAACTACATCCCTCTTTCTCCGATCAGCTTCTTGGAGCGCTCCGCCATAGTCTACAGAGACAGGCCATCTGTTGTGTATGGAAACATCGTCTACACTTGGAGACAGACACTTGAACGATGCACCAGACTCGCTTCTGCTCTTGCCCAGCTCGGAGTTTCTTACGGAGATGTGGTAAGAAACCAACTTCCTGTCTTGTGTTACTATGTAATACTCTCATTTTGTCCAAATTATAATAAACTACAATTTTTCTCGGAATTTTATACAACCTTTTGCAATTTGCGTCTCAGATTTTTGTGGCTTCGGTGGTGTGGTTGGTTTGTTTGTTTGCCTCTTTGCTTTTGTTTCTTCATTCTGTTTCTTATGTCACAATGTTTAATCAACATAGCTATGGAGGAGAGGGTGGTTGTGAGCTTGTGATTACTTTAAGTCCTGTGGTTTTTGCATCGTTCGTGTTCAGGCTGCTTTAAACACCTTTGTAGCTGAAGTATATGAATTTTAAAGTTTCTTCTTTTATGACTTGAGCAGACTTGAATTTTTTGTTCATTTACTAATAAAGTTATCCATGCTAATAAGGTCATGCTTCTACATCTCATCACTTTCGTTCGAGGCAACAAATGAATATCATGCCCACAGTGCAGCATTTTTTCTCCCTGATTTTCGTTTCTGATTTCTTTTTCAATTTCTCGCTCTCCCTTTCTTATATGGCTTGAGATAAATCCTTAAAAGTGTTGACATTAAATTTTGATGACCAGTTCTACCTTTGCCCGTAATCAGCTTTTGTTCTTTCGGACAGGTTGCTGCATTGGCTCCAAATATTCCCGCAATGTATGAGCTCCATTTTGGTGTTCCAATGGCAGGGGCAGTTCTCTGTACACTTAATATACGCCATGATTCAGCAATGGTGTCAGTGTTACTAAAACATTCAGATGCCAAAATCATTTTTGTAGACTACCAATTGCTTCATGTTGCTAAAGGAGCAATTGATATTCTATCCAAGACTAGGACCAAGCTGCCCGTTTTAGTCTTAATCCCAGAGAGTGATCAATCATCCCCTGACTTCTGTAATCCCACTTCCGGGAACTTGGATTATGAGAGCCTGTTAGGACGTGGAAATTTTGATTTTGAGATCCGACGACCAAAAGATGAATGGGATGCAATTTCACTCAACTACACTTCAGGCACTACATCGAGCCCAAAAGGCGTCATTTATAGTCACAGAGGTGCCTATCTTAATTCTTTCGCAGCAGCTCTACTTAATGAGATGAGCTCATTGCCTGTATATTTATGGTGTGTTCCCATGTTTCATTGCAACGGGTGGTGCCTCACTTGGGCTGTGGCTGCTCAGGGTGGCACTAATATCTGCCAAAGGAATGTCACTGCAAAGGGCATTTTTAGCCATATTTCTGAGCACAAGGTAACCCACATGGGTGGTGCACCAACAATTTTAAACATGATTGTAAATGCTCCTGTACATGAGCGGAGGCCACTTCCGGGTAAGGTAATAGTCATGACTGGGGGTGCACCGCCACCAGCCCACGTACTCTTCAAGATGGAAGAGCTAGGGTTCAGTGTAACCCATTCATATGGTTTGACAGAAACTTATGGACCTGGTACAGTTTGTGCTTGGAAACCTGAATGGGACTCCCTGCCTCGAGATGAACAGGCAAAGATCAAGTCCCGGCAGGGATTGCAACATCTTGGCATGGAGGAGGTTGACGTTAAAGATCCCGTCACCATGAAAACTGTACCATCTGATGCAAAAACCATGGGGGAGGTTATGTTCAGAGGTAACACTGTAATGAATGGATATTTGAAAGATCATCAAGCAACGACAGATGCATTTAAAGGGGGATGGTTTCGTAGTGGTGACTTGGGTGTGAAACACCCGGATGGTTACGTAGAGCTAAAGGATCGTTTAAAGGACATTATCATTTCTGGGGGTGAAAATATTAGCACAATTGAGGTTGAATCAGTGCTCTTCAGCCACCCAGATATTCTCGAGGCAGCAATTGTGGGAAGGCCGGATGATTATTGGGGGGAGACGCCCTGCGCGTTTGTGAAGTTGAAGGATGGCTGTAATACTGACAAAGAGGAGATTATTAAGTTTTGTAGGAATCGGTTGCCCCACTATATGGCTCCTCGGACTGTTGTTTTCGCAGATCTGCCAAAGACTTCGACTGGGAAGGTGCAGAAGTATGTACTGAGAGAGAAGGCAAAGTCCATGGGAAGTCTCTCCAAGAACAGCATCAGCAAACTGTAAAAAAATCCCTTATTGCTCCTTTGAGTTCTGCATTGTATTATTGTCAAATTCCCTTTGTTTTTGCTTCTCTATCGACACTTGCATCCTGTGAGTACCCATTTATTTCTCTCTTTGCATTTAAGTTTTATATCGTCGCTAAAAGTGTAGGGCTTTGTCAACCAAGAATCGGGAAGATCCTACTTCCTACCATTATTATATGGGAAGTGCTTGCTAGATACAGTAGTGTTGATAGGCACCGTGCTTGCAAGAGAGTTTCTCTCCTTTTAAACGCTCTCAAGTGACTTGCATCTTCTCCTCCAAGAGTTGATTCCCAAGGACTGCCGTCGGATCTAGGTTGGATCTATGCAGCTAAGAGGAAGGATTATTTTACAAACTACTTGGCCGATGTCGATGTGCAGCACCTTCCACGTACGTAAATACTATAGAATATCATCAATATCTTAAAGGAGACATGAAACCAAAAGCGCAATGCTTGTACAAATTGTAGAACAATTATTTGAGATTCTCAGTAAAGAGCAATCGTTTTAGATTTGTAATTACAAAATACAATTACAACATTTCTATGTTAAACTAATGGAGAATGCATTAGAAATTTGACAAAATAAAATACGATATAATAAATGGTTCTACTTTTCATTGCATTGATGTCTTCTATGCTAATACCTTACACGATGTGTTGTAGATGGTAGGGTCTAAGTTGGATACCATACCGATGTGGCTATACCTCACTAATACGACGCTCTGAAATCTTAATATGGTATTAGAATAGTTTACTGATATGACCCAATTAATGAAGAGTGGGTGTCACTAGACAAAACAATCATGGACAACTCTTTTCTATCCCTTTTAATCAATGGTTAGGTTGTGAAATTGATTCAATACAATGGTTACATTATCTAACATGTTATAATCATTAAAGACTTTGATGAATGGGCATTGCAACTATCACGAAGGCCTTTTTCATGGATATAATGTCTTGTATTATTGTTTGGCTGCATTTGTTGTATGTCTCTCTCAAGATAGACATCAAAATCATAGCGTTCTCGTATCCTTGTTCAGTTCAAAATCAAATATTCTTTTAGTTCCTTGTCTTCTGTTGTGTTTTGGTTTAGGGGGAGAAATTAAGAGTAGACGACAAGTTCAATATCAAGTGCCTTATTTGTGTAATCAAGTGCCTTATTTGCATGTAACCTATGCTTATATAAATTAATAACATTTTCCAGAAAATGAAAAATTTTAATCAATAAAGTTCTTACCTTTTGTATATTTAAAAGTAATAACAAAAATGTTTTCATAAAAAAAGTAGGAAAAAAAATAAAGTGATTACCTTTCCAGTTAAAAGAAAAAGGCAAAATAATGATTTAGAGGTACACGACTGATTACATTTCACATTTTTTTGTTTAAGATAGAGTTTTAAAATAGTTTACCGGATTCTAACTTTTTCACATTACACCATAACCATTCTAAAGTTTTGAAGTTATTAAAATCATGTCAATGTGAATATGGTGCAAATACAACTTATAGGTTATCACATAAAAATGACATACTCACTATATCATCAATTTGATAAAAGATCAAACAATCAATCCAATATTCATTTTCTATTTTTTAAGAGAAGCACAAAAAACTTTTACAAGAACTAGAATACCCATTTTTATACAATGGGAAGGATGAAGATCCACTCCGGATCTTTTTTGTATTAGGATACTCACATTTATATCCGTTTATTGTACATCGTGTGATCAACTTTTGTTATATACTATTTGTATTAATTTTAAATAAAAAATAAAAAATAATTTACAACTATACAATGTACGATAAATGAATATGATATGAGGATCTAGTAATCCTTACAAAGAGGATATGGAATCCAAATTCCAAGGGAGGACAAAAAGCATATTAGGGTAAACAAGTGTACAACTCTGTCTCATATTAGAGAAATTTTTAGTTGTGACGGGAATATGGATGGTACACCACGTGTTTTTATGTAAATGATGAAAATTTTTAATTTTTAAATTATTAACCTTTTAACACATATATCTTACTATTTATATAAGAATACGTGATGTACCGCCTCGCGTGACGGTAGTATTGAAAAATCTCTCCTCATATTGTATGTGGAACAGTTGAAATTTCATTGAAATCCAGACGGTTGAAAAGTCTCAAAATTTTTCCTTCAACTTCCTTCCCTGTATTCTAGCAATTCTTTATAGGACCTCTCACTCTAAGCGCCATATTTTATTGCGCATCGGAATTTCTTAGTACCCAAATAATTTCTTTCTGCTTCCGTTGGATTCTTTGCTTTCAGCTTAAAATCAGTCGGAAAAGCACTTTTCTTCAGTTTAGGAATTGCTTTTGAACTTCAAAGGCGGTTTAAACTTTCGCCCACCAAATGGTCTACGCTTTGACTTGCTGGTAGTGGCGGTTCCAGTCTTTTCGTAAAAAATACAGTTAGCATTCGAGCTGTCCATGATCTGCATGTGGAACAGCTAAATTTCGATAATTTCGACTTTTGGGATTTGTTCCTGAAGCGGTTTGAACTTGTGGGTTGTTTTTGTCTTTTGCTTTTTTTTAGCGATTCTCTGTCTTGTGTTGTGAGGTTCTGGATATTGGAAGTGTTTTTGAAGGGTTTGAGGTTTTTTGTTTTAGTGGGGTTTTGTTTTTGTTTATGTTTCTTCACATCCTGAAATTCGATTTTTGGTACAGTTAATAATTCGATACTGGGAACTGAGTTGTAAGTTATTGGAGTTGGGGTTAGTTGGTGGTTTATGTTCAGGATTGTAGATATGAGGAGCCGAAACTAAGGTTGTCGGAGTTGGGGTTTGGTCGGTTTCTGTTGCGCATCCCCGTGCACTAGGCAAAATGGGAAGCAATGGGGTTGACCATCCATTGAAACATTTGGAAGAGGAAGGCGGTAGCGGCCAAGGACCGAGTAAGGATTTTCTGTTAAGTTGTTGAATTTATGATTCGGTGGAAATGGATAACAAGTATTCAAATGAATGATTAGTTGCAGGTTATTTTCAGCAGGAGAGGAATCAGAAGACAAATTCTTCACGGCCTTCTTCGGTTTTAGAGATTTTTCAGGCAAAAGAGTTCAATGTTGGTTCTTCACCTCGGAGAGGTTAGTGCACCCAGGTGTTCCGAGTTATAGTTGTTATTGTTATCTGTAATGCATCGAGGGACAAAAAATGAAGCTTTTCCTTGACGAGAGACCAGGTTCTTACTCTTCTGGTTGAACTATAGTTTGACAACGTGGAATTACTTAATCTTTAGCCAAGAAACTTTCTATTAACACCAATGAACCAAAATGTGTTAAGCTTTATTGCCTATACAATGCGGAAAGGAGCTTCCCGTCTTAGCTTAAAATTCAAGTGTATATTGCCAGGATGTTAGATGTGCCCCTTAGTTTAGTAATCAGTCATTACTTAGTGAAGTCACTGAGGTGTAAATAAGTCATGGAATTTGGAATTTAGATGACCGGACTGATATTCTAGAGGGATACTGAAAAAGAAACGAAATGACGGATTGAAGTAGTGGAATAGTTCTTAAAATATTCATGTTGTCTAAATTGTGGAAATACTTCAGATCCTAAACTATGATTATGTCCACTATTGTTGTTGGTGCGGCCACCATTTACTATGCTTTTCAGTGAACCATAGGATGATGTGATCATGATCCAAACTGATAGTCTAATTAGTCCGATGATGTGATCATGCTTACCCCAGATGTTACTGGACTTTAACACCATAGTGGGATCCATTTAAATATGTATTTATGTTTCTTTTGTTCTGGTGTTTATCTAATATTTGCTCACTGATATGTACGGTTGGACCATTCAATCACGGCACCAATTGGCACTCCCAAAGGTTTGCTGGTTGAGGATCATGGGATTGGATTCCCTAGATCCAGGATGGAGAGGAAGGGAAGGCATGACTTAAAGCTGGATAGACTGTCAGAGCGTGAAAAGGTTGATACTATTATATGTGTGGTTGTTTGTTCCCATTCCTGCGTTTGCTTATAAATTTTGATCTTCCAACTTTCAGAACTAGAAACATATTTGTTGGACTAGTTTCTTTCATGAAACTGCAACTTCATGCTGAATAGATGTGTGCCAAATGTTGTCCCCTAAATTTGTTTGCAAAACATGGGTGTATGACAGACCCTGTCTTACACGGTATCTTGTACTGTTTCAGTACCTGATAATCGTGACATAAATTGAGCTATAATCTAGCGGCTCCAACCACTGAGGTTGCTAGTTATCCTCCATCCCACTCCCCCTTCCCCCAATTCCTTATGAACATAATTTTGGATTGCAGATGGTTTATTTGATTTTATACATTCTTGTGGTTCATTCTCTTCTTGGTTGATCATTGCTTTTCTTGTTTTGGTTTTCAGAGAAAACTAATTGTTGAGATGGTCAAGATACAAAACGATGGAACAGTAGAAGTTGATTTGGAAAAAAGTGCACCTGTTGCCTCTGAGTTCTTAGAGCTCCAGACTGTCGAAGATGTGCCCATCAATCTTGATGATACGCCTTCCAATACCATCAAGTCAATTCCAAGGTTGAAAATTTGCATACTTGTGGTTGGAACAAGAGGAGATGTACAGCCTTTCCTGGCTATGGCAAAGAGATTTCAGGCATGTTTAACATAACCAGATGACTTCTTTTTTTTGTGTGAATAATTTACCGTTGTTGGCACTTATTTCTTACCTTTCCCCTAGTTGTATGTAATTTTATTATCATGGTTTGTTTTCCTTGTGGAAGAACTAGCTTCCTTCCAAAAAATCGACTTTCATCAATTTAGGTTACATTTATGATCCATGAAACCTTGAAATAATTTGTTGTCAATTGACATTCAGTGTGCTCTTGTTATACATGTTGTCATCGTACAGATGTGCATTTATTCGTAATGTACTGTTTTTTAAGAAAGTACCAATATCATTGATATCTTTCCGGTTAGGTATTGTTTTGTTGGTCCAATGAGTGCATTCTAAAGATTAGTTTTGTACCACTCTTTTGTGACATATAGCACATAGGTCATAATTCTTTGGGCTAACAGGATGCGGAGAGGTTAATAATTGTAACTTTGTCCTTGTTACGAAATAGTTATGACTCTTACCTGCAGAGATAGACCATGCTTGATGCTAGTACTTATAATAAATTTTAGGTATCAGTGTCACTGATATATTCCTATGTTTCTTGTATGTTTTATTGATTGTAGATGGTTTTATGTTTTCTTGCAGGAGTTTGGCCATCATGTTAGGTTGGCAACTCATGTGAACTTCAGCTCTTTTGTGAAGTCGGCTGGTGTAGACTTTTATCCGTTGGGTGGTGATCCTCGTGTTTTGGCAGGATGTAAGAGGTCCTTAATATTGAAAGTACTTTTTTTTTATTAATAATATTTCCCAATTTATCTCTTTTTTTTTTTTTTTTTTTTTTTTTGTGGCGATATTGTTGGTAGCACTTCCTATGTCTCTGTCTATTTTGCCAATGTGTTGTCAGTTTATATGTGGTTCTTTAGACTTACTGTTTTTCTGGCTCGTGCTCTCTCTGCTGTTATCTTTCTCTTTCTCTCAGCTGAACCTTAATTCCAACAAATTTTCTTAAAGTTAAACTGTAAAAGTTTGTGTGAAAGCTGGAGTTATTTGAATATTGACTTACTTAAATTAACTAACTTCTATTCTTTTAGCCAAAATTCGATATTTCTAGAGCTTAGAACTCTCATTCACGTCATCATTTAGACTCTAAATATGTTTATTGTTCTCAAATTCTCCCCTTAAGTTTATTGAATAACTGAAATTTAGTGCCTTTTAATTTTAGATATGGCCAGAAATAAAGGTCTCATTCCATCTGGCCGAGCAGAAATATTGATACAAAGAAAGCAACTGAAGGCAATTATTGAATCTCTTCTTCCAGCATGCACAGAACCAGATATAGAAACTGGTGTGCCCTTTAAGGCACAGGCAATTATTGCAAACCCTCCTGCTTATGGTGAGTTAGTACAAGTGGAATATTTAATGTCACTTCAATTGAATTATGTTTCCGGTAAATCAGTATGTATTACAGTTTACAAAAGGTTTTACGATGAACTCTTATTCACAATTAAATTAAAAAGTTGCGTTGTTAGATTCTTGTGTCTTACGTCATCTTTCATTGTTGGACCTTCCCGCTTCAATCAAAGATTAATTAAATCATTATAATAGACCCTCCCTTGTAGTTGGTCCTGTTGAGCTTGAAATCAGAATATTGATTCAGGACTGAAGGACTGTACTGGTCGGAACTCGGAAGCCATGCGCTGAAATATTTAGTTAGCAAAAGGTTTAAACCCTTATTATGGGACCTTTGTAGTAACTAGATCTGTCCTTCAAAGAAAATTGTTTTCATCGAATATGTCAGTCACTCCATTTGTGGATCTGCCATTAGAAAATGAGCGTGAAAATATAAAGTGTGATCAATGAACTTATTCTACATCTGCATCTTTTCTTCTTCTATCAAGTAAAAAGATGTAGTTCAATCGTGAGAAACTTCTTTGATTATGTGATATGGGTTGCAGGACATGCTCATGTTGCAGAAGCTCTTGGAGTACCCCTTCATATTTTCTTCACAATGCCATGGACGTAAGTTTTAAACACTTCTTTTCTTGCCTTCTTTTGATAGAGTAATTGTCCTCTTGGCAGACGCTATGACTTGTTAAGTTAGTCATTCAATCTGGACCACTCATTCAAACAGGCACCCACTTGAAGAGTTCTTCAAATTGACAATCTGGAAACATTCTAGAGTTTATGAAATGTTTCCCGGTATACATAATAATATATACAGTTCAATTCTAGTAAGATTCTAAGAAGGGAGGCAAGTCAGGCTGTGATCCTAATAGTTTGGTCCTGGATTAAAACACTTTTACAGATGGGATTAGAATGCTCTGATTTGGAGTCTTTTAGTCTTCACCAATAAGATATATCTAGGATTATGGATTACCTCTTTAAGTTTCTTCATTAGATCGATCTTAGCAAGCGTCAAGCATATACAAGTATAATTGATCCATTTATACCATTCGGAAGCAGAAAAGGTAGAAACTCTCTTGGTCACATGGATTGCATTGGTGTTCCAAGTTGACATGAATAAAATTACAAAATAAAAGCTATTTAAGGAAGCTTGAAAGAAATATTATGTTCTTATTCTTGTTTTCACTTTTCAGTAGTATATTATGTCTTGAATGCTGGTTTATTTTGCGGGAAACTCTCTTCTATGTTGTGCCATCTAACGTAGCTTTCTATAGACAGGCCTACTTATGAATTTCCTCACCCACTGGCACGTGTACCTCAAAGTGCTGGTTATTGGGTATGCGATTTGTTTGGTATTTACTTCTATTTATTTTATTGTCATATATTTGAACCACTGGACTAATTGATGACAAATCTAATCCCATTTCTCTTTGCCACATCTAGATTTCATACATTATTGTGGATTTACTGATATGGTGGGGTATTCGGGGATATATAAATGACTTCAGAAAAAAGAAGTTGAAACTTTCTCCTATTGCATACTTCAGCACATACCATGGATCAATATCTCATTTGCCTACAGGCTATATGTGGAGTCCTCACGTTGTGCCAAAGCCAAGTGGTAAGTAATTCGATATTAATTATTCTCTTCTACCAGTAGTATATTTGTTGGAAGGTTTTGACGTCTTATGATATATGCAGATTGGGGATCTCTTGTGGATGTCGTTGGTTATTGTTTCTTAAACCTTGGGTCGAAGTATCAACCTCAAGATGAGTTTGTTGAATGGATTCAGAAAGGGCCTAAACCAATATATATTGGCTTTGGAAGCATGGTATATGATCTCACTTAAATTATGTGTAAAGTGATTAAAACTGCAGTGTGTATTCCTGTTTTCTTATTTATTTATTTTAAACTTTATGTTATCATGTGCAAAGTTCATATAACTTTCCATATAAAAAAACTTAGTCGAATCTGGAAGGATTGGTAGGACTATCTTCAATAACTCTGATTTGATCGTTAGGAAAGTTCATATAACTTTCGTGCAGATTAGCCTTGTTCCTTGAAAATTGACGGTTATCTCGTCTAGTAATATATATATTTTCTGCTAGAGAATTTAGAGGGCTCTTTGAGTACCTTGATAATAATACCAATCAATTCCATAAACATCGATGTCTCAATCGTTGCAGATAGTGTAGAACTGAATTTTCTACCTCTAGATATTTTCTCTCTTGACCCGGAATCAGGATGACAGCTTATGGACATAATTAAGTCCAATTTTCTTCTGAAGAGGGTGCTTCTTTATCAATGTGGGTTAATGGCTGGATACGTGTAATTGTGGCTGATGACTTATTTCTTGAGTTGGTTTAATACTTTGATTTTTATCTTTATTTCTGTAAAAAAAAATTCCTATAATAATTCACATTCATGGCTGATAAAATCATGTTTTCATCATGAGTTTTGAAAAGATTAGAACCTAAAACTTTGCCTGTTTTTTGTTAAGCCGCTCGATGATCCCAAGAAAACTACGAATATTATATTGGAGGCGTTGAAAGATACAGGACAGAGAGGAATAATTGATAGAGGTTGGGGAGACCTGGGTAATCGTAAGTGTCTATTCTTTTTTCAATTAGATCTCATTCTTTAACCTGTTCTAGGAAATTCCACTGTATGGGGTAAATTGTTTGTCAAGTATTACGTGCTTTGGTTTGTCAATTCATGTGCCTGTTAATATAGCACTTGAATATATCACCATATTATGGCTCTCTCTCTCTCTCTCTCTCTCTCTCTCTATGTTAAATTTGGATGTCCTTAATATCTTTTGAATTTCAGTTGACTGATCCTGTTAATTTTTGTAATCGCTGTCCAATTACATGTTTGTTATAAGGGTATTTTAAACCAAAAACAGGAAAAAAGACAAGCTGTTCTAGTTGCTTTACTTTAAAATAATGAAAAACCATCTGATATCTTTTCCTCGAATTTGGTTTGCGTGTTGCAGTTACAGAAGCATCCAATAATGTTTTCCTCTTGGAGGACAGCCCTCATGATTGGCTATTTCCTCAATGTTCAGCAGTGGTATGCCGTATTTTATGGTTTCACCTTTTTGTTCCGTTTTAACTAATTATCACTCATGTAGCCTGCACAGTGATTGGACATTTTTTTTGCAAACCAGTTGTGGATATTGATTTTTACTGCATGTTTTTAAAAGCTGTACTATTGTAAATATGCAGGTTCATCATGGTGGTGCTGGGACTACAGCTACAGGATTGAGAGCTGGGGTAATGTTCTTTTCAGTCAGAGTGGTCGTTCTAATATCATTTATTTCTGGGAGAATGGATGCTTTATCGTTCACCATTGTATTTATTTTTGTTGGATATTATCTAATTGCACTATTTTACAATATACAGTGTCCAACAACCATAGTGCCGTTCTTTGGCGATCAGTTCTTCTGGGGTGATAGGATACATGAGAAAGGCTTGGGGCCTGCACCAATTCCTATTTCTCAGCTCAGTGTTGAGAGCCTTTCAAATGCTATTAGATTCATGCTGGAGCCAGAGGTATTACTGCACCAATACCTATTTCTCGTTTTGAAAATTATTTGTTTATCATATACAATAACCAAGCCTTATCCCACTAAGTGGTGGATGCTGTGCCTTATTGAAGTAATTCTACTAATTCTTTCAAACTCGTGACAACTTAATATTGCTCTTCATCCTTAGTATTTCTTCCTTATTGAATCAAACTCCTTGTAACTGTCTCTAGATTTTATTCACAGAGCAATTACACGTGAATGAGAGTGTGAGTGGTGTGTGTTTTGATTGGTCAGTGATAGACAACCAATGAACCCCAAAATATTAAACTGTTAATTAATGAGCTAACGATGCATTAGCTAACAAGTCAGAATGTGTGAAGCCTTGTGACTATACTTTTAACAGTAATAGCATTAGCTGAAACGTTACCAGGTTAGATTAAATCTGTTCCTTTCTTTCTTGTTTTCATGTTTTTTTTTTTCAATTAGCATTTATGTTGTTCACTTTGTTTATTAAAATCTGATTGCACCAAAAGACAGCCTTCAGGAGTGCACAAACTACTGAAAATAGGAAACACTACTCAGAACTTAGACCGTACCACAAAAGACATAATGCGGACAGCATGAGAACACACTGAGAGGAACCAGAAACCAAGCAATCATGGAACAATGGACAGAAACAAATCAAATATCCACAAATAATTAACACATATAAGTCTTACAATCTCCGCAAAAGAAAAAAAGGGCTAATAATGTTTCAGTTATTCCTTACCAAACACTTAAGCAATTAGATAATTAGATACAATCCTTCAATTATTCATCAGCACTACTCATCATTGCTCAGTTGGAAATAGATTAAAAAATGAAAACAAATATGATATGTTAAAAATTTCATGCTATTAATTGGTAAGCTTTCCTCTTTATAGTGTAAGTCATGTGGTTAGTCCATTAGTGAGAAAATAGTGCAGCAACGTAGCACACCAGGCATTCTTTCTAACCAGGAATTGAAACCATCTTAGGTTAAATCTCGAGTACTAGAAATAGCAAAGTTGATAGAGAATGAAGACGGTGTTGCAGCTGCAGTTGATGCATTTCACCGGCAGTTACCTCCTGAGTTACCATTGCAACCTGCATCTTCAGAGGAAGATGAGCTTCCAAGCCCTATGGTGTTGTTATTTCTTCAACTTCAGAAGTGGAGCTGCCTGCCTTTTGGCATGTAGGATTCTTGCTGCGTCTTGTGCTGTTTTATAGATATTTTTTTCTTTTTTATATTCATAATTTAGATTGGCGTTTCGTTCATTTCATTTATGGCTTCCCTGCGTGGGTTTGATTGATAATTTGCTTACAAGTTAATATAGGGTTCTCACAGCTTGGGGTATAGAGAATTACAAAATGTCAAATTTCGTTTCAGTTAGTAAAACTGACAAAGTGAGAATATAACGATGCTGAACCGAATCAATTATTTATATCAAATTTTTCATTATTTGCTTGAGTTCGTGTTGTATCAATTTTCATTGACCTGAGAAATATAAGTACGTGGTTCTGCATAAGATTTGCTGAAGTCAAATGATAATAGTTTTGTCATTTTGATGCTCTGTACCCCAACCTTGGTTTGCAAGCACTCTTTACCTTAGGGACACGGGATAGGGCCAAGTTTTGGCATACTTTGGTATTAGACTCTTGTTTTTACATCTCGACAACTACCACATGCCTCAAGCTGGTAAGCCAATTATTATTGTATATGTGTGTATAATATATGTATGTATCTATGTATGTACTTCTTCTGTGCAGTTCGTGAGATCTTTCTCAATTCTATTTCTTGACTTTTTATATATCCATCACAGAAAGAACAATAATACAGCATATTTACGGGTTTTGAATCCTGTAAGAAATTGAACAATGTGTTTGAAGGTACAGAGAACTACAAACTGATGTTTGCTTGTCTTTGAACTCTGCTCAGTTGGAGCACTGTAATAGTGAGACATTCTAGAAACTGCTTGTAGGAGTCGAACAATTTTATCGAACCTTGAGATGCTTAGCAACTTTGGTTGCCAGAGAATTTCAGCATTTTGTCCATCTTGCTTTGGCAGGTTGAGTAATAGAATTTAATGACTATGGATTATGAAAGTGCTGCTTAATCCTGTATGATTTGCACCGGTAGTCTTACTGTAACTGAAGTAGATGCACTGTAACGACACACTTAGCTATTCACTACACCTTTATTTGTCATTTTTCATTAAAACTAAAGTTTTTTTTTTGTTTTTTAATTTTTGTTAGTTTTCCTTTAATTTTAACCGATTACCCCTTGAACTTCTATAAATAGCAATTCCTTCCTGGCATTAGATTTTAAAAATTTTCATTCAATTTTCCATCTATCTTGATCACGGGAACACCACATGACAATTGTACGAGGGCAAAAAAGATGGATTTTTTTTTTTTTGAAATAAAAAAAAGATGGAAAGTTGAATGGATGAAAAATTGAATGAATTTTTTTTTTAAAATATAACACCAATGGAAAAATTGGCTATTTATAAAAGTTCAAGGTGGTAACGGCTAAAAGTAAAGATCAGGGGGGAAAATGGCTAATTATACAAGTTCAGAGGGCTAATCGGCCAAAATTAAAGTTTGTTGATGCACAAAATCAGTGGGGATTTTGGTACAATAGAAAATGTTAAGTTTGTAACCTTCGCTAGATTGCTCCGGTCACTAGTGTGGATAAGTATGTAAATGGATAGAGACATGGAAGCAAACACAAGATGTACGTGGTTCATCCAGATTGGCTACGTCTACAGAGTAGAGAAGTTCTCATTAATTGTGAAGGGTTTACACAAGTACATAGGTTCAATCTCTCCTTTAGTGAGTATAAGTGAATGATTTAGTACAAATGACATTAGGAAATATTGTGGGAGAATGATCTCCTTTTATAGAAGAGAGTTTCTAGCTTTGTTTTGACATTGACACGTGTCGTGTTGTGATTGGCTTCTGATGTTGACACGTATTGCGCTATGATTGGCTTTTGATGTTGACATGTGTCACGCTGTGATTGGCTTCTTGGTTGAAGGGAAACTCTTCTGGGTCCTTGACGGTATAACGTTGACCGGTGCTCAATAGTTTCGGGATTGGTCAAGTATGGTACAAACAGTGCTTCCCTAAGTTCCCGAGTGAAGGAAGCTCCTTGGTTGGGGACTTGCAAGATCCAAGCCGCTGAGTAATCACGAAACTTCTAAGTACTGAAGTGTGGTATCGTTTTCACTTGCCTTATCTGTCTTATAGGTAGATGTGACATCTTCTATGGAAGTACTTTTCCTCCATTCAGGGGTGGTATCTTTAACCGGTGAAGATGCACATTGTAATGTATCAATTTCACTTGAAGCTTACTAGTAGTTTTAGGCTTGGTCAAGCGCGATACAAACCATGTAGTAGGAGTCCCCCAAGTCGTCGAGTTAGGAGATCTGCCGAAAGAGGTGATAGACAAGGTAAGCAATCAGAGCTCCCAGCAATCAGTCCCAGATCAGAAGTTTGATTTCGAGTTCCGGCTGATTGTTCTTATTCTTTCTATCTTGCAGGCAGCGGGAAGGAAAGAGAAGAAAAAGGAGAAGAGATGATATGAGATACTTTTGCTTTTGAAGAAGTAACTTTCCACAGGCTTATTCTTGAACTGGGCTGGAGGGTTTTCTGGTTTTCTCCAGAGTATAAGGCCGACTCAAGAATTTGAGGGTCAAAACAAGTCCATCAAATCTAGAGTATGTTCGACCCTGATGATATGAGATACTTTTGATGTTGACAAAGTAGTGGATGTATCGGCACGTGTTCTGTTACGCTTGCTCCACATGCTTCCTTATATCCTTCTCACTTGCCCTATCTGTTCCTCATGCAGATATGGTATCTTCTCTGGAAGCATAAGATGTTGAAGATGAGTACTCGAGAGCAATGCCAGGTAAGTAATCAGGCGAGGAGTTCCAGGTAGTCAGTTCCTGACTGGAAGCTTGATTCCAAGTGCTGATTGATTGCTCTCTTTCTCCTTGTCTTGCAGGTAAGAACAAGGCTAAAGGAAAAGATAGGGAAAAAACATGATATGGGATACTCTTGCTTTTAACCTTGATGATATGATATACTCTTGCTCTGGTGTGGCTTGTTTACAGATGTATTATTGGGAGGAAAATAAGCTGAGTATTTCGAGAGACTCTGCTGAGAGTGCCCTCTCGGATGTGAAGAAAAGTTGAGCATTTTTTTTATTTGCAGGTCTGCCTGGCTGTGGAGGATGAAGGTCGACATATATAGGAATTGTCCCAACAGCGAGTGGTAACGCTGTTCCTTTACCCTTCTCGGTCATAGCAAGGTGGTGGGAGCTGCAAGATTCATATGTTTTAACTTTGTCAGAGCACTTTGAAAAAGTGGTTTGTGGTATCTGGAAAGCTGATGTTGCGTGTGAAGATTGTAGACAAGCTTTATCCAAGGAAATCTGGCTCTCGAAGTTCGGAGAGCGGTGCCTCTTCGGTTTTCAAACAAGCAATCCTGTCGGGGATCTAGCTCTCGAGATTCGAAGAACGGTGCCTCTTCGATTTTTGAGAAAGTAATCCTGTTGGAAGTCTGGCTCTTGAGATTCGGAGAGAGGCATGAGAAAGTAATCCTGTTGGGAGTCTGGCTCTTGAGATTCGGAAAACGGCGCCTCTTCGATTTTTGAGAAAGTAATCATGTTGTGAGTGTTTTCTCGAATGTGAGTAAAGGTTGGGCATTTTTTGCCAGTTTGCCTTGCCACGGAGCACGGAGGTTGACACATGTAGGGACTTTCCAGTTATCAAGTAGTGGTGCTTTTCCTTTACCCTTGTGGGTAATAGTAGGGTAGCTGGACCTTCAAAATTTATGTGTCTAAACTTTGTCAGAGATCTTTGGCAAAGTTATCTGTGGTACCCGAGGAGTTGATGTTGCGTGTGGGGATTGTCGACATATTTTACTTAGGAAAATCTGCTTCTTGAAATCCGGAGAGTGGTGCCTCTTTGATTTTTGAACAAACAGCCCTGCTGCCTTTTCTTTTATAAGGGCACCAATTGTGTGCAAGAAGTACGTTCAGAGAGTTATTGTTTGTAGGAATTTTCCCTTTATTTCTGTACTTCAAAGATTTATTGGACCTCATTTCTCCTTTATCATTTCTGAAAATGACTGGCCCATCCGACCGTCGTTTTGACTTGAACTTTAGTGAAGAGACAACCATGCCTTCTCAAGACAACATATGACGCCCATCCTTCTTATCCCCTACTGGTTTTCTTACCGTTGGGGACTCTGTGATGAAGAATGATATGACCGCTGCGGTGGTGGCCAAGAACCTTCTCACTCCCAAAGATAACAGATTACTTTCCAAACGGTCTGATGAGTTGTCTGTTAAGGATTCTCTGGCTCTCAGTGTTCAGTATGCAGGTTCTGTGTCTAATATGGCCAAACGCCTATTTGCTCGAACCCGCCAAGTTGAATCATTGGCGGCTGAAGTGATAAGTCTCAAACAAGAGATTAGATGGCTCAAGCATGAGAATAAACAGTTGCACATGCTCGCACATGACTATGCTACAAACATAAAAAGGAAGCTTGACCAGATGCAGGAATCTGATGGTCAAATTTTACTTGATCATCAGAGGTTTATGGGTTTGTTCCAAAGGCATTTATTGCCTTCGTCTTCTGGGGCTGTACCGCATAATGAAGCTCCAAATGATCAACCTTTGATGCCTCATCCTTCTGGGGTTCTGTCTAGTACTGAGTCTCCGAATGATCACCCTCCGGTGCCTTCTCTTTCTGGGGCTCTGCCGACTGCTGAGACTTCTCCTGAGCAACCTTTGTGAAGGTTCCCTATTGTTTGTTTATTTTGATTCATGTATATGTACATATTTGTAACTTATCGGAAATATTAATAAATAAGCTTTGCTTCTGTAAACACGGAAAATTCCTGAAACGAAAGAGACAAGAACAACGTGCACAAAATAATATTTGTGTTTTGATGATTTTGGGTTACAATCTCTCTCAATTTGATCCTCTGATTCGATCTCCGTAAGGTGTTGATTGGTCGATGTTTCGTTGATCCAAGGGCCGTCGAGGCTTGATCTTGGATGAACTGTTGGAAGTTTCTTCAAGGGGCCGTGGGCTTTGATCTTTGAAGGTGATGAACGGATCTTCAAGGGCTTTTGGGCTTGATCTTGAAGATGAGTGTTTCTTCAAGGGCCGTTAAGGTTTGATTTTGAATAACGGTGATGAACGGATCTTCAAGGGCTTTTGGGCTTGATCTTGAAGAACGGTTGGATGTGTAGATTTGTTGATGTTGTTGATCCAAAGGGCCGTTGGGGCTTGATCTTAGGATGAACAGTTGTATGGACGATGGTGCTTTCTTCAAGGGCCGTCGGGGCTTGATCTTGAATAACGGTGATGAACGGATCTTCAAGGGCTTTTGGGCTTGATCTTGAAGAACTGTTGATGAGCGGATCTTCAAGGGCTTTTGGGCTTGATCTTGAAGAACAGTGATGAACGGATCTTCAAGGGCTTTTGGGCTTGATCTTGAAGGACGGTTGGATGAACGATGAACACTTTTTTCAAGGGCCGTCGGGACTTGATCTTGAGTCTGTAGAAGTTCTTCAAGGGCCGTTGGGGCTTGATCTTGAAGGAGGATTTGACGAAGAACGAAGATGGCTTTCTTGATCCTTAGGGATTTGCTTGAGAGCTTCGGAGTTTCAGAGCTTCAAAGATTTGGGGGATTTCTCTTCCAATTTGGGAGTAGAGAAATGTATTTGTGAATTGGTGAATGATACCTTGATGTAGAAGCCTATTTATAGGCTTTGAGAATGAATCACCACCACAAAATATTTTTTTTCTTTTCCAAGCACCATTGCCTAATTTCCCACTTAATACAATTTTAAACTTGAAGTGGTAATTTTATGGCCTAATTTTCCACTTAATATCATTTTAAACTTGATATGTGCATGCTTTGTCATTGCCCAAAATGAGAAGAAAATACTTGTGTAATCCTCCAAGGGTATTTCTTCTTATTTTGTCGAGTCACACACCATGTGTACAATTTGTATGACACGTGGCATATGCCATGTATGCCCTGACACGTCAAAATTTTAATGTGTTGGTGAACATTTATTTTACCGCAATTTCGATGTCTACAAATGCCCCCACTTCAAGGTGCGTCGTATACATGTGCTTGTCACGTGTAGAAGATGCGTTTTGAAGTACCTCAATGTAGACGTCGATTCAAGGGCCATCAAGCTTTGATATTGAAATGGACTGAAAATTTCTTCAAGGGCCGTTGAGGCTTGATCTTGAATTGGGCTTCAAGAACCGTCGAGGCTTGATCTTGAAGGTTGAAATTGGACCACAAGGAGTTTCATGTGGTAGATGATCTTTGGCTTTGGTAGTGGATGAATTGGCACGTATTTGTTTTTGCGCTTGTTGACTTTCCACAGCTTATTCTTGAACTGGATTTGATTTAAGGGTGGTGGACACTTGATCTTAAATCGGACTTGTGATTTCTTTCAGGGCCGTCGAGGCTTGATTTTGAATTTGGTTGGAAGCTTTCTTCAAGGGCCGTTGAGGCTTGATCTTGAACTTTGTTTGAAATTCTTCAAGGGCCGTCGGGGCCTGATCTTGAACTTTGTTTGAAATTTCTTCAAGGGCCATCGGGGCTTGATCTTGAATCGGATTAGAATTGTACGGTGAGGCTTTTCTCTTTGGCGATGTTGTTGAAGCTTCTCGAGTTCTTGGTTTCAACTCAGACTCCTTCTGCTGGGTTGATTGAGTGTGCATGCAGCATTCTTCTCTGCTTGTTTCTTCTGCACGGCAGGTAGGCACGAGGTAGAGGTGATGGTCTGTTTCTTTGTTCAATCTGTCCAAGTGCCGACCGATTGCTTTCTTTCTCATTGTCTCGTAGGCAAGAGCACGGGTAAAGGAAAAACATGCCATGAGATATCTTTGCATTTGACTCTGATGATATGAGATACTTTTGCTTTTGAAGAAGTATCTTTCCACAGGTTTATTCTTGAACTGGGCTTAGCAAGGAAAAGGAAACTGATCTTGAAGATGAATTAACACGTTGTCTCCACATGCTTCAAGGTATCATTTTCACTTGCCTTATCTGTTCTCCAGGCAGATGTGGCATCTTCTCTGGAAGCACAAGATGTTGAGATAATGGGTACTTCGAGAGTAGTGCTAGGTAAGCAATCAGGAAGGAGTTCCAGGCAGTCGGTTCTTAGATCGGAAGATTGACACCAAGTGCTGGCTGATTGCTCGTTTTCTCATTGTCACAAAGACAAGGAAAATGACAGGGAGAAAGCATGATATGAGATACTCTTGCTTTCAACCTTCGTGATATGAAATACTTTTGCTCTTGATGACTTGTTTGCAGAGGTACCCCAAGGGATGAGGAACACTGAATGACTCGAGCGGCTTCGTTGGGAATGCATTTTCGGAGATGAAGAAAGATTGGGTTTGTCTGCCTTGCTGTGAAGGTTGACATTTAATAGGGATTTCTTCATAACTGGTAGCGGCACTATTCTTTTACTCGTGTCGGCAACCGTTGGATGATTAAACAGTATGGCTTCACGTGCTTTCTTCTTCATCAGAAATCTTCGACAAATTGCCCGTGATTTCCACAAAGCTGAGTCTGCATGTGACAGATGTTGACACGTCTGGAAAAGCAGATGGTTGGAATCGGCGCTTCGACAAACTGCCCGTGATTTCCGCAAAGCTTACTCTGCATGTGACAGGCGATGACACGTCTGGAAAAGACTGGCGCCTCTTCGATTTCTGAGATCGGCCCGTGGTTTCTGAGCAGCCCAGCTTTTGAGAAAGCAGACGTCTCTTCGATCTCTGAACTCGCCTCTTCAATTTCTGAAGCTCCATCGAGTGCTGATTTTTAAAGAGAGGCACGCATCACATTCCAAAGCACACTTGAATTTTCCGCCTGTAGAAGCTCCCTACCTGCACTTCTAAGAACTTGATTTGTTCAACCTCTTCTTTTTCTTCACACCTTCGAATATGTCTTGCCCTTCTGACCGTCGCCTTAACTTGAATGTCGGGGAAGATAGTGACATATCTTCTCCAACCAACATTTGGCAGCCATCCTTCGTATCCCCAAATGGTCCTCTTACAGTTGGGGATTCCATGATGATGAATGATACAACCGCTTCGGTGGTGGCCAGAAATCTTCTCACTCCTAGAGACACTAGGATACTTTCCAGGCGGTCCGACGAACTGGCTGTTCAGGACTCTCTGGCCTACAGCGGCCGATGTGCAGGCTCAGTATCAAACATGGGCCAGCGCCTTCTTGCTCGATCTCGTCAGGTTGAGTCGTTGATGGCTGAAGTGGCTAGTCTTCGGCAAGAGGTCAGAGTGCTTAGGCACGAGAATAAAGAGTTGCACATGCTCGCAACTAATTACTCAACAAGCATGAAGAGGAAGCTTGACCAGCTGCAGGAGTCCGAAGTTCGGATTCAGAGTGATCATCAGAGGTTTGTGGCGTTACTCCAGCGGCAACTTCTGCCTTTGTCCTCTGGCGCTTCACCAAGTGTTGAAGCTCCGGATAATCAATCTCTGGTGCTTCGTCTTTCTGGAGCTCCGCCGAGCGATGAGGTGCCACCTGATCATCCTTGAAGATCCCTTCCTGTAAATTTGATTTGATTTTTTTTTTTTTCAAGTATGTATAATGCAAATTTATGTAAAATTTCCAGAAAAAATAAATAAAAACGGACTTTATTTCTCTCAATGCATTTGTTTTTTTTTATTTATTTTTTTTATTTTTTATTTTTTATTTAGTTCAAATGAGTGATGAATTTAACAGTGATTTTGATGATGATTTTGCCGTACATAGTTTATGCTCTTGCGGGCCAGGAGCGTTGTGCCATGCAGTTTAGGCTCGTGCAGGGGAGGAGCCTTGTGTCTTGCAGTTTAGGCTCGTGCAGGCGATGAGCTTCGTGTCCTACAGTTTAGGCTCGTGCGAACAAGGAGCATTTGGTGCCGTTTGCAGTTTCAGCTCGTGCAGGCAATGAGCTTTGGTTCGTCAAGCGATCCGGGAGAGTTGTTCCTCGCAATCTTCATAGCAAGGAGCCTTGACTGAGTAGTTGAAGAAGTCTTCTGGGAATATGTCACACATCGTGATGGGGATGGATGATCTTCGTGTCAAAGTTTCATTATCTCCAACACTTTCACATTGTTTTGGAGGTTGACAAGAGCTGTTTTGCCCCCTTTCCCATTGGTGAACTTGTGGAATAGATGATTGCTGCCTGGAGAAACGTTCCTCGCAATCATTATAGCAAGGAGCCTTGAACGAGTAGCTGAATAATTTTCTGAGGAAGAAAAGATCGTGCATGGTCGATCTTTGTGTAGAAATTTCCTCATCTTCAACACTTTCACATTGCTTTGGAGGTTGGCGAAAGCTGTTTTGCCCCCTTTCCGATTGGTGCACTTGTGGAGAAGACATATGATTCATGTGTAGTTTCTTCGGAGTGACATGAGTCCATCCTTCAACTTCACTCGGCTTGACTGGCATGGTTTTGGAGCATGCCCCCAGCGATTGAGGTGAAGATTTTGAGTTGACAGAGCCGGAAGTGACGTCTTCTTTCGGGATTTTGTCTTCTTTGTCTTCTTGGGCCTCCTCTTCAGTGCGGTCCTCTTGGGTTTGTTGCCGTGAAGATTGGCCGGTGTGGATGTTGATGCACCTCCTTACCTTCGGTGGTCCTTTTGTCTCAACTTCCAAGGTTGCTTTACGATTTTCTTCCTTTGGCGTTGTCTTCCTCTTTCTAGAAGGCTTCTTGGTTTCTTCAAGTCTTTCCAAAGCCGATCGTTGTGGATGAGAGCTAGCCTTGCTGCTTTGTTTCTTAGGTTTTGACAACCTTTCAAAAACAGAGCACTGGGGTGTTGGCATGTTAAGCCGTTTAAAGACAGAAGTTCGGTCTTGCACACCAATGCGATCAAGTGCCGAATTTCTGGGTTTTGAACGATTCAGCCTATCGAAGACTGAAATTTGAGGGGCGGGTTTAGGCTCCTCTTGGTCCTGTTCAATGCTCACGCTGATGTGTTGAGCGCTAGCATTCTTGGCTTTGCTTGAAATCTTCATGGGTGCATTTGGCGTGAAGCCAAGTCTAGCTTTATTGTTGTCAACTCCATAATCACGCTCCTCCAAGTTGTTCTGAGTCTAAGTGAGGTCATGACCTTTGTTGCTGACTATGCTTGAAACCTTCTTCCCAGGATTTGAAGAAGAAGCAAAGTCGTGCCCAGCCTTTGACATGAGTTCGTAGGCGTTTGGGTTGAAACCTTCTTCGGCCCTTTTAGTTGGGATAGAGCTTGGTTTCTTTTTGACGCCATACTGTGCCTCCAGATGGTTGATGAGTCTAGCGGTTTGCAAGTTTTTCTCCTCCGCAGTCTTTATCAGCCTTGCAATTGTTTCCTTCATTTGAACCAGCTGTTCTTCAATGGAGGTAGCGTCGATGGTCATGACTTGTTCTTTTTTTGAAGCCATGGAGTGTGCTTGAATTTCTTGAACGGAGAAAGAGATGAAAGGTAGAGATTATCCCACCGGGCGTGCCAATTTGTGAACACGGAAAATTCCTGAAACAAAAGAGACAAGAACAACGTGCACAAAATAATATTTGTGTTTTGATGATTTTCCACAGCTTTGATCTTGAACTGGATTTGATTTAAGGGTGGTGGACACTTGATCTTAAATCGGACTTGTGATTTCTTTCAGGGCCGTCGAGGCTTGATTTTGAATTTGGTTGGCACGTATTTGTTTTTGCGCTTGTTGACTTTCCACAGCTTATTCTTGAACTGGATTTGATTTAAGGGTGGTGGACACTTGATCTTAAATCGGACTTGTGATTTCTTTCAGGGCCGTCGATGCTTGATTTTGAATTTGGTTGGTTCAAATGAAGGAAACAATTGCAAGGCTGATAAAGACTGCGGAGGAGAAAAACTTGCAAACCGCTAGACTCATCAACCATCTGGAGGCACAGTATGGCGTCAAAAAGAAACCAAGCTCTATCCCAACTAAAAGGGCCGAAGAAGGTTTCAACCCAAACCCCTACGAACTCATGTCAAAGGCTGGGCACGACTTTGCTTCTTCTTCAAATCCTGGGAAGAAGGTTTCAAGCATAGTCAGCAACAAGGGTCATGACCTCACTGAGACTCAGAATAACTTGGAGGAGCGTGATTATGGAGTTGACAACAATAAAGCTAGACTTTGCTTCACGCCAAATGCACCCATGAAGATTTCAAGCAAAGCCAAGAATGCTAGCGCTCAACACATCAGCGTGAGCATTGAACAGGACCAAGAGGAGCCTAAACCCGCCCCTCAAATTTCAGTCTTCGATAGGCTGAATCGTTCAAAACCCAGAAATTCGGCACTTGATCGCATTGGTGTGCAAGACCGAACTTCTGTCTTTAAACGGCTTAACATGCCAACACCCCAGTGCTCTGTTTTTGAAAGGTTGTCAAAACCTAAGAAACAAAGCAGCAAGGCTAGCTCTCATCCACAACGATCGGCTTTGGAAAGACTTGAAGAAACCAAGAAGCCTTCTAGAAAGAGGAGGACAACGCCAAAGGAAGAAAATCGTAAAGCAACCTTGGAAGTTGACACAAAAGGACCACCGAAGGTAAGGAGGTGCATCAACATCCACACCGGCCAATCTTCACGGCAACAAACCCAAGAGGACCGCACTGAAGAGGAGGCCCAAGAAGACAAAGAAGACAAAATCCCGAAAGAAGACGTCACTTCCGGCTCTGTCAACTCAAAATCTTCACCTCAATCGCTGGGGGCATGCTCCAAAACCATGCCAGTCAAGCCGAGTGAAGTTGAAGGATGGACTCATGTCACTCCGAAGAAACTACACAAGAATCATATGTCTTCTCCACAAGTGCACCAATCGGAAAGGGGGCAAAACAGCTTTCGCCAACCTCCAAAGCAATGTGAAAGTGTTGAAGATGAGGAAATTTCTACACAAAGATCGACCATGCACGATCTTTTCTTCCTCAGAAAATTATTCAGCTACTCGTTCAAGGCTCCTTGCTATAATGATTGCGAGGAACGCTTCTCCAGGCAGCAATCATCTATTCCACAAGTTCACCAATGGGAAAGGGGGCAAAACAGCTCTTGTCAACCTCCAAAACAATGTGAAAGTGTTGGAGATAATGAAACTTTGACACGAAGATCATCCATCCCCATCACGATGTGTGACATATTCCCAGAAGACTTCTTCAACTACTCAGTCAAGGCTCCTTGCTATGAAGATTGCGAGGAACAACTCTCCCGGATCGCTTGACGAACCAAAGCTCCTTGCCTGCACGAGCTGAAACTGCAAACGGCACCAAATGCTCCTTGTTCCCACGAGCCTAAACTGTAGGACACGAAGCTCATCGCCTGCACGAGCCTAAACTGCAAGACACAAGGCTCCTCCCCTGCACGAGCCTAAACTGCATGGCACAACGCTCCTGGCCCGCAAGAGCATAAACTGTGTACGGCAAAATCATCATCAAAATCACTGTTAAATTCATCACTCATTTGAACTAAATAAAAAATAAAAAATAAAAAAATAAATAAAAAAAAACAAATGCATTGAGAGAAATAAAGTCTGTTTTTATTTATTTTTTCTGGAAATTTTACATAAATTTGCATTATACATACTTAAAAAAAAAAAAAAAAAATCAAATCAAATTTACAGGAAGGGATCTTCAAGGATGATCAGGTGGCACCTCATCGCTCGGCGGAGCTCCAGAAAGACGAAGCACCAGAGATTGATTATCCGGAGCTTCAACACTTGGTGAAGCGCCAGAGGACAAAGGCAGAAGTTGCCGCTGGAGTAACGCCACAAACCTCTGATGATCACTCTGAATCCGAACTTCGGACTCCTGCAGCTGGTCAAGCTTCATCTTCATGCTTGTTGAGTAATTAGTTGAGAGCATGTACAACTCTTTATTCTCGTGCCTAAGCACTCTGACCTCTTGCCGAAGACTAGCCACTTCAGCCATCAACGACTCAACCTGACGAGATCGAGCAAGAAGGCGCTGGCCCATGTTTGATACTGAGCCTGCACATCGGACGCTGTAGGCCAGAGAGTCCTGAACAGCCAGTTCGTCGGACCGCCTGGAAAGTATCCTAGTGTCTCTAGGAGTGAGAAGATTTCTGGCCACCACCGAAGCGGTTGTATCATTCATCATCATGGAATCCCCAACTGTAAGAGGACCATTCGGGGATACGAAGGACGGCTGCCAAATGTTGGGTGAAGAAGATATGTCACTATCTTCCCCGACATTCAAGTTAAGGCGACGGTCAGAAGGGCAAGACATATTCAAAGGTGTGAAGAAAAAGAAGAGGTTGAACAAATCAAGTTCTTAGAAGTGCAGGTAGGGAGCTTCTACAGGCGGAAAATTCAAGTGTGCTTTGGAATGTGATGCGTGCCTCTCTTTAAAAATCAGCACTCGATGGAGCTTCACAAATTGAAGAGGCGAGTTCAGAGATCGAAGAGACGTCTGCTTTCTCAAAAGCTGGGCTGCTCAGAAACCACGGGCCGATCTCAGAAATCGAATCTTTCTTCATCTCCGAAAATGCATTCCCAACGAAGCCGCTCGAGTCATTCAGTGTTCCTCATCCCTTGGGGTACCTCTGCAAACAAGTCATCAAGAGCAAAAGTATTTCATATCACGAAGGTTGAAAGCAAGAGTATCTCATATCATGCTTTCTCCCTGTCATTTTCCTTGTCTTTGTGACAATGAGAAAACGAGCAATCAGCCAGCACTTGGTGTCAATCTTCCGATCTAAGAACCGACTGCCTGGAACTCATTCCTGATTGCTTACCTAGCACTACTCTCGAAGTACCCATTATCTCAACATCTTGTGCTTCCAGAGAAGATGCCACATCTGCCTGGAGAACAGATAAGGCAAGTGAAAATGATACCTTGAAGCATGTGGAGACAACGTGTTAATTCATCTTCAAGATCAGTTTCCTTTTCCTTGCTAAGAAGTTCCCCAGCCCAGTTCAAGAATAAACCTGTGGAAAGATACTTCTTCAAAAGCAAAAGTATCTCATATCATCAGAGTCAAATGCAAAGATATCTCATGGCATGTTTTTCCTTTACCCTTGCTCTTGCCTACGAGACAAGGAGAAAGAAAGCAATCGGTCGGCACTTGGACAGATTGAACAAAGAAACAGACCATCACCTCTACCTCGTGCCTACCTGCCGTGCAGAAGAAACAAGCAGAGAAGAATGCTGCATGCACACTCAATCAACCTAGCAGAAGGAGTCTGAGTTGAAACCAAGAACTCGAGAAGCTTCAACAACATCGCCAAAGAGAAAAGCCTCACCGTACAATTCTAATCCGATTCAAGATCAAGCCCCGATGGCCCTTGAAGAAATTTCAAACAAAGTTCAAGATCAGGCCCCGACGACCCTTGAAGAATTTCAAACAAAGTTTAAGATCAAGCCTCAACGGCCCTTGAAGAAAGCTTCCAACCAAATTCAAAATCAAGCCTCGACAGCCTTGAAAGAAATCACAAGTCCGATTTAAGATCAAGTGTCCACCACCCTTAAATCAAATCCAGTTCAAGAATAAGCTGTGGAAAGTCAACAAGCGCAAAAACAAATACGTGCCAATTCATCCACTACCAAAGCCAAAGATTATCTACCACATGAAGCTCCTTGTGGTCCAATTTCAACCTTCAAGATCAAGCCTCGACGGTTCTTGAAGCCCAATTCAAGATCAAGCCTCAACGGCCCTTGAAGAAATTTTCAGTCCATTTCAATATCAAAGCTTGATGGCCCTTGAATCGACGTCTACATTGAGGTACTTCAAAACGCATCTTCTACACGTGACAAGCACATGTATACGACGCACCTTGAAGTGGGGGCATTTGTAGACATCGAAATTGCGGTAAAATAAATGTTCACCAACACATTAAAATTTTGACGTGTCAGGGCATACATGGCATATGCCACGTGTCATACAAATTGTACACATGGTGTGTGACTCGACAAAATAAGAAGAAATACCCTTGGAGGATTACACAAGTATTTTCTTCTCATTTTGGGCAATGACAAAGCATGCACATATCAAGTTTAAAATGATATTAAGTGGAAAATTAGGCCATAAAATTATCACTTCAAGTTTAAAATTGTATTAAGTGGGAAATTAGGCAATGGTGCTTGGAAAAGAAAAAAAATATTTTGTGGTGGTGATTCATTCTCAAAGCCTATAAATAGGCTTCTACATCAAGGTATCATTCACCAATTCACAAATACATTTCTCTACTCCCAAATTGGAAGAGAAATCCCCCAAATCTTTGAAGCTCTGAAACTCCGAAGCTCTCAAGCAAATCCCGAAGGATCAAGAAAGCCCTCTTCGTTCTTCGTCAAATCCTCCTTCAAGATCAAGCCCCAACGGCCCTTGAAGAACTTCTACAGACTCAAGATCAAGTCCCGACGGCCCTTGAAGAAAGTGTTCATCGTTCATCCAACCGTCCTTCAAGATCAAGCCCAAAAGCCCTTGAAGATCCGTTCATCACTGTTCTTCAAGATCAAGCCCAAAAGCCCTTGAAGATCCGCTCATCAACAGTTCTTCAAGATCAAGCCCAAAAGCCCTTGAAGATCCGTTCATCACCGTTATTCAAGATCAAGCCCCGACGGCCCTTGAAGAAAGCACCATCGTCCATACAACTGTTCATCCTAAGATCAAGCCCCAACGGCCCTTTGGATCAACAACATCAACAAATCTACACATCCAACCGTTCTTCAAGATCAAGCCCAAAAGCCCTTGAAGATCCGTTCATCACCGTTATTCAAAATCAAACCTTAACGGCCCTTGAAGAAACACTCATCTTCAAGATCAAGCCCAAAAGCCCTTGAAGATCCGTTCATCACCTTCAAAGATCAAAGCCCACGGCCCCTTGAAGAAACTTCCAACAGTTCATCCAAGATCAAGCCTCGACGGCCCTTGGATCAACGAAACATCGACCAATCAACACCTTACGGAGATCGAATCAGAGGATCAAATTGAGAGAGATTGTAACCCAAAATCATCAAAACACAAATATTATTTTGTGCACGTTGTTCTTGTCTCTTTCGTTTCAGGAATTTTCCGTGTTCACAGAAGCAAAGCTTATTTATTAATATTTCCGATAAGTTACAAATATGTACATATACATGAATCAAAATAAACAAACAATAGGGAACCTTCACAAAGGTTGCTCAGGAGAAGTCTCAGCAGTCGGCAGAGCCCCAGAAAGAGAAGGCACCGGAGGGTGATCATTCGGAGACTCAGTACTAGACAGAACCCCAGAAGGATGAGGCATCAAAGGTTGATCATTTGGAGCTTCATTATGCGGTACAGCCCCAGAAGACGAAGGCAACAAATGCCTTTGGAACAAACCCATAAACCTCTGATGATCAAGTAAAATTTGACCATCAGATTCCTGCATCTGGTCAAGCTTCCTTTTTATGTTTGTAGCATAGTCATGTGCAACTGTTTATTCTCATGCTTGAGCCCTCTAATCTCTTGTTTGAGACTTGTCACTTCAGCCGCCAATGATTCAACTTGGCGGGTTCGAGCAAATAGGCGTTGGGCCATATTAGACACAGAACCTGCATACTGAACACTGAGAGCCAGAGAATCCTTAACAGCCAACTCATCAGACCGTTTGGAAAGTAATCTGTTATCTTTGGGAGTGAGAAGGTTCTTGGCCACCACCGCAGCGGTCATATCATTCTTCATCACAGAGTCCCCAACGGTAAGAAAACCAGTAGGGGATAAGAAGGATGGGCGTCATATGTTGTCTTGAGGAGGCATGGTTGTCTCTTCACTAAAGTTCAAGTCAAAACGACGGTAGGATGGGCCAGTCATTTTCAGAAATGATAAAGGAGAAATGAGGTCCAATAAATCTTTGAAGTACAGAAATAAAGGGAAAATTCCTACAAGCAATAACTCTCTGAACGTACTTCTTGCACACAATTGGTGCCCTTATAAAAGAAAAGGCAGCATGGCTGTTTGTTCAAAAATCAAAGAGGCACCACTCTCCGGATTTCAAGAAGCAGATTTTCCTAAGTAAAATATGTCGACAATCCCCACACGCAACATCAACTCCTCGGGTACCACAGATAACTTTGCCAAAGATCTCTGACAAAGTTTAGACACATAAATTTTGAAGGTCCAGCTACCCTACTATTACCCACAAGGGTAAAGGAAAAGCACCACTACTTGATAACTGGAAAGTCCCTACATGTGTCAACCTCCGTGCTCCGTGGCAAGGCAAACTGGCAAAAAATGCCCAACCTTTACTCACATTCGAGAAAACACTCACAACATGATTACTTTCTCAAAAATCGAAGAGGCGCCGTTTTCCGAATCTCAAGAGCCAGACTCCCAACAGGATTACTTTCTCATGCCTCTCTCCGAATCTCAAGAGCCAGACTTACAACAGGATTACTTTCTCAAAAATCGAAGAGGCACCGTTCTTCGAATCTCGAGAGCTAGATCCCCGACAGGATTGCTTGTTTGAAAACCGAAGAGGCACCGCTCTCCGAACTTCGAGAGCCAGATTTCCTTGGATAAAGCTTGTCTACAATCTTCACACGCAACATCAGCTTTCCAGATACCACAAACCACTTTTTCAAAGTGCTCTGACAAAGTTAAAACATACGAATCTTGCAGCTCCCACCACCTTGCTATGACCGAGAAGGGTAAAGGAACAGCGTTACCACTCGCTGTTGGGACAATTCCTATATATGTCGACCTTCATCCTCCACAGCCAGGCAGACCTGCAAATAAAAAAAATGCTCAACTTTTCTTCACATCCGAGAGGGCACTCTCAGCAGAGTCTCTCGAAATACTCAGCTTATTTTCCTCCCAATAATACATCTGTAAACAAGCCACACCAGAGCAAGAGTATATCATATCATCAGGGTTAAAAGCAAGAGTATCCCATATCATGTTTTTTCCCTATCTTTTCGTTTAGCCTTTTTCTTACCTGCAAGACAAGGAGAAAGAGAGCAATCAATTAGCACTTGGAATCAAGCTTCCAGTCAGGAACTGACTACCTGTAACTCCTCGCCTGATTTCTTACCTGGCATTGCTCTCGAGTACTCATCTTCAACATCTTATGCTTCCAGAGAAGATACCAGATCTGCATGAGGAACAGATAGGGCAAGTGAGAAGGATATAAGGAAGCATGTGGAGCAAGCGTAACAGAACACGTGCCGATACATCCACTACTTTGTCAACATCAAAAGTATCTCATATCATCAGGGTCGAACATACTCTAGATTTGATGGACTTGTTTTGACCCTCAAATTCTTGAGTCGGCCTTATACTCTGGAGGAAACCAGAAAACCCTCCGGCCCAGTTCAAGAATAAGCTTGTGGAAAGTTACTTCTTCAAAAGCAAAAGTATCTCATATCATCTCTTCTCCTTTTTCTTCTCTTTCCTTCCCGCTGCCTGCAAGATAGAAAGAATAAGAACAATCAGCCGGAACTCGAAATCAAACTTCTGATCTGGGACTGATTGCTGGGAGCTCTGATTGCTTACCTTGTCTATCACCCCTTGAACAAATTTTTGTGAACACGGAAAATTCCTGAAACGAAAGAGACAAGAACAACGTGCACAAAATAATATTTGTATTTAGATGATTTTGGGTCACAATCTCTCTCAAATTTGATCCTCTGATTCGATCTCCGTAAGGTGTTGATTTGTGGGATGTGCAATTGATCCAAGGGCCGTCGAGGCTTGATCTTGGATGAACGAGGATGAACGGATTTTCAAGGGCTTTTGGGCTTGATCTTGAAGAATGGTGATTGACGGATCTTCAAGGGCTTTTGGGCTTGATCTTGAAGAACAGTGATGAACGGATTTCCGAGGGCTTTTGGGCTTGAACTCGAAGAACAGTGACAAACGGATCTTCGAGAGCTTTTGGGCTTGAACGGATCTTCGAGGGCTTTTGGGCTTGATCTCGAAGAACAGTGATGAACGATGAACGCTTTCTTCAAGGGCCGTCGGGGCTTTGGGCTTGATGAACAGCGGATGAGCGGATTTGTTGATGTTGTCGATCCAAAGGGCCGTTGGGGCTTGATCCTTGAGGATGAACAGTTGATGAACGGTGAACGTTTTCTTCAAGGGGCTGTTGAGGCTTGGGCTTGAAAGAACGATGAACGAAGAACGAAGAACGCTTTCTTCAAGGGCCGTCGGGGCTTGATCTTGAATTGGTGGATGATTGTTGATCCAAAGGGCCGTTGGGGCTTGATCTTAGGATGAACGATGAACGAAGAACGAAGAGAGCTTTCTTGATTCTTCGGGAACCTGGATGCTTGAGAGCTTCGGAGTTTCAGAGCTTCAGAGCTTCAAGAATTTTGCCTAATGATTTTGGTTCCCCCTAAATGAATGAATTAGCCTTCTATTTATAGAAATTTCCAAGGCCTAATTTTGAATATAATATCTCAGATGAAATAAGTCGTTTCTGCCAGGTGTTGACATGTGTCCTGTTTGATGACTTTTCCAACTTATTTCGATTTTTGTTTAGACACACGCTACGTGTAAAATTTATGTAATACATGAGCGTTGAAATTTTGATTTATCGGTCAACATTTATTTACCAAAATTTCGATGTCTACAAATGCCCCCACTTTAAGGCGCGTCGTATACATGTGCTTATCACGTGTAGGAGATGTGTTTTGAAGTCCCTTACTGTAGATGTCGATCCAATGGCCGTTGAGGCTTGATCTTGAATTGGACTGGAAATTTCTTCAAGGGCCGCTGAGGCTTGTTCTTGAATTTTGTTTGAAATTCTTCAAGGGCCGTCGGGGCTTGATCTTGAATTGGGCTGAAAGTTTCTTCAAGGGCCGTTGAGGCTTGTTCTTGAACTTTGTTTGAAATTCTTCAAGGGCCGTCGGGGCTTGATCTTGAACTTTGTTTGAAATTTCTTCAAGGGCCGTTGGGGCTTGATCTTGAAGGAGGATTTGACGAAGAACGAAGAGGGCTTTCTTGATCCTTCGGGATTTGCTTGAGAGCTTCGGAGTTTCAGAGCTTCAAAGATTTGGGGGATTTCTCTTCCAATTTGGGAGTAGAGAAATGTATTTGTGAATTGGTGAATGATACCTTGATGTAGAAGCCTATTTATAGGCTTTGAGAATGAATCACCACCACAAAATATTTTTTTTCTTTTCCAAGCACCATTGCCTAATTTCCCACTTAATACAATTTTAAACTTGAAGTGGTAATTTTATGGCCTAATTTTCCACTTAATATCATTTTAAACTTGATATGTGCATGCTTTGTCATTGCCCAAAATGAGAAGAAAATACTTGTGTAATCCTCCAAGGGTATTTCTTCTTATTTTGTCGAGTCACACACCATGTGTACAATTTGTATGACACATGGCATATGCCATGTATGCCCTGACACGTCAAAATTTTAATGTGTTGGTGAACATTTATTTTACCGCAATTTCGATGTCTACAGCTTCATTTCAACGTATTGTGTTAAATACACCAAAGCCTTCTTCACTAAGTTCTTTGAATTTTTTCTTTTGTTGAAGCTTGTATGTTGAAGCTTTATGAGTGAAGCATGTATGTTTAGGTAGTGCTCCCTTAATTTTCCGAGTGAGGAAAGCTTCTCGGTTGGAGACTTGAAAAATCCAAGTTACTGAGTGGTCGTGAGACTTTCGGGTATCAAGGTGCAGTAGCATATGGTAGGAGTCCCCCAAGTCTCCGGTCGAGGGAGTTGACGAATGATGCATTTCCTTTCTAAGTGCTAGCCCAAAACTCATCATTCATATATATTTATTATGAAAATTGTTAGGTCCAAAAAAAAGGAGGCCTAGGCAAAATATTTTTTTTTCTTTCAAATTTTCGAATTTTCCAAATATATATATATATATATATATATATATTTTAAAGCTTTGTAGGTGAAACTTTGAGGTTGAAGCTTTGTTGGGTACAATGAATTGATTTTGATTCACACTATCTTCATCAAGAGTGTGTGAAGCTTTTGTGGGTGAAGCTTTTGTGGGTTTTGTGGGTGAAGCTTTTGTAGGTGAAACTTTTGTGGGTGAAGCTTTTGTAGGTGAAACTTTTGTGTTGAAGCTTTATAGGTGAAGCTTTTGTTGGGTACCATGAATTGATTTTGCTTCACACTATCTTGATCAAAATAGTGTGAAGCTTTTGAGAATTTGTAGTTGTCCTTCATTGATGAAGCTTTGTTGAATTTCCCATTTTTTTTTTTTTTGGGAGGACTAGAAATTTGTTGAATTTCCCAATTTTCATTTTTTTTTTTTGGGAAACTAGAAATTTGAAAATGTGGGAGAGACAACATATACAAATTTTACTTCTACAATGTTGAGCAAGAGATTGTGATACAAGCCACACCTTGTAGTAGTCGAAAGTTTGGATGAACCATATAAATTGAATTTGCTTCGAACAGTCTTGATCAAGAGTGTGTGAAGCTTTCTACAAGTTATAGTTGTCCTTCATTGATGAAGCTTTTGTTGGCACCATAAATTGGTTTTGCTTCACACTGTCTTGATCAAGAGTGTGTGAAGCTTTTGAGAATTGTGGTTGCCCTCCATTGATGAAGCTCTTGTTGGCACCATAAATTGGTTTTGCTTCACACTGTCTTGATCAAGAATGTGTGAAGCTTTTGAGAATTGTGGTTGCCCTCCATTGATGAAGCTCTTGTTGGCACCATAAATTGGTTTGGCTTCACACTGTATTGATCATGAGTGTGTGATCAAGAATGTGTGAAGCTTTTGAGAATTGTGGTTGCCCTCCATTGATGAAGTTCTTGTTGGCACCATAAATTGATTTTACTTCACACTGTCTTGATGATGAGTGTTGCCCTCCATTGATGAAGCTCTTGTTGGCACCATAAAGTGGTTTTGCTTCACACTGTCTTGATCAAGAGTGTGAAGCTTTTGTACGAGTTGTAGTGTTTTCATTGTTACAGAGGAGAAATGTCTGAAGCAGATGCAATAGGGCTGAATAGCTTGATCTTCGTATGCCATGCACTGAAGTTGTTGTTGGCTTACAATAAGACTTTGTTGGTGACTATAACTCTTGTTGGGCATAAGTGCTCCCCTAGTTGAGTTGTCAAGCTTGATGGGGGTTTTTGATTATTTGTGAATGCTAGGAGTTCACATGCACAAGTTGTACCACTCGTCTTCTGGTAGGTGGAATGAATGGTGAGTTGCTTTCATCACTTGGTTGGTGGTACGAAGGTGAGTTCCTTCATCACCTTTCATCACATTTCATCACCTGGTTGGTGGCACGAGGATGAGTTCCTTCTTCACCTGGTTGGTGGCATGAATGGCAAGTTGCCAAATGATATTAGAGTACGGGTTGTACATTTCATCACCTGGTTGGTGGCATGAAGATGAGTGTCTTCTTCACCTGGTTGGTGGCATGAGTGGCAAGTTGCCAAATGATATTAGAGTACGGGTTGTACATTTCATCACTTGGTTGGTGACATGAAGGAGAGTACGGGTTGTACATTTCATCACCTGGTTGGTGGCATGAAGATGAGTTCTTTCTTCACATTTCATCACCTGGTTGGTGAGAATAAGGGCAAGGTGTTGAGGCACATTGTAGCAAGTGTCGAATGACACAAAGTATGTTGAACCCTTTCGAAGCACAGTTGGCTTATGTATGAATGTGTTGGAATGTATTATTGGGAGGAAAATAAGCTGAGTATTTCGAGAGACTCTGCTGAGAGTGCCCTCTCGGATGTGAAGAAAAGTTGAGCATTTTTTTTTATTTGCAGGTCTGCCTGGTTGTAGAGGATGAAGGTCGACATATATAGGAATTGTCCCAACAGCGAGTGGTAACGCTATTCCTTTACCCTTCTCGGTCATAGCATTGTAGTGGGAGCAGCAAGATTCATATGTTTTAACTTTGTCAGAGCCCTTTGAAAAAGTTGTTTGTGGTATCTGGAAAGCTGATGTTGCGTGTGAAGATTGTATACAAGCTTTATCCAAGGAAATCTAGCTCTCGAAGTTCGGAGAGCGGTGCTTCTTCGGTTTTCAAACAAGCAATCCTGTCGGGGATCAAGCTCTCGAGATTCGGAGAACGGTGCCTCTTCGATTTTTGAGAAAGCAATCCTGTTGGGAGTCTAGCTCTTGAGATTCGGAGAGCGGTGCCTCTTCGATTTTTGAGAAAGTAATCCTGTTGGGAGTGTTTTCTCGAATGTGAGTAAATGTTGGGCATTTTTTGCCAGTCTGCCTTGCCACGGAGCACGGAGGTTGAGTCATATAGGGATTTTCCAGTTATCAAGTAGTGGTGCTTTTCCTTTACCCTTGTGGGTAATAGTAGGGTAGCTGGACCTTCAAAATTTATGTGTCTAAACTTTGTCAGAGATCTTTGGAAAAGTTATCTGTGGTACCCGAGGAGCTGATGTTGCGTGTGGGGATTGTTGACATATTTTACTCAGAAAAATCTGCTTCTCGAAATCCGGAGAATGGTGCCTATTTGATTGTTGAACAAACAGCCTTGCTGCCTTTTCTTTTATAAGGGCACCAATTGTGTGCAAGAAGTACGTTCAGATAGTTATTGCTTGTAGGAATTTTCCCTTTATTTTCGTACTTCAAAGATTTATTGGACCTTATTTCTCCTTCATCATTTTTGAAAATGTCTGGCCCATCCGACCGTCGTTTTGACTTGAACTTTAGTGAAGAGACAGCCATGCCTCCTCAAGACAACATATGGCGCCCATCTTTCTTATCCCCTACTAGTCCTCTTACCGTTGTGGACTTTGTGATGAAGAATGATATGACCGCTGCGGTGGTGGCCAGGAACCTTCTCACTCCCAAAGATAACAGACTACTTTCCAAACGGTCTGATGAGTTGGCTGTTAAGGATTCTTTGGCTCTTAGTGTTCAGTATGCAGGTTCTGTGTCTAATATGGCCCAACGCCTATTTGCTCGAACCCGACAAGTTGAATCATTGGCGGCTGAAGTGATAAGTCTCAAACAGGAGATTAGAGGGCTCAAGCATGAGAATAAACAGTTGCACATGCTCGCACATGACTATGCTACAAACATAAAGAAGAAGCTTGACCAGATGCAGGAATCTGATGGTCAGATTTTACTTGATCATCAGAGGTTTGTGGGTTTGTTCCAAAGGCATTTATTGCCTTCGTCTTCTGGGGCTGTACCGCATAATGAAGCTCCAAATGATCAACCTCTGATGCCTCCTCCTTTTGGGGTTCTGTCTAGTACCGATTCTCCAAATGATCACCCTCTTGTGCCTTCTCTTTATGGGGCTTTGCTGACTGCTGAGAGTTCTCCTGAGCAACATTTGTGAAGGCTCCCTCTTGTTTGTTTATTTTGATTCATGTATATGTACATATTTGTAACTTATCGGAAATATCAATAAATAAGCTTTGCTTCATTTCAACGTATTGTGTTAAATACACCAAAGCCTTCTTCACTAAGTTCTTTGAGTTTTTTTCTTTTGTTGAAGCTTGTATGTTGAAGCTTTATGAGTGAAGCATGTATGTTTAGGTAGTGCTCCCTTAATTTCCCGAGTGAGGAAAGCTTCTCGGTTGGAGACTTGAAAAATCCAAGTCACTGAGTGGTCGTGAGACTTTCGAGTATCAAGGTGCAGTAGCATATGGTAGGAGTCCCCCAAGTCTCCGGTCGAGGGAGTTGACGAATGATGCATTTTCTTTCTAAGTGGTAGCCCAAAACTCATCCTTCATATATATTTGTTATGAAAATTGTTAGGCCCAAAGATGAGGAGGCCTAGACAAATTATTATTTTTTTTTCAAATTTTCGAATTTCTGAATTTCCAAAAAAAAATATATATATATATATATTTTTTTTTAAAGCTTTGTAGGTGAAGCTTTGTTGGGTACAATGAATTGATTTTGCTTCATACTATCTTGATCAAGAGTGTGTGAAGCTTTTGTGGGTCAAGTTTTTGTGAGTTTTGTGGATGAAGCTTTTGTAGATGAAACTTTTGTGGGTGAAGTTTTTGTAGGTGAAACTTTTGTGTTGAAGCTTTGTAGGTGAAGCTTTTGTTGGGTACCATGAATTGATTTTGCTTCACACTATCTTGATCAAGATAATGTGAAGCTTTTGAAAATTTGTAGTTGTCCTCCATTGATGAAGCTTTGTTGAGTTTCCCAATTTTTTTTTTGGGAGGACTAGAAATTTGTTGAATTTCCCAATTTCCCTCTTTTTTGTTTTTTTTGGGAAACTAAAAATTTGAAAATGTGGGAGAGACAACATATACAAATTTTACTTCCACAATGTTGAGCAAGAGATTGTGATGCAAGCCACACCTTGTAGTAGTCGAAGGTTTGGATGAACCATATAAATTGAATTTGCTTCAAACAGTCTTGATCAAGAGTGTGTGAAGCTTTCTACAAGTTATAGTTGCCCTTCATTGATGAAGCTTTTGTTGGCACCATAAATTGGTTTTGCTTCACACTGTCTTGATCAAGAGTGTGTGAAGCTTTTGAGAATTGTGGTTGTCCTCTATTGATGAAGCTCTTGTTGTCACCATAAATTGGTTTTGCTTCACACCGTCTTGATCAAGAATGTGTGAAGCTTTTGAGAATTGTGGTTGCCCTCCATTGATGAAGCTCTTGTTGGCACCATAAATTGGTTTTGCTTCACACCGTCTTGATCATGAGTGTGTGATCAAGAATGTGTGAAGCTTTTGAGAATTGTGGTTGCCCTCCATTGATGAAGTTCTTGTTGGCACCATAAATTGGTTTTGCTTCACACTGTCTTGATGATGAGTGTGTGAAGCTTTTGAGAATTGTGGTTGCCCTTCATTGATGAAGCTCTTGTTGGCACCATAAAGTGGTTTTGCTTCACACTGTCTTGATCAAGAGTGTGTGAAGCTTTTGTACGAGTTGTAGTGTTTTCATTGTTACAGAGGAGAAATGTCTGAAACAGATGCAAGAGGGTTGAATAGCTTGATCTTCGTATGCCATGCACTGAAGTTGTTGTTGGCTTACAATAAGACTTTGTTGGTGACTATAACTCTTGTTGGACATAAGTGCTCCCCTAGTTGAGTTGTCAAGCTTGAGGGTTTTTGATTATTTGTGAGTGCTAGGAGTTCACATGTACAAGTTGTACCACTCGTCTTCTGGTAGGTGGAATGAATGGTGAGTTGCTTTCATCACTTGGTTGGTGGTACGAAGGTGAGTTCTTTCATCACCTTTCATCACATTTCATCACCTAGTTGGTGGCACGAAGATGAGTTCCTTCTTCATCTGGTTGGTGGCATGAAGATGAGTGTCTTCTTCACCTGGTTGGTGGCATGAGTGGCAAGTTGCCAAATGATATTAGAGTACGGGTTGTACATTTCATCACCTGGTTGGTGGCATGAAGGAGAGTACGGGTTGTACATTTCATCACCTGGTTGGTGGCATGAAGATGAGTTCCTTCTTCACATTTCATCACCTGGTTGGTGAGAATAAGGGCAAGGTGTTGAGGCACATTGTAGCAAGTGTCGAATGACACAAAGTATGTTGAACCCTTTCGAAGCACAATTGACTTATGTATGAATGTGTTGGAATGTATGATTGAACGAATATACTGTGAAGCTATTCGTTTATTTGTACAGTCTTGTTGACATATACTTAGATTTTGTTTCATGTTGGAAGCATTCATGTTAAAGCTTTGAACCCGAGTGTTTCATTGCTAGGAATGTAAGAGGATCACCTTTTTATTGAATTCATGCCAAATAATCTTTGTTACATAGGATGCCGAACAGCTGAAGCCAAGGGTCTTGCCTCGGAGCTTCTAAGCTTGTAGGAGCCAAGGCGACTGATGCCAACAACTTCAAACAGTTTATCCCAGTTTGGACTAAGTGTTCCTTCACTCGGGGACTCTGTCGCAGAGTAATCTTTTCTTCAATACCCAGTCCCCCACTTTGAAAGAACGAGGTTTGACCCTTGAGTCATAGTAGTTGGAGATGTGTTGCTTGTAGGCGACATTCCTCAAGTGAGCCTGGTTTCTGTGTTCCTATACTAGATCTAAGTTGAGGGTAAGTTGTTTGTAATTTTCACTTTGCACGTAGTTCTGACTCGGAACGTTGCTTGCTCAAGCTCAACTGGGACAACTGCCTCTGTACCAAAAGCAAGTGAGAATGGGGTTTCTCCTGTTGATGTCCGATACGAAGTGCGGTATGACCAAAGAACTTGGGGTACAAATTCTGGCCAACAACCTTTAGCCTTATCCAAGCTGGTTTTCAAAGTTCGCTTGATTATTTTGTTGATGGCTTCAACTTGTCCATTAGAATGGGGATGAGCTGGGGAGGCAAAATATAAGTTGATGTTGAACTTAGAGCAGAACATCCTGAACTTATTATTGTCGAACTGTCGCCCATTGTCCGTGACTATCGCATTGGGAATGCCGAATCTGCAAATGATGTTCTTCCATACGAAGTCTTCTATTTTTGCCTCAGTAATGGTTGCCAAGGGTTCTACTTCGGCCCACTTTGTGAAGTAGTCAACTGCAACGATTGCATAGCGGACCTTGCCCTTCCCTGCAGGGATTGGGCCGATCAAATCAAGTCCCCATTGGGCGAAAGGCCAAGGGCTGATCATAGGAGTGAGTGGCTCGGGAGGGGAGTGAGGAATAGTTGCGTAGCGTTGACACTTATCACATGAGCGGAATATTCTGATGGCATCTTGGTGAAGTGTTGGCCAGTAATATCCTTGGTGAAAAGCCTTGTGTGTTAGGGATCGAGATCCAGCATGATCTCTACAGACTCCTTCATGTATTTCCCAAAGGACATTTTCCGCCTCTGCGGGCGTAAGGCATCTTAGGTATGGTAGGTTAAAACCCCGCTTGTAGAGTTGGTCATTAATGATCAAGTAACGGGTAGCCTTGTATCGAATTTGCTTAGCTTGGACTTTGTCATTTGGAAGGGTGCCATGAGTAAGGAATCTATAAATCGGGGTAATCCAACTATCCCCCTGTTGTAAGTTGCACACTTTCGCAGCCATGGTGCTTGGTGCTGCCAACAATTCGACCTGAATTTTTCTCCCAATCTTGTCTTCCACCGCCGAGGCGAGGCGAGCCAAAGCATTTGCATGACTGTTTGCCGCTCAAGGAATTTGGGTGATCTGGTAGTGGAAGTGCTTGAGCAACAATTGTGTTTGTGCCAGATATGCTGCCATGAAGCTATCCTTAGTGTCAAAGTTGTTGGTGACCTGGTTAACCACCAATTGGGAGTCACTGAAGCTATCAATTCGTTTAACCCCAAGGTGGTTGGCCAAACGTAAGCCTGCTAGGAGGGCTTCATATTCGGCCTCATTGTTCGACACCTTGAATTTGAAACGAAGAGCATACTCCATCGCCACTTTGTCAGGGGTCGTAAGGACTAGTCCCACTCCACAACCCTGTTGGTTGGACGAGCCATCAACATATAGACTCCAGTCTCTGATAAGTCGCTCCTGCATTCTTTAGGCTAAAGGGCATGATTTATAGCAATATAGTCCCCTGTCAGTAGTGAAGGCTGTGTGTTCTTGGTCCGGAGGGTTCATGAGGATTTGGTTGTATCCTGAGTAAGCATCCATGAAGCTCAGGAGTTCACACCCTGCCGTATAATCTATAAGTCTGTCTATGAGAGGAAGAGGAAAGCTATCATTCGGGCATCCTTTGTTTAGGTCGGTGTAATCGACACACATTCTCCACAAGACCTTTTGGAGCAGGAGACTTTCCTTGGTCGAATTTTTCTTAACAAGGACAACATTTGCTACCCACGTTGGATAATTGACTTCACGGACAAAGCCTATGCCATTGAGTTTTTCAACTTCTGCCTTCATTGCCTCGTACCATTCAGCGTCATAAGATTTTCGCTTCTGTCTCACTGGCTTGGTCTTGGGGTAAATACTTAAGCGATGACAGATGATATCGGGAAAGATGCTTGGCATGTCCTCGTATGACCAGGCGAAGACCTCAATGTTCTCTTGCAAAAAAGAGATCAATGCCAACCGAATGGGTGGTGACTAGGTAGTGCCAATCTTCACCATGCGATCCGGATAATCTTTTGAGATAGAGACCTTCTCAAACTCTTCAGCGAGTTGTGCTTGCTGGGTGAAAGAGTCATCTCGAGAATCGTCGGGTTGACTGTTGCCACCGTGAAGATCCAAGTTGGCTTCGTCTGGGCTGGTTTTTATGACTTGGTCATGTATAGAAAGGGTTTCTTTGGGCACAGGCAGGTGCTGTTGCTTGACCGAAGTGTTGTAACATGATCGTGCACTAAGTTGATCTCCTCTGATGTAACCATTGCCATAGAGGGTTGAAAATTTCATCAACAACATATATGTGGATACCATGGCCTTGAAATCATTGATGCCTGTGCGTCCGAAGATGACATTGTATGCCGTTGGGCAATCAACCACCAGGAAGTTAGTGGTAATGGTAGCTGTGTAAAGGCCTGTACCAATGGTGAAAGGTAAGTGTATGCTCCCCAAAGGTTGCATGATATCACCGGAGAAGCTTATCAGAGGAGAAATCGAGCGATCGAGCAAGTGTTCAGCTACATTAAGTGCCTTGAAAGCTTCAGCAAATATGATATTGACCGAAGCCCCCGTGTCTACCAGGATTCGTCGTACTTCAAAGTTGGCTATGTGAGCTTCCACGATTAGTGGGTCGTTGTGAGGGTAGATGATACCTCTTTCTTCCTCAGAGTAGAAATATATTGGATCCCAGTTAGGCTTTTGATACTTGCCTCCTTTGATGTCTTCCATGTGAAACACTTGGTGGCCAGACCTTAAAGCTCGTTCACTATTTTTCATGGCCCTGTTGGAAGATTTAGATATGGGTGTGCCACCACTTATGGAATATATCACATTCACCTGGCGTTGGTTACGGTTACCCCTTGGAGGGTGAAGGAGGAATTGATCAATTTTTCCTTCACGTGCCAAAGCTTCAATATGATCACGAAGGGTGATATAGTTCTCGCCATCATGCCCGTTATGCTCATGGTAGCAGCAAAACGTGCCTGTGTTCTTCGTGGGCTTGTAATCCGGGTGCCTCAGCTTTGGCTTCGATATCAGGTGTGCTATGCTGGGGTAAATGGCCACGCATGTGGTGTTCAAAGGTGTGTATGCCTTATACCTCGAGGTAGGGCCTGTCCTGACACGTGTTTGACCCACTATGTTGACTGCCTGGGGTCGGGGATTATCGTGGCGATACCCTTGGTTATCGCAGTAGTGTCCCTTACTCCTTTTACTAAAATGAGACTGGTGAGGATGAAAATCTTTCCTTTTGCCCTGAGATTGATATGTCTGTTGACTTGGCAAAGTATTAAGTAAGGCAGGGGGAGGCACCGCTGCTGTTTGGAAGGTTGAGGTCTCCTCATTTGGATGGGTCTGGCTTCCACTTCCCACTTGCTGATAGGGGATGGTTGTTGGGGGTTTCTCTTGGTATGTCTTTGCCTCGGTGGAGGCATGGTTATAAGCCTGCGCCATCACTTTAAAGTAAGTCTTCCAAGTGTTGGCATTGATCATGTACTTAAAGAAACAGTCACGTAGGCCTGCCGTGAAGGCTTTGAGGGCAGTGTTGTCGTCTGCCTCGGCACAACGGGAATACTCATGGCTGAAGCGGCTAGCATACATACGTAATGACTCATCTGGCTTCTGGCGAATAGTGTAAAGTCATCCGCAGAGTGCAAGCGATTGGTCTGGAAAATGTGTTGAGAAACAAACACTTTCCTCAATTCCTCAAATGAGTCAACCGTCTTGGGTGGAAGACGGCAATACCAGTTTAGAGCTATGCCAGAGAGGGTGGAAGGGAATAGAAGACATCGCTCTTCGTCGGTGTGCATTCGGTATGCCATGGTGGACTCAAAGAGGTTAAGGTGTGAAGGGAAAATTATGAGTTTTCAAGATTTGTGATTTCTAGATGACTAGCATGCATATACAATCCTAGATTTATATACACACGCAACGGAAGCATTTATAACAAGTTATCAAAGTTATAGTCATACAAATCCCCTTCAAGGTTCATAGGTTTAAATATAATGCATCAAAACAATTTTTACTTAAGAACAAAGTTAAGGATTAGATCTATACCTCTTGTTCTTGATTTTAGACCAAGGATGGACCACCTCCAAGCTCTTTGTTCCTTGAATTCCTTGAGCCTAGCTTCCCTCCTTGCCTCCTCCACTTTGATAGAATGAGTGCTCATAGGTTCTCTTCAAGTCCCCAAAGTAGAAGACCTCTAAAGATCCTCACCCACTAGTATAATGAGAAGGATGAAGGAATGACCAAAAGGATGAAAAGTTGTTAGCCAATTCACCCTCAAGGTGGCCGGCCCTATTGTTGAGAGAGAGAGATGGTTGTTTTGATTTTTGTTTCTAAAACTTACAAAACCATTAAAGGAATCAATCTCTATAAAGTTCCTTATATATTATCAAAAACCTAGTCAACAAATTGACCAAACAACTCTCCCAAACCCTTAGTATGGCCGGCCTACTTGTGTTCATTTGGGCTTTGGGCTTTCATTTATTTCATCCAATGCTTGAATAAAAGCCCAATGGGTTTAGGCCCAATGGGCCCAATTAATCCCGAACGTTTCTTTAAGCCCAAAACGATCTTTTATCGCTTTTATGATTTCTTTAGACTTTCTAAATTAATCAAAACACTTAATTAATCCAATTAATTATTTCCATCATCCATTAATTACCCACTACAATAGTGTTTTGGTGAACAATCTTTTAGGTTCTAATTAGCAAGGCAGTGAGGTGATCGACATTAATTCAATTTAATTTCAATCACTAGTGAATCAAAACTTCATTTTAATTCACTATTCTTCTTTGATGACTATGTTTATTTATCTTAGAAGAACTCACAAACTATGAGTGACATCTAACCATATGTCATAGCTACCCAAGCTAATGTAGAAGTTTATTCGGAGAACCTATTCAGTTGGAATTACAATGTAATTCGATCCTTCTCTAATACAATACTCTCAATCATATTACTAGGGTATGGATATATTATGTCAAACCCCTAATGTGATTATTCCTTCTTATATGATTCTTTTGAGTCGTATAGGAACGCATTCCTTTCAATACGCTCGATACTTCGGCCGAAGATTTCCGAATCATATCTTAGAGTATTCTTCCTCTCTTACCGAGGATTAGAGATTCCTTGTTGCGCATACACTTGCCTTCATGACTAAGTGGCTTAACCCCGACTATGCCGTTGACATTCTGAAAGATTGACGTTTGACATAATCAAAGATCAAGTACTTAACCACAAGACAACGACGATGCCTCAGGTCTAAGGACTACTTACATTATTCCAACCATTAGAGTTACTTGCTTGACATGTGAGTAGACCTCCATGCAAGTACTCTCGTTCGATTGTGTTCAGTGAACTCATTCCCCTAATGAGCACCTACATACTTGTCTTAGTGTCACAACACGAATGGGATGAGACTTTCCATCCTTCCATTTGAAGCAGACACAGTATGTACCGATCTACGCATTGTCAGTTTCCCTCCGACAATCCAATGACCAGGAACCTTTTGGACATTTGGTTATCTGAAGAAGGTCTCTGTAGTCTAACATCATTAGATTACTTCTTCAATCCATCCATTGTCCATGGATACACTATTTAAGACATATATCGTTTATTGAGATAGTCCTAATTCGTGTCTTTGCCATTTGACGTATAAGAATCATCTATACATCTATTCATTTGTCCTGAAAGGTTTCTTCCAAAGATTGGCTTTCAGGGCATATTTCCAACAAGGTGTTCAATCGGGTCCTCCTTTCCAATATAGAGTTGCAAGCCAAGCTTCTACTTTGTCTTTCCTTGGAGGGGGTGTCGAAGATCCTCCTTGTAAGAGGGCCAGGCCTAGGTTGGTTCCAATCAGGTATCTCAGCTTGTCGTTCGGCCTTCAACTTGTTTACTTCCTTAAGGAGCTGTAGGACAAAAGGGTCCTGAGTGGAGTCATGTACCACTGGAGCTTTCTTTCGTAAATCTCCATCTCCTCTTGGAAGTAGGAAGGTTTGATCAAGAGCATGTGATTTTTCCCTGGACTCACCGTACTAACTTCCAAGGTATGTCTGTCGGAACATCTCTGAGTCCCCTATACATTCGTGTTTCTCTAGGACTTGTTACCCCTTCCCCAAATTGGTAGCCGGCCTGGGACATGGGAGGGGACCGAGTCTTTCAGAGACCCTTGGGTCATTGATCTTCGAGCTTACATGGATGGGATTGTCTCGACGTTGCTTTAGGAAGTCTCGACAGTTGCGAAAGACGGCTTTCGATCATTCCACTCCTTCTGTAAGGAGGTGCCTTCCTCCACTCTTCTTGCTTTGAGTCGAAACAGCTGGGTTGCAAGAAGTCTCATGTTGGTCGCCATTTCGATGAGTAGCTCGCTCCTCAATAGGAATACCCATGTCGACACCAAAAGACAGATGTCGTAGCTACTCTTAGACTCGACATTGAGCTTGAAATTTCCTATTTTGAAACCCGTCCACCTTTGACTTTTGGTGTTGTGCTCATCTTGCTGGTTATTTTTGCTTTCATCCCAACCCTAAATCCTAGACCGAAAGAATTTTCCGGTAACCTGAACCGGCTATGGCAATGTATGGCTTCATCCCAAGCAAGGGAGAGGCATCTGTATTATGCAAAACCAAATTTCAAGGCAAATCCTTCAAGGCATGCTACAAAATTCGTCCTTAAAAAACCACCCGTTCCAATTCTCCCACACTAAACAAAGACTAGGATATCTCAAAGTCTGAATTTCCAACATTACAATCAGAACATTCCGTGAGACAACACTTCAGGGAAAGAAAGAAAATTAAAAGTAGAGATGACGGCTTACAACAACTCGTCTAAGTAGCCTAGGTTAGCAAATTAAATCAGCTTCTTCGGAACAGTCCCTGCTTAGTCAAGCATACAGTTCCAGAAGGAGCTTTCAGTTCCCGACCCATTGCTGAAACCTAGGCACACTCTCTAGTAAAGGATGGTGAAGCAGCAGCAGCTGCAGTCACATTTGGTCTTCTCATCCTCGAAAGAGCCTCTGCACGCAGCTTTCTAATTCTTCCAGTTCCCTCTCTCTTTGCCTCTGCCTTTCCGTAATCTCGCCTAATTTTGCCCTCCATTCAGCTGCTTCTCTCCTTGGTCTCTCCTCTTCTGCATGGTTCACAATGGCAATATACGATGCACGTCAAAAGATGACAAAAAAAGTATATCAAGTACAAAATGGTCGAGACACAAAAATCAACTTGATCAATGACGCAAATTCATAGTCCGACAACAAAACCAATTAGGATGGTAAACTACATTGAATTTATGGGTGTTGAACTTGAGACATCTCATAGAAAGATTGTCGAAGAGAACAAATAGATCTCAGGTGAAGTTACTGCTGAAGTGCCACAACAAATTCGGCAAACTGAAGAAATGTGGTCATATGATTTTGAGAAATGAAAACTCAAGACTGCAAATGGAAGGCAGAAAATGTAGATGAAGAACAAGAAAGCCATGAGGTAGTAAAAGCTTCATAGTTTTTTTTTTTTTGGGACATGGTTGTGTTTGAGAATATCTCGTACATCTAAATTTTCACTTTTTCTCGTATTTCTACAAGTTTGTAACTTTACTTGCTACTTAATTATAAAAATGTAAACTGTATGAGTTTGTTTATATGACGTTCTAGCCAAACATAGAAGAATTTTACTTAAACTAGTCTCTTCAAGCGCTTATGTGCGAACAAGAGGCATTTTACCAATCACCCACGCTAAGCTTGATTTACAAATTTATACTTGATTTTAGATGTTTTCATTCGGTTGACATTTTAAATAATTAGTTTTTTGGCTTAAGCTAAAGCTCATGTGGCTTTACATTTTCACTTGAGAAAGTACGATTATAGCATGTGGAAAAGCGATGGAATCAAAACACACGTCTCAATTATCCCACTCCCCTCCACTGTATCTTGATAATTAATTAGTCTCCAAAACGCAACATGTGCCACAATTAAGAATTGTTTATTTCTAATAGGATTGTTTTATTGACACCCCACATTTTTGTGAAAACACCCCATCCAAAATATTCCTTTAAAATTTCAAATTTGTCCCTAATTTTTCTTAATACACCCCCACCCTCGTACAGAAGTCAACAGCAAACAATCCCAATTATACGACCACTACCTCTGAATAACTCCATCGTTGACATTGGCACGACCGACAACTCCCATACAGTTGGTAACAACCCATCACCTCAACTCATCCCTTCAGCCCCTCACCTCCTTCGCGAAAAATCGTAGTCCAACACCCAAACTCGCCCACCCCGTCTCCAAATTTCCTATTGCCAAACTTCACCAACCATCCAAAAATAGGGTAAAAGAAGTACGTGTAATTTGTTAGGATTGAAAAAAAAAACAACCCATCCCTTCAGCCCCATCACCTCCTTCACGAAAAATCGTAGTCCAACACCCAAACTCGCCCACCCCGTCTCCAAATTTCCTATTGCCAAACTTCACCAACCATCCAAAAATAGGGTAGACGAAGTACGTGTAATTTGTTAGGGTTGAAAAAAAAAATTACAACAGATCGCCCATTGAGGATCGAACCCACAACGACAAGGTAAAGAACGTTGCGCTCAACCAACTGAGCTGGACTAGCCTGTTGCTAAAACTCTTCCATTTCTTTAATTATTCTATAAATGAGACGGTCTTGTTGCAAAATCCCTGGGTTCTCGATCAGTGTTGCTGTTGTTGATCCGTTGCAAACCCCTTTTCACTCTTTATAACTACCAACTACTCTCTCTCCATTTTCCCAAACAGCTACCAAGAAACCTAAGAATTGTAGAAATCCCAAGACCCAATTTCTCCGCCGCCCACCATGAACCACCACCACCACACCCGGCAGCTTGCATCGAACAACCCAGAACAGGATTTTTCTCTCCCTCCGTCTGCGTCCACCGCCAATAACCCATTTGAAAACTCTGTTCCTGCCTCTCGCTGTGGCGGTTCTTTGCCCAATATGACTCTTCCCTACTCTCCTGACCGCCACCACTTTCCCAAGAGTCCGTCCCATTCCCCGGCACAGGTCCTGCCTCCTCTTCCTCCACCGCGCACTCTCCACCGCTCCGTCTCTGATCTCAACCACTCTCCGTCCAAGACCTCGTCCCGCTCCTCCACCTCCGACTTCCACTTCTCCACCGACTTGGACACCCCCTATTCTAAGGTAATTTAATTAATTTATGCTATCATTTTTTGAAAACACATTTCTTTCCCTCGTTTTGGATTGATGAAAGGTGTGGTTGTTTCACGCTTTAATCTGCGAAGGGTGAATTATATATCTGCTTTTGGATTGTATGAAATGGGAAAATTGTTAATTTGCGTGAATTTAGATTCTTTATCGCTGTTTCGATTGTTTTTGAAATTGGTTTTTGGGCAAAATAATTCCAGGGGCTGAGCAGGATGAACCACCACCACCCCGGCAGATTCCATTTAAATACCCAGAACAAGATTCTTCTCTCCCGCCGTCTGCATCCACCGCCGACAACCCATTTGAGATCTCTCTACCTGCCTCTCGCTGTGGCGGTTCTTTGCCCAACATGACTAGTCGCTACTCTCCTGACCGCTACTACTTTTCCAAGAGTCCGTCCCATTCCCGGCACGGGTCCTGCCTCCTCTTCCACCGCACACTCTCCGCCGCTCCGTCTCGGATCTCAACCACTCTCCGGCCAAGACCTCGTCCCGCTCCTCCACCTCCTCCCAAGATTTCCACTTCTCCACCGACTTGGACACCCCGATTCTAAGGTATTGCCAAATAATTTAATTAATTTATGGAATACTTTTTGGAAAAAACTCGTTTCTTTCCCTCGTTTTGGATTGATTTCATGCTTTAATCTGCGAAAGGTGAATTATATATCTGCTTTTGGATTGTATGAAATGGGAAAATTGTTAATTTGCGTGAAGTTCGATTGTTTCTCCTTTTTCGATTGTTTTTGAAGTTGGTTTTTGGGCAAAATGATTGCAGGGGCTGAGCAGGATGAAGGACCGCTTGAGAAACCCGAATTGCTTCCAGCCAGCACCGGTCGTCCCTGCCAGAGCCACTTCAAACCCTACATTTCTGCTGTCCCTTATAGCCTTATACATGGCATTAAGCATTTATCCACAAAACATGAACGGGGTTGTTTTAGATTGGACTGTGGTTGAAGCATGTTCGGGAATTTTATTTTCCATGGGAATGGAGGCTACATTCTACATTTTAATAAACTGGGTTGCTGATCAACAGTATCCGCTTCTTTCGTGGCTGACCCTGATAATCAGAAAGATCCTATTTTGAATTTCACAGTACAGAAATTTACCGTTCATAGTTTTTTTTCCAGCTGTTATGGTCTTGAAAGCATTCCTTTTATGATCGCTAGCTGCAAAGATAACCTGGAACGTCGGCTGGTGCGTTGCTTATCAAATTCTGCTAGATAAGCAACCTGAAGTGACACCAATCAGTCATCCTTCTTTATCACCATATTCAACATATTCTACTTCATTACAATGAAAAGAAGTAAAAGGAAAAACCAGATGATTTGTAAAACTGACACCAATCAGGCTTTATCACGGTGACACCTAAAGTGAATGACCAAGCAGTCCTCCTTCTTCTCCACACTCAGAAAAGGTTCAGAATACTGAGATTATCTAGCAGAAATTGATAAGCAACGCCCCAGCCGACGTTCCAGGTTATCTTTGTAGCTAGCGATCCCAAAAGGAATGCTTTCAAGACCATAACAGCTGGAAAAAAAACTATGAACGGTAAATTTTTGTACTGTGAAATTCAAAATAGGATCTTTCCGATTATCAGGGTCAGCCACGAAAGAAGCGGATACTGTTGATCAGCAGCCCAGTTTATTAAAATGTAGAATGTAGCCTCCATTCCCATGGAAATTAAAATTCCCGAACATGCTTCTTTACGGTGACTGCTTGGTCATTCATTTTCGGAATCTGTGAGTGTGGAGAAGAAGGATGACTGCTTAGGTTGTTTAAATCTTCGGCTTAGATCGTACCCTTTTCATAGATTCATTTTCGATGAAGTACTCAGTGCCCTGATTGGTGTCAGTTTTACAAATCATCTGGTTTTTCCTTTTACTTCTTCTTTTCATTCTAATGAAGTAGAATATGTGGAATATTGCATGAATCGCGAAGGCGAAAAGATATATGGAATGTACTTTGTTGCAATTCTTGTTTGGAAGCAAATGAATAAAATTTCCTGATTCTCTTGTGAAGGAATACATGAACCTTATTCTTCAAATTTCATGAAATTTTGCATCAGTAACAATTTCTTGCTGATTTCAGTCACTTGTGCATCTCCCAATGGTTCGATTGCATCTGGTCATTCGTTTGTTTAGAATTCTGCATGCATACTAAGATTGTCATAGCTGCTTTTTTGTTAAGCTCATAAGCATATAACATCCACACTTCAATTGAATTGTATAATCGTAAGTTGAATGAAATCACACGGAAAACAAGTTGTTCCTTGTTCTGTGAATAGAAGTTGTCAAATGATTTTTTTTTTTTTTTTTTTTTGTTTCTTGTTTTTGTATTTGAGCTTTTATGCTCGATCTATTAATATGTGGTGAAAAAGACGGCTCCAAATTAATCGTTATGAAAAAAGCAATGGAGATATCTCCCTATAGAAATTAGTCCTTTGTCACACACGTACATATTTTGGGGGAAGGACTTGTGGTGCCCTATGGTTGAGTGTCCTGTAGAATTTGAGTGCTTGCTATTGTAATTTGTGGTGTCATATGTCTCTGCTAACTCATAACTGCACAGATACCTTAGCGACTAGGACGTTACTGATTGTGCAATGATAGGGAGGACTGGAAAACTAATATCGTATTTTAACTTCTCTCCGGATTCGGATAGGATGGTATAAATTTCAGTTATAATAACGAATCTCAATCTCAGCAATCTCATTCTTAAGTTGTTTTATTCCTCGTCTTACATCGTATCCTTTTTGACATAAAACTCAGCCACACCAATCTAATTCTTTTCATGATACTAAACTCGGCCACACCGACCTAATTCTTAGGTTGTTTAAATATTCGGCTTAGATAGTACCCTTTTCATAGTTTCTTTTTGGATGAATACTCATGGCACCGATTGGTGCGAATTGTACAAATCATCTGGTTTAACTAGATTAGACAATTATTTGGATGGACCCTTATTTTTCCTTTCACTTCTTGTTTTCATTGTAATAAAGTGGAATATGTGGAATAATGCATGAATTGCAGAGGCGAAAAGATATATGGAATATACTTTGTTGCACTTCTTGTTTGGAAGCAAATGAATAAATTTTCCCGATTCGTTTGAATGAATACATGATCCTAATTCTTCTGATGTCATGAAATTTTGCATGTCAGTAACATTTTCTTGCTGATTTCAGTCACTTGTGCACCTCCCAATCCTTCAATTGCATCTAGACATTGGATTGTTTAGAATTCTGCATGCACACTAATATTGTCATGGCTGCATTTTTTGTTAAGCTCATAAACATATAACCTCCACACTCCAATCGAATTGTATCATCGTAAGTTGAATGAAATCATAGGGAGAAAACTGGAAACTGATAATAGCATTTTCGCTTCTCTCTGGATTCGGATAGGGTGGTATGAATTTCAGTTATAATCACGAAATTCAGTCACAGCAATATCATTCTTAGGTTGTTTTATTCCTCGTCTTACATAGTACCCTTTTTGGCAGAAAACTTACAATTCATGTTCCCTCTGAAGTCAAATGAAATCACGAGAAAAACATGTCGTCGGGGATGGGATTTTAGTGCAGATTTAAACAAGTACATAGTAATGCCTGCAGAATTGACAAGGATAGCCAAATGGTTTGCTGAAGTAAGTCGAGCAGAGCAGGCAATGTAGAAAGATTCCAAGTTGCCGATTAATTTGTTTTTGTTTCTTGCAAATGTTTGTGCTAGTAACAAAGTTGGCAATTCAAATCTCTCTTTACAGTTTGGTATTTTACAGAAGATTAGGATACAGTTCCTTGTCGCATATGTATTTTTGATTGAAGATCCACCGTTTAAAAAAAAACCCCAAAATATCAGATACTCTGGAGCATTTTAGAAAACTATTTGAACACCAAAGATCTCCTACTTTCCTGAATGAGCTAGTGATTATTGTCCTTGAATTATACATGCTCGTGTGCTAACGCACTGAGTCATCACTTCACACCTCAGCTAACTTAATAATAATGATCCGTTACAACTTAGACGTTCTTGAGTCTTCCTTCCTTCAATGAGGATTGGGAAAATTGGAAAGCTCCAATTTTATTTTTTGTCGATAGTTAGGTGGGTTTCTGAGTGGAAAAGAGGTAAAAAGGGATGGGAAACTAGTCCTCTTTCACTTCCTCTCCATATTAGGACGACATGACAATTTAACACTATGTTTGGATGAAGAAATTTAAGATTACTAATAAATTTTAAAATGATGTAAATTGAAATGACGGGTTTTTATTTTCTAGAATTTGTGAATTTTCTTGCTTAGTTAACCTAAAGGAACAATGGAAATTCGTTATTTTTAAACTCTCAATTATAGGATTAGGAAATGACATATATTTACAATGAATTTATACTTGGGAATTGGAGGTCCCATATCCTAAGTTTTTTTTCCACTCAGAAATTCTAAATTTTTATGTTTATGAATCAAAACAAGAGAATTGGTGTATATCATTTATAAATTCTGACATTTATCCAAATTTCAAATTTATTTATCTCATCAAATCATAGTGTAAGAGATTTTACACTGAGGATTTGGTAGTTAGATTATTGGTCAATAATTTAATGATTAATATATTGTGGACAAAAATTCATTACACTATACACAGCAATATAATAGAATTATCAAAATTTCGGTTACAAAACACATTGGCCAAAAAAAAAAAAAAAAAAAAAAACAAGGACAGTTAGTAATTTCTTGCCAAATTTATTTGAAGAGAATTATTTGGGCAGTATACCTCAGAGGGTGCATTTTTGCTCACCCACATTAACTAGAAAAGACTAGAAAAGACGTTCCTTTTGTGTGGAGTAGTGAGTGTGAGCAGAGTTTCCAGCAGTTGAAGTATCTTCTCACTCATGCACCTGTCTTAGCATTTCCCGATGATGGTGGGAACTTCGATATCTACAGTGATGCGTCTCTGAATGGTCTTGGATGTGTGTTAATGCAGCATGATAAGGTGATTGCTTAGGCATTGCGGCAGTTAAAGCTCCATGAGAGGAACTATCCTACTCATGATCTCGAGTTGGTAGCGATCATCTTTGCCTTGAAAATTTGGAGGCATTATCTTTATGGAGAAAAGTGTAAGATCTTCACTGATCATAAAAGCCTTAAGTACATCTTTAATTAGCCGAACCTCAATCTCCGGCAGCGGAGGTGGGTAAAGTTGCTCAGTGATTATGACTGCACCATTGAGTATCACCCAGGTCATGCCAATTCGGTAGCTGATGCTCTTAGTAAGAAGTCTCATGGCCAACTTAATGCTCTTTATGCAAGTCGCATTCCTCTTTTGACTGACCTACGATCCACTGGAGTAGCTTTGAAAGAGGGTCGTCGGAGGGCCCTAATTGCCAATTTTCAGGTCAGACTGGTTCTGTTGGATCGTGTTCTCGAAGCCCAGAAGAACGATACAGAATCTCAGGAATTGATACAGGCAGTGTCAGACGGGAAAAAGAAGGACCTCTGGATTAGAGATCCTGACGACATGCTTATGCAAGGCAAACAAATGTATGTACCGAATGTTGAGGAACTGAAGAGAGACATATTGGATGAAGCGTATATTTCTGCTTATGCAATGCATCCAGGAAGCACCAAGATGTATCATACCATCGGACACTTCTATTATTGGCCAGGTATGAAAAGAGAAGTTGCAGAGTATGTTAGTCATTGTGCAATTTGCCAGCAGGTTAAGGCAGAAAGGAAAAAGACGTTTGGATTGCTGCAACCACTCCTTATACCTCAGTGGAAATGGGAAGATATTACGATGGATTTCGTGTACAAGTTACCTTGTACGCGAAATGGTTACGATGGTATCTGGGTGGTGGTTCATCGACTTACCAAATCAGCACACTTCATACCCGTTCGTGAGAATTACTCGTTGAGTCAGTTGGCCGAACGGTTCATCTCTGAAGTGGTTAGGTACCACGGCGTTCCAGTTAGTATCATTTCTGACCGGGATCCCCGATTTACTTCGAAGTTCTGGGTAGCTTTTCAGGAAGCTTTGGGATTGAGATTACTCTACAGCACCGCCTATCATCCTCAAACAGATGGGCAGTCAGAGAGAACTATCTAGACTTTGGAAGATATGTTGAGATCGTCAGTTTTGCAGTTTGGAGACGCTTGGCACAAACGCTTACCATTGATAGAGTTTGTGTACAACAACAACTTCCATTCTAGCATTGGTATGGCACCGTTTGAAGCGTTGTATGGGAAACCATGTCGTACTCCACTTTGTTGGTCCGAGGTCGACGAGCGAGTTTTGGTGGGCCCTGAGATCATGGATGAGACAACACAAAACATTCAGGTGATAAAGGCTAACCTGAAAGCGGCCCAGGATTGGCAGAAGAGTATCGCAGACCAACATTCTACCGACAAAGTTTATAAGGTTGGTGATTGGGTATTCTTGAAGTTATAGCCGTGGAAAGGTGTTGTGCGATTCGGAAAGAAATGGAATCTTAGCCCTAGGTACATCGGACCGTACCAGATCGTTGAACGAGTCGGTGAAGTTGCATATCGACTTACTTTGCCACCAGAGTTGGTGAGAGTGCACACTGTGTTTCATGTGTCGATGTTACGGAGGTACGTTTCTGATCCGTCACACGTAATCCCTCCTCAGCCACTGGAGATCAATCCAGATTTGACCTATGATGAGGTTCCAATGACTATCCTTGATTGGAAGGATAAGGTTCTTGGGAACAAGACCGTGCGGATGGTGAAGGTTTTGTGGAGGAATCACTTAGTGGAGGAAGCCGCTTGGGAGACTGAAGAGTGTATACGAGATATGTATCCACGTCTATTTTATGGCTTTGATGGTAGTCAGTATTGAAATTTCGGTGATGAAATTTTTATAAGGGGGGTAGATTGTGATGACCCATCCTAATTTTCATATGTAATTTCTCCCCGAGTATGTAATTTGACGATTATGCCCTTATTGGCAAGTGACGTGGACTTATTCTTATCGCTTTCCTTTTTATTTCTCGTTGTCGCATTTAAATTGTACATGCAGTACGAGTTGGCGTAGATTTTAAAGTGTAAAATATCTACTTCGGATAGATTTCGATTTCCTTTTACTGTAGGAAATCTAGAAACCTATCCATTGGATCCCCTTTTTATCCCATCCCGTGCACCTGATCGGATCATATTTATATATATTTTTACTTCAAATTCTCTCGTCTTTTCTTAGTTATTTCCTCATATTTTTGTGCTATTTACTTTATTTTTGTATTTTATCGAATTTATCTAGCTAAGAAAATAAAAATAGCACAAATGAGTTTTAAATAATAAACAGAAAATAGTGGAACATGGGTGGACCACGAGAAAAATAATGGAGAGCATAAAATATATATATATATATATAATATATATACATATATAATATATATACATATATAATATATATACATATATAATATATATACATATATAATATATAGATATATATATAAATATAATATATATATAAAATATATATATTTATATTTATAAATGGGTTGTTGAAGATAATGGAATAGAGTTGGCAGCATGGAATAAATCAAAGCTGCCTAGTGCAGCTTGCGTGGAGGGCAGAAACGAAGCACAGAGAAGAATAAAAGGGTTTGTCAGGCGCTGCCTTGAAGGGGGGGAAGAAAGGAGCTGCCTTCCTGGCAGCTGGGAAGGGGAGAAGACACGAGGAGATGGGTTGACTGATAAGAGGCAGACGTGAGGGACAGCAAGAGGGAGCTGATTTGCACAGGGAGAAGGGAAAGTCAGCGCAGAAGAGAGGAACAGCGCAGAGGCGTGCGGATAAAGAGCCTTGGGGCAGGTGACTGCCTGCGAGTGCAAGGCAGGTGGTAGCTCGAGACGGCATTAGGCAGGGGGAAAACGGAAAGAAAGGCAGCAAAGCTGCCTGGTCAGCTAGGACCGACAGGAGAGGGAGCTGCCTTCCTGGCAGCGAAAGAACGGAAAGAAGAAAGGAATGGACTGACAGACAGAAAAATAAAGAAAGAATAAAGAAATAGAAGAAGCACGCTGCCTTGTGGCAGCTAGAGGAGGGACGTTCACGGGAAGCAGCAAGCTGCTTGGGGCAGCTGAGAGACGTGAGGTCAGTAGGGGAAGCTGACTGTGCAGCAAGGCTGCACGTGAAAAGCCAGGAAACAGGGCAGAAAGTAGACGCAGAAATTGAGGAGCTGCGTGAAAAAAAAAAGAGTGCAAGCCAACTAAGAGAGACATCTCAGTCTGGGAGCTGCCAACTAGGCAGCTGGTAGAGGCGGAAGGTGAAATATTTCCTTGTTTTCCTTATTGATTTGAATTAGATTTTTGTTAGTTTCCCGACCCAATGATATAATTGGATCAAATTTGAATCATGATTATCAAGAACTTAGTTAACATGTGTTGTGTGAAATTCCTTATTCTCGTGTTAGTTTGTACATATTTGATCATCTTTGAAAAACCAAATGCACATAGCCTTGTTGATGTGAAATTAAAGCATGATTTAAAGCTCCATATGTGAATTTAGTGACCATATACATCCTATGTGAGTTTTTGAGCCTATTGAAAGTGTGTGCATTTTTCATACACTCCTATTTTTTTCATGTGTGATGAACTTATGTGAGATACTTCTCTAGAACTTGCATAACGATCTTTCGAAATATTTGTCATTGATTGCATGAACTTGAAAATGATAGAGGCATTAGGTTTACCACCATGGCCCAAATAACCTTGTTTCCCAAAGAAAAATGATATCATTAGATTGCCAATTTGAGCCGTATTTGTGAGCCTTTTATTTCTTATCACCAGATATGTCTACCCTTATGCTTGAAATATTTTTTTTTCCTTACCCTTTCCAAGCGAGCTAATGAGTAGTGTGAAATTGTCTTATGAGAAGTGTTTGTGAAGTACTCGGAGGGTGTTTGGCAAAAGAATAAGTGTGGGGGTTTTTCATATTTATTTCATGTTTGTATTGAAAAAAAAAAAAAAAAAAAAAAAAAAAAAAAGAAAGAAAAGAAAAGGAAAAGAAAAAGAAAGATTGTATACAAAGAAAATAAAAAGTTTGTGTTTAAAGTTTCAGTTTCAGGGTGTGGTTGGAGATGACTGGAAGAATAGCTGGAAAGCTTGAGTTCTTATAAATCTAAACAAAAGAATTGCTTGCAATGTAGCTTGGAACTTGTGTTTACCTATTCTTTCGTTTCAATAACCCTATCCCTAAGCCTCATTACATCCAATAAAAGTCATCTTGATTTAAGTTTTGCAATTATGACTGTGGAGAAGTGATCTTTATGCAAGCTTATGGTAGAAATTTCACATTTGTTTCTTTGAGCGAAACACATTAAAACTAAACACATGTGTGATTGAGTGTGTATCCAGTGAGAAGGTCGCTAGTTTGCATATGGTGATTTTAAAATAAAAATTTGAAATTGCATTAGCATGGCTATCTCACACACTACACTTCAAGGATGTTTCAAAGATTACTGCTAATATTTGAGTAAGGAAAATGAACTTGAATTGCTTATTGGTGTTAGCTATGGTTCTTGATGATTGTGTTCTCAAATGAAATTCTATGAGGGTCATATAGGGGGAAACTAATAATTTTCATGTTATTACTTTTTCTGTTTTCTCTGTTTTGCTCGAGGACTAGCAAAAGCTAAGTGTGGGGGTATTTGATCGGATCATATTTATATATATTTTTACTTCAAATTCTCTCGTCTTTTCTTAGTTATTTCCTCATATTTTTGTGCTATTTACTTTATTTTTGTATTTTATCGAATTTATCTAGCTAAGAATTTTTTTTTTTTTTTTTTTTTTTTTTTTTTTAAATAAAACAAAACTAATTAAGAAAACAAAGCAATAACATGGAAACAAATGAAACCAGTTCAAAGTCGAAGGTACAAAAATTTTCAATTTGGTCATTTTTCATACTCTTTACCCCCACACTTAAACTAGACATTGTCCCCAATGTCAGAAAATAAAATAAAATACAAAAAATAAAAATAAAATAAAAAAATATAAAGAAACAAAATAAAGCAATAGGACTGAAAACTTCCCTAATTTGCAGAAAAAATCAAGCGATGACCCCCAAGCTAAAATTCTGCAATCAACTTCAAGGGTGGAAATAACCAAAAGTTCCTGCAAAGAAAAGAAATAAAACAGTTAAGCACGCAAGAAAATAAAAAACAAACAAACGAAAAATTGAAAATGAAATTAAAAGACAATGAATAAAACTAATAAGTGATCATTGGTCCTGTTTGGTGACTTTCCACAGCTTTGAACTTGAACTGGCCTCAGGAACTTCTTAGCAAGGAAAATGAGACTTGATTGGTGGTGTTGTTGAAGCTTCTCGAGCTCTTGGTTTCAACTCGGACTCCTTCTGCCGGGTTGATTGAGTCTGCAGGCTACATTCTTCTCTTTTTGTTCTTCTGCATAGCAGGTAGGCACGAGGCAGAGGTGGTGGTCTGCTTCTTTGTTCAATCTGTCCAAGTGCCGACCGATTTCCTTTCTTTCACCTTGACTCGTAGCCAAGAGCAAGGGTAAAGGAAAAGCATGCCATGAGAAATCTTTGCCTCTGACTCTGATGATATGGGATACTTTTGCTTTTGAAGAAGTATCGTTCCACAAGTGTATGCTTGAACTGGGCTGGGGAACTTCTTAGCAAGGAAAATGAGACTTGATCTTGAAGATGAAACAACACCTTGTCTCCACATGCTTCAAGTATCATTTTCACTTGCCTTCTCTGTTCTCCAGGCAGATGTGGCGACTTCTTCGGAAGTACATCAGTGGTTGAAGAAGAGCACTCGAGAGCAATGCTAGGTAAGCAATCAGGAAGGATTTCCAGGCAGTCGGTTCTTAGATTGGAAGATTGACACCGAGTGCTGGCTGATTGCCCGCTTTCTCCTTGCCCCAAAGACAAGGAAAAGGACAGGGAGAAAGCGTGATATGAGATACTCTTGCTTTCAACCTTCATGATATGAAATACTCTAGCTCTAGATGACTTATTTGCAAAGGTATCCCAGGGAATGAGAAACACAGAGAAACTCGAGAGGGTTTGTTGGAAAGGCATTTTGGGAGATGAAAAATTTCGGAGATGAAGAAGTGTTGAGAGTGTGCCTTTGCTGTTGAAGGCGAAGGTAGACGTTTATAGAACTTTTCTTCACAACCGAAACTGTTCCTTTACCCCTGTCGGCAGCCGGTGTATGGATGAACAGTACAAGTTACGCGCTTTCTGAAAAAGCAACCCGTAATTTGCGCAAAGCTGACAGCGCGTGACGAGTGACGACAAAATTGGAAAAATCAGGGGGCTGCACTTGGCGCGGAAAAACAGGGAATAACGCTGCCCTTTGGCAGCGAGGTCAGAGAGCAGGCGCAGAAGGCAGGGAGCGCAGAAGCTGGCAGCAAGTGGAGCACGGCAAGGGAGAGACGTGAGGAGACAAGCTGCTGTCAGTGCAGCTGGAGACGCGGAGAAGCACGGAGACGTGGCAACGTGAGGCAGTGCGGAAATTGGAGGGAGGTCAGCACGCAGAGAAGCTGCCATTGGCAGCTGGCGCATGCATGGGGGTCTCGGGCAGAGCAGAAACAGAAGCAGCAAAGTTTCACTGCAATTTCTCTCGGTTTAATCCTCCAAACTCATGTTTTACTTTCACTTTAATTTCTGTTTTAATAATGTGTAACTAATTTTATTTTGGCTAGAGTTTAATTCAAAACCATGAATATATTTGTAATATGAATTGATTACCTTCAGTTGTGATTTCTGTGTTGTGAATTTAATTTGCTTAACTGCTTGATTGATAACTTATTTTTGTATGTCGATTAAGGATGCATACTTAATTTACATGCATGAATTTGATGCTAGAATATAAGTGAATTTCACCTAATCGTTATGAATTTATATTCAAAAGTAGTAAAGGTTGTTGACCACAATCGTGTTAAGTAAATTCTTGGCATAAGTTTCATGCAATTCATAGTAACAAGTGCCTCGTCAATGCTTATGATTTTCATAAAACTTAATGATTCTTGCTTGTATCTCTATTATGCAATTCATGTAGGGAACTTGTAGGGAATGTTTTGGGTTGTCGTATGCAATCATCCAACCTAATAAAAGTAGGAAAATCTGAAGGTTAATTTAAGCGGACCTAATTAACTTGGGGCGTTGAGAATTTACAACTTATTGAAAGAACAACTGAAAATCAATTTAGGTTGCATATGTGTCATGTGTGGAGAAGAATCCTCTAGCCAGTCTGTCGTTCATCCATTCACCGTAATTTCATGTTTTTGTCAATTCTGTAATTTATTTAAGTTTAATTTACTTTTCATCAAAAATCAATCCCCTATTTATTTTAAAGTGTTAGGTTTGTTAGAAATTAATTTAGTTTGTGTTTTCTTGAGTTTTGAAGTATTTTGAGTCTTTTGATTTGTTTTAGTTTATTTGTTAGTTTTATTTTGAGTGATTCTATTTAAGTGTTTTGAGTCTAGTTTAGTGTTTTAAATTTTGTTTTTACGTTTTTAATTTAATTTTATTTGGGTTAGCATCCCTAGTTAATCCCCGGCAACGGCGCCAAAAATTTGATGCGAAAATTAACTAACGCACAAATTTAAACCCTATTTGTGACAGTTGTAGTATATGGATAAGTAGGGATCGTTCTATATATTTTACATCAAATTCTCTTGTCTTTTGTTAGTTATTTCCTCATATTTTTGTGCTATTTACTTTGTTTTTGTGTTTTATCGAATTTATCTAGCTAAGAAAATAAAAATAACATAAGTGTGATTTTATGTAATAAATTCGTGTCAAAACTGTTTAGCTTTTAAATTAAATAATATATATATATATATATATAATAATAATATTTGTTTGTTTTGTAGAATAAGGGAGAGTGGAGCTGCCAGAAGGAATAAAAAAAAAAAAAAAAGTTAGTGGGCAGCTGGAGTGGAGAAAGCACCAGTGGGTGCAGAAATTAGGTGGGTTGCCTTGGTAGCTAAATGGGAATAAAGGAGAGTGCCTGGGAAGGGACGAGGCAGGGGGGAAACGGAAAGAAAGGCAGCAAAGCTGCCTGGTCAGCTAGGACCGACAGGAGAGGGAGCTGCCTTCCTGGCAGCGAAAGAACGGAAAGAAGAAAGGAATGGACTGACAGACAGAAAAATAAAGAAAGAATAAAGAAATAGAAGAAGCACGCTGCCTTGTGGCAGCTAGAGGAGAGACGTTCACGGGAAGCAGCAAGCTGCTTGGGGCAGCTGAGAGACGTGAGGTCAGTAGAGGAAGCTGACTGTGCAGCAAGGCTGCACGTGAAAAGCCAGGAAACAGGGCAGAAAGTAGACGCATAAATTGAGGAGCTGCGTGAAAAAAAAAGAGTGCAAGCCAACTAAGAGAGACATCTCAGTCTGGGAGCTGCCAACTAGGCAGCTGGTAGAGGCGGAAGGTGAGCTGCGCAGGAAAAATCAGAGGGCTGCACTTGGCGCGGAAAAACAGGGAATAACGCTGCCATTTGGCAGCGAGGTCAGAGAGCAGGCGCAGAAGGCAGGGAGCGCAGAAGCTGGCAGCAAGTGGAGCACGGCAAGGGAGAGACGTGAGGAGACAAGCTGCTGTCAGTGCAGCTGGAGACGCGGAGAAGCACGGAGACGTGGCAACGTGAGGCAGTGCGGAAATTGGAGGGAGGTCAGCACGCAGAGAAGCTGCCATTGGCAGCTGGCGCATGCAGGGGGGTCTCGGGCAGAGCAGAAACAGAAGCAGCAAAGTTTCACTGCAATTTCTCTCGGTTTAATCCTCCAAACTCATGTTTTACTTTCACTTTAATTTCTGTTTTAATAATGTGTAACTAATTTTATTTTGGCTAGAGTTTAATTCAAAACCATGAATATATTTGTAATATGAATTGATTACCTTCAGTTGTGATTTCTGTGTTGTGAATTTAATTTGCTTAACTGCTTGATTGATAACTTATTTTTGTATGTCGATTAAGGATGCATACTTAATTTACATGCATGAATTTGATGCTAGAATATAAGTGAATTTCACCTAATCGTTATGAATTTATATTCAAAAGTAGTAAAGGTTGTTGACCACAATCGTGTTAAGTAAATTCTTGGCATAAGTTTCATGCAATTCATAGTAACAAGTGCCTCGTCAATGCTTATGATTTTCATAAAACTTAATGATTCTTGCTTGTATCTCTATTATGCAATTCATGTAGGGAACTTGTAGGGAATGTTTTGGGTTGTCGTATGCAATCATCCAACCTAATAAAAGTAGGAAAATCTGAAGGTTAATTTAAGCGGACCTAATTAACTTGGGGCGTTGAGAATTTACAACTTATTGAAAGAACAACTGAAAATCAATTTAGGTTGCATATGTGTCATGTGTGGAGAAGAATCCTCTAGCCAGTCTGTCGTTCATCCATTCACCGTAATTTCATGTTTTTGTCAATTCTGTAATTTATTTAAGTTTAATTTACTTTTCATCAAAAATCAATCCCCTATTTATTTTAAAGTGTTAGGTTTGTTAGAAATTAATTTAGTTTGTGTTTTCTTGAGTTTTGAAGTATTTTGAGTCTTTTGATTTGTTTTAGTTTATTTGTTAGTTTTATTTTGAGTGATTCTATTTAAGTGTTTTGAGTCTAGTTTAGTGTTTTAAATTTTGTTTTTACGTTTTTAATTTAATTTTATTTGGGTTAGCATCCCTAGTTAATCCCCGGCCTAGAACGATCCCTACTTATCCATATACTACAACTGTCACAAATAGGGTTTAAATTTGTGCGTTAGTTAATTTTCGCATCAGCACCCTCCTTCATTACTCACACTCTCACCTATCCCATCTCTCCTTCATTTCTGTCCCCCAATAAAAAAAGGAAAAAGAAAGGAACTCTCTCTCTCATCTCTCTCTCTTCCTCGCCGAGCCCTTCTTCCTCTCTGCAACCATCACAAAAACACACCAAAACACTCAAACGTGGCAAACAAACTACACCATTGTGATCATCTCAGTCCCACGATCACAACCATGTCCTTGAAATCTGGTGTAGACGAGTTTTGACTTACTAACTCGGAAGGTCGACTTGGCGAGTTCGACATATCGATTTTCAAGCCATTCATGGCTTAGGTAAGCCTTGAGAAACCCTTAGAACCTTCATTTCACTTCTATGGGTTCATATTGATCTCTTGTTTGTGTTTTGAACGTATGGTTTTACCTAGAAAACTCAAGAAGAAGAAGAACCTGCACGTTTTTAGTCAAGGACCGTGACCATTTGGTCATTTTCAACCCATTTTTCTGGTCAACCTCGACGACATCTGAGCTCTTACTAGGTACAACCTTGTTCTCTACATTCCTAACTTCAAAATGGCTTTTGAATCACTAAGTTTGGTTAAGTAACGAGTTAGAAATCAACTCTGGAAGTCGAGAAGAAAATTTCAGTTTTTGGAAAATTTGTAACCGTGGTCATTTGGCCACTTTCAGGCCAAATTTCTGATCAACACGGACCATATTCAAACTTTCTGTAATTGGGATCGATACATCACATTCCTAGCTTTAATTTGGCTTTTGTAGAAGTGAATTTGGTTAAGAATCGAGCTCGTTAGGAGCTCTGGAAGTTGGCCCAAAAATCTGCAAAAACTGCAGAAAATTGCGAGGAAGGCGAGTACAGTGTACTCGCGGGCGCGTGGGGCGCGTGTGGGCATTCTGTGCAGCCTTTTTGGGTGGCGCGTTCGGCCCCCTGCCGGCGTGTGGTCGACACGTGTGTGTTCGTGTCGTCGAGTAGATCGATTTCATATATTTAAACCCTAGGTTTGAGCAAACTATGGGGCTTTTATTTGGGTTTCCATTATGTGCTTTAATTAATGTTATTTTAGTTATTTCACATATAGGGGAAACTTATCCCGAGGATTTACGAGGCCAAGCTAGGCTCAGGGGCTACGACCTAGCGAAGTACTTGTGAGTGGGTAGTTGTTTTTATACCTATACATATTATAGTTTCCATAAATGCGTATTTACTTCATTTTACACCTATATTGCCTAGTATCATTATTGTGATATGAATTGTGATAAATGCTGCTATATGGTTGAGATATTACTGTCATGGCATTCATTCATATTTGTACATGTTCATCTTGCTGCACCCGGTGTTAGTACTCGCCCTAGGGCAAGGCTAGTCCTTCACGTGTATGTTCACATCCGCACCGTTCGCTCACCTTGGATCCAAGTTAGGTGCCAGTCCTGTCGAGTAGATTGCATTAGACAATCTGACTTGTATGTGACCGTGCTTCTACACCAGCCTTCACGTGATCATAGTACTAAAGCATATTGATTACACCCAGTCCTGTTCGTGTCAGAAACCATCTGTTCGAACTTGTGTGTCAGCTTAGATGGATGAGCACTTAGCTATACTTAATTATCACATGATTATTACTGTGGCATTCGATACATCATTACTTGGCATATTCCTGATTATTATACTGCTTTATTATTATCGATTTATCATTTATATTCTTGAGTAGTATGTTTTAAGGAAACTATACTTGTTTTACGGCGATGGGTTAGTATTTTCAAAGATAAAGGTTTTCTTATAAGCATTGTTTTGCTGACCCACTCAACTTTGTTTTTCGCCCCTCCAGGACCTAGATAGCTATACTCTTTGTGGCACTCGAGGAATCTCGGCAGTTATGACATTTCCTTCTGTTCTAGACGTAAGAACTTATCACTATTATGTAATAAGTGTACTTTGGTTGTTTTGACTACTCTTTCGTAGTCTCATTGTCTATTACGGTCTGAACAATTGTAGTGGGTTCAACCCAAGAATTGCGCACTCTTTCACTGTTTAGTTCTAATTAGTTTTAATTTTATTCACTTTTTGCATCACTTACCCTTATGATTACGTCACCTCACGGTGATGGCCAACATGCTTCGACCTTTCCAGGTCGGGGTGGGTCACTTCTCCTCCTCTCTCATCTCTCTTTCTATTTCTCTTGCCTTTTTAGGTTCTGCAACTCGTTTTGGCCAACCGGTGGTCCAGTGAGTTGGAGAACGAGTTATCCGAGTCCTAACACTCATCACTTACCACCGATGTAGCAATAATCTATGTTTTGAAGAAATTGGATAAAGAGCCGTGAAGGCTTGGAAGTTTTACAAATGGGTTTGTGAGAAAAATGGATTTAGGTTGAGTTCTTCGGTTGAAAGAGAAGGGTTTGGGATTTTTGGATTTAGGTTGAGTTCTTCTTTGGCTTGGGATTTTTGGACCCTAAGGGAAATAAAAGAGAAAGGGTTTTCCATTGATACCTGTGGAGTGGAGTGGCTTTAAGTGATGGGTAAATAAGGAATTGGGGTTGAAAGGTGGTCTTTGGCTACGACGGCGTGAGTGGTGTTTGTCTGGGTTGGCTTGGCTGAGTGGGGTGGGTTTGTATTTGTTTAATCAGTATTTTAAATTACTTTTAAAAATTGAAAAAGTATTGTAATAAAGAAGTAAACCATAGGGAATGAGACAGATGGCAGGCATATAAGTGTATGGTGAGCATACACCAAGGTTAATGTGGGTGAACAAAAATGCACCCATACATCAGATGCACATGCCTTTTTGTGCTATGAATTTGGATTTGATTTGTTTAATTTAGTGATAATCCCATAAAGTCAGTGAGAGGCAAACTTAAAAAATGGATAATGGTCTTGCTACACTTAATTATTCTTGTGTAAAGGTTACTCAAAAATTGTTTTATGTTTACTAGTAACGATGTTAAAGTTGGTACTTATTGGATCACCTAAGTTAGCTTTTATTGGTGAGTTAAATAGCAAAGTAACAATCACACTAGAAAATAAAGTACAAAAGAATGTGAGGTATGTTTGTCTGGTAAAAGTTCGATCCGTTTCAGTAAAATGTTTATGTTTCATATTTGTTTTCTCATTTTGCTTCACATGACGTGAAATTGAAGCCCTCAATAAGAATAAATTTCTTTTACATATTTATAAATAAATAAATTTTAGATTTGTTACCTACGAGATTAAAAATAAAACATTTCATTTCTAATTTTGAAAGAGTATCATTGAAGAAAGAAAAACTTTTACACATCTCATATTGCATATGTGAGTAATATTCTCTCTCCTCCTATTACTATCCCCTTCTCTCACACTCTTCTTTTTCTCTTATTATATATATAAAAAATTCAAAACAAGATGTAGACGTAGAGTAATCGTAACCGTTTAAATAGAAAAGGATAGAAGGGGATGGACGGAGAGAGAGATTAAGAGGGGTGAGAAACCTCTTTTTTGCATATGCCAAATAAAATGCACCTGATTAGGAATCCCATGCGCTTGTTCCTCTAGTCGACCTTACACACGGATCTTGCCGACGTCGTGAAGTATACGATCCAACACCTCATCTGCAGTTCCAAATCCCAATCAATGCTTTAGACTCAGATCCGCTGCGTTTGGGACAGAAATTGACTCCAAACAAGGAACCAGATTCCTTCTGGATCCATATATACTGAGTTTGTTGAGCAGGCGATCAGGACTGTTGAAATTTGATACAACGGTTACAATTATTATAACTTTTACAGGCCCCCTGCTTGTAGCCATTGAATTAAATTTTAACAGCTCGGATCGTATGTTCAGCAGGCTCAATTTTATTGGATCTGGAGGGGATTCGTTTCCTCTAAACAAATCTCCATGTGAGATCCACCCCACCCTCACCAATCCCATCTTCATCCCTGTTTCCTTGGACTCACTCAGCGTTTATAAGCGTGTGTGCAGTTGAACATCCCTCCCTGTATTGGAGAAACACTTATATAAAATCAGAATGTTAAAATAGTAGTATTTTAATCATACTCTACAACGTCATGAATTAACTTTTCGATATAAGCTCGTATGATTGTTATAAGATATTGTCATTTAGCGACTCATTTTTATGTATATCATTCTCTTTAAAACAAACGTTCAACAAAGAAGCCTAGCCCATAGGATCGTATACATTGAGAATTGTACCTTGTCAATTCAAACTATTTAATAATGATGTGTAATAGAGCATTACGATCCAATTAGTTAGATTGTCCTATCTCTTAATTTTCTTTCCCCAAACCTGGGAAAAAAAACACCTAGAAAGTATGAAAATATTTTATGATAGCCTATTTATCATCATCACTAGATACTAGATTAGTTTAAATTTTGAGAACTTTATACTGAATAAACATAAATTTCAAAACTTAAATTCATTCAATAATAATAGGTAAGATGATGAACATTATCACCGTTTGAGGAGAAGTTTTTAGTTGTGACAGGAACACGGATGATATATCACGTGTTTTTATGTAAGTGGTGGAAAATTTTAATTTTTAAGTTATTAACCTTTTAACACACATATTACACCATTTATATAGGGACACGTGATGTACTGTCTCGTGTGACGGTCACATTGCAAAATCTCTCCCGTTTGAGAGCGGTAAGCATAAATGCATAAATGCGCATAGACAAGCAGTATAAGACAAACCAATCGCTAAAATCAAGGGGTATTAGCCTCAATTGAGCTGAAAGGTCATAGACTCTGCATTGTCTTCACTCTCTCTCCCTCCCACAGTAGATTGTATAAGTGTTTTCAAATAAAGAATCTAAACCAATTAAATACAAGGAACTACAATTAACATTACAATCAAATACATGATTGACTCTATAGAAACAATCTGTAAAACTTACTTGATGAATTCATAGTAAATGGTTCTTGAATTAGCCTTCTCCTCTCTGGCAATTGGTGTTCAGTTTCAATAGGGAAAACTTCTTAATGAAAGTAAAAGTGAGAGGAGAGACCAAATCCATATATATCCAACTTTTGACAGTTTCCTCCTATTAAGGAAAACTAGCATCCCATTATGTGAGTGGCGTAAACCACTCCCTCAGAGTTCTATTCCCAATCAATTTTGATATAAATAATTATATTATTTATCTCCTAATACATGTATAATTCTATTTCTTATTTAATATAATACTATTAAAATGATGTGGCAAACTCACACACATGGCAAAATTTTACATTCTCCCACATGAGTGCCGCCTCATCATTTCTGAAATAGCATTATATCCAATAAGGCAATAGTGATCACGGAATCATACTCATGTATCCAAGAATTTTCAATAACTCTCCACATCAATACAATTGCAGGACTATAGAAAACTTGACACAACCGTTCTTGTACCAGCACTCTACAATCACTTAGCAATCATATCAAGTGGCATCATTGTAATTAGGGAATCGATGTGTGAAAACTTTGGTACCAATAAAGCTCCCATATTTTGGTCCTTTTAATGTCGTAGACATTCCAAAATTTCTCAATAGTTTTGCAAAACATAGTCAATAATGCTAAATCCAAGTGAAAATTACTTCATAAGAAATTACCAACATAATGTAATTTGCTTACAAGAGATAAAACTCATCTACAACACAGATAAGTCCACTGTTTAGTTAACAATATGAAAAGCTGAAACAAAAATGAGAAAACAGTACCTTTCTCCCACATTCAAACTAGATCAAGAGATGCATGTAGGCCCATCTTCGGCACCAATCTCTGAAAGGTTGTAACGTTCATTGCTTTCGTCAAAGGGTCTGCAACCATATTATAAGTACTGATGTGCTCTATATCAATGAGCTTATCTCTGACCTTGTCTTGAACCACCAAATACTTGATGTCAATAGGCCTTGAAGCTTCAGAACACTTGTTGTTCTTAGAAAAGAAAACGGTTGAGCTATTGTCACAATATAGCGTCAATGGTCGTTCTATGTTTCTGACAATCTTCATATCCAAAATCATGTTCCTAAGCCAGTTAGAATGTCTAACAGCTTCAAAGCATCCAATATACTCAGACTCCATGGTTGATACTGCTTGAGTCTTTTGTCTCTGACTCTTCCATGAAATAGCATCATTTGCCAAGAGAAAAATGTATCCACTTGTTGACATACGATCGTCAATATCTCCACCCAGATCAACATCACTATAACACACCAAATCAAGGGAATCTACATGATTATATATCAACATGTAAGACTTGGTTTTCTGCAAATACCTCAAAACCTTTTTGGTTGAATTCCAATGAGAGACCTGGATTTTGTTGAAATCTTCCCAACACACTTACTGCAAAGGCCAAATCTGGTCGAGTACATACTTGAGCATACATGACACTTCCAACCAATGAGGCATAAGGCTTATCCTTCATGGTTTCGATTTCATAATCTATTTTGGGACACTGATCAACCGAAAATTTGTCTCCCTTGCCAATAGGAACATCACCACCAGAACATGTTTCCATATTGAATCTCTTCAGAACTTTGTTTATGTAGTTTTGTTGAGACAATCACAATACTCTTTTAGCTCTGTCCCTGACTATTTCGATGCCCAAAACATAATTAGCCTCTCCCAAATCTTTCATATCAAAACTGTTGGCTAACATGCTTTTTGTCTCTTGCAACAACTGAAAGTTTGAGCTAGCAAGCAATATGTCATCCACATAAAGAACAAGAAAAATGAAATTGGATTTTGCCATCTTCATGTAGATACAATTATCAATTTTATTTTCAACAAAACCAAAAGAAGAGACCACGTTATCAAATTTGAGATACCACTGTCCAGAAACCTGTTTGAGACCGTAAATAGATTTGTTCAGTTTACATACCAGATTTTCTTTCCACTTTTCAACAAATCCGGGTGGCTGAACCATATAAATGTCTTCATCCAAGCTGCCATTGAGAAATGCAGTTTTCACGTCCATTTCATGCAAGTGAAGATCAAAATGAGTTGTAACAGCCATAATTATTCTTAAAGAATCTTTTGTGGAAACTGGTGAAAAAGTCTCATTATAATCCAAACCCTCTTTTTTGAGTAAACCCCTTGGCTACAAGCCTGGTATTGTGCCTCTCGATTCTTCCTTGTGAGTCACGTTTGGTCTTAAAAACCCATTTACATCATATAGGCTTAATTGTAGGATTAAGAGTTGCTAAGGACAACACTTTATTTTTCTGCATAGATGCCAATTCATCTTGCATAGCTGTAAGCCAAAAGGCAACTTTATCACTTTGCATAGCTTGTTAAAAAGAAGTAGGATCATCATCATCTCCCAAATCATATTCGACTTCCTGTAAGTAAACCAAATAGTCATCAGAAATTGCTGACTTTCTTGGTCTTTGAGACTTTCTCAGAACTGGTGCAATTACTATATTTTCTTCTTGTGACTGTAATGGTTGCATATCAGCAATCTGAGGTGGAATTACATTGATTTCAGGTTGATGAGTGGCTGCAACCTGATTCTCAAAAGCTATACTTTGAATGGGAATAGGCAGAGAGACGGTATTGTTGGAAGATGGCTTTTGTGTTTCATCAATTTCCTAAAAAATATATGAATTCCTGGACTGACAGTGAGTTGCATTAAAGTCTTCAATAAACTTTGCATTATTTGTCTCAGAAATATGAGTATGTGAATGAGGACAATAGAATTTAAACCCATTTGACCTCTCTGAATAACCCACAAAATAGCAACTCATAGTTCTCAGATCAAGTTTCCTTTCATTAGGATTATAAAGTCGTGCTTCTGCTCTACAACCCCAAGTGTGAAAATGAGCTAAGCTCGGTTTCCTACTTGTCTAGATTTCAAATGGAGTAGAAGGAACAGATTTGCTAGGCACACGATTAAGAATATAGTTGGCAATCTTAATAGCATCTCCCCATAAGAATTATGGCAATTGAGAATGAGATGGCATGCTTCTTACCATATCTTTTAACGTTCTATTTCTCCTCTCTGCTACTCCATTTTGATGTGGAGTTCCCGGAGTTGTGTATTGTGCCACTGTCCCTTGTTGTTGAAGAAACAAGGCAAAGGGTCCCTTTTGTTGTCCACTTTTTGTGTACCTGCCAAAAAATTCCCCTCCTCTATCTGACCTAACAACTTTAATAGTCTTTTCTAATTGTTTTTCAACTTCCAGTTTAAAGACTTTAAAACAATTGAAAACTTGAGACTTTTCAGAAATTAAATAAAGATAGTGAACCGTGAAAAGTCATCAATAAATAGAACAAAATAGAGATTACCACATATAGTCTTTGTTGGAAATGGGCCACAAACATCTGTGTGTTATTTCTAACAAGTTACTGCTTCTAGTTGAACCTAGCTTCCTAGTACTTGTGGTTTTGCCCTTAAAACAGTCAATGCACAACTCTAAACCAGTAAAATCCAATTTTTGCAGCATACTAGCTTTCATCAAACATTTCATTTTATCCTTTGAGATATGCTCCAATCTTCTGTGCCAAAGCATAAATGACTTATCATTAGAGAACACTCTCTTAGGAGCAGAATTTTCGACATTGAAACATTCTTGAACATAAGTACATTGAAGCTGCCATAAATCCCCATTTGGAAAAGCATATCCAAGTAAATTATCAAATTGGTTCTTATGAAAAAGTTTGATACTTTCATTATCTCCAATAAAAGAAAAACCATCCATTACAAACTTAGAAACTAAAAATAAATTCCTTCTCATAGAAGGTACATATAAGACATTGTTCAAAGTTAAAATAAAACCAGAAGACAACTCTAATTTGATACTTCCAGCAGACTCGACATCTACTTTTGTTTCATTTCCAACAAACACTCTGTAGACCTCTCTACTTTGTTCCCTCTGGCGTTTGAATCCATACAATGAATTAGTGATATGGACAGTGCAACCAGTGTTAAACCACCATGAATTTTGAGGTACAAAAACTAAATTTGATTCAACAGTAACAAAAACATCAACAATTTTAATACCCTTCTTAATCAACCAAGCCTTAAAACCAGCACAATCTCTCCTAAGATGTTCAGTTGACTGACAAAAATGACATTTTTTGACAAAATCTTTATTCACTTTCAGATTAGAAGGAGGAACATTTTTAGCAAAGACACCATAATTTTGAGCACCCTTTTTAGTTCCAGAAGAAGAACCTGCTTTGAACTTTGCAGATTTGATTGGAAAATTCCCAGCATTTCCAAATTTGTTGAATGCAACAATCTTCTTCCCTTTTCCCATATTCACAAGGTTGACAACTTCTTCCTTGCCTGTCTTGAGCCTTTCTTCCTCTTGACAACAGATTGCAATCAGTTCATTCACACCCCAGGATTCCTTTTGTGTGTTGTAGTTGATTTTGACCTGTTCATATTCAGCTGATAAAGAACTAAGTGCCATGTGCACCAGAAATTGCTCAAAAATCGGCACATCCAAGTTGTTCAGCTTGTTGGCAATATTGACAAGCTTGAGTAGGTGTTCTCTGATGCTCCCAATCCCATCAAACTTGGCAGAAGTGAGAGAGGATAAATAAGACCCTGCCTCCACCTTATCTGACCTCTTGTATTTTTCCTCAATAGCTGTCAAATAATCCTTAGCCAAATCACATGAAGGTATGCCTCCTCTAATATGTTCCTCCATAGCATTCTGCATAATAAGCAGGGACATTTAATTGCTCTTTCCCATTTTTCAAATGCATATTTCTATTCTTTTGTACTCTCTCGGTAGTCAAGGCATGTGGCTTAGGTTGCTTGAAAGCAATCGCAAACTCCAAAAGTCCCAGATTCATGTCAATTTGCTGCTTCCATGTTTTTAAGTTGTTCCCATTCAATTTCTCAATACTGATGAGATTCAGAATATTGAACCTGAAAGTTGTTCAGAATTTCATAAGTGTTTGAATTTCATAATATCTATGACAAGAAAGTTGAACAAGCTTTCTACATATTCAACTATAGAAACTGGTTACGCCTTTGGGCAAGAAACCATTCTATATATTAAAATTAACATTCAAACATTTGCATAGCCAAGAATACAGCACCATAAATTATGTCAATCCACACCTTTAGGCAAGAAGAACAATACATAATCCAAGTTTTCCATTTCTCACTATACACTAGCTTATGACTAATCCCAGTAAAAACAACCTCTTTAGAAGCTAATTTTACTTGTTACAGTTCATAAACTACAATTGGCCGACAAAATTGATTCTTAAGAGCAAAATCTCAACTAAACTACTTTGGTAGTATATTGAATAATTCTTAATAAATCAAGCCAAAATTGATACTGTTAATATATAATTAACAATGAATTACGATAGGCCATTAGACAGATCAATTTAACCACATTTGATCTCCAATGAATTCTAACAAGATCAGACAACTTTACCATTAACACTATAATCGAATCGAACTCAGTTTAAACGATCACAATGGTAATTTTTAACAGAAAAGGTAAAATTCAATCCAACCCAGTCAGATAAGGTTTGAATCCTTTATAGAACAGACTAATAATTGAGAAAAAGAACAAATTAATAAATTCTAGGGTTCATACCTCGATTCGAATCGACTTTGGAGAAGTTTGATGAATCAAGATTTTTTATAGCAACAATTGTGATAAAGAAAGCAAATCAACTTTTAGCAAGTTTACATGATCAAAGAGCCAGAACTGAAACTTTGAGTAGTCACCATGTTCGAAGCGGAAATGAAGAAGAACGCAGCGGAAAGAGTTTCAATCTTTTATACCCAAAAGACAAACGGCACCGTTTCAAGCTTTATATTCTTTAAGTCAAAATAATTGAGTTCAAGATTTAATTGGTGGTTCTGATACCACATGTAACTGTTTTCAAATAAAGAATCTAAACCAATTAAATACAAGGAACTACAATTAACATCACAATCAAATAAAGAATCTGATACCCATGCATACAATTAAATACAAGAAACAATTTGTAAAACTTACTTGATGAATTCATAGTAAATGGTTCTTGAATTAGCCTTCTTCTCTCTGGCAATTGGTGTTCAGTTTCAATAAGAAAAACTTCTTAATGAACGTAAAAGTGAGAGGAGAGACCAAATCCATATATATCCAACTATTGACAGTTTCCTCCTATTAAGGAAAACTGTCATCCCATTATGTGAGTGGCGTAAACCACTCTCTCAGAGTTCTATTCCCAATCAATTTTGATATATCTCCTAATACATGTATAATTTTATTTCTTATTTAATATAATACAGATAAAATAATATGGCAAACTTACACACATGCAAAATCTTACAGATTGTTCAAAGCAAAATGATTAGAGTGATGCATAACTGTCTTCTAGATCTCTCCATTAACAAAGTAGCATAATTATGAAACAATATATAATGATAGGCAACCACACTTCTACTTTCCATCGTTGTTTCAATCATAACTCCATACAATCATAGCAACTATCATTCCATTTCTTCCTTGTTCTTCTCACTTTTTTCAAGTACCCAATTAATATTATTAGTAATTATCATGATTTATTCATCAATTTCTTCTGAAAATCCATGGATATCATCACTGTCAATCACCGTAAAACCCCCACCATAAAAGCAACCTCCTTTCCACCGAAATCCCATCCTTTGTTTTCACCGCCTAAACCAGCAGGACCCATCCAACCCAAAACCCAGATCAGAAACCCAATCCTACCAAACCCAGCAACTCAAGTTATTTACAGAAAATCCAGGAGAAGCAGCAATCATGAGGAAAGGAGTGGCTTTCGATTTCCCCAACTGGGTGGGCAGGAAATGTTGTTTCTGTGTGGATTTGGGTACTGGATGCAGGGTTTCAGGTGTTTTCCATGGCTGGCTCTCAACTTCCACATGGCCCACAATCTGCAAATGCATCCTTCCACATTGTTGCTTGTGCAGCGTTCTGCTAACCTTCCCATGGTGGCCAAGCCCTTGTATGGAGTCCTTTCGGATGCTCTTTACATTTCTGGTGCTCATAGAGTTCCTTATATCTCCATTGGAGGTCAGTTCAAATTTTCTTGCCTTATCTCCTTCGTGGTTTTCGGTCTGATTTCATTGTATTTCCTACTTTTCTTATCTTCATTGTAGAGAGTTATGTTAAATTTGAAGACGCATTGTCGATGTAAGGTCATATTATTTGTGCATTTTTATTCGAATCCGTAAAGAGGAAGGCTTCTTTATGGCGGTTTATGCTGTATTCTTGTACTTTTTGTCTTTTCCTTGGCTTGGTTATGCTGTAGATTCTATTTGTCTGATGCCTCCGCCAATTCCTTTGATTGACAATCGAGAGTAAAAGTTAGATTGTTAACATAAGAAAGATTTTCGGTTTGTAATACAACAAATTTCTCTGTATAAGTTTCATTAATCCTACTAGTTTTATGCTATAATTCATTTGAAAGACTGGCTTAAGCTTAACAACACTATTTAACGTGGTAAACAATTTATCGATCAGAAAGTAGAATGAACTAAATTTGGATTTGGAAAAGGCAAATTTTTTAAAAAAAAGTGTTGTTTGCTATGTGAGACCTCTCTGTTAAAAGTTAATGCTTTACTTAAACTGATTCTGCTTTACTTAAACTGATTCTGTGTAAAAGAGCTGACTGTTGCCTTTATCAGTCGACCCATTCTCTTTGTCAGTCGACCCAATTACTTCAGTCTGCTTATGTATTGAGCCATATATATCAGAAATATCTGAATGAAAAAAAGATCTCTGTTTTTACAAAAAGCATCAGTCATCTGTTTCCAAAGCTCTCTGCACTCTGTTTCTTTGATTTGCAATCTTTATCATTTTATTCAAGTTTTATTAATGATGAAAGATTGTCTAAATACCAACATGGTATCAGAGCCAATCTGATCAAAGAGTGGGGCGTTTTTTGATTCTCAAAAAGGGGGAAAATTCTAAGTGAAACCCTAGAATCAAAATTTTTCAAATTCATGGCTGGTTCAAGTAGCAGTGGTGAGATTCGAACTCCTATCTTCAGTGGAGTAAACTACGACTTCTGGAGGACAAAGTTGAGAACAATTTTTGTATCTCATGATTTGTGGAGCTTGATTGAAGATGGCTATGTTGTACCTCCAAGCACTGTGGTTTTGACAGAGACTCAAACAAGGGAGTTGAAGGTAAACATCAAGAGAGATGCAAAAGCTCTTGGGGTCATCCAAAATGCTATCTCAGATGAAATTTTTCCGAGAATCTCAAATGAGACAAGTGCCAAATCAGCTTGGGATGTGCTGGAGAGAGTCTACAGAGGCTCTACTAAGGTAAGGGCTGTCAAACTCCAATCTTTGAGAAGAGATTTTGAGTATATAAGAATGAAAGATGATGAATTGCTAGATGATTACCTGAGTAGATTGTCTGAGATTATTAATCAAATGAAAAGCTATGGTGAAATCTTGTCTGATGAGAGAATAGTTCAGAAGTATCTAATTAGCTTGCCAAGAAAGTATGACAACATAGTTTCAATCATAGAGGAGACTAAGGATTTGTCAACTTTGAGTGTTGAAGAATTGATTGGTTCTCTCAAAGGTTTTGCCCAGAGATTATCTAGGCATGACAACAATGATGTAGAAAATGCTTTCCAAACACTTACAGTGAATCCAAAAACTCAAGCTAGTTCAAGTCAAAGCAAAGCCAACTCCAACAAGAATTGGAAAGGCAAAACCAAAGCGTGGGAAGGAAAGGGTAATTTTGAAGACAAGAAAAAGGTTGAGAAGAGTTTGTATGTTTCGAAGTGAAAAATTTGTGACAAAGCTCATTCCGGTGAATGTTGGTTCAAAAGAAAAGTGAAATGCCACAAGTGTAGCAAATTCGGGCATATGCAAAAGGATTGTACCTACAAAGATAATCAGCTAGCTCACTACACCAAAGCAGAAGATGAAGAGACCAATATGTTTTATGTTGGTCATGATACAACTGTCCAAGAAGACGCTAAAGTTTGGTTTGTGGACAGCGGCTGTAGCAATCATATGACGGCGAATAAGAACATTCTCCATAATGTTGACACTACAAACCTAACCCAAGTGAAGATGGGAAATGGGCAGCTAGTCGATACATTGGGAAGAGGTACTATTGCCGTGCATACGAAGGATGTAAATATGTTCATCAAGGATGTCATGTTAGTTCCTGATTTGAAGCAAAATTTGCTAAGTCTTGGACAACTCATTGAGCATGGCTACTACTTATATTTTGGAGACAATACTTGCAAGATATATGATAGGAGGAATCGCCAACAACTCGTGGCTAAGATTGAGATGAGGAAGAGTAGAAGTTTTCCTCTCACAATTGAGTATGCAACTCAATCTGCATTCAAGATGGAAGTGCAAAAAGATTCAAAGTTATGGCATAAAAGGCTTGGCCACTTGAATTTTCAAAGTCTCAAGAAGCTACAAGAAAAAGAAATTGTGCATGGGTTGCCGAGTATCCAAGAAAATGAAGAAATCTGTGAAGGGTGTGCATTTGGGAAGCATCATAGAGATTCATTTCCACATGGTAAAGCTTGGAGAGCAAAAGTTCCATTGGAATTGATTCATACAGATGTTTGCGGACCCATGAAGACCTCTACTCATGTGGGAAACAAGTATTTCCTAATCTTCGTGGATGATTATTCCAGAATGACTTGGGTATACTTTCTAAGACAGAAATCAGAAGTGTTCTTAATCTTCAAGAAGTTTCAAGCTATGGTTGAGCGACAATCTGGGTATCTAATCAAAGTTCTTAGAAGTGACAGAGGAGGAGAGTATATATCCACAGAATTTGATAAGTTTTGTCAAGATATTGGCTTGGAAAGACAACTTACTGTCAGCTACACTCCACAACAAAATGGAGTAGCTGAGAGAAAAAACAGAACCATAGTCGAAATGGCTAAGGCAATGTTGCATGACAAAGGAATACCTCAATATTTGTGGGGTGAGGCAGTTAATACAGCGGTCTACTTGATGAATAGGCATCCACCAGTGGCAGTTGAAGATAAGACACCATTTGAGGCATGGAGTGGAAGAAAGCCTTCCGTGAATCATTTGAGAGTGTTTGGGTCAATCTGCTTTGCTTATGTTCCGAAAGAACTAAGACAAAAACTTGATGAGTCAAGTGAAAGATGCATTTTCGTAGGCTATGCTTCATACACAAAAGGGTACAGACTCTACAATTTAAAAAGGAAGAAAGTTGTGGTTTGTAGAGATGTTCTATTTAGTCAGAAATCTTCGTGGGATTGGAATCAAGCAACCATCCGAGAGGAATCTGCACAAATCAGAATTGAAGAAGAAAATCAACCAAATGAAGAGGAAATTGAGCCAGAAATTCCACAATTATCATCTGAAAACAGTCATCAAGCTCACTCTCCTACACTTTCAAGTCCAAGTTCAACGCCGGTTCGGTTAAGGAGCTTAAATGAAGTATATGAAAGCTGCAATTTTTGTGTTGAAGAACCATAAAACTTTGATGATGCAGTGAAAGAAGAGACTTGGAAGGCTGCAATGCAAGAGGAGATCAATGTCATTGTGAAAAACAAGACATGGGAACTAGTGGACAGACCTTGTGACAACTCCGTCATTGGAGTGAAGTGGATTTATAAGACTAAGCTCAATCAAGATGGTTCCGTTCAAAGGAACAAAGCTCGATTGGTAGCAAAGGGTTATTCTCAGAAACCCGGGATTGATTTCCAAGAAACATTTGCACCGGTAGCTAGGCATGAAACAATCAGAGGCCTTATTTCCGTAGCTGCTCATAAGGGGTGGTTTCTACACCAACTTGATGTCAAGTCGGCTTTCCTAAATGGAGTCCTAAAAGAAGAGGTGTTCGTTGACCAACCTCAAGGATTTGTTCTTAAAGGACAAGAGCACAAGGTGTATAAGCTTAAGAAGGCACTTTATGGCCTGAAACAAGCTCCGAGAGCATGGTATGGAGAGATCGACTCATATTTCAATGAAAGAGGATTTCAAAGAAGTGAGAATGAACCTGCCCTCTATGTCAAAACAGAAGGTATTTCAGATATCCGTATTGTTTCCTTATATGTTGATGATTTGGTTTATACTGGAAGTAGTCATAATATGATCTTGAATTTCAAGAATGACATGATGAGGAAATATGAGATGAGTGATCTAGGCATGTTGCATTATTTTTTGGGAATTAGTATCATTCAATCAAATGATGGTATCTTTATTACTCAAAAGAAATATGCAAAAACACTTCTAGAAAAGTTCAAAATGGTTGGTTGCAAGCCTGTTGCAACACCTCTAGTTGTGAATGAAAAGTTTCAAAGAGAAGATGGTAGTGGTGATGCTGATGAATCTGTGTATAGAAGCCTGGTTGGGAGTTTGTTGTATTTGACAGCGACTAGACCCGATATTATGTATGCTGCAAGCTTGTTGTCCAGATTTATGCACAAGCCTACTTGCATTCACTATGGAGCTGCAAAGAGGATCCTAAGATACATACAAGGTACACTTGACTTTGGTATTATGTATGAAAGGAATGTTAAGCCCAAATTGTATGGGTTATGTGATAGTGACTGGGGAGGTAGTGTGGATGACTTGAAGAGCACATCTGGCTATACTTTTACATTGGGGACTGGTGTATTCTCTTGGGCATCTAAGAAACAGAAATCAGTTGCACTATCAACGACAGAGGCTGAGTATGTGTCGGCTTCAATTGCAACTTCTCAAGCAGTGTGGCTGAGAAGAATTATGCAAGATTTTGGTGAGAAACAAGAATCAGCAACTCATATCCTTTGTGACAATAAGTCAGCTATTGCCATGAGCAAGAATCCTGTCTGTCATGGTAAATCAAAGCATATTGCTCTGAAGCATCACTACATCAGAGGTGCTGTGGAAGACAAGGAAGTGGATGTGGTCTACTGCAAGACAGAAGATCAAGTTGCTGATATCTTCACCAAGGCATTACCAAAGGACATATTCATCTACTTAAGAGAACTTTTGGGAGTGAAGCAGCAAAGCATTAAGAGGGAGTGTTAAAAGTTAATGCTTTACTTAAACTGATTCTGCTTTACTTAAACTGATTCTGTGTAAAAGGGCTGACTGTTGCCTTTATCAGTCGACCCATTCTCTTTGTCAGTCGACCTAATTACTTCAGTCGGCTTATGTATTGAGCCATATATATTAGAAATATCTGAATGAAAAAAAGATCTCTGTTTTTACAAAAAGCATCAGCCCTCTATTTCCAAAGCTCTATGCACTCTGTTTCTTTGATTTTCAATCTTTATCATTTTATTCAAGTTTTATTAATGATGAAAGATTGTCTAAATACCAACACTCTCGGCTTTCGGTATTACTGATGGCTTGAACAACTTCTCATGGGAAAATCTGATGGAGTTCGAACTTGTCAGTTATTTTACAGGTCTTGTCTTGAGAGTGCACGCTCTTACGCGCGCTAAGACGGGAGTATACGTTATCTCGAGGGCCCAATCAGGAGTGTACACTGCCCCGACGCTTGGTTCGTAGCTGGTCAAGTGGCTGCTTGCCGGGACGCTGCTGGAGAGGTTCTTCGTCTGCCCTTGTCCTATTTCGGGAGACCTTGTCTGGGGCACGTTGCATCTTGGTACGCTGCAAAAGCTGGTTCACCAAAGTCGTCTGCTGTGCTAGGGCGCTCGTCAACTCTATGACTTGTCGAGACAAGTGTTGTTCACCACTTGGATTGGAAGAGCTTGGAAGGAATGTGCCTCCTTGGGCAGTGGAAGGGTAGTAGACTCCAGGCGCGAGATTTGAGTTGGGAAATGTCAAATCTGCGAAAAAATGTGGTGAGAATGCCCCCGGCTCGATGGTAGGTCCAGATGGTTGAGATAGTCTTGGGCCGACTTGGGCTGCTTGGAAAGCCACGGGAGCAGACTGGGCTGCGGGAGCAGGATGGGCCACTAGAGCAGGCTGGGCCGTGAGAGTGGGCTGCTTGGCCGAAGCAGGCTGGGCCACGGGAGTGGGCTGCTCGTCGGGAGCAGGATGGGCCACGAGAGCAGGCTGGGCCGCGATAGCAGGTTGGTCGGCGAGAGTAGGCTGGGCCACGGGAGTGGGTTGCTCGGCGGGAGCAGGCTGCTCAGTGCGTGATGCATGCGAATGCGAGGCTTGGGCTCAGGCCCGTGCAAGCTTGGATGGCACCGCTTGGGCCATGGTGGAACCTTGTAATGGTGGTACCACTCTGCCTATGACCACATTTAGCCTCGTGGATCGTCGCGGTCCCATTTCTTGAGTATTAGAATTTTCACTTGTGGAATTTTCTAAATTTCTAGCCATTATATTTTTCTTATACGTTTTATCAAAGAACCTTTGCAAATAAAAAATTCTAATAATAAGAACGTATAAAAAATATTCAAATGGACTAGAAAATAGAGAAAAACTTTTTTATGCGAGAGTCTTCTACGAGTATGGATCTCAACTCTCAATGAAAGCACCAATTTGTGGATGCAAATTTCTTCCTCCTTGATCTTAGACAAAATTGCACCTACAAAACAAATAACACCTTAGTTCAAGGCCAAGAGCCTCACGCGCCCAAGATGAATGTGGGGGGGGGGGGGGTGCTTTGGCCGAAGAACCTCCAATGTCAATGTTCGAATTTTGAGAGAAAAGTGTTTGAGAGCTTTGGAGAATTTTAGCAAGAGTGAGGACCTAGGTTTTGGTGAAAATGGGAGCCAATATATAGGGCATGGCCGGTCCTCTTTGGAGAAAGAGTGGCCGACCCTTTATGTATATTTTGGGTGTTATTTGGTGATTTAATTAGCAATTAATATATTGATTAGGAATAAATATATTAATTGGCTAATGAACATAATAAAAGGGATGTTATGTAGGTTATAAAATAATTACCTAAGATGAGGATGGATGAGAATATCTTTGAATTGGTTACCTATTTTGGACATTTTTGACTTGATTGACGGATGATTGTCTGCTGCTCGCGCGTAGGAATCTTGGTATGCCTCAAGGGTATTTTTATCCTCTTTTACCCAAAAATTCACGTGTCGCCTTGTGATTATTTTTGGCTCCTCAAATAGTACCAAGATATACTTTTTAGTGTAAAAATATGGTTTTTCGTTAAATTGAACAGTACCGGGAGCTTTTCGTTAAGTTCCCTGAAATATATGGTATAATATGGACTCATCACTTACCCACCAAGTTCACTTCGAGCTTGAGCAGGGGGCATGTATGCTTCCGTAGGATTATAACTGTCAGAAGGGTGATGATTGAGATAAAGATTTTGGACAAGATAGAAAACCGATGTGTATGACGTGCACTCATAGCTTCTAAAAATGGACTTGCACTCTAAATTGTCTAACAGATACGAATCTCTATCCTTGTTAGTTAAACTCCAAAATTATTTCTACGTTCAGACCTAAATAACTCCTGGGGCATCTAAAGTAATTGTTGTTCATTGATATAATCTGAGAAAAGCAAAAGCCAATGCATTTTGCAGCATACCTAGAAGTTTGTATGGAAAATCAAGAGGGGCTTAGATGGTTTGGTCGACTGGATTAGCGTGCCAAAAGACTTGTGAATGGGGCCAACAATTTTTGTAATGGCAATTTTGCATTGTCATTTCTTGGGTTTGAAGGAGTAGAATAGATAAGATATCCACCCATCTTGATTTGCTAATCTTGCGTATTCATGATAAATTATTGTCATTCACATGCTAATCTTATACATCAATTTGTTGTTGATCCGTATTCGTTTTTGGTCATGGAATATCAAATTAGTGACAAGACAAGAATTATATGGAGCAAATTGAAAGCTGATCTATATGTTGTCCAATAGAGGATAAGGAATACAGAAAGTGGAAGCAGTGGACAAGATTAAAAAATAGTCAAGCAATGTGCAGTCAGGGCTTCTAACAAAGGAAATGCACTTTCATTTTCGCAGCAACAAAGTTGCCTAACAAATAGTAGAACCTCAAGGTTGCATGTTGCTCAATAACTAAATGCTATAAGGCCTACGAATTGCAAGCCTTCACAGAGAATGGAAAACTTGGCTTGATGCTCGACATCTGTTGATTATACGATGAATAGTTTGCACCGAAAGGGCAGCCATAACTTCACTCAAGATAAGAAAGAAAACTCATACTTATTGCATTTCTCTTTAGCATTTGTTGAATGTGCAGATCGATGGCAATGCTTACTGTGGAGCAAAAAATAATCAAAAAAATTATGAAGGTGACACATAGGTTTTTGGGTGAGAAAGACAAAATTACTCTTGAGGCACACCGATATTCCCACGCACATACAATGGACAATAACTGCTCAATCGAGGTCAAAGGTGATCAAAATGGTATTTATTCTAAACTTTCTCATCACTTCTCATCAAATCCTCACCCACAAGGTAACTCCCGATTATTCTTTTCAAATTGAGATTAATTACCAAATTAATTGCATGATATTATTTGACATAATATCTTGCAGTTAGAGCCCAAATTCCACCATAAGTGGCCGGTCCCTATTTCTCCAAATAGGACCGGCCACACCACTATATATAGCCTCACATTTCTCCAAAAACCCAAGTTTATTCTCATCCAAAAATTCTCTAAACACTTTCTCTCTCAAATTCTAACTTTGGCATAAGAGATTCTTCGGCCAAAGCCCCCCTCATTCATCGTGGGCGCGTGAGGCTCTTGGCCTTAATCTTAGGTGTTATTGTTTTGCAGGTGCATTTTCGTCAAAAGGAGAAGATGGCAGAACTTTCATCCACAAATTGGTGCTTTCATAAGAGATTGATTCACACGCTCAAAGAAGACTCTCGCATTCAAAGTTTCTCATTTCTCGTTTGTTCGTAATTTTTTCATACTTTCTTATTCCTAGAATTTTTTAATTCTTTGAATAGAGGTAAGGGAAAAATAAAATGACGGGAAATTTGGAAACCACGACAAACAAAACTTCCTACGTTTAAAGATCCTCATCAAATGATGGAGGATGAGACGTAGCCCCACCACGACGATCCAGAAGGCTCAACGTGGTAGGAAGAAGAGCAACTTTGCCACCATGGAGCACCACCACCATGGTTGCCATGGGGACCACCGTGGCAGTAGGGAGTGGGCCAGCTCTATGGCAGCAGACCATGGCCTTATGCGCTGCCACTACAGCAGCCTAAACCCAGGACTAAGCCCAGACCCAATCGCTGGCAGCAGCTGCGCAAGTAGCGCAATAGGCGACCCAATCTGTAACCCACGCCGCAGGGTAGCCAAGCCAAGCTCGGCATTAACAGGCCCAAATTGCTGCCCAAGCAGTGTATGCCCAAGATGCATTGCAGGCCCGAGTTACGACGACCATCCCCTCGACCTAGATTTAATGCGCTTCCAGCGCTGCACTGGGCCCACGCGCCCTGAATGTGGCACTGCCCACTTCTGCGGCCCAACCCGCTCTCGCAACCCACTTGACGATCTCAACCGGTCCAAGACCAGTTTAACCCAAAGGCGAAATTATCGTAGCCGAAGACCGAACTCAAATGAAATTTCAAGTCGCATGAAGTTTTCCAAAAAAAATATTTTTCCTCTACAAACTAAGATGATATGTGTTTGTGGAGAAAAAAAAAAAAAGGGGCAACTGTGGGTGCAAAAGTTAAGGGTCAAGCAATAAGCCACTTCCTAAATTTTGGGGAGTGGAGCTAGAATAAAGGGGCATGATCAAACACTTCCATGGAAGATGGAACATGGAGAAATAGAAGGAAAGTGGGACTTGGAGGCCAAGTATTTTATGCCTATAAAGGATTTAGAATCCCACTAGAACGAAAAGAGAGGAGAAAGGTATGAGATCGCTCAATATATATTTTATAAGCATCCTGAACAAACACTGACTTGAGCGTCAAAGTGTTTTCTAGCATGTCCCTTTGCTTGACGACAAACGAAGATGATGTCTAAAGCTTGTCAACATGTTCAAGATTACTTTTTGGTGGAGAATTGAAAATATCTGAATTTTTCTGCTCCAAAAAGTTGGAGCTATCACATATCATTGAAACTCCAACTCAAGGAAGCATATTTGAGCCTAGTAACTCAGGCCCAAGATATGTCGAGAGAATAACTTGCTCTGATACCATGAAAATTTTTCAAGTCCCATCATGGTCCACACTAATTCACAGATATTGTTCCTACTTAACCACATATTAATAGATGTTGGGTTTTTATCACAAAAGGTCTTAAGTGATGTTAAGGGTGGGATATCCCATATATTAATTGTATATTTTTTTGTCACATGCCCGATGTGGGATTCTATTCTACAACAAGGATGGTAACACTCTCTAAAGTGTATCACATGCAAGTCACTTTACTTAATTTAACAAAAAATTGGATAGAATAACTTTGAATCTAATAGTAAGATGAACTTTTCAATTTTAAATGAATTAAAGGACTTATTGTTTTGAAAAAAAAAAAAACTCAATTTTCACTCAGCTAGTGAGACTAAATCAACAGTTTACTCAAACAGAAATTAAGGCTAATGATGAGTCGATTTTATATTATATATTTTACCATATTCTTAGTATATTTTAGTATTTGTTTTTGTGAGATTTTGATACTTTGATTTATATTTCCAATGTAGGGCATGCAACTTCCTCCTCAACAAAAAGTGATTAAATGAATGAATTTTGGAGTCATTCCAATTGGAGGTTGTTCAAAATTAATATCTTTTGCTTTGGAGTATTGCAAGTTGGGAAACCTTTTATTTTCAAATTAATATCTTTTGCTTTGTTTCATCGTACAGGCGCAACTACAACTTTATAATTTAGATATTCTTGATGAGCCTACTGTGGATTGGGAGTGCGAACATAGGTGGCATTTTCAGAACTATTAGGATGGTTAATAATATTCACTTTAATCTGATTGCTTTTCGTGGTAACAAGAAATATGGGGGTGTTCATTATGGCAAGACCATAGTCCTTTGCAATAAAATAAAGGAGATAACCAGTGATGAAAAATTGTAATTGTGAAATGTGCGTTTCTTATCAAATGTTTGTTACATTCGTGTAAAACAATTGAAACATTCTCTTTTTATACATATTTTGAAAGTTTATGGCTACATTTGATTCGTTATGAAAGTTTAGGAAAAGTAAAGACATAAGCACTAATTGAATAATTACAAATTTTAACTCCCCTAAAAATACTGTTCACAAAATTTTGGACTTGCCTCTTTCATGAAATTTGTAGGCTTTGTTATTAGGAGCGTTTATATATATATATTTTTTTTCACACGTGTAGATTAATTTTTACTAATTTGTTTTTTAAGTCATAGGAAAAACATTATTCAAGAGAGTTTATATGGTTTAAAAAATTCAAAAGATGATATAATCAGGGTAAAAGCATAGAGGATGTGTCCCCGAGCGTTGCAATGTTTTTTTTTCACATTTTTCGGACTCAAAAAGTAATTATTATGAATTATTGCACATTTTTTACTCTCTTAAAAACTATTCATGAGGATTTTTATGGTTTTAAAAGCCAAACGACTATATAATCATTGCCAAAGTGTAGATGATGTGATCACGAATGTTACAATATTTTTTTCACATTTTTCACACTTATTAATTAATTATTACGATTTTTTTTTTCATATAATTTGATTTTCCAACAAAATACTGAAGCATGATTAAAAATTCATGATAATTAATTAACAAGTGTGAAAAATGTGAAAAAAAAATATGACAACGCTCATGATTGCATCCTCTATGCTTTGGCAATTACTTCATAATATTTGGATTTTTATAGCACTCCAAACCCTCGTGAACAATGTTTTTAGGGGGAGTGATTATTAATAAAAATTCATTATAATTAACGTAGAAATGAGAAAAATGTGAAAAAAAATACCATTATTCAAGGCCGCATACTCTACTCTTTTGTGATGGTTAGATCGTCATTTGTATTTTTGAAACCCTCCAAACCCTTGTGAATATTTTTTTTCCCGTGACTTCAAAACAATTAAAAAACTAGTAATAATTAGTTTACAAGTGTGAAAAAATACAAAAGAAATGTAGAAACACATGTAATGACATGGCCTACAATTTTTGTTAAGGAGTTAACTCCAAAGCTCGACACCATAATTCATAAACCTTAGTGACAAACTCTAACCACCTTTACCCTTTAATTTTCCATCACCAGAAACCCTTTGTTGGAGTTTCTTTTTTGAAACCATGATCTTGGAGTAAATTGAAAAAGATGAATGGTTTAGATCGTTGATATCATGTTTTGATTTTAGAGGTTAGTGCAAATATTATTCGATGTTTATAAACTCTCTAGATATTATAGAACATCGAGCAATATTTGCACAAATCTTAAATTTTTAAATGTGATATCAATGATCCAAACCTTTTATCTATTTAATTCCACTAAAATATTATGTTTTGAAAAAAGAAATATAAAAAAAGAGTGCCCTTGATTAAAAATCAAAGTGTAATGTAAATGACAATCCGACGGTTAAGGTTTGTCCTTAAAATTTTTAGATTCTGGGTTCCTGTTTTGGATTTCACTCCTTCATGAAATACGTAGCCCTTCTCATTACGAGTGTTTTTCATATTTTTTTTTTCACATTTTCCCACTTATAAATTAATTACTACATTGTTTTCAATTTATCGGGCAATCTTTGTAAAAACACTATTCACGACCGTTTCGAACGTTTCAAAAAATAATTTTTTCACATTGTCTGACACACCCCGATCCTAGAATCAAGGCATGCTGGCCGTCACGTGAGCGTGACGTAACCATAAGTGCGGTGCGGAAGCAATTATAAGAGAATTACGAAGGAATAAAAACCAAATACTAGCAATATTAACCAACTAGCATGCTGGAGTGAGTTATAGTGTGGACACACACATAAACAGAGCTTAAACAACTAGGTGCAGTCAAGTAGGACCATAACTAGATTACAACACCCGCAGGTGAGTCCTACATTCAAGAAGTCTGTCAGAACGCCGTAGAAGCCCTCGTCAACCACCAACTGCTAACTAGAACCTGGAGGGGCGTAAAACAAAATTGAGTGGGTCAGTAAAACCAAACTTTTCGAAAACCTTTCATTTAAAACATTTCTAACCCCTCGCTGTAAAACCTGTATACTTTCCCAGAAAATAGCATAATAGCATATAACTTTTCATATATCTCAAATCATCATCTTTATAAAAATCCGAAAGTATGCCATGTTATATGTCAATAATAAAATCATGATGCATCAATATAACATGTGAAATAATGAATCAACCGCAGACCCTGCAGTTGGTCCTGTTCGGTTTGATTCTATAGCTCAATATCCCAATCAAAATGGAGTCACCTCGGTGACCTGTACGACACTACTCTACACATAATTCGGAACTACCTGAAGCAGTCTGTACGATAAGGATGGTGTAATAATACGCTCTAATGCTTCTCTCAACAACAGCTGTATAATAATCTAAAGTCACCTACTAATCGGAATCACTTCGGTGATCTGTTCGATTAGTATGTCGGAACCCTCTCATGGTCTGTACGACATGTCGGAACCTTCTCATGGTCTGTACGACATACACCTACTTGGATCCAAGGTGAGCGTGCGGTGTGTGGTGAATAATATAAGCACTAACACCATGGGTGCAGGTATGAGCTTTCAATTCAAATCACATCAACAACAATTCATATAAATAACATAACTCACCTGATACTTACCTGTGCGTCCACATCACCAATTCACATATATATATGCATCAATTATCAATTCATATAATTCATATCATTCATATCACGCATATCATTCATATCATGCATGCATGGCATTTTAGAAACATACTTTCATTTAAACTCAAATTCTAGGAAAATCAATAGTATATAGGTAAATACAGAAAATACTGCCCACTCACTGATAAGTCGAAGGGTCGTAACCCCCTTGACGTCCCTGGATGCGCTCGTCCTCGCGATAGGTATCACCTATATGCGAAATAACTATAAAAACATTATTTTAAGCACATAACTAATAATACGAAATAACTTCTCATACGGTGCTCAATTTGGGTATACGAATATACCACAGTGACCTACTCAATGTCACAGACGTCGAGGTATTTTTAGAAAAAAATTCTGAGGCTGCACGCGTCCCCACGCGCCGGGAAGGGCTCGGGTTCACGTGCCCCCAACCTTGCCTCGCCGGACTGGTTTTTCCGGCGGCCGGATTCTGGGAAAATTTCAAATGCCTCGTTCTCCTTCGTTTCTCAACCATTTTCTACACATTTTATATCAAAATGAAGATCTTGACGAGACGAACACATCCATACCTGTCTCGACCCCTAACTCGCCGGGGATTCACCGGAAAAAGCCTCGATAGTTCCGGCCTAATTTGAAAAGTTCCGTTCTCGGTCTTCCGACGTCCAATTCCTACCAACGAAGCATCCCAAGGCTCGTGAGGACCTCCTTAAGCTCGCTATGAGCTTGAAATTCCTTGAAACACACAGTTTTACGTGTGCATGAACAGTGCACACTTTTGGGGTTATGGATTCACGACGATATCGAAGGTTTCAAGTTTTTAAAATGGTATATTTGAACTCAGGGACTCAAGAGGAGTTTGATTCTTACCTTAGAACCTTCGATCCGTGAAGATTTGAGGACTTTAGGTCTTGGCCGTACAATTTCGAGAGGGAGAGAGAGAGCACGGGGGTACAGGGAAAGGAAAGCGTGTCCTCTGCGTGTGTGTGTGTGTGGACCATCCCAAACCAACATCTTACCCTAACCACACAATTGCAAGTCAAACTTTAATCCCATATAAATTATTTTTCAAACTTAGGAATGTATTTAAACCAATAATATGTCACACACACATACCTTAGTACCCGTTAAGGGTAATCCCGTCATTTCACGTCCTCGATAATTAAAATGCCGGGATGGGCTGTGACAATCTTCCCTCCTTATAGCATTTCGTCCTCGAAATTCATACAACCCATCAATCCACTTAATATTCATAAAATAACCTCAGATACATCTCTCTCATTCGATCTTCTGTCTCCCAAGTAGCTTCGTCTACTGAGTGGTTCCTCCACAATACTTTTACCAATCTCACTGTCTTGTTCCTTAGAACCTTGTCTTTCCAATCCAAGATGGTGACTGGTTCCTCATCATACGTCAAATCCGGGTTAATCTCCAAAGGTTGAGGAGGAATCACATGTGAAGGATCTGAAACATAATGTCGAAGCATCGAGACATGGAATACATTATGAACCTTAGATAGCTCCGGAGGCAATTCCAATCTGTAACCAACTTCACCGACCCTCTCAGTGATCTCATAAGGTCCTATGTACCTAGGACTTAGCTTGCCTCTCTTTCCAAATCGAACTACACCTCTCCAAGGTGACAACTTCAAGAATACCAAATTACCCACATCATACACTCGATTAGTGGCATGTCTATCTGCTAAACTCTTTTGTCGATCCTGGGCCGCTTTCAGGTTAGACTTAATCGCCTGAACATTTTGAGTAGTCTCGTCCACAATCTCTGGGCCCTCTAACACTCTTTCACCATCCCCTGACCAACACAATGGCGTACGACAAGCTCTACCATAGAGTGCCTCAAATGGTGACATACCAATGCTCGAATGAAAACTATTGTTGTAGGCGAATTCCATCAAGTCTAGGCGATCATGCCAAGAATCACCAAACTGCAACATCGAAGATCTCAACATATCCTCTAGCGTCTGAATAGTCTTCTCGGATTGTCCATCTGTTTGAGGATGATAAGCAGTACTGTAAAGCAATTTCGTACCAAGAGCTTCCTGAAAAGCTATCCAAAACTTGGAAGTAAATCTCGGATCTCGATCAGAAATAATATTCACTGGGACTCCATGATACTTCACAATCTTCGAGATGAACAATTTAGCCAATTTATTCAGAGGATACTTTTCCCTCACTGGAATGAAGTGTGCAGATTTAGTTAGTCGATCCACAATCACCCAAACACCATCAAATCCGTTTTGTGTACGTGGGAGCTTATACACAAAATCCATAGTTATATTTTCCCATTTCCACTGAGGAACGGGAAGTGGTTGCATCCGACCAAAAGGCTTTTTTCTCTCAGCTTTGGCTTGCTGGCAAACAATACATCTGCTTACATACTCTGCAATTTCCCTCTTCATACCAGGCCAATAATAAAATGGTCGAATGGTATGGTACATCTTAGTTCCTCCTGGGTGCATCGCATAAGCCGAACAATGTGCTTCATCCAAAATTTCCTTCTTTAATTCCTCATTATTCAGCACATACATCCTATTCTCTTGCATGAGCATGCCATTCGATTCTCGAATCCTGAGATCTTTCTTTTTCCCTTCACTTCTCAATCAGATTAATTCTTGAATCTCTTCATCAACCATCTGAGCTTCAAGTACACACTCGACCAAAACTGGCTTAACTTGGAAACTAGCTATAAAAGCTTATCTTCGCTCTTCTAATTCCAACTTTACCTCAGTAGTTCTCAAATCTGCAAGAAGAGGAACACAGCAAGCATACAAGGCATTGAGTCGACCTTGAGGTTTCCTACTTAGTGCATCAGCTACCACATTTGCACGACCTGGATAATACTCAATCGTGAAGTCATAATCACTTAGCAACTCCATCCACCTTCGCTGACGAAGATTAAGATCATGCTGAGTGAAAAGATACTGAAGATTCTTATGATCTGTGAAGATCTTGCATTTCTCACCATAGAGATAATGTCTCCAAATCTTCAAGGCAAACACAATAGCTGCCAACTCAAGATCGTGAGTAGGGTAATTCCTTTCATGAACCTTTAGCTGTCGAGAAGCATAGGCGATCACTCTCTGATGTTGCATCAAAACACATCCCAAGCCATTCAACAAAGCATCACTGAAAATCTCAAAATTTCCACTGTCATCAGGAAGTACCAATACTGGAGCATGAGTGAGGCAATGTTTCAGCTGCTGGAAACTTTGCTCATAATTCTCGTCCCAAACAAACTTAACATCCTTCCTGGTTAACTTCGTTAGTGGTAAAGCAATCATAGAGAAATCTTGCACAAACCGTCTATAATAACCTGCTAGACCAAAAAAACTCCGTACCTCAGTGACGGTTCGTGGTTGCTCCCAATTCTCCACTGCTGCTATCTTTTGGGGATCCACCTGAATTCCTTATGCCGATACCACATATCCCAAAAGTGCCACTTGACTAAACCAAAACTGGCATTTACTAAATTTGGCATACAACTGATGTTCCCTCAATTTCCTTAATACCAAGTTAAGATGGCGAATATGATCTGCTTTCGACTTAGAGTACACCAGAATATCATCAATAAAAACAATGACGAACCTATCAAGGTATTGCTGGAATACTTCATTCATCAACCTCATGAAAGCTGCAGGTGCATTAGTCAATCCAAATGGCATTACCAAGAACTCATAATGTCCATAACGGGTCCTAAAAGCCGTTTTAGGTACATCTTCTTCTTTAATCTTCAACTGATAATAACCCGATCTCAAATCAATCTTAGAGAATACACACGCACCTTTAAGCTGATCAAATAAATCATCAATACGAGGCAATGGATAACGGTTTTTAATCGTTACCCGATTCAGTTGCCTGTAATCAATGCATAATCTCAAAGACCCATCTTTCTTCCTTACGAACAACACTGGAGCTTCCCACGGTGAAGTACTAGGTTGAATGAAACCTTTATCAGTTAACTCATGTAACTGAATTTTCAACTCTCTCAACTCAGCTGGAGCCATCCTATATGGAGTCAAAGATATAGGATCCGTACCTGGAAGCAATTCAATCGAAAACTCCACGTCTCTGTCTGGCGGCAATCCAGGTAAATCTTCTGGGAACACATCAGGATAATGTCTAACGACACCAACTTCCTACACACTGCTAGGAGCAATATCATTTAATACCACATGGGCTAGGTATCTTTGACAACCTTTCGATAACATCTTCTTTGCTCCCATGGCAGAAATAACACCATGTCTTACCCTACTTCTTTCACCCACAAAAGTAACCTCTGGTAGTCCAGGACGAATGAAAGTAACTAATTTCCCGTAACAGTCTATATGGGCACGATTAAAATGCAACCAATCTGCCCCTAGAATCACATCAAAATCCACAATATCTAACGGGATAAGATTAGCTGGCATAACTACACCATCTATCATCACTGGACACCCTGGATAAACACTATCAACATAACATTTGTCTCCTATAGGCATGGCAAACTCTAAATCAAATCCTAGAGGTGTAGGGCGAGGTTGTGTCATTTGAGCAAACGTATGAGAAATCACAGAATGGGTAGCACCACAATCAATCAAAACTCTAGCAAAGTGTCCAAGAATGTTTAACGTACCCATAATCAAGTTTGGCTGGTTCTGAGCATCCTGTAGCGAGATGTGGTTAATACGCCCCTGAGCTTGTTGTCGTCCACCACGACCTCTGCTATCTTGATTACCTCGACCCTGAGGAGTACGTCCATGTCCTGATCGGGTAGACTGCCTGGACGATCCTGAGCCACTAGCAGCAACCTCTCCCTGGCAGGACTGACCTCCCTGGTACCACTGAGTTCCACTATCTGGCATAGAAGGGTAGGAGGTATAACCTCCAGGATCTTGAGAGTACCCACTCTGATAATAAGGATCCTGGGAGTACTGATTCTGTCCGGAAGCATAAGGAGCAACATCACCCTGATAGTGGTTAGCACCACCACGACTCGTCTGCCCATAACTGCCTGGTCCATAACTCTGCTGAGTAGGTGCTGGGGGTGGCATAACCGACTGCTGAGGTGTCTGCTGGTTCTGGGGACATTGTGTAGCTCTATGTCCCATTTGTCCACAAGTAAAACAACCACCGCTATTATTTCTCCTACACTCTCCCAGATGCCTGAAATTACAACGGCGGCATAATGGAGCACCTGAACCACCAGCACCACCAAATTCCCTCGGCCTCTGAAATCTGGTTCCACCAGCAAATCTTCCTCCTCTCCTCGGTCCGGTGATACTGAATCCTCCACTAGAAGAACTCAAACTCGCTCTACTCCTCTTGAAAGTCTGAGTTTTTCGGGGCCCCTGAGAGGAGATACCTTTGCCCCTATCATTATTCCTCTGATTACTATTCTTCTCCTCATCATCCTCACTATTACTGGGGAGGTTTTCAGAATCCTCCATCCGAATCAGAATCTCAGAAAACTCATGATAATCAGTGCAGGGGATCGCACTAGCAAAAGTCTGCCACTTCCTCTTAGTTCCCAACTTAAAGCGGCGAAGCATCTCTACCTGATTACTAGCTGTATCAGGATCATAACGAGATAAGTCTGTAAACTTTCTGTAGTACTCGTGGGCCGACATATTTTTCTGCTTCAGCTGGGTGAACTCCTGTTTCTTTCGGTTGATATACTCTAGGGGAACAAATCTCTTCTTAAAATTCTCCTTGAACACTGCCCAATCCGATGCCATCTCAGGTGACATAAACTGCGTCTGGTTTGCCCACCAAGCCGCTGGCTCTCGCCCAAGAAACCAAGTAGTGGTTTCCATCCATCTACTAGCAGGTAAATTCCCTTGATTCTGCATTACCTGAAAGGTCTTCTCAATATGATCTAGCCACTTCTCAGCTCCTTCATGATTCTCATTACCCATGAATCGATCCAATTTTAGATTATACATGGTCTCCAGAGGTGTTCTCTGAGGAGGGGGAGGAGGACGGATAGCATTCTGAAAAACATGAGCCATTGCTTCCCCTAATTGAGTTATATCAGGGAAGTTAGACTCGGAAGTACGACGTGGTTCCCTACGAGGCGGTATAGTTCTGACAGAAGACATCAAAACATCATTAAGGCATTAGCAATTATACAGGACTACAACCTAGGCTTTGATACCAAACTGACACACCCCGATCCTAGAATCAAGGCATAATGGTCGTCACGTGAGCGTGACGTAACCATAAGTGCGGTGCGGAAGCAATTATAAGAGAATTACGAAGGAATAAAAACCAAATACTAGCAATATTAACCAACTAGCATGCTAGAGTGAGTTATAATGTGGACACACACATAAACAGAGCTTAAACAACTAGGTGCAGTCAAGTAGGAACATAACTAGATTACAACACCCGCAGGTGAGTCCTACATTCAAGAAGTTTGTCAGAACGCCGTAGAAGCCCTCGTCAACCACCAACTGCTAACTAGAACCTGGAGGGGCGCAAAACAAAATTGAGTGGGTCAGTAAAACCAAACGTTTCGAAAACCTTTCATTTAAAACATTTCTAACCCCTCGCTGTAAAACCTGTATACTTTCCCAGAAAATAGCATAATAGCATATAACTTTTCATATATCTCAAATCATCATCTTTATCAAAATCCGAAAGTATGCCATGTTATATGTCAATAATAAAATCATGATGCATCAATATAACAGGTGAAATAATGAATCAACCGAAGACCCTGCTGTTGGTCCTGTTCTGTTTGATTCTATAGCTCGATATCACAATCAAACCGGAGTCACCTCGGTGACCTGTACGGCACTACTCTGGACATAATTCGGAACTACCTGAAGCAGTCTGTACGATAAGGATGGTGTAATAATACGCTCTAGTGCTTCTCTCAACAACAGCTGTATAATAATCTAAAGTCACCTACTAATCGGAATTACCTCGGTGATCTGTTCGATTAGTATGTCGGAACCTACTCATGGTCTGTACGACATGTCGGAACCCTCTCATGGTCTGTACGACATACACCTACTTGGATCCAAGGTGAGCGTACGGTGTGTGGTGAATAATATAAGCACTAACACCATGGGTGCAGGTTTGAGCTTTCAATTCAAATCACATCATCAACAATTCATATAAATAACATAACTCACCTGATACTTACCTGTGCGTCCACATCACCAATTCACATATATATATGCATCAATTATCAATTCATAAAATTCATATCATTCATATCATTCATATCACGCATATCATTCATATCATGCATGCATGGCATTTTAGAAACATACTTTCATTTAAACTCAAATTCTGGGAAAATCAATAGTATATAGGAAAATACAGAAAATACTGCCCACGCACTGATAAGTCGAAAGGTCGTAACCCCCTTGACGTCCCTGGATGCGCTCGTCCTCGGGATAGGTATCACCTATATGCGAAAAAACTATAAAAATATTATTTTAAGCACATAACCAATAATACGAAATAACTTCTCATACGGTGCTCAATTTGGGTATACGAATATACCACAGTGACTTACTCGACGTCACGGACGTCGAGGTATTTTTAGAAAACTTTTCTGAGGATGCACGCGTCCCTACGCGCCCCCACGCGCATCACCCCCAACCTTGGCTCGCCGGACTGGTTTTTCCGGCGGCCGGATTCTGGGAAAATTTCAAATGCCTCGTTCTCTTTTGTTTCTCAACCATTTTCTACACATTTTATATCAAAATGAAGATCTTGACGAGACGAACACATCCATATCTGTCTCGACCCCTAACTCGCCTGGGATTCACCAGAAAAAGCCTCGATAGTTCCGGCCTAATTTGAAAAGTTCCGTTCTCGGTCCTCCGACGTCCAATTCTTACCAACGAAGCATCCCAAGGCTCGTGAGGACCTCCTTAAGCTCGCTATGAGCTTGAAATTCCCTGAAACACACAGTTTTACATGTGCATGAACAGTGCACACTTTCGGGGTTATGGATTCACGACGATATCGAAGGTTTCAAGTTCTAAAAATGGTATATTTGAACTCAGGGACTCAAGAGGAGTTTGATTCTTACCTTAGAACCTTCTATCCGTGAAGATTTGGGACTTTAGGTCTTGGCCGTACAATTTCGAGAGGGAGAGAGAGACTGCGACGGAGAGGGAAGAGAGAGAGAGAGCACGGGGGAACAGGGAACGGAAAGGGTGTCCTTGATAGGAGCATATTTATGCGACTTAGTTAACATGTTTTCTTGCATTTACTTAGTTAGTTATTTCTTATAAGAGTGTTTTAAGCTTTTTTCGTGTGTTTGTAGGTCCTAATAACAATGTTGGAAAGAAAGTGCATTTTGGTGCAATTTGGAGCAATTTTGGGCCAAAATGGATTGCATGCATATGGAGCAAGTGGGATGGACGTTTTTGGTGTTTTAAAAAGGGTTTCAACACATGCAAAAATCTGAATAATAAAGTTGAAGTGTGGAAGTGTGCAGATACATACACTTAAGGAACAATTTGAAAGGAAAAGAAGTGAAATATGCCATTTGTTGGATTGCTTTACAAGATGTATTCACATTTTCAGCAACTACAAACATAATTGCAAGCTGAAATGATGCATAGCATGTGTAGAGGTGTAAAGTGGCCGAAAGTTGATGTTTGCAAGATGAAATGATGCAAAACATATGTGTGAAAGTTGTCTAACAGCTAGTACATGTGGAAAAGGGATGGAATACAAGGCAAATGCATCAGAAATTGAAGAATGAAGGCACATGGACAGCTACAAAGGAGTTGAATTAGCAAAAGATGAATGATTGCCTTTTGTTAAAGGCAAGACACAATGATAAAAGAGCATGTAAACTAGCTGTTTTTGCATCATTTTGGTCTTTGTTTGTATTGTTTATTGAAGCCACTTGAGTGATTCTTTGCTTTGGAGCTTCTATAAATAGGGAGTGAAGGGAAGAACATTAGAGATTACACTACATCAAAAACACAATCAGCCACACCACCCATTCTCCATCCATTCTTTTAGCCAAACCCATCTACACATTCATACACTACATCAAAAACACATTTTCAGCCATCTTTCTCTCTTTTGCCACACCCCCCCCATCCATCCTAAACACCACCATACCATCTCCCATCCACTCCTCCATACAAATACCATCCAAACTTGTCCCCAAAACCTTATGCCGCACCAAAGAGGAAGGAGGAGAAGCCTTGGACGTGCATGCCATTCAAGTTAGGATCGTTGGAGCGTTTAGGTGTTTTCTTTCTTTTGATTTCAATGTTTAAATTCTATACTCTTTGTTTTGTACGTATGAGGAACTAAACCCCCCCTTGGCTAGGGGGGATTCGAAACCATGTTTATGCTTGTTATATGATTTGATTACTTTCAATTGCGTTTCATAAGTTGTGAATTCAATTTACTTATCTACATGAATTAAAACTGATTTGTGTGTGTTGGTTGAGAGTGCACGCTTAATTTTCATGCATAAGTTTGATGCTAGGATATAAGGGAATTTCACCTAATCGTTATGAACTTATATTCAAAAGTAGTAAAGGTTGTTGATCACAATCGTGTTAAGTAAATTCTTGGCATAAGTTTCATGCAATTCATAGTAACGAGGGCCTCGCCAATGCTTATGATTTTCATAGAACTTAATGATCTTTGCTTGTATCTTTGTTATGCAATTCATACAGGGAACTTGTGAGGAATGCTTTGGGTTGTGGTATGCAATTCATCCAATTCGATAACTTTAGGAAAATCTGAGGGTTAATTAGTACAATTCACGGTTAATTTGGGGTGTTGGGAATTCATGGTTTATTGAGAAGCAATTGGAAATCGTTTTGTATGCAAGTGTGACATGTGTGGAGAAGAACCCCTTAGCTAGCTTTCCATCCATTCACTTTTATCAAATTCGTTTTAGAATCTGTTCAATTTACAAAGTTTGTTCTTGTTTTCAATTTTCGTCAAAATTCAATCCCCATTTATTTTGAAGTGTTAGATTAGTTAGAAATCAATTTAGTTTGTGTTTTTAAGTGTCTTGAGTCAAGTCATAACCCAATTTCGTCCAATTTAGTGTTAGGTGTTCAAAACTGCCCAGAAAGTGTTTTTAAGGCAGTTTTGAGTGTTTATTTGCTGTTTTGAGTCTTTTGGTTTGTTTTGGTGTTTTATAGTTTAGTTTTGCATTCTTTGAGTCTAGTTTAGTGTTTTAAACTTTGTTTTTACGTTTTGAGTCAGTTTCAAGTGATTTGGCAATCCCTCCTAATCCCCGGCCTAGAACGATCCCTACTTACATACTTTGCTACAATTGATAAAAATAAGGTTTAATTTGTGTGCTTATATATTTCGCATGAGTCCTCTGCGTGCGTGTGTGTGTGGACCATCCCAAACCAACATCTTACCCTAACCACACAATTGCAAGTCAAACTTTAATCCCATATAAATTATTTTTCAAACTTAGGAATGTATTTAAACCAATAATATGTCACACACACATACCTTAGTACTCGTTAAGGGTAATCCCGTCATTTCATGTCCTCGATAATTAAAATCCCGGGACGGGCTGTGACATTGTCACACTTGTAAATTAACTATTATAAATATTTTAATGTAATTTGATTTTTCGTACAAAATACTAAAGCACGTTAAAAATTCAAAATATTCATTTACAAGTGTAAAAAATGTGAAAAAAAATATGAGAACGCTCATGATCACATCCTCTACGCTTTGACAATGGGTAGATCGTCGTTTAGATTTTTTTAACTATCCGAACTCAAGAACAGTGTTTCTAGGGGGAGTGGTTATGTAAAAAAAAAAAATCATAATAATTAATTTACAAGTGTGATAAATGTGAAAAAAATATGCAAACACTAGTGATCTCATACTTTAGAGCATTGACTATGGTTTGATCGACTTTAGATTTTTGAAACCCTCCAAGGCCTTGTGAATTCAAAAGTGTGAAAAATATTTAAAAAAAAAATAGATAAGATCTTAATGACAAGGCTTACAACTTTCATTAAGGAGTCAACTCCGAAACTTTAATTTTTATCATTTGAAACTGTTTTTCGAAGTTTTTTTTTATGTTGAAAACATGATCATGTACTAGATTAAATAAGATGAACGATTTGGATCATTGATATCACGCTCCGATTTTTAAGCTTAGTGCAAATATTGCTTGATGTTTAGAAACTCTCTATACACAATAGAACATTCAGAACTAACCTTAAAAATCAAAATGTGATGTCAATGAAAACCATTCAACTTTTTCTGACACGCCCCAACGCTGATATTCCCCGAATACCAGGATAAACACGTGATGGCCGACACCTGAGGGTGACGAAAGCCATTAATTGATACAAAAGCTAAGAATAAAAAGTAAATAAGGGTTATGAATTTAAAATACAATGAATTAATAATTTAGGAACGTGTTCAGAGCATACAACTAACTAGAGTTCTAAAAGAATTAATATAAAATTGAATAAATAAAAGGATGTGGGTCCTACATCTAGAGGACTCGAATATGCTAATGCGAAAGCGTTGACGTCGGGATCATATGCCTCGATTCCAACTCCTGCAAGGGGGCGCAAAACAAGGGTGAGTGGACCAAGTTCATATATATATATAATACGAAAACAGTTATGAACATACTAACTCCCATGTTTATATATAATAAAAAAAAAATACTAACATAATAAGTGATAGTTTTACTGAAACCCTAGCATGCCATAAAACATCTCAACAAGTATAATGCAGAAAAACATCATATAAATCATCGCGTGTATCGTCTCGTAGATCGTCTTGTAAGTGCGGTGTTCTACTAGTAGGATCACTGAATAAATATAACTCCTGGCCCTATGCCAGCACCGTGGTCTCTGTGCTCGTAGCCAGAGATTACCAACTCCCGGCCCAATGCCTGCTCCATGTCCCTCAACCCGTAGCTAGGGATTATTTCTCCCGGTCTATCTGCCAACACCAGATCCTCGCCCCAGTCGGCATAGTATCCACTAGGTACGCACAAATAGTTACGCCTCTCATAAATAACCACTTCATAGTATAAAGTCATCCATCGTCTATACTATAAAGAGGGGTTTTGAAAACACGTTCTAGTATCCTATCGTCATCCATAAGATAGTCTACCAGTTCATGGTTTTTATAGAAAATACTATATATTAAAATATAGCTTAATATAGGCCAACAATTAATTCCTCACCAAAAACACGAGACGAAAATCAACATATTTCATAAACATGCTTAACATAAAATCAAATCATAAACTCGTAAGGCATGCTATTCATTTATGCAATTAAACCATAAAATCATATAAATTTTAGAAGGGGTCCACTCACAGTACTTAGCCTCAAAAAACTGCGCTACTAGCGAAGACGTAAACGTCACAATAATTGCCCCTAAGCACATAAATAACACATTTAGTCGAACTCTACTCAAACGATTGAATTTAGGAAAACATCACAATAATGGCCCCTAAGTTTAATGAACTAAAATAGTTTCCAATGAGACTAATTTCCTAGAAACTTAGTAGAACGTAGGTTGAGATACGAATTGATGCTAGGAAATTGAAAGGTCAGAGACATCCACGAAAGAGCCAGAGACATCAATAATAAAATTTTTGAGCATTTTCATTCACCAAAAGCAAAACAATTTAGCTAATGCAAATTCACAAATAGCAAAAGATTTACCTTTAGCTAGCTACTGATTCATAACTCGAGGAATACATTTAATGGCAGTCAAGTGGACAATAATATAAAACCTAAACACAACTTGTCAACAAGTCTTCATAAACCTACATCAAATGAATGGTCATACCGTTATGCTAACAAATCACAATACTAACCAAGAAATTTTGTAAGAATTGCAAAAGATTTCACATAAATCAAAAGCTCCCTGAGCAATTAACCAAGAATTTTTGTTAGCTTTCTTTCCAAGACATTAAAGCTAAAATAACTTCTTTTTAGACAAGCATGAAACTTGTTGCTTCGTAACATCATTAGCTAATCTAAATTCACAAATAGCAAAAGGCTTTTACTTTTAGCTAGCAACTGATTCATAACTCGAGCAATACATTCAAGGGCAGTGAAGCAGACAATAATATAAAACCTAAACACAAACTGTCAACAAGTCTTCATAAACCTACATCACATGAATGATCATACCGTTAAGTTAACAAATCACAATACTAACCAAGAAATTTTGTAAGATTTTGTAAGAATTGCAAAAGAATTCACATAAATCAAAAGCTCCCTGAGGTATTAACCACGAATTTTTGTTAGCTTTCTTTGCAGGACCTTGAAGCTAATACAACCTCTTTTTTAGACAAGTATGAAACTTGTTGGTTGGTAACATCATTAGCTAATGCAAATTCACAAATAGTAAAAGGCTTTTACTTTTAGCTAGCAACTGATCCATAACTTGAGCAATACATTTAATAGCAGTCAAGCAGAAAATAATATAAAACCTAAACACAACCTGTCAACAAGTCTTCATAAACCTACATCATATGAATGATCATACCGTTATGTTAATATATCACAATACTAACAAAGAAATTTGTAAGATTTTGTAAGAATTGCAAAAGAATTCACATAAATCAAAAGCTCACTGAAGAATTAACCAAGAATTTTTGTTACCTTTCTTTGCAGGACCTTGAAACTAATATAACCTCTTTTTAGACAAGCATGAACTTGTTGGTTGGTTTAACATTATTAGCTAATACAAATTCACAAATTGCAAAAGGCTTTTACTTTTAGCTCACAACTGATCCATAACTCGAGCTATACATTTAATAGCAGTCTAGCAGACAATAATATAAAACTTAAACACAACCTGTCAACAAGTCTTCATAAACCTACATCATATGAATGATCATATCGTTATGTTAATATATCACAATACTAACGAAGAAATTTGTAAGACTTTTGTAAGAATTGTAAAAGAATTCACATAAATCAAAAGCTTACTGAGGAATAAAACAATAATTTTTGTTAGCTTTCTTTGTAGGATCTTGAAGCTAATATAACCTCTTTTTAGAATTATAAACCTTGTTGATTGGTTTAACATCATTAGCTAATGCAAACTCACAAAATAGCAGAAGGCATTTTGTCACACCCCAATGTTTCTTTCCTTTTTCCTTCTTCATTTAATGGCGTGACAAAAAAATAAAATAAAATAAAACTACAACTCAAACCATTCCTAAATTTAAATTTTCCTCCTGATTGGTCCTTACGAGAGTTGAACTCAACCTCACAAAAGATATTTCCATTCCATAACCCAAGCCTTGAATATATTCGCAAACATCTTCACTCCAACATGTAATGCAATCCAGTATTTATTTATAACAGAGAAATCATATGCCAACACCAAGAGTTAAATAATCAACTTCATAAGCACCATCACAATGATACTAATCAAGGATATCAAATTCATGATTCAATAATATTGTGGAAGAAAATCACTTAATCAATCATAGAAACATAAGCATACAAACTTGTAAGTGAATAATTAACTTATATAGTTCTACTTAATTATTAATCTCTAAATCCCCAACCTTGACTCCCGGCAATCTTAAATCTCTTTCCTTAGCTTTCCCGAGCTCTAAGGCACTGTCGATTCTAAAGCCGAATGTCAGAGTAAAAGGACATGACAAACAAACCAAACATTTAGAATATTGTAAGATAAAATCACTGTTCAACTTCCCTAACAAAAGGAAACTGCAAAAAGCTAAAGTTTGTTCTAGTTTTGTGGACACAAAACGAGCAGTTTTTTGCCTAATCAAATATCGATGAAAATTTATGAGTTTATACTGTTTTGAAAGCTTGAAGAACCATCTTTCCAACGATATAAAATTTGTTAAAAATCGAGCCTCGAAGTGAGAGAAATCATGAGTTAAAACAGCAAGTATGTGTAGAACAACTGCACCCGAGTTTTACACGGATTCAAAGGCACGTCTTTTAACATGGGTTTGACCCGTCAAATCTCACTGAAAATCTTCGGATAAATACTCGACATAAAGCTTTTGAATCCATCTTCAATTCTACGGAAAAAGAATTTGAAAATAAGCTTTGTAGTGAAAGAAAATAGGGACGAAAGAAGGCACTACGAAATTGAAAGATCTGAAATCTGCACCTAGAAAATTACGAACACTTTGAAACTTAGATTCTTTTGATTTTCCATAGCTTCTCACAGGATGATAAAAACATGAAATAGGTACTAAAAGGGTTTGGTTTCAGATCCAAAGAGAGAATACAAACATGGTAAATCAAATTGAAAAGAATTACTCAAGACACCCAAAATGAAAGATCTTACCCTTAAGCTTTCCTCTGCAAACTTGAACCTATTTCTTTCTTCTTCAGGGTTCTCACTCAAATTGTGACAACCCGTCCCGTTTAAGTTTACAGGTTTTACGGAACGAAAGGGGCAGGGTTGTAATTTCCTTTGGTTGTGGGTTTTGGTTTAAAATATTGTTTTATTTGGTGTTAAATGGTGTGCCTTGTGGGCCCCCTTCCCTATTTGGTTCCTCGGTTTTCCCCTCCTCTTGTATGTGGTTGCCACGTTTTCGCCACACAACTCTTGGATCCCTCTCTTCTCTTTCCCCAAGCTCACTCTCCTTTTTTTCATTCTCGAATCTCTCTCCCTCTCCCCGATTGACTAACACCCACACACACACCCTTTTGGAGTTGAATGACGGTGGAGACAACACCGTGAAACACTACCCTCGACCACCTCCTCAACCTCAAAATCCGGCCGACTCCGACCACCCCACGACTTGTCGAAGGTACAAATCTCTCCTTCTCACCTCTACCTTCAATTTCATAGGTAAATCGTAGGCTAGGGTGTGGTTTCAACGAAACGGGTCAAATCCAACCCGAGACCCTTAAACGAATCTGGAAACCCAAACCCCAACCGGGCCGTTGGGCACTGAAATCGGCCCATTTATGAAACCCAAAAGCCTTTTGAACCCACCCAAAACCAGGCCTTTGGGCCGAGTTGACTTGGGCTTTCGACCCAGTGAACCCAGGCTTCTGGGCCTTAGAACACTAGGCCCAACCTCTTGAACCAAGGCCTTCGGGTTGTGTGAAATGAGCCTTCAGCTCAGAGAACCTAGGCCTAAACCCAATGGAAGCCCAAGCCCAGAATCCGAGCCCAGATTCGACTCGGATTCGGCCCAACACAGTTGGATCCCAGAACCCTTGGCCGTGCGTGAACCTGCGCATGAGGGCATACCTTGGCCAGCGTGTGGAGCACATGCGCCACTGTCCACAGTGGCACCGACGACTTTTCCTGGCGTGTGAAGGTGCGTACTGCGACGCGTGGGGTGCCTGAGGTCCCCTTTTATGTTTTTCAACGTTCTGAATCCGTTTATGACATCCGTTTCTTGAAATTCAATCATTTGAATATAGTGTTATTAATTGGACCCTTTATGTGCTAAGGTGCATTTAATATGGTGATTTTGTCTTTGCTAGTTTGCGTGGCTCTTCGATGACAAAGTATCTGTGAGTGGACCCCTTCTAAAATGCATGTTTTATTAGTAGAAATGCATACATGAAAAACATGATTTAATGATTACGTTTTATGAAATGTTTTATAGATTTACACTTTATGATTATCATGCTTACTGAGAATATTTAGGAATACCATATTTTATCGAACTTATGTTCTTTGTAGTATATATGATGGATGACTATATATTGCTTATGAACATGCTTTTACACTTCTTTATAATATATATGATGGATGACTATATGCTATGAAGATGTCTTTGAGATATATATATATATTTTTTTTTTTATGTTGGAAAGAATATATTCAATGTTTTTGTGCGTATCTAGTGGTCACTGTTCTGCCTACGGGCGATGATACTTATATTGGTTTTGGCCGAGCGTAGGTTGGTGCGTACGGGTAATGATACTTATATTGGCTTCGACCGGGCGTAGGTGCCTAAGGGCGATGATACTCGTATATTGACTTTTATCGAGCGTAAGTTGGTGGCTTCGGCTTGGAGATGTTTATATTGGCTTTTGCCGGGCGTAGGTTGGTGGCTTCGACCGTGAGATACTATTACATGATACCACTATTTAGCACATTATACGATGTATGTTTCATGAGAAGTTTTATGGCATGCTAGGGTTTTCGGAAAACCTATTAAATATTATACTATTGAGTTTTCATAAACTTTGGGGGTTAGTATGTTGATTAACTGTTTCAGTATTATATATATCAACTTGGTCTACTCATGTTTTGTTTTGCGCCCCCCTCAGGACTTAGAATCGAGGTTTACAATCCCGGCGTTAAGGCACTTCCGCATGGGCATCTTCGAGTCCTCTCGTTGTAGGACCTATTCTTTTATCCATTCAATTTTATATTCTTCCCTTACTTGTTTTAGATTAATTGTATGCTCTGAACACGTTCCTCAATTGCATAAGCATTGTATTTAAATTTATAAGTCTTATTTATTTCTTGTTCTCATGCATTCTAATATGGTTTCGTTACCTTCGGGTGTCGGCCAGCACGTGCTTACCCTAGTGTTTGGAGAATATCAGGGTTGGGCGTGTCACAAATTCTCTCTATAAACTGAACGAAAACCTGCTATGAAAATCCCTATTCAAAGTGTAACTATTTATAGGTGGACAATTAAGATTCAAGAACAATACCCAATAATCAAAATTGGCACGAAAACACTATATAAACCCCAAAATTGCAAAGCAGCTTAATCTACGATAATAAAAAATGAGCCGTGAGCGAGCCGACGTAGAGCGGATCAGTGTGGTTCTCAGTCAACTCCCTTCCTCTTCCCCTGATGTACCGCCAGCTTCCTTCCCCTTCCTTTTCCAGAAAATTTCCTAAGTTTTACCCGCGAATTTTACAGGTAATGAGAAACACTCAAACACTCGGTTCCACCCCCTACACTTGGCTCATCTCCTCCGTCCGATTTCTGTCCGCACCATCTGTCCGCACCGTCTGTCTGCACCTTAGACACACCCTTATGTTTTGTTTGTTTAAACTTTAACCGCATTTCAGGTGGCCCATAAATTAGTCCAACCAGCGGACAAAACTTTAAAGACAATGGCAGTTGAATTTGCTGAATATCAGGTAAACCCTTTACACTCTTTCCCATGATGATCAGTTAACATAATGATGACACTTCTAAGCTGACAGATTATTAATGGTAATTGACAGTTAAGCATAATTTATTTCGGCCATTTTATTTTTTCATAAAATGTTCCAGGTTTGTGTCGACTTATTTATCACTACCCAGTCAGACTCATACATAGACATTGCTTCTGTCTCTGTCATACCAAGAACAACTGGAGGGCAGGTACTACTAAATTTGCTTCTATCACTTCCCATACATCTGGCATCAAATTTCAACCTGGTATCATTTTGGTTGAGGGTTTTCTCTTATGAATTTTCTAATTTTTTTCACCTTTCTGTTATTTCTAATCTACATATCCACCATCTAAAATAAATCTGTGATATCATATTTGAGAAGCATCTGCCATTTGTAACTATAGATCATTTACACATAGTCGTCTAACTGTTTGGGTTATGATTTCAGTTTTACTATTATTACCCCTTCTCAACTGTCTCCGATTCTCAAAGCTCTACAACGATAAAGGTTTTGAGGCGGTGATGCGTGTAAGATACAGCCAGGTAAGTTTCATTGAACAGCTTCATTCTCCTGTATTAGCTAATGATTGGTTATCGTTCTTTCTATAGATTATTCTAGCAGGATAAGTTTTTTTTTTTTTTTTTTCCTTCAATTTCAGGGTATTCATATTCAAGAGTACCATGGAAGATTTTGCAAACGTATTCCTACGGATGTTGACCTGCCTGGGGTTTGTACATATTCTACAAAATCCGTTATTAGCAACACATAAAACTATTTTTTCTTACTTATCATATATCTTCCATGGAAGTTAAAATCTCCCCAACCCCTGGTTGTGTTGACCGACAGTGACAGTAAAATCAAGATTATTCAATCTAAAAGAAAATTAATCTTGCTGCATAATCATAGCTTCTTTGTCTAATTTTCAGTTTTTTGGTTTTCATTTTCCTCAGTCTCTCTCTATATAACTCCTTCCTTTTCCTTTTTCCTTATACATTGAAAAGAGTGACAGTGGCTCTTATAGTGTTAAATCCTATAACGATCCGATTAGTTATCGTATTGACCCGAAACCCGTTATTTTCGTATCGTTTACGTATCGTATTTATGGGTTGTGTGAGAAATTGTCAGGTCTAAGGAAAAGCATTCCTCTTCCATTGTGGAAATATATTGCACATAATCATCACTTAGCTTCTTAGAGATTTTGTACATATATCGATACATGGTCGTGTTCCTTTTTCAGCATTAATCAAAAGTACGGGGCTACGAACTGATGGAAATTTATATGAGCGGTCCTTCTGGAGCAATCATGTTTCTTCCCCTTCTGTTCCTTCGGCAGTTCCATTGGTGTACCCTAGAATGGTGGGCTATTCATGACCTCGAATGAAAATGTTGGAAGCTAACCAACTCCTGGAGTTGAGGGATCGAAGGTAGCAAGGAGCTCTTGAGCAAAGGGTGTTGTCTGCATCGAACAAGGAAGAAGAAGAAATGAAGGGTTGGCCTCCAACGGCTAGTTTTTGTTTAAATGTGTGAGTGACAAATATACACTCCAGATTAGATCACTTAAATTCCAATGAAGGGCTAGGATTTAATCTAGAGTAGTAAGGTGATTTAGTGTTTAAATATTGTCTAATCACCAACTCTTTTACACAAGTATGGGTGATGGAAATGTACCATACCCTTACACATTTTCTCTACTTAATGAAGTATGGTTGCTGCATTTTCTGCACATCCTTGAAGTTGAAAACCACACTCCAATATCCTTTCAATTCTCTACCATTCTACCCCAAGAAACTGATCCAAAACAATAACCAAAATAATCTAAACAAACAAACTTTATCATGGTATCAGAGCTCAGTTTCTGATCTGAAAACTTTCTGGGCGTAATCTGTGCAAGTTAAGACTTTTGGGAGCACCAACGAAGTGTCCTCAACAACAACAACCAACAAACAATTCTGAAAATGAAGGGATCTAACAGTAGCAGTGAGCTAAAAGCTCCAGTCTTTGATGGGGATAATTATGATTTTTGGAGAATAAGAATGACAACCATTTTCAAATCCTATGATCTATGGGATATGGTTCAACACGGGTATGAACTACCTGAGATGGAGATCGATGCTCTAGAGGAGGATCTCACAGAAACATAACTCAAAACATTGAAGCAGAATCAGATGGAGGATGCTAGAGCACTTTGAATCATTCAAGGTGCTGTCTCAAACACCATTTTCCCAAGGATAGCAAATGAAGAGACTGCAAAGGGAGCTTGGGAAGTTTTACAGCAAGAGTACAGAGGAGACACTAAAGTCAGAAAGGTAAAACTTCAGTCCCTTAGAAGAGATTTCGAGTATACAAGAATGAGGGAAAATGAGCTGTTAAAAGACTACTTCACTAGGCTGTTTGATGTTGTAAACAAGATTAAAACATATGGTGAGGAACTGCCTAATGAGAGAATTGTCCAGAAATTGTTGATTAGTTTGACTAAACCTCATGATTCAATAGTGAGTGTTATTGAAGAAACCAAAGACACTACAACTCTCAGTGTGCAAGATGTGATGGCATCCTTAAGAGCTTTTGACCAAAGACTCGAGAGGCATGCTGATTTTGCACCAAAGAAAGCCTTTCAATCACTCAATGTTGGATCTGGTAGTCAAGCCAATGGAAGTAATCAGAAACCATAGTGGAAAGGCAAGAACAAGAAATGGGAAGGAAAAGGGTATCAAAACTCTAGACCTAACAAAGGCAGCAACATTAATGCAGGTCCAAAAACCAAACAACAATGCAAACATTGTGACGAATTTCATCTTGGAGAGTGTTGGTTCAAAGACAAGCCTAGGTGCCACAAATACAACAGGTTTGGGCACATTATAAAGGACTGCAGATCAAAGAATGTGCAGCAAGTGAACTGTGCAAACCAAGTGGAAGAAGAAGGAAAATGTGTTATGTGCTTTCAGTGCAAAAGTGGAGAAAAACAATGAAGTGTGGTACATTGATAGTGGCTGCAGCAACCACATGACTGCACATGAGTCATTACTCATTAACATTGATGCAAACTTCACTGGAAAAGTGAAAATGGGAGATGGAAACATTGTCAAGGCCACTGGAAGAGGAACTCTAGTTATCAACACCAAGAAAGGAAGAAGATGCATAAGGAATGTGATGCTAATGCCAGAACTGGATGAAAATCTACTTAGTGTGGGTCAAATGATGGAGCATGGGTACTTTCTACTCTTTAGGGGAACTGTGGTTGAGATCTATGATGATAGATCCCTATCAAATTTGGTGACCAAAGTGGAAGTGAAAAACAGAAGTTTTCCACTTGTGTTAAAGTACTTAGAAGAAGTGGCAAGGAAAGCAAGTATGGCAGGTTATATGAAACTATGGCACAAGAGGTTTGGTCACTTAAACATGACAAGCCTAGAAAATATACAAAAGTATGAAATGGTACAAGGGATACTTAAGATGGATCACTGCAATGAAACCTGTGAAGGATGTGCATTTAGGAAGCATCACAGGGATCCATTTGAAGTTAGAAAGGCTTGGAGGGCAACAAAGCCACTCGAATTGATTTACACAGATGTATGTGGACCAATGCAAACAACAACAATTAGTGGAAACAAGTATTTCCTAACCTTCATTGATGACTACTCACGCATGAGGTTCAAGTTTGAGGTATTCACAATATTCAAGAAGTTCAAGGCAATGGTGGAATTGCAAAGTGGATACCAAATCAAAAGACTGAGAAGTGATAGGGAAGGTGAGTACACCTCACATGAGTTCAATGCATTCTGTGAAGATGTGGGGTTGGAGAAGCAACTCATTGTGGCATATTTACCACAACAGAATGTGATTGTAGAAAGGAAGAATATGACTATAGTTGAAATGGCTAAGTCTATGATGCATGAGAAGAACATGCCTTATACATTCTGGGGTGAAGCTGTGAACACCTCAGTGTACCTATTGAATAGGTGCCCTACTAAAGCACTGGACAAGAAGACACCATTCGAAATGTTCAGTAGAAGGAATCCTTCTGTGAAGCACCAGAGAGTGTTTGGCTCAGTGTGCTACACTCTCATCCCTCACCAACTAAGGCACAAGTTGGAGAAATCAAGTTGTTTGTACCATACTTGACCAATCCCGAAACTACCGAGCATCGGTCAACGTTATACCGTCAAGGACCCAGAAGAGTTTCCTTCCAACCAGGAGGCCAATCACAGCGCGACACGTGTCGACATTAGAAGCCAATCATAGCGCGACACGTGTCAACATCAGAAGCCAATCATAACATGACACGTGTCAATGTCAGAACAAAGCTGTAAACTCTCTTCTATAAAAGGAGATCATTCTCCCACAATATTTCCTAATGTCATTTGTACTAAATCATTCACTAGTACTCATTAAAGGAGAGATTGAACCTATGTACTTGTGTAAACCCTTCACAATTAATGAGAACTCCTCTACTTCGTGGACGTAGCTAATCTGGGTGAACCACGTACATCTTGTGTTTGTTTCCCTATCTCTATCCATTTGGATACTTATCTACACTAGTGATCGGAGCAATTTAGCGAAGGTCACAAACTTGACATTTTCTGTTGTACCAAAGTCCTCACTGATTTTGTGCATTAACATTTGGCGCCGTATGTGGGAACGACACTTATTCCCATTCTTTTCAGCTTTGTTAAGCTGGTTTCCACCATTCGTACACTCTCTTTTGACCAGGCATCCCTTTCCATCATGAGGAGCGAATGAAGCCACAACACACAGAATGACACCCCTCTTGCACCTGGTGCGAAGCAACGAAAGAATGAACAAAAGAAGTTTGCTCTTCAGGCTAAAGTCGATGAGCTGGAGGCTCAGAACAATAAGATAGCGATGAAGAATGAGATCCTCCAAGAGCAGTATGATAAGGTCTTCGAGATGCTCCACGAGGCTAGATATACTAAAACACATGAGCTCATCACCCCTGTAGAAGTCAACCAGCAACTGGGTGCCCCCCAACACGGAGGGTCATTTGCCCTCGACATGGGTATTTCTGTTGAGGAGTGAGCTACTCATCGAAATGGAGACCAACATGAGACTTCTCTTAACCCAGTTGCTTCAACCCGAAGCAGGAGAAGTGGAGAAAGGCACATCCTTACAGAAGGAGTGGAAGAATCGAAAGCCGTCTTTCGCGACTGTCGAGACTTCCTAAAGCAACGTCGAGACAATCCCATCCATGTAAGCTCGAAGTTCAATGACTCAATGGTCTCTGAAAGACTCGGTCCCCTCCTATGTCCCAGACCGGCTACCAATTTGGGGAAGATGCAATAAGTCCTAAAGAAACACGAAGGTATAGGAGACTCAGAGATGTTCCGATAGACATACCTTGGAAGTCAGTACGACAAGTCCAGGGAAAAATCACATGCTTTTGATCAAACCTTCCTACTTCCAAGAAGAGATGAAGATTTACGAAAGAAAGCTCCAGTGGTACATGACTCCACTCAGGACCCTCTTGTCCTACAGCTTCTTAAGGAAGTAAACAAGTTGAAGGCCAAACGACAAGCTGAGATACCTGATTAGAACCATCATAGGCCTGGCCCTCTTACAAGGAGGATCCTCGACACCCCTTCCAAGCAAAGACAAAGCAGAAGCTTGGCTTGTAAGTCTATACTGGAAATGAGGACCCAAATGAACACCTTAACCTCTTTGAGTCCACCATGGCATACCGGATGCACACCGACGAATAGTGATGTCTTCTCTTCCCCTCCACCCTCTCTGGCGGAGCTCTAAACTGGTATTGCCGTCTTCCACCTGAGACGGTAGACTCATTTGAGGAATTGAGGAAACTATTTGTTTCTCAACACATTTTCCAGACCGATTGCTTGCACTCTGCGGATGACTTGTACACTATTCGTCAGAAGCCAGACGAGTCATTACCTATGTATGCTGGCCGCTTCAGCCATGAGTATTCCTATTGTGCCGAGGCAGAAGTCAAGATTGCCCTCAAAGCCTTCACGACAGGCTTACGTGACTGTTTCTTTAAGTACATGATCAATGCTAACACTTGGAATACTTACTCTGAGGTGATGGCGCAGACTTATAACCAAGCCTCCGCCGAGGCAAGGACATACCAAGAGAAACTCCCAACAACCCTCCCCTATTAGCAAGTGGGAAGTGGAAGCCAGACCCACCCAAATGAGAAGACCTCAACCTTCCAAACGGCAGTGGTGCCTCCCCCTGCCTTACTTAATACTTTGCCAATTCAACAGACATATCAATCCTAGGGCAAAAGGAAATATTTCCATCCTCACCAGTCTCATTTTAGAGTTTTGTGAAGACGATACCACACTTCGGTACTTAGAGTTTTATGATTACGCAGTGGCTTGGATCTTGCAAGTCCCCAACCGAGGAGCTTCCCTCACTCGGGAACTTAGAGGAGCATTGTTTGTACCATACTTGACCAATCCTGAAACTACCGAGCACCGGTCAACGTTATATCGTCAAGGACCCAGAATAGTTTCCCTCCAACCAGGAGGTCAATCACAGCGCGACACGTGTCGACATCAGAAGCCAATCATAACACGACACGTGTCAATGTCAGAACAAAGCTAGAAACTCTCTTCTATAAAAGAAGATCATTCTCCCACAATATTTCCTAATGTCATTTGTACTAAATCATTCACTAGTACTCACTAAAGGAGAGCTTTAACCTATGTACTTGTGTAAACCCTTCACAATTAATGAGAACTCCTCTACTCCGTGGACGTAGCCAATCTGGGTGAACCACGTACATCTTGTGTTTGTTTCCTTGTCTCTATCCATTTGCATACTTATCCACACTAGTGACCGGAGAAATCTAGCAAAGGAACTTGACACTTTCTGTTGTACCAAAGTCCTCACTGATTTTGTGCATCAACACAAGTAATAAGGGTGTATTTGTAAGCTATGGTACCAGTGAGAAAGGGTACAGAGTTTATAATGTGTTAACTCAGAAGATAATCCTATCAAGGGATGTTATCTTTGATGAAGACTCAACGTGGAACTGGGAAACAAGGGTAGAAGAAAAAGACAATGTCTCTCTACAACTTGACCTCAACAAAAGGCAAACAAGGGAGCCTATGGAGACCTCAGTTCAAGAAGAAGTCACAGATAATGGTGATATACAATGGACTTCGCAACAAACTACTATGAGTCCACAATCAAGTCAATCACAGATAACAACTCCAAGCTCAACTCCAGTGAGATTGAGAACCCTGTATGATATTTATGCTACATGTAATTACTGTGTAGTAGAACCAGAAACATATGAAGAAGCTGAGAAAGACAAAGCTTGGAAGAAAGCAATGAAGGAAGAGCTTGAAATGATAGAGAAGAATGACACTTTGGAACTTGTAAATCGACCAAGTGACAAGCCAGTGATTGGAGTGAAATGGGTGTACAAAACAAAGCTTAACTTAGATGGTTTTGTGCAAAAGAACAAGGCCATGTTGGTGGCCAAAGGTTACTCACAGAAACCAGGTGTAGATTTCAATGAAACCTTTGCTCCAGTAGCAAGGTTAGACACCATAAGGACTTTGATAGCCTTAGCAGCCAAGAAGGGTTGGAAGTTACATCAATTGGATGTCAAATATGCATTTCTAAATGGAGTGCTATAGGAGGAGGTGTTTGTGGATCAACCTCAAGGGTTCACAAGTCAAGAGTTTCTAGAAAAAGTGTACAAGTTAAGGAAGGCTTTCTATGGCCTAAAGCAAGCTCCAAGAGCTTGGTACAGTGAGATTGATTCCTATTTCACTGAAAAAGGATTTTAGAAAAGTCCTAGTGAAGGTACACTTTACACCAAGACAGAAAGCAACAACAAGACATTCACTGTCTCAATCTATGTGGATGATGTTGTCTACACCTGGAAATGATGCTGCAATGATTGAAGAGTTCAAAGAAGAAATGATGAAGAGGTATGAAATGACTGACCTAGGCCTCTTGCATCATTTTATTGGCATTGGGGTAATTCAAGAGGCAAACAACATCTTCATTCATCAAAGGAAGTATGCTGAAACCTCGCTTGAAAAGTTTGGTTTGAAGGGTTGCAAACCGGTTTCTACACGTCTAATTGCAAATAAGAAACTTAAGAATGATGATGGAAGTGAATCTACAGATGCTAGTCTCTACAAGAGCATTGTTGGTAGTCTATTGTACTTAACTGCAACAAGGCCAGATCTAATGTTCTCAGTAAGCCTACTTTCTAGGTTTATGCAGAATCCTAGCAAGATACATATGGGCACAGCTAAGAGAGTGCTGAGATATGTTCAAGGAACACTAGATTATGGGATCAAGTATGAAATGAGGAAGCCAACTATCCTAATTGGATTTTGTTATAGTGACTGAGGTGGCAATGAAGATGATAGCAGAAGCACATCGGGCTACGCTTTCACATTTGGTTCACAGGTGTTTTCGTGGGCCTCTGTGAAGCAACAAAGTGTTGCACTGTCCACAGCTGAGGCGGTGTATGTGAGTGCATCAGAAGCAACGACTCAAGCTATTTGGCGAAGGTTTATACTCAAAGATTTTGGCGAATTACAGGTTGATGCTACACCACTCTTGTGTGACAACACCTTGCAATTACCATGACCAAAAACCCAGTTTTCCATTAAAGAATAAAGTACATCAAGAGAAGATATCATTTCATCATAGAAGCATTGCAGGACAACACAATCAAACTAATCTATTGCAGCACAGTTAGATCGCAGACATATTCACAAAAGCACTACTGAATGAGAGATTCAATTACCTGAGGGGTTTGCTCGGAATGACTCCTACAAGCAGTTTAGAAGGGAGTGTTGGAAGCTAACTAGTTCCTGGAGTCGAGGGATCGAAGGCAGCAAGGAGCTCCTGAGCAAAGGGTGTTGTCTGCATCGAACAAGGAAGAAAAAGAAATGAAGGGTTGGCCTCTAACGACTAGTTTTTGTTTAAATGTGTGAGTGACAAATGTACACTCCAGATTAGATCACTTAAATCCCAATGAAGGGCTAGGATTTAATCTGGAGTAGTAAGGTGATTTAGTGTTTAAATATTGTCTAATCACCAACTCTTTTACACAAGTATGGGTGATGGAAATGTACCATACCCTTACACATTTTCTCTACTTAATGAAGTATGGCTGCTGCATTTTCTGCACAGCCTTGAAGTTGAAAACCACACTCCAATATCCTCTCAATTCTCTGCCATTCTACCCCAAGAAACTGATCCAAAACTATAACCAAAATCATCCAAACAAACAAACTTTATCAGAAAATGGTGCTTCATTTAACTTCCTGTTTAATTCTTTGAGGTATGCATTTTCATATTCGCTGGTAGCTTCACTACAATAAAAATGGCCACTGCGCACAATAAATTATATGTGCCCTTTGAGACCAAAGAGCACCAACAAATGTGCCCATAAACCAATAGCAACAATGCAGCTACTATCTTTGTGTATGTGCCCTCTATGGGCGTCACCTTTGACCAATGGGCACAATATGGTCTTTGATGCCCAAAACGCTCAGCACAAATAGGGGTTCTTTTGTGTCTCAATTCTGACAGTTCTGACAACACTGACTTTTTCCAAGCCATGTTAGCACAGTTTTGTTTTTGTGCCCAATAGGTAAAATATTTTAAAAAAATATATTCAAATATTAAAAAAATGCTTTTACAATTTAGTTCTACAAACAATCAATTCATACGAATAATGAAAACAGGCATTTCTGAACACTTGAATATTTCCCAGAAAGCTTTTACTTCATCCCATCTTGTTCCACAAATAAATTAATCAGCCGGTCTATATAGAATATGGGCCTCTTCCTGCTAAGGTTATGAATAAAAACCTCAAAGATAAAGAAACCACACAACTTACAAGAACAACGAAAATGAAAGGAGAATACATGAATATCAAAGTAGATGTATTTTCTCTAAAATGATTTGAATAAGTTCACAATATCACTTGCAATTTTGAAAACTCATTCTTAACAATTGTATTCATGATATCAATAGGTAGAATGTTAAATCTACAGTCATGTGATTTAAGTATAGTCGTCAGACACCAGAATAAATACACCATAAATTCAAACCACTTGCACATTCCATCTCAAATTACACACAAATTGACCTTATGCGTTCATCAATGGAGACATGCAATATACATAACACATTCATGAGCTTGCAAACAGTAGACTAAAACCACTGATGCATGAACGCGCTGAAATCAGAAAGGACTACTTTCATAGATTTATGCGAGACATAACCTAATTCATATTTTAGGCATGCACAAGCAGCACATTTACAGATCAGCCAAGTTTAGGCTCAAATAATTGCAGGGAAGAATTTTACCTTCAAGGGCGTGAGGATCTATGAGACACTTCTTGTATAGACGGATTTGCATTGGGATTTGTAGTGAAGATGAAGGAGAGAAAGTCCTACATAGAGAAGCAACCACATGCATGAGGATTTCATGGATCAGACTGAACAAGGAAGGTTAATGGACAAGAAAAGTACAAGGAGATTTATCGGGCTTACCTTTTGGGTGTCGATTGCAGCACTGAGGTGGTACTAAGCTCAAGGAATTGCTAAGACTCCATGGTTGCGTTGGATTTACAATTTATGAGTTTTGGGTTGCAGCGTTACAAAAAAAAAAAGAAATGCAGGAGGATGCAGCGGATCTGCAACGATGAAAGTGATTTTGGGTTGTGGCTCTACTAATTCTGATGGCACAACTGGGATTTGCTTGGAAGAAATGAGGGAAGAGCCTTAAATCTAAGAGAAATAAGTGAAGAGCGACTCCGGACCTTACCTCAGTAGGGAAAGCAATGAACTCGCCGGAACTCTCTCGGATTCGAGACGGAGCTTTGATTCTTCGATTTGAGGTTTGAGTCTAAGTTCTGGGACTCTGGGTTCTAGTTCCGTGTTTGGTGTGAGGTTGGGACGAGGATGGTGGTGATTTGGTGTTCGAAGTCGTCGGAGAATGTGGTGGCTGTGTTGCTCGGGGAGAAGCGAGCCAAAAGAGAGAATAGAAAGATGAGGGACAGAGAGAGAAGAGAGAAGAGGAACCGAGGGAGAAGAGAGACATGAGTGGGGATGGCAGAAAGAAGTGAGGGGAAAATGAAGGGTTTTGCACGGAGAAGAGAGACTCACACGTGGGTAGGTCCCACGACACACCACTAAAACATAAACAATATTAAAATAATTCAAATGCACAAATCCATAATTGTGCCAACATAAGAGATGCAGAGTTTGAGTGTGAGTAATGGGGATGGCAGAAAGAGAGTGAGGGGAAAATGAGGGGGTTTGCGCGGGGAAGAGGGACTCACACGTGGGTGGGTCCCACAGCACACCACTCAAACATAAATAATATTAAAATAATTCAAATGCACAAATTCATAATTGTGCCAACATATTCTTTTGTTGTATGAGAAGTGAAATGATTTATAATTTATTACTATTTACTAGACACAATTTTTAAAATTTGTGTCACAAAAAGGAAATTTATAATTATTAATATTCAATGGGCATTTATTTTCAAATTGTGTCATTTGTCTATCTGAAGACCTACTACACCTTTGTACGGTTAATTAGACAGATGACCTTATAGACATAATTTTTTGTTATGTGTCACTGCATGAAGGACTTCTAATACAATTAAAAAGTATAAACACTTACGATAAAGACAAAAATCATATCATCAAGTATCAAAAACCAACTTGCAGGAAGATTAGAATCTAAAAAGCAATTGAAAAAGATAAGAATCTAACAAGCATTCATTGTAGATTCAACGTAAATCTAAAACATGTCACTTAGTACTACGATCTGGTGGTATTTCTCTTCACTTGTAAGTAAGAGGTTTTAGGTTTGATTCTCGCCAAATGCGGATTTGAACTACAGTATTGTTAGCCTATTTTGAGATTAGAACACTGCACAACATTAAATAGCATTATTTACCACAATTTTATAATATATTTTATAATCTAATTTTTTGTGTGTGCTAAATGTAAAGACAAAAAAAGCTGACAAACCAATTTTATTGGTTTGTTGACTTATTCGAATAAATTTCGACTCCGAAATTTTTTCAAGAACTGATCCAAGATCCAATTGGTAAAGCCCTGTAATTTGACAGCAGAAAGTATCAAATAGGAAAATAAATTTAGAAAACATCCACTTGATCCAAACAGTGGATTTGCTAGGTGGGGCACCTTGATCAATAAAAACTAATACTAAAATATGATTGGTTTCTAGACTAATGAAGGAAGACACGAACACTGTGCCTATAAAATCAAATGATTTAAATATAGTAAATTAGAGGGCACGAAAAAGTTTTTTGTGTTTTTGTAAATTAATAAAAAATTAGTATTACGAATATCCATAAATAGTGACACAAATTTTTTTGTTCAAATTTTAATAGGCACAGATACATTTTTGTTTAGACACTAACTAATGTGCCTTTTTGTTCAGAAAGCACATTTGTGATAGTTTTGTGTTCATTGACATCTAAGAGCACCAATATATATTTGTGCTCAATGAAAATGCAAAGGGCACATATCAATTGTGTTCTTAGCCCATTTTTGTTGTAGTGCTTCCATCAATGTACAGGAGGGTGATGAGTCTCTAATTCCTCCGGTGATTCCGCTTTCTAGAGAACATTTGAGTGACGAGGGAATTTATCTTCTCGAAAATGGCGAGGACTGTTTAATTAATATATATATATATATATAGGGAACTTGGTGGATTCTGGAATTTTACAACTGTTTGGAATCACCTCTGCGGATGAACTTCCTACTCAGGCCTTATCATTTACTGTTTTGGTTTCTTATCTTCTACCTGACATAATTGAAAATTACAGTTGTGAACTTTTTCTCCCGGGACCTGTTTCGGTTCACTAGAATGAGAGGTCTGGATGCTTATTTCACCTTTTTATTTATTATTATTTATTAATGAGACAATACCTTATTCATCACTATTTATTGTTTTTATATTTAAATTGCATGGTATATGATCTTTGAGATTTGATAAACGAGGGTGCATGAGTTGTCTTCATTCTCTTGGACTCTTCGCCCAGTTTGTGCTACAGCAGTATCATAATCCATTATCGAAGAAGCTGAATGATGGGGTAAATGAAATACGGCGCCAGAGATGTTCCTACCTTCTGTATGACTGATATTATTTCGTTAGTGATTCCTTGTTCGTAAGGAAGAAATAAATTGCAGCATTTATATTCCCTTTTTTGGTGTTTACAACTGTTAAAAATTAACGATTCCTAAGTTGTCTAATCTTTGTGTAGCTTAAAATTATGCAAGAAATGAGATCAATCGGGTAATGAATGAGACAACTACTATCCCTACATGTGAAATGAGTGTAAAAGGAGGACCCTCAATAATCTATTCCACCCATGCCGTAGGCACAATTTACTGAACAATTATAGAGGACAGAGAGGAGGAAGGCCGGCGGCATGGAGGATGGAGATGTGTAATTGTGAGGGTGTGTGTTATTTCACCTCATTGTGCCTTTATTTATAGTAGTTGGGAAGGAAAATTCCTTACCCCAATAGGATTACAACTCTAAGGTGTAGTCAAATGAGGATTTTAAAGGATTTTAAAAAACTTTAGAATCATGGTGTAATCAACTAGGATTTTAAATATTTTAAAAAGAATCCATTCAAATACAGAGGTAGTCAATTAAAGGATTTTAAAAGACTTTAGAATCCTAGTATAGTCAACTACCTAGGATTTTAAAGAATTTTTATAGAGTCCATGCAAATCTATAGTATTAAAAAATTCGTAGATTTTGAAAGATTTCTTCCAATAAGAGATTTTGTAGGATTTGAGATGAGATTTTAGGCACAACAAAATCCTACCACCACGCCTATAATTTCTTTTCAACCCCTTCGTTCTTTCTCTCTCTCCATTCTGCAACTCGATCTTTATTTCTCACTCTCAATTTTCTTCCAAACATAGAACCTGCCAACCTGATTTCCTTTCACGTTCATCCGTCATCGTCCCAGTTGCAAACTTGAATATTTTGAATTGTACAATATTTTTTGAAATTTTTATTTCCTTTATTTTGGACTGTGTAATAGTATTTCTTGTAATGCTTTGATGGGAAGTGTTAATGATTACTAGCAGTTCTTGTAATGATTGTAATGATTATCCGTTCTATCTGAAGGTTGTAATTTTTTTTACCATGTTAATTGAATTCTTGGAAATTACTACTAAGAATCTTATTGTCAATTAAAGCTTTCTATTATTTTTCATGTAATCATGTGTTAGTGTAAGGGTGCAAACATCTTCCAAAGCCTATTTATATTGTTATTTATATAGACATATTTGATTGGCTTATATTTCCATATCAATATATATATATGTTGGAAGCCTTTAAGGGAAGGGATCCCCATTTTTAAATAAAAATGGGGATTAGTTATGGGGTCCACATAATATCGAACTTTAACGATCTAAACCGTCTGTTTTTCAAGTTGCACCTAATAGATCATCTTTGCAAAATATTAGCAAAATCGAAAATAATTAAGAATTCTAGTTGGGTTTAAAAAAATTAGCGAATACTTTGTTATATAAGAAACAATGAAATTTTATTTTGATAATTAAATGGGCAAATGATTTCAGATTGAATTGAATTTATGCAAGGATGATCTATGAGTTGAGACTTAAAAAATATACGGTTTGAATCGTTGAAGTTCGATGTGGAGTGGGTCCCACACCTAATTCCCATTTTTTATAAAAAAAAAAATGGGGATCCCTTTGCATAAAGGGCCTGTATATATGTTTATGTCTTTTCAGATTGTGCACTGAGAAAAGAATTTACGTAGTAGGAGTCAAAAAAAAAAACCTTATAAATCCATGAAATAAATCCTTACAAATCCATAGAAATCCATAATAACCTGTCAAAACCCATATATGGAATTGTAGAATCTATTAAAATTATTTAAAATTTGTCACTTAAAAAAGTCCATTAAAATCCTCTGAAATCCAAGTTGACTAAACTCAGTTAAGGCTGGTACTATTCATCAACAGTGTTCGGATGGATTTGCCCCTTGGTTTCTTCCTGGTCAGCAGTTGTTTGGCTTGCTTGATACAGTGAAATGACCTTTTTGCCCATTCTTTCCACGCGTCCGTCATCGTGCTTAAGGAAAAGTCGCCTGCCTTGCCTATTTCGCCACGAGTGCATCATGGCTGGGACCAGCTTTCAACTTCTTCTCTGCTTTTTCTTTGGCTTTCGCTTCTCTCTCTCGCCATTCTCAGTTTCTGCTATACTGAACCCTAGCTTTCTTTGTCTCTAAAACAACGGTTTTTCTTACTCTTCAACCTTGCCATCTTGCCTTCACGAATTATCGACAACGGTGTTTTCTTGAGAAAAAAACACCTAGCCGCTAGAACTTTTTTCCTGGTGAGTTTTATGGCTTTCTCAGAATGGGTGTTTTAATTATTTTTTTCTGGTGGTTTTGGATTTACAGATGGGTTTTGTGCTTAAAATTGCTTTTTGTGATTTTGTTTGTAGGCTCTTCCTTTTCTTCTTCACCCAAACCAGCAGCCTCACCTTCAATTATTACCGACGGAAACATAACGGATTGAGGTGCAACACCAATACTGTAACATTTATAAGAAAAGAGCACCAAACCCGCAAAGGTATTTTTTTTTCTTTTGGGCATTGAGTTGTTTGGATGCTGAGGATAAGTTTTTCATTATTTTTCGTTATTTTGTTTTTGGCTTTGCTTCAATTAAGACAATTAGAGAATGAGTTTAGGGTGAATTTAAATTCTAGGATATCCCCTGAGAAAAATCTTAGATTTTTTTTTTAATTTTTTTATTTTTATGAATATTTGTTTTGATTCGCTGACCCTTGTTTTTATTTAGTAGGGGAAAAAGGAATGAGGCGATTGAATGAGGCAGTACGGATGAATTTCTTTAGTTCTTGCCATGATAATCTATTATTGTTTGGGCCCAAAAATATTGTTTTGGGCCGAGTTTAGATCTTTTTCAGCCTAGTGTTGGATAGGCCGAGTTTAGATTCCTTCTTGGCCCAGAAGTCGTGTACAGGTGTCATTGGGAGATATTCAGCCTATGGGCTGCGTGGTCGAAGTTGGCCATATCATATCGGAAATTGGGAATGTGGACGAATCCTGTTATGAGAAGGAGTTTCGACGCGATCAGGATGTTGAGATTGAATATGGTCTGATAACGAGTTATGTTCAAAGTCCTAGTAGGAATAGGATTGGCCGAGATAAAGTTGGATCATGAGAAAGAGTTCTAATCCGGGAGTGATTGGGATTCAATACAGGTTGGCTGCTATAAATAGGGAGGGAAGACATCGAAATAAGCCCTCCAATTCAACATACAAATTGCCCTGCGCATTCTCTCGCTCTACGCGAAACCTCTCAACAACCTTGAGATTTTTTTTGTTTTCCTCTTTCGCCGACGCATCTTCAGTTTGGATAAACAGCACTATGAAGGCAATCGACGAACATCTTCAGTTTGGATAAACAGCACTGTTGCCATAGAATGAGCCGACCGTGGAGCATCTTCAGTTTGGATAAATAGCACTGCAACAGGGCCGACTGGTTACTCGCAAGTAGGATTTAGAGTTCGGCATTCTTACGGCCGAACCACTTTCACAATCAAGATGTATATTTGTTTTGAATACTCGTGTCCTTATACTCTGGTGTCGATTCGTCATGCTTATACTCTTACGAATATAATCACAGTGACCGAATCTGGCGCCGACGATTTGTGAACTTCGCAGAACTAGTAGCTTTGTCTTCAAGCTCTAGAACCTGAAGGCCGAGGCGTGTTTCTTCCTCGGCCCCAATCGCAAGATCGGGAAGTCAGCTGCGCACCCAACGCAACATCAACAAATTTTACTCCTCGGCCGAGCTCGGTCGACGAGTTGGCACGCCCCGCATACAACCGAATGAAAATGACCATCGAAACATTTTGGCTCGCCCAGTGGGACCCGGTGCTAAGATTACGAAGTTCATGACCATCGAAACATGATCAGTAAAAAAGAAAATGACCATGGGAAAATCAACAACCGATCTGCCGGTTCAAAGTCCTGGACAAGAGGTGTCACATAGGCGAAATCCTATCGTCGTTGTGACCTCTAAGACTACAAGTGTGACACACCGAGAAAAAGAAGTGTGCCTCGGTGGCCAGCCTCGAAATACAGAAATACCCAACCGAACTGCAGGCATTTTCATTGAAGGAATAATGGAGGACTGCGATGAAGACGGTGGTGAAGGCTCTGATCCTCCGACTAGGTCGTTTCTTCGAAGATGACTTGACGAGCAATCTCGACAAGTGGACTAAACAGTGGGCCATAAAATGAATTGTTTGCTTGAAGTGATACAAAGCAATGGAGAGACCCAAACCCAATTGCTCGAACTAATAGTTAGTAAAGTTTTCGAAGAGAAACCTGTTAATCAAGCTCGACAGCTTCCACTTAAAGGTAATTCTCTACAGGCCGAAGTGGTGTCTACTCGGCCCAAGACAATTGACCTAGAAAAAAGGGGAGGTTCAAGTAGTAGGACAGATGGATCCGACCAGAGTGGAAGCAACACCCGTCGATATGATCGAGGTCCAAATGATGATTGATTCGGCCATGAAAAAGGGGCCGAAGTTCCCTAAATTCATCCATCCGTATCCAGCTTATGTAGAAAGGTTCGAATATCCTAAAGGTTTCAAAATTCCAGATTTTAGCCTTTTCACTGGAGAATCGTCCTTATCCTCTTTAGAACGTGTGGCTCGTTTCATCGCGCAATGCGGAGATGTTAATAGTGACTTTCACAAGCTGTGTCTATTCAACTTTTCGTTGATCGGCTCAGCATTTTCCTGGTATATCAACCTCTCACCTAATTCTGTCCAAAGCTGGGAGGAGTTGGTCAAGAAATTTCACGAGCAGTTTTATCGGCCAGGGATGGAAATGTCAGTTTCTTCATTGGCGAGGATGGCTCAAGCATCTGATGAGTCACCAATGGATTATGTTACCATATTTAAATCGGCCAGGAATTGGTGCCGAGTACCTCTCCCCAAAGTCGAATTTGTTAGGCTTGCTCTAAACGGCCTCGACGTAGAATGCAAAATGAAATTCTTGGGGCAAACTTTCGGGATATGTATGAACTAGCCCAGCATGTCGAGCAATATGATTATTTGCTCCAAGAAGAGAAGATCTCGAAATCCCCATCCCGAGGGACAATTTACAAAAATCCCACGATCAGTTACGCATCGACCGAAGGCGAGGAGTCTCAATACGTCAGCGTGGACGCGGCTGAGATAATAATATTACGTTTGCAAAGCATTGACTCAAATTAATTCCAAGGATGTCAAAACCCGCTCGGCCACTAAAAAATAGCGAAAAACATCAAAAGTTTACATTTTTGATATCACAAAGGCCGAAGCAATTTTTGATTAACTGTTATCAGCAAAGATCATCAAACTTCGGCATGGGCATAACATTCCTAAGGCCGAAGAGCCTAAAGGAAAGACATATTGCAAATATCATAACTTGACCAAGCATGCCATAAATAATTGTGTCATATTTCGTGATGATGTCCAAAGTTGGATTGACAAAGGCAAGCTAAAGTTTCCTGAAAAACGCATGACGGTTGATACGGATCCATTCCCTTCGTCAACAGTTGGCATGGTAGATGCCTATTTGCCCGAGAGCAAAGTGAAAGAGAAGGTCAGGTTTGCCCCATTACAACACATCCTAAAGAAAGGTTCCCAGCCTCGACTCAAGATTGACCTATTTTCCAATGCGCCACCTACTGAGCTCTCAGGACCGGCCATAGTTGAATCCATGTCAAACTCCAGCGAAGAAGAAAATGGCGGGTCGATAGTTTTGTGCAGCAATTGTAAGGCATGCGTTGTATTAATAGAGCCCAAGGACAAACTGCCTCAGACGCAGACGTCGACGTCACAATAACAATCGGCGATCACGGTGACACCTTCAAAGGAACCTAGTGAAGGCCAGTACCAGAAAGTGTTCGAGAGGCTCGGCCCTAAGAAACAGATAGATGGCCCTACCTCGGTTAGACGACGCCTTGATTTCGACGCACCGTTTTATAACGAAGATTATTATTCGCATAATTCCAGTAGCTCAAGCTCATCAGCAAATCCAAAAACTTTCAGGCCGCCTGAACCACATGACCAACGTTGGTACAACTACAATTCTCCCACCGGCATGTATACCGCACTTTCCAAATCTCAGAAACGTCGACGTCAGCGTATAGATTGCTTGGCTCAACGGCAAGTGGCCTAGCCTGTTTCGGCCACTAAATGGCAACCGAAAAAGACCGCAGGGAGCGGAGATTACCGGCGAACCTCAACAATCATGGCTGAGTTACAAGGGCAGAAGGAAACCAATTATGACTTCTAAACTACTATCGAAGAGTCCGAGAAGCACATCAAACTCCTCCTTCAGCCTGGAGAAATGAAGAAATGAAGGCCCGCTTTGAGCAATTTAAGAAAGAGGCCGAAAGCCAATTGCCCCCATTACCTTCGAAAGAACCACTAATCAGAGTTCGGTGGAATTTGCACCTCCCATTCCTTGGCGAATCTTTGGAGTACATGAAAGAGTTTCACAAGAAATATTCTGCCAACGACTTGTATGGTTTGCCCAAGGCATGCCAAGAAGCTCTTGACCTGGCATTAACTTGCCCCGATGCTGAGCAGATTATCCAAAAAACTACTGATCTAGCGATGAAAGCTAGATTCCAGCACATTGGAGAGGTTAGGGTTCTTGGCTTCGAGGTCGACCCATACATAGACATTGACACAGCCGAACTCCTATTTTCTCTCGAAGACCTTCAACACCTTCGATATCACTTCGAAGTCTTTTTGGTCGTATCCTTATTCGGTTTAACGGCCAATGAGAAAGATCGGGTGGCACGTCTCGACGCCTACCTGGATACAAGGAATGCCCGGATCGCCTATGAGGAACGAGCTGGTAAGATGCGGCAAGAGCAAAGTCGGATTATATGGCACAAGCGTAAGAGTATGTTGAGACACACAGTAATCAGGCCAAGAATGCTCTAACACACGATGCTATAGTCCTCACCAACCCGGAAGATGACGATTAGGATCTAATGGCCTCTTCAGTCCTTGAAAATATGGAAATCAGCATGGTCCATGTTCTACTTGCTGAATTCCAGCCGACTACACATCAACCAAGCTCATTGGATGGCGATATGGTCGCCGAGGAAGCAACACAAGTTGATTTCGTCACTACCATTGAAGATGAGTCAGCAAACGGCGATGATAAACTTAAAACAGCCTTGGGCATCTTGTTTCCCCGTTCTTCCTCAGCTAATCTTCAGCATTTAAAACCGTTGTATGTCACAGCCCATATTGAAGGCTACCCAATCTCCAAAATTTTCGTCGATTGCGGAGCAACGATCAATATCACGCCTGTATCCGTCATGAAAGCATTAAGACGATCCAACGACGAACTCATTCCTTCAGGAATAACCATGAGCAGCTTTGTCGGTGACAAGTCTTAAACCAAAGGAGTACTCCCTCTAAAGGTCAACATTGCAGGTCGCAATCACATGACCGTATTTTTTATCGTCGACTCCAAGACCGAATATAATGCTTTGCTCGGTAGGGATTGGATTCATCAAACGAATTGCATTTCTTCTTCTTTATACCAAGTTCTCATTTTTTGGGATGGTAAATTGGTTATGGTCCACCTAGCCGATACTCAGCCGTTTGAAAATAACATGATTCAGGCCCGCTATTATGATGATCACGTCGGCTATATTACCCTACAGGGTTTTAATGAAGATGGACGGCCGACTCGGATCTCAGTCTAGAAATCCATTGAGGTAGGCACCGAGACTGTCCATCAGGATTTGGCAAGACTCGGTTTGGCCAACTTGATCCCAACTACTAATGATTAATGATAAAGACGAGATGCGTCGGGCCACGGTTTCATCCACAATGGAATGCCTGCTGGCCCATTGGTATGCTATTTCCAGACACCCACATTCAGGCATCAACTTAATCCAATTCTTGGCCGAATAACAGCCCAGTACTGTTGTTCGACAGAGTTCAGGCTGCACCAGCCGAACTCGAAGACAGTCGACCCCAAGTTAAGGACCCTTTAGAGGAAATAAATGTTGGAACGGCTGATAACCCTCGGCCATTATTTATTAGTGCATTGTTACCCCATACCATGAAAGTCGAACTCTGTCACTTACTTGACGAGTTTAAAGAATGTTTCGCTTGGAGTTATCATGAGATGCCGGGTATTGATTGGTCATTGGTGGAACATGAATTATGCATCAAAGTTGGTTGTAAGCCTTTCCGCCAGCCCCATTGCCATTTCTCGACCGAAGTACAACTCGGCATAAAGGACGAACTAGTTCGACTTTTAAAAGCCGGGTTTATTCGGACCGCCCGATACATCGAGTGGTTGGCTAATATCGTCCCGGTACTAAAGAAAAATGGCGCCATGCGCATCTGCATTGATTTTCGTAATCTGAACCTGGCAATGCCCAAAGACGAGTACCCGATGCCAATCTCCGATTTGTTAATTGACGTTGCGACACATCACGAGATTCTGTCCTTCATGGATGGGCATGCCGGTTATAACCAGATTTTCATCGTCGAGGCGAATGTCCACAAGACTGCCTTTTGGTGTTCCGGAGCACTCGGCACATACGAGTGGGTCGTCATGCCCTTCGGTCTCAAGAAAGCCGGGGCTACATACCAACGAGCTATGAACACTATTTTCCATGATTTAATCGGTACCATCGTCGAAGTTTATATTGACGATGTGGTCATCAAATCAGTACGACGGCAGACGCATCTAGATGACCTACGTCAGGCATTCTTGCGCATGCGCTGGCATAATCTGAAGATGAATCCCGCCAAATGTGCTTTCGACGTATCAGTTGGGAATTTTTTGGGCTTCCTAGTCCATCATCATGGGATTGAGGTGGACGACAACAAGGCTCGTACAATTATTAATGCTCCACCGCCGATGACCAAAAAACAATTACAGTCGTTGCTTAGCAAGATCAACTTTCTCCGACGATTCATTGCTAACTCGATCGGGAAAATGAAAGCCTTTTCCACGCTTTTGAAACTCAAGGACTCCGACACATTCGAATGGCATGCCAAGCATCAAGATGCATTCACGCAGATTAAAGTCTCTCTAACGACTCCACCCGTCTTTGTCCCACCACGATGGGGTCAACCTTTTAAGCTATATATCTCGACGGCCGAAGAATCCATCGGTTGCCTTCTCGCCCAGGATAATGACGCCGGGCGAGAACAAGCCATTTTTTACCTTAGCCGGAACCTCAACCCACCAGAGATTAATTACTCAGCCGTCGAGAAGCTCTGCCTGGCTTTATTTTTCGCTGCGTCGAAACTAAGACATTACATGCTCCCGTCAGTCACTCAAGTCATCGTCCAGACCGATGTCATCAGTTACATGCTCACTCGGCCAATTGTAAAGGGCCGAATTGGCAAAAGGACGATGGCCCTTTCTGAATTCAGCTTACAATATGTACCCCAGAAGGCTGTCAAAGGTCAAGCCCTAGCCGATTTTTTGGCTCACCACCCTTCCCCGTACGAATTCGGGGGCAATAACGTTGACATCGGCCTGATACAAACACGGGATAATTACTGGACGATGTACTTTGATGGGTCCAGTACGTCAATCTCGGTTGCCGTTGGGATCGTTATTCAATCCCCCACTCATAATCGTTGGTATTTATCTCTCATAATCGTTGGATGAGTTGTACTCTGGCGCCTTACCACATGGTCGCCAGCTATTTGACCGAATCCTTCGACGGAATAACTTTCAAACATATTTCACGCGTTCATAACACTGACGCCGATGAACTAGCTCAAATAACCTCCGGAGCCCAACTCATGGGTGGCAAATTTGGCCGAGAAATACCTGTGTTACGACAAGTACATTCGGCCATGATTAATCATCAAGTTCTCCAACAAGATTGCGTGATACGTACACGAGTCATGTCATTGCCGTCGTTGTTAGAACGTAAAGACTTTGTCGAGGTTTGTGCCATTGAAGCATTACCAGATGATTGGAGAATGACAATTATGCAATATATTGATCACCTAATGAAAAACACGACCGGCGGACAAGGGTTCATGCCACAAATTACGTGTTATACCAGAATGAGCTGCATCGCAAACGTAAGGACGGGTTACTGTTGTTGTGCCTCGGCCCGCAAAAAAACTGCCCAAGCAATGGCAGAAGTACACGAGGGAATTTGTGGAGCCCACCAATCTGGACGAACAATGCGTTGGCTACTTTGACGACATGTCTATTTTTGGTCGAGTATTCTGAAGGATTGCATTGAGTACGCAAAAGGTTGTGTACAGTGTCAAATCCATGGGCCGGTACAGAGAGTACCGGCTAAATCATTACATTCGGTCACCAAACCATGGCTGTTCCGAGGATGGGCCATGGATGTTATCGATAAAATCACACCATCTTTTGGTGCAGCCAAACATGCGTGGATACTTGCTGTAATGGACTACTTCACCAAATGGGTCGAAGCCAAGTCATATGCCGAGCTAACGTCAAAGGAAGTTTGTAGTTTTGTTGAAGAAAACATTGCGACTAGATTCGGCGTGCCAGAAACAATCATACAGATAATGGTATGGTTTTTACATCCGACAGATTTAAGAACTATATGGCAAATCTAAATATTTGACTCGAGCAATATACGCCATACTACCCGCAGGCGAATAGACAGACCGAAGCAAGTAATAAGGTTCTTATTAGTATTCTCGAAAAGATGATAAAAGAAAGTCCAGGCATGTGGCATTTAAGGATAAATGAAGCATTATGGGCTAATCGAACCTCTCCGCGCACAGCCATCGGAACGACTCCATACGCGTTGACTTATGGACATGACGCAATGCTGCCTGTCGAGCTAAGTGTAAACTCGTTGCGAATAATTGAGCAGAGTAGTCAGCGCCGAGTACAATCAAGCCATGAGACAAAAGCTAGATGATTTGGAATACGCTCGGCTTCATGCTTATAATTTATTAGTGGCTCAAAAGAAAATCGCCGAGCGTGCATATAATCAGCGAATTAGACAAAAAACATTCGGCGAAGGAGAATCGGTTTGGCAAATCATACTACCCGTAGGAATTAAAGACCCCAGGTTCGGCAAGTGGTCTCAGAATTGGGAAGGGCTATTCATTATTCATAAAGTCCTCGGTAAAGGGGCATACCGGCTTAGAGATCGAACCAGTGTTATTCACAAGTTGCCAATCAATGGAAAGTTCTTAAAGAAATACTGCCTAGTCACATGGGAGATGCAAGAATAAAAGCTCATTTCATTTCATCGATAAGTCGGTTTACAATAAAAATTCTAGGGTGATAAAGGAAGAAGAGTTCCAAGAAGGGTCTTCAGCTCCAACCACCTCACCTCGCCCATTATGACCTCAACTTGCTGGTTCTTCTTCTCTATCTTCAGCTGCTCGACTCACTTCACGTTCGCCGCGTATTCAGTTAAGCAAGCTTTGCCGCTCGACTCAAAGTCCCTCGCAAGCTCAAAAGCAATGGTCGACCTTCGTTTTGCTAGTTCAACCATTTGATGGTCAAGGTCGGCCAGGGCCTCTTTTTTTGCCTTTAAAGCGTCGATCTTCGGACGAAGAGTGTCTCGAACGGCTGTTGCAGCTTTCAAGTCATCGTCAGCCCGAAGAGCGTTCTTGAAAATACTGAAGGATTCCCAGGTTCATTCCAAGGCGGACGACGCTTGAATGATAGCTTTGGCGCTAAATTGACCATTAGCTCCGAGGTCGTTTAGGCATGCACCCAACGAATCAAGACCTTTGAGCTCGAGGACTTGTGAAGCTGAGAGAGACAAAACTTCTTGCAACCGAGCAAGAGCAGCTGATTCGGCAGGTTCAGTCGTAGTTGCCAAAGGACTAGCCGCTCCAGAAGTGCTTGATAGAAAAACATCAAACTCGACTTCCCATGAAGGCTGCACATGAAAACAGTTTAAGCGCAAGGAAATTCACAAAGGAATACAGTAAGAAGGTTTTTGTTTTAAACCTGCCGAGAGGAGACTTCGGCCATGTCTTCGGGTTCATTGCTCGAACCTAAAGAACTCAATGGCCGAGCCCAATGTTTCGGACTGCTTCTTAATTCATGCGTCCGATGAAGGTTATCTACGTTCGATGGCCACTGAGGTGGCCAGGAAATATAGATAACACATTTCGGCGCATAAAATTTTCGGTGAAATGAATAACTGGGCACCTGACATTTAATATTTTCTCGGTTCAGACATGTTATAACAAATTGACAATAGAAAGTAATCGAGCCTTACAAAAGTCGAGGTCACTTCTTGAGAAGGGATGCCGAGGTCTTGGTCCTGAAGGTGAATTGGAGTTTCTGACATCATTTCAGGCTCGACGATAGGCTTCTTTCCGCGATCGGCCACAGGAGGATCAACCTGATCGACCTCCTCAACTACGGGGGAAAGATCAATTAAAAGAGTTTGGGTTGGTCGAGAGCGACTCGCCAACGGAGTTTCGTCACTCTCATCATCCTAAAACAAAAGGTGTTAATAATTTTTGTTACTTAATAAGCAAAGGGATATGACGACATAATCGTACCTCTTTTAAAATGATCGTCGAATGCTTTGGATTCTTAGAAAGATTCTTCCCAATCAAAGGGGTCGTCTCCCCCAGAACGGGTATTCTTGTTGACCCTGGAGCTGCAAGCAAGTCAACTGATAGGACAACAACTGACTCAACCACAACCTTGGGGACCTCATGTATTGGTTGAGCTTGGGTTGCCGGGTTGGTCGAAGAAGGCCGATTATCCGCCAAAGCCTGAGCAGCGGGAGCAGGAGAAGAGGCATTCGGAGCAGTTATCCCAGTGGTGTGGCTGGAGATAACATGAATCTCCCGTGCTCTTTTTTCGCCAATTTCTTGATGCGTTTTGGGGGACGGGGAGTTTCACCTGCTGTCTCGGCGTCCAGGCGAGGCCGTTTGCTCGGTAGGTTTTGTGCAGCGGTTTTGGTCTTCTTGGAGGAAGGGGCCAATTTTTTCTTGACCACTGCCGGGATGACCACGTCTGCTTGTTTCAGTACCCGACCGCCTAAGAAAGCGAAGTTTCGTTAGTGAAATCACTCAAATATCTGAAGAATAAAGGTAGAAACAAGGGTATACCTTGGGGCACCTCTTTCAGTTGAGGGATGAAGGGTTTCTTGGGTCGGTCACCAAAAATTTTGTTGACTACTTCTTCGACCGAAGTGCCAAAAAAGTTGTGAGTATATTGTTCCCACCAGTCGCCGAAGATATCAGTGCCGAGTGATTCAGGAGAATTTGGTCGAAGACGAAATTTCCTACATCGTTCCTGAAATTCTTTCTCGGCATCTCTACACTCCCTTTCTGAAGAACCAGATATGCACCCTCGGGTCAGAAGGAAGCGAGAAGAAAGTAAAGGCAATGGGCAACCTTGGAGGTAACCGAGATACCGAGCGGCAAAGTGGGGGTGATAAACTTCCCAACTTGCTCGATGAGCATCACAACCAAGGGGAAGGTCGCCAGTTAACACGAACGACCCCCAATTTTGACGAAAAGCCGCATCCTCGCTATCACTCCAAGTCGATGTGGGAAGTCTGATGGAGCGAGGATATTCTTGATGACGACATATCAAAAATTCGTCATCAGAAATGACATCCAGGCCGAAGAGGTGTTTAAAGACTTCTTCGGCACGGTGATGGGGCATTGGTCGAGAGGCCAATTGAAGGCCGAGCACTACAGTAGACTGGAGGTCGAAGATTTCTGGCCGAAGCGTGGATAAATAAACCTGCAGCCAAAGTTGGAACACCCAGAGAGGTCAATTCTGGTGCGGGTCGATCTTGTTGAGGGTCGTCTCTGCCGAGCAACGAAGAAGGTGTTGGAAGTATGCCCACAAAGCTACTCATTTGATGTAATAGTTTTTTGGAATACTTAATGTATTAAACTTTTATATGTTTAATGAAGGGCAAAGCTTATTGTCAGACACTATTTATTGTATCATGTGTTTATGCAATAAGGGAATCCAAGGGATGTATTTGATCTAAGAGACAAGTGATCTAAGTGAGTTAGATTATCGAGACCATTCTCTTATGTTCATTCCTAAAACGTTCCTAGCCATAGGATTGCCAATTGGGTATTGACAATCCGCTAAGGTTAGTATGTGTTATGTCAACTCAAGCTTGAGTATGACTAGTCTCAAGTCATTTGGTGTTGGACACTAAGATAAACACATAGGTGCTCAAAAAAGTAATCGAGTACATTGAACAACGATCAAAAGAGAGTTCGAACATACATGTCATGTAAGAACTCTAAAAGTTGCAATATGCAAAGTAGTCCTTTGACCTGAGGCATCATAGATGTCTAATGGTTAGGTCCTTGATCTTTGATCATGTCAAACGGCATTCCATCGGAGTGTCCACGGCATTGTTGGGGTCAAGCTATCTAGTCATGTAGGCATATGAATGCACAACAAGGGATCTCTAACCTTCCATGGTGGAAGGAGAATACTCTAAGATATGATTCTAAAGTCTTTGGCCAAAGCGAATGAATATGACTTAGGAAGTTTGTTCCAAATCACATTCAAGGGAATCATATAGAAAAGTATCACATTGGATAGTAGACATGAAACAAACTATCACTTAAACAATGTGATTAAGAGTATTGTATTAGAGAAGGACCGTATTGCATCGTAGTTGTAACTGGATAGGTTCTCCAACCAATTCTACTTAGCTTGGGTAACCATGACATACTACTAGGTGTCACTCATGGTTTGTGGAAGCCCTAATGATTAGCAAACACTAATCATTAAAGGGAGAATTGAAATGTGGTTTCAATTCACAATCGATCGTTAAGAGTAACAATCGCCCACTGCCTCGCTAATTGGAACCTAATGGATCGTACACCGAGTAAGGGCGATAGTGAAGAAATTAAATGAAATGGATATGCAATTAAATTGTTTAATTGAAGAATGATCAAGATTAATTAATTAGTTAATTAATTTTACGAAAGGTTCGTATTGGGCTTTTAAGTTGGTTTTGGGTTTCGGGGCCCAAAAGTGTTTTTGGTCCACAAGGCCCATTATGTTTAAGTTGTATGACAACTAAAACAAAATGGGCAATAAGCCCAATCACAACATATAGGCCGGCCATGGTGAGGAGATGGTGAAAGTTTGCTTAATTGCAAGTTTGCCACTCACCTAAGAAAAATGTTATAAAAGCAACTTTATAGCAATTTTCTCATTAGGGTTTTTTCTTTGAGGAAAAGAGGTGAAACACTTTCTCTCTTTCTCTCTACAAAGAGGCCGGCCACTTAAAGAGATTAATCTAGCAATCTTTTCTTCTCTAAGTCATCCATTTCATCTTCACACTTAACCCTTGGTGTGGAGACTTAGAGACACCAAATCTTTGGTGTTTTTGGAGATCCTTTCCTAACATCCTCAAGGACCAAAGGAGCAAAAAAAGGAGCTTGGAGGTGACTTGAAGGCCCTCCACTTGGGTGAATCCCTTGTGTAAACAAGGATGAGCTTCAAGGGTAAAGAAACTCTAAATCTTTACTTCTCTTTAATGTTGTTAAAGAGTATATTGGTTCACCATATACTAGGCTTTGAAAGTCATGGGTTTTATGAATTGTTTTTTAATGCATGCCTACTTTAAAGTGTTAATAGTATGCATTTGTATTCAAATGTTCTTCAATGTTCTTAGCTATGACAAAATTTCTCCTTCAGAAGGTTGGCGAGGATGGCGGGGCTGAGCGCTAGAGAGTGGCCACTAGCCAGGGCTTCCACCAACGGCATGTTCTCAACCAAGCATTTATTCGACTTGGTACAACAAATGAATTTGTTATACCAGTAAAACAGGAAGGCCTCGTGTTCCCCCTTCTGAAGACTCGCCTCTCCTCGACCAGAAAAATGGAGGATAAGGGTGTTGTAGTTCAGAAAATTCTTGTACAATTTCTGAACATCGGTTTTTGAAGGCTCTTGACGTTCCTGACTCAATGTCTCGACGGCCCGATCGTCAAACAACACCTTGAGGTCAAGGTTGGAGGGGCATTCAATAAGGGTGGTGTCGACCAGGATACCAGAAGGAGAAGTCCTAATGATAGCCGAGATGTCGAGGATGGTAGGAGTCATAGGACCGAATGGAATGACCATGGTGTTGGTGGCCGAGCACCAGAGGCTAAGAGCTACCATGAAGAACTCTTTATCCATTGTAATCTCCATGGTCGAGAACTTGATAGCTTCGTAAATACCAAGAGTTTTCCACTCTTTACCGAAGAATATTTCCATTCGAACGACCCATGCCACCCAATTCGCATTGGACGAAGGCCAGGATCCTTGGGGTTTTGTCTGGCACCACTTCGACTAATCGAATCCTTACAGCAAACCTGCCAAACAGTATTTTTTGAACAGGTTGGTCATGGATGACGGCACCGTATCCTTGAAGAGTGGGCCCAAAACTTGGTGAGTAGTGTTTGACTCACCCTCGAAACGCAGAGTCTTGATAGCGTGTTGATCGATGAAATCCTTGCACTTGTTGCACTTAGATGAGAGTTTTGAGACAAATGAGGCCATTGAGGAAAGGTTAGAAATTTCTGAGATGAAAGTTTTGGAATCCCTGGTTTTTGAAAGTTTTAAAAACAGAACGGCAAGAAAATTTCAAAGGTTTGGGAGAGCGTAAGGTACAAATGGAAGAGATCCAGGTATTTATAGACATTTGGAAACGGAAGGCTAAACGGTTGATTTTCAAAATCAAGGGTAGAATCAAGCGGGAGAGATATTAATCATTGTACATGCTCAGAAAATCAAGGAGAAAGGATAAAGGTTTCACTGATTGAGGACACATGATGGTGTGTTACAGAGGATTTAATGCAAGAGAGACATTTCGGCAGTCACATGTTTTTTAGGATCATGATTAAAGGCTGCTAGGGTAACCAGGAGGTTGACACGTGGCAAGACGATTTGGAAATCGAGATCGTGGGATTACATCTCATAAATGCGCATAATGGCAGTTCCCGAGAGTTGGTTTCACTTTTTCAAGGTTGAGGCTCGAACTAAGGAGTATAGGTCGACGACCTCAAAAGCGAGGGGGCAATGTTTGGGCCCAAAAATATTTTTTTGGGCCGAGTTTAGATATTTTTCAGCCTAGTGTTGGATAGGCCAAGTTTAGTTTCTTTCTCGGCCCAGAAGTCGTGTACAGGTGTCATTGGGAGATATTCAGCCCATCGGCCACGCGGTCGAAGTTGGCCATATCATATCGGAAATTGGGAATGTGGACGAATCCTGTTATGAGAAGGAGTTTTGACAGGATCAGGATGCTGAGATTGAATACGGTCTGATAACGAGTTATGTTCAAAGTCCTAGTAGGAATAGGATTGGCCAAGATAAAGTTGGATCATGAGAAGGAGTTCTAATCCGGGAGTGATTGAGATTCAATACAGGTTAGCTGCTATAAATAGGGAGGGAAGACATCGAAACAAGCCCTCCAATTCAACATACAAATTGACCTGCGCATTCTCTCGCTCTACGCGAATCCTCTCAACAACCTTGAGATTTTTTTTGTTTTCCTCTTTTCACCGACGTATCTTCAGTTTGGATAAACAGCACTGTGAAGGCAACCGGCGAACATCTTCAGTTTGGATAAACAGCACTGTTGCCGTAGAATTAGCCGACCGTGGAGCATCTTTAGTTTGGATAAACAGCACTGCGACAAGGCCGACTGGTTACCTATCAAAGTCTCAGTCGAGGAGGATTTTTGAATCCTTATCGGCAGAGGTCATCTCGTTAGCCTTCTCGACAAAGCGAGGTGTTACAAGTTATTATACCCGGCACATTGAACGCCGAGTCGTTTATGATTGGTTATTCGTCGCAAGTAGGATTTAGAGTTCGGCATTCTGACGGCCGAACCACTTTCACAATCAAGATGTATATTCGTTTTGAATACTTGTGTCGTTATACTATGGTGTCGATTCGGCTTGCTTATTCTCTTACGAATATAATCACAGTGACCGAATCCGGCGCCGACGATTTGTGAACTTCGCATAACTAGTAGCTTTGTCTTCAAGCTCTAGAACCTGAAGGCCGAGGCGTGTTCCTTCCTCGGCCGCAATCGCAAGATCGAGAAGTCAGCCGCTCACCCAATGTAACATCAACAAATTTTATTCCTCGGCTAAGCTCGGTCGACGAGTTGGCACGCCCCGCATACAATCAAAGGATGTAGTTAGCTTACTAACTATTCGGCCTGCGCGCCACATAGGCTTGGTAGTTTTTAGGGTCAACAATTATTTTACTCTTTCACTTTATTTTACAGATTTGTGCAAAAACTTGCAGGAAGAAATAACGTGGCAGTTGAAGCGTAGAATGAAGGTTTTGCTTTGATGCCGAGGTTAAGAAACAATATAGCAGCATAATGATTATGAACAACAGAAAATGTAAAGTAACTTTAACAATCGTGCTTCATTCTAAAAACTTTTCTAATCTTCGTCTATAAAGAATTGACGACTAGCTAGTGATTTCGATTGAGCATCAGTTATTTGCACCTCTTTCCCTCCTTACATAATTAGTGTTTTTGACTCTCTGTGGTTATGAGTTGCAAGATTAAGTTGTTGAATCTTTTCTTCCATTTGTGTTTCCTTTCTCAAAAATTAAGATAGAAGGGGAATGGTATGATAATTGATATCCATATGTGTACTTTTGTAGGTACAAAAAAGGAGATTTGGTTTTGGATGGTCAAAATTTGGTAATTATACTGAAATTATTCAACTATTTTATTTGTTGTAGGCATGTTAAATTAGCTAGACAAAGAATGGGAACTTACTACTCGAGAAACCAAGTGTTACATGGACTATGAAGTCCCAATAAAAATATAGCATTTGAACCTGTTGACTCTTTGAATCCCACATTTGAGCTTTTGGTTGATGCAGTCAAAATACGTATAAGAACTCGACTCAGTGATGCATTGGCCAATCTCTTGCTGGGTTTATGTTTGATACTAAATGATGAATATATGAGTTTTCATATAAAATCGTGTAGTCCGCTTTGTATCCTTGTTTGATGAAATTGTTTCTTATTAACTACTATGTACCCATGTTTTGGGCTTTCAATTTTTTGTCCTTTCTTTCTGCCAAGGCTTTGTATCATATAGACTTCAATTGGTGAGTATCACTACTATGTTGATATAGTTTCTTTTGTTGCAGATGACATGAAGAAGTGGACAAGATACCTAATGGAATGAGAGTTGTGCTGCCTAAGACAAAGAATGGTAAGTTAGTTGTTTCATTTGCTTTTTAGCTGTTTCATTTGCTCTGCACAATGCACGTTAGTTGTTTCAACTCATAGATAGTTTAACCCATAATATGTCTCCATATCGTTCTTGGATATCATTAACTACTCCTTGAAAAAGATAAAGCTGAATATATACAATAATTTTCTATTTGTGCATCAATAGATTACCGTTCCAGAAAGTTAAAGTGTTGCATCATATACTAGTTGGAAAGGTCGTAACCTTTCACTGTCAAAAGCAGCACTTCAAATGGCATGCTTTTTCCTTGGAATCTCATATGGCAGATTCCACCTTTTGATTCCACCACCTTACAGAAACTATTCATTTGTCAATTAGTTGCATCTTAACCGCCACATAGTTCTAAATGCCCCAAAATTATATGCACATAATTTTCTTGGATATCATTAACACACATCACTAATCCTAATATATTTCGGTTCATACGGTTGTGCTCATTTTGGTCCTGGACAAATCCCGGATTCATGAGAGCTTTAGATAATTTAGCCATCTCATACTCATAGAAGCGACCCACTTCTACTCTCACATAAGTGACCACTGATTAAGAATAGTCTGCTCTATTCCTCTTATTTATAAGATATCACTGTCATTAAGTATAAATATACAACCTAAAACGTCTGCAGACAACACACTTCTTCCATCATAGGAATGAGGTATATAGTGTGTTAACTTCTTTGAATCATGCCCAACCAGTTTGCCTATTGAACTTAGACCATGGGATCTCCAATCAACTAAGTTAGATTTCCGCTCGGCTGATTCATTAGTTATGTTGGCTTTAGCCTCATTCCCCTCGATGATCAACTTACTCTCTAGTCAAACCTTTAATATTTGGTTCCACCGCTAGGTTGACTGTCATTAATGGTGTGCACAATCCATCTTCTGAAATTATATTTCATACAAGAGTAGTTGTTTGACATTATTTGAAATGTCAAGACATTATTTGAAATGTCAAGTCCTCAAAATTATATTACTAAGTAATTTGCTAACACTAAGCACTTGGGTAAACTCCCCCACATTTAAGGTATTTGTAAGAAGATCTCTAATCTTGTCATACCTTAAACAAGTACTCATTACAAGAGATGACATCTTAAATGTCGTTCAATTAGCAAATTACTTTTAACCAACCCCCACAATTCTTTCATAATTGTAGTTTCTTTTAATGCTATCATTAAATCGATCATATTTTCCACTTTAAGAAGTAAAGAATAGCTAAGATAGACTCTATCTATCTTTTTAGGCCTTCATGCCTCACTAGAAATTATGGAAAAAGCACTTCTTGGCTTTCATCCTTTCCACACTATGACTAACATACATGATCCAATGTCCATGTCCATTTATATGCTTACTTAATAAGTATCATCATGCATGTCTAATACAATTATGCGAAATGCCCCGCACATTTTTAGTGTTGTCTTTTCCTTTGTGAAAGACCCCCACAATTTTAAGATTATTTCTCTGTACTGAGATCATTTTGAACAACACTCAATAATATTCATTTTCTCCATAATTGACATGGCAAATGCATCACTCTCCTCGGCAAAGAAGCAAAACACATAAACTAAATGCTTCTCAAGAAATCTTCCAGAAAGTTAAAGTGTTGCATCATATACTAGTTGGAAAGGTCGTAACCTTTCACTGTCAAAAGCAGCACTTCAAATGGCATGTTTTTTCCTTGGAATCTCATATGGCAGATTCCACCTTTTGATTCCACCACCTTACAGAAACTATTCATTTGTCAATTAGTTGCATCTTAACCGCCATATGGTTCTAAATGCCCCAAAATTCTTGACTCAAATGAATATAGAACCGTCAAGCCGCGGTCTCATCGATTTCTCTTTTATCTAGAATCTCCAACTGGTCAATTGTGATGGAGTTCTACATATACCATATATATTTTACAGAACACCCAATGATTCATTTCAAGACTCCACACATATGAATGCAACAAATCAAGGTATGCATCTAACTGTCATGCTAATTTCACACCATTCTCATCCCATTTCAGTTGTCTTAGTATTGCACACATGAGGCTTCGAAACAGGTAATTCTTTCCCAGAAAATAAGGGCACGCAAAAAATAAAAAGGAACTGTTAGATTAAAGCAACAACTCCCCATGCATATACAAGATGAATATGTACACAGACCAAATACAGTTCAACACTATAGTGTTTCAATATATCATCATGCTTTATGACATTTTCATTTCGGAAATGATAAAACCTTAACAGTTATTGAGTTCCAAACCGTTTGACATGCAACACAATATGATCCATTGTCCAAATGAATGTATTATGGCGAAATTACCATTCAAAACTATGTTAAAACACCAATCCAAACTATTGTAAGAGATACGTATATTCAACAGTATGCAAAACCCATCAAATGTAAGCAACAGTGTAGCTTTTTAATCAAAGCAAATGGCAATTCATTCATCTACTAAATCAATATATCTAAAACTGATTGTCAAAAAGAAACGAATCTAAGTTTCTTAATTTAAGTGCTTTGCGAACACAAAAACCATACTTCACATGAAATCACACACACACGGGGCAAAGCCTCTTAATTAGTTGTGACTTATGGTACGATTCATGTAATCCAACATGTGTTTGGCTGTTTTACCAATTAACATGTCTTTTCATTTTAAATGCAAAAGATACACCATTTACGTCTTTAGCAGGAAGACGTGATTGCCAACCGCTAACTGATGCTATTCATAAACACCATTGATCTCCTTCGTTAGTTTGAAAAAGATCAAGTCATAACCACATCTCCGTAACTCAATATAGTTACTGACAAAAGACCCATAAGTCATCATGCCCCTTCAACATTTTTGGAAAGATGGCATCTACTTAGTCTTCAATGCATTTGTTCGATTTGAACAGTCATAGCCGTTCCCTTTTGGGCTTGGCAGGAAGGATGTAATTTCCTGCCTACCACATTCTTTCGCCAATCAGTAACCAATCTGAGCAAACGTTATGATTTATATTCAAATAATTAAACACATGCCTGATGACATACGGTTTGAATTGTCAAACCGCTCTACCACTTTGTTTTATTCCAGAAACCAATCTGCACTCAAAAGGTTTAACATGAAAATTACAATAAATTGTTCAAATACGTTCCTTCAAATCTGTGTGCACATTCTTTGGTAAATTATATAACATCAATCAGTACTATGGTAAAAATACAATTCATTAGACAAGCAAATGCACCGCTTCGAATATGACAGATTACTAGTATACTATGTCAATTTCCATAACGATCATCATGTGCAATGATCTAAAGATCATCACCAACTTGTTTGATGAATTTTTTTCCTTTTCCTTTTCCCTTCACTGTTTTACATATACTGCATATACGTTTTACATCCCACAATCTTTCGAAATATATTTTCTAACAATTGCATATAAAAATTGTTCTATCTTTAGATTGTTGGAGCAATATTAGAAAATATGAAAAATAACACAAGAACTTCAATGATAATAATCATAAAGAAATTCACAACATCAATTATATATGAAATTAATATAAACAACTAAAGTGAAAGTTAGAATAACTGACAAACTTGGAGATTGAGGCTTGCATAAATGCAATGTCCTAAAGATAGAATTTCGCCCCTACTCTTGTGCTTGTAGTTCGGTAGGCGTCAATCTCCCAGGATTCAACAATCTATAATCCGAAGTCAAAGCACTTCAATCTTTGGACTCTGGCGAACTTTATATATTCCGTACTCTCAAGACACGACTCGGAATTTGACACACGAATCATGAGAGAAACAAAGTGGGGAAACCCTATTTCTCAAGAGTAAAAATTAACTCTAATTTTCTATATTTAATGATAATGGTTTCATGAGTTTATATAGAACCCAAGTACTTCTTGTTAAAGTGATGTAACTTTTCATCTATAAGTATACATCATTTAACAAGGGAATGCACCTAAATAACATAACATTTCTAAGAAATATGGTTAACACTATTTTTCATTCAATTGTTAAAATTATATATTACAATATTTTATACTATAATATATAATTTCCAACATTTGATTATTTCAATTTGTGTTTCTGATTTATATTTCAAGGTCAGCCGCTAAACTCTGTCCCTTTTGATTGGTTTTTGTTTTTGGATTATTGTTGCTTTGGATTTAAGCTGTTGTTCAATGTCTTTTCATATGAGTTCTGCTTTCTGCATCGTTCTTTTTTGTTATTAATGTTAGATTGTTGGCTTATGAATTTAGAGTGGGTTGCTTTACATTTTAGTTTGAGCTGGTTGCGAATTGATTGCTGGATTTTAATTTAGAGCACTATCTAATGAAATGAAGGGCCAAGAGTGTGTGTTTGAATGATGATCCTAGATCATTTCATTCGTTCCAGAATTGTTTCTAAATTTGAAGACTTAAAAAATAGTTTAAAGAGTAGCACTATCCTGAATTGCCTATCTTAGCCCGATGATTTTAACTTTGAACAAATTTTGGATTGCCTATCTTAAATTGATGGTTTTAAATTAGAAAAATTTTAAAATTAGATTTGGAGTGTGTTTTCATGTACAAGACAAAGTGTGGATTAGATAGCAGGATCTGGTTGGAAGACAAGATTTTGCGAAAGAAAGGGCAAGAAAATGCTGATGAATTTTCTTTGTTGATCTGTGCATGCAAGAGCTCTGACTGATTCTTTGTTGATCAGTGCATGTAAGAGCTCTTACTGATTATTTTGTCTTCTTTTGTGCATGTAAGAGCTCTGTACATAGAGTTCACAATATATGCATAGTTTTTCATTGTTCTAGAATTTTTAAATTCCTATAAATCTTTTCCTGCATTTATGAATTCTAAATAAATGCAAATCAAATAGATAATCACAGTGGATAAAATTATTTGCTTATATGCACTAACGAAATTTGGCAGCTTTCCAGCTCCCACCCAAGGATTTTTTTAATAATGATGTTAAAGCAGTTTCATGCTCTATCAAATATGTTTTATATATAGTTGTGGTAGTTGTAACGGAATGAAATATTTATGCAGATAATTGGTAGTTTAAATATATAAAAATGGAGAATAATTATAAATGGAACACCCTACGATACTTAACATCGTTTTCTTTAGCATGTTTTTCTCATGTTTAAGACTGCTTTTGTTTATGCATTTTATTCAAGTGCTATTTTTATTAATGTTAAATTCGGGTTGCATATCTAAATATTTAGTTTTTTTTTGTTGTTGTTGTGCATCTAACAATTAATTATAAGTTTGGAATTTGGTTGTTTCCTTAATTTCATTACTACCTAGGGGTGGAAAAAAAAATCGAAAATTCCAAACCGAACCAAAAAAATCCCAAACCAAAAAATCCCGAAAATTTTGGTACCCAATCCCGAACCGATCCCAAAATTTTGGTTACGGGAATCGGTCTCACATTTTCATTCGTTCAGTAATCCCGAACCAAACCGAAATAAAAAAATATATATTATTTAATTTTAAATATATATTTGGAATTGTAACAACTATCGGATTTGGTTGAGATTTAATCCCAACTGTTGAATCCAAATAAAACCCTCACTCAATCTCTCTCTCGACCTCACCTCACCATGCTCTCTCATCCTCGCCGATTTCTCTCGACCTCTCTCCTCCTTATTTGCTGTCTTCGAATCCGGCCACATCACACCAAGTGACTGACCTCTCTCTCGACTTACCTCTCTAATCTCTCTCTCTCTCTTTTGACTTCTCATCCCTCACTGTGGAGCCTTCCTTCAGCACATAAGGACAGAGCCACGGCCACCACTCTCTCTCTCGATTCTCTCTCTCACGATTCTCTCTCACGTGATTCTCTCTGCCAAACACTCAAAGTCTGAGAGTTTTCTTCATCCAGTACACTGTGCATCAATTCTCCCCCAAATCAGCAAATTTTGGAATTAATTTAGGGTTCAAATGGTCTTAAGAGTGGAAGATCTCTGTGTTTAAATCCCTGCAACACTCTCCGTATTTATGTTCAATTTCATAACTAGAGCCCAAGGTTAAGCGAGAGTGTTAGAACATAGATCGGTGTTAGAACATAGTCATGTGGTAATCCTGAGTAAGTTTGAAAGCGATAATTTTACTAATGGTATTTGTCTCTCTTTCTTAGGTGGGAAGCTGCCCAAATTCCGAAAGTGAAGCTAGCCAAGGTTGATACAAGTAATTTAACAAGATGCAGAGTAGACTTGTAAACGGGTCAGGTTTATTGGGTTTGGGTCGGGTTTAACCCGACCTGTTAATTTAACGCATCACCCGAACCCAACCCCGTTAAGCCTAATAAGTCACCCGTTTCACCCGTTAACAATTTTTTTTGTTTTTTTTTTTACATTTTGCATTCCAATACAAATTACACATCTTTTACCCAAAATTACAAACATTAACTAACAGTCTAACATCTTTTATATATATGTGTGTGTGTATATATATATGTATATGTATATGTATCAAACTACAATCTTCCAAATCAACTAATTAATAAAACTCCATAGCCTCAGTGTTCTCTTCATCAATATCCATCTGCACTAACCATAAACATAAGATGCATCAGATGCCAAGGAAGTGGAGACAACGAAAATGCAGAGCAGCATGTTAGTTAACAGTTAACTTAATAAAAAGCAGATTTCTAAAACAATTTCAAGTATCTCAAACAAACCGCAAGGATAAATTATGTACTCAGTTCCCAGATTAAACTTGCTGAAGTACCATCTACTGTGAGAAAAGATAGAAAAAAAACCCCCGAGAACTCATCTAGTTAAAAGAAACCGAAAGCAATGACTACTATGACTTAATGCAATCCAAATTAGAAATCGAAATGGACCTAGAATTCCCTAAAATCAAAAGAACTAATCTTTCTAAACTACACTGTAACCATCTACCAACTCCTAGTAGTCCAATTTCACACAACCCCATTTCAGAAAACAATCGAAAACCCACAATTTTGCAAACAATTCCAACCCTAAATTCATTCCAAGCATCAAATCCATTAAGCAATTTTAATTTTGAACACCCACAAAAAAGAGACAACGAAAGCAGCATGAAACAAAACCCCAAATTGATGACATGGGTAAGCATTAATTTCATTCCAAATTCCAATCAATAAAAATCCACACTTTCAGAAGAACCCAGAAACAAAAACATAAGAAATCGGATCCAAAACAACAAAAAACCCATATTTTAGAGAGAGAGAGGATTACCAGGAGCAATCTTGAGGAGGGACAAAAGAGAAGGTGCAAGAAGATGATGAGGGAGATAACCGGAGGTCCGGAGCTAGAAGGGAAGGAGCATGGCGTCGCGAGAGTGGAGATGGACTGAGGTCTAAGGGTTTTCTACTAAGACTACTGAAATTACACAAAAGTTCTCAATAAATGAGTGATTAACGGGTTTCGCGGGTTCACCCAAAATGACCTGTTATTTAACGAGTGATTAACGGGTTGACCCGTTAACCACCAGACTCGTTTATAACCCATTCGAAAACTAATTTTAACGGGTCGGATCGAGTCGGGTTAACGTGAGATTGCCAAGTGTCCTGAACAATTGATGCCCCTGAAACAGTGGGAGGATGCCTTTCTTGCAAAATTTTCATAGCTAAGGCTAGTCTGTTCGCCTCCTGATTTTTCTTCGTCCACTTCCCATACGAGAACTAATTATTGGCATAGTAAACATGAAAATTGATTAAAAGTTGGTGAGCTCTGCTTATTTTAGTTCACTTCCATTGTGTTTAATATTCTGGGCTAGAAAAATTAAAGTCAAATCAATTAAACTACGAACAATTCATGTGGAATGTTGAATTTAAATAGTTTGATAGTAGAATATATTTGGGATTGGTCTTCAAATTCCATCCCAAAAAATTTCGGTTTGGGATTCGGGATACTAGTTTCGGTTCGGTATCGTATACCGAACCAGCCGTCTTACTACCCATTCTCACAACTTCATCTAAACTGTTCTATATGTATAAGATTTGTGTTCATGGAGGTGGCCTCAGACGGATTTCAAGCTGGGCTGTAGAGATTTGACTCAAATTGGTGCATTTGGGAAAGAAACTAAGAAATCCTGCAATTTTCTTTTGGTTGTAAGAGCTGAAATGGACATGCATGTGCTTTTCTTTGTGAGATATAAGAGATTGAGAAATTTTTTGTTTATCGTTCTGGGGTGAGAGGGGTATTGTCAAATATAAGAGAATTAGTAATTTTAATTAATTTAATTAATTTAGAATAGAGAGTTAGCGTTCTACAAAAAAAAAATGTTAATAAATTGGTTAATGGGTTTTCAATTCCTTGTTATTATTGGCTCTGATGCTTTTGGATAACTTATGTGTATAGTAGGATTGATCTATATATGTGAGCTTGCTTGAAATATAGCTAGGAAACATCTTTCCTTTTTTTAGAATACCTTGACAGCTCCATGCCTCTCAGCCCAAAGCCAGAGATTATTTCTCCTGGCCCGCAGCCAACAACCATAATCCTTGCCTATGGCGTATAGTGACCACTAGATAAACACAAAACCATTAAACATAGACTTTCCAAACATAGGTGTGTGTGTATATATATATCTCTCAAAAACCTCTTCATAGTATAAAGTCATCCATCATCTATACTATAAAGAAGTGTGCAAAAGCATGCTCATAAGCAGTATAAAGTCATCCATCATCTATACTACAAAGTACATAAGTTCGATAAAATATGGTAATTCAAAATATTCTCAGTAAGCATAATATCTCATAAAAACGTTTCATAAAACGTAATCATTAAATCATGTTTTTCTTGTATGCATTTCTACTATTAAAACATGCATTTTAGAAGGGGTCTACTTACAGATACTTTGCCGTTGAAGATCCGCGGAAACTAGTAGAGACGGAATCGCCACAATAAATGCACCTAAGCACATAAAGTGTCCAATTAATAAAACTCTATTCAAATGATTGAATTTGGGAAAACAGACATAAAAAACAGATTCAGGACGTCGAATTACCTTAAGAAGGGTTCCAGGAATATTTCCTAACAAAATATTCCCTAACGAAATATTCTACAGGATATTCCTTGATGGAATATTCAAACGGGTTGAGTCAAACAAGTTTTGGGCTTGAGGCTACCAGGCCAAAGGCCCAAGTTCGTAGGGCCCAAGGTCCTGGGTCCAAAAGGCTTCTAGGTGGATGGGTTTGGAAGCTGGGCTGGGCCTAAGGCTTGGGTAGTAGATTGGGCTTTGGCTTTGGGTCGATTGCATGGCCCAATGGTTAGGTTATTAGGTTGAACCTGGGTTGGGTTTGATACAAATTTGGGCTTGGGTCACAAAGGCCAAAGGTTTGGGGTGGTGCAGATCGTGGGTCGCCAGACCCTAGAGAAGAAAAAGGCCGGATTTCGGCACAAGAGTCATCGAGCTTCGATCGAGCTCTAAACTCAACTAAATCTTACAAACCAATATACCAAATTAAAGCCCAGGAAACAAGGAATCGAACCATACCTATTGGACGCCGTGACATGGTCGGAGTTGGCCGTAAAAGGGCTCGAAGCCACCAGATATTCGCTGGAAATTATGAAGGATGCTCTCTGAGCAATTTTCATGTTTAAACATTTACCAAAAACCATTTTTTAACAACCACTAAGCCTTAAACTATCCTTGAGCACCAATTAAAAGGCTATGGGGACTCACCTACAAACAAGGGTTCGCCGGGGAACAAACTGCACGGTGGTATAGCCACGGTGCACGTGCTACAGTTGTCTTTTTGTTCCAAGCTTGTGGAACTCGCATGGGGGAAGGGAGTGATGGTGGTGGTGCGTGTGTGAGTGAATTCGGAGGGGTGAGAGGGTTTTGCAGATAAGAGAGTGTATGGGGAGAGGGGGAAAGATCTGTGAGAGGGAGAGAGTGAGCTCGGGAGAAAGGAGGAGAGAAAAATGGGGGCTAGGGAACTGCCATATGGCAGCTAAGGAGAAGGGGAGCCGGGGGACCAAAAAGGAAAATGGGGCCCACAAGGCACACCAATTAACACAAATATCCATATTTTAAACAAATATCCCACAACCCAAATGAAAATACGGAAATACCCCTTTCGTTCAATAAAAATTGGGACGGGTTGTTACAGCTAGGAAACATCTTGCCTTTTTATTTGGGCAAACATCTATTTCCTACACTATTAACTTTCTTTAATGCTTGCTCTGAATTTGATAGGTTCTTTTTAAAGTTTGGCACTAAATCAGTTTTCTTTTCTTGGGGTGCAAGGAAAACGAAGGAAGAGAAAGAATGAAATTTTGGATTTATCAAACACTTTGTAGATATTCAATGCATTTTGCAGCTGGAATCTTTTGGTAAATTCTTAACCTTTTAATCGAAGCCTATACATGCCAATAGGTTTTGTAAGTAGCATCAAATAATTAATTGCTTTTTTCTGAGTACCTAAATGTTTACACTTTCAGCTTAACAGAAAATGATAAATTTGAGACAAAGTTGGAACCTAATAAATCAATATTAGCAAACCCATAAACTTATTTCATGACTATCACGATACTCTTTTAATATTCTACTTTTGCTTGCAATTTTGTTCTCTCTATGACATTCAGGTGCAATTTTTTTTTTTTAAGTTTCATCGCCAAATAACAACTGTTTGATTGTGATCTCTCTGTGAGATTGTATATATGATTTTAAAATTATGTTAATAAATGTTAATTGTGATTCAATTGTTCTCAATCATGTAGGGAATGCAATCTAAGCGACTATAAAGGATGTCGACTATGCTTTAGTTGATTAGAAAATAGAAATTGCATGTGTATTATTAGAGGAAATGGAGAGCAATATGTCTTAGTTTTGGAATGTACTCGAATCAAAGAAGCTAACTCAAGGTGCTAACTTTGAATTTGCCGAAAATATTATTTTAATTAATTATTTTACACGTGGGAATTCTCCATTATTTTATTAATTATTTATTTGGGAGTTTGAATTTATAAATGATTGTGACGACCCGTCCCTACTTTTCACAGTAATTTCTTTTCCGTTGGTGTGAGTTGACTATTTTACTCTTTTTGGACAAAAGTGGAATTTGACGTGGATGTAGTTTTTGGCTTTCAGTTTCATTTTCCTAGTTTCGTACTAAATTAGTACTTGTCACTACGAACACGTGAGCGTGTGTTAGACTCGAATCGGATCTGTAACGAAAAAGTTATGCTCCGTGAAAGTACGTTAACCACAAATATTTTTGTACACACGCGTACAAATTATCAGCGTTTGAAACACCGTAGGGAAGCATATTTTGTACATAAAAAATTGTACAAAATCTGAAATCAAATTCTTCCCTTGATTGGTGGATCCATGTTCCCCCTTCACCAACAAATCAAATTTTCTTTTCCTTGTTTCCTTCTCAACCAATCAAAACCAATCCCTCGAATTTGGCACCAATCAGCTCACTCCCTCACATCTCTCCACAACCAATCAAAAAACACTAATCACTCTCTCTCTCTTTTTTCCTTCTCTCTCTCTCTCTCTCTCCCCGAAACCTCTTCTTCTCTGCAACTCACAAAAGCAACCCTAAATCTTCCCAGTTGGAATCCAAAAACACCACCATTGGACTCCCCTTGAACCCACAATCACAGTCGTACTCTTAGATCGTGAAATGGACGAGTTTTGACTCGTCAACTCGGGAGCTCTGACTCGGTGCACTTTCTTCGACGTGATTCTGACCGAGTTGCAAGTTTCTAGGAGGTTTGGAAGCTTCCTTATGACTCCCCGATGCTCCTAGGACAAGTTTGAAGAAGAAACAATGTGAAACTACCCAGTTTCAAGGAGTCAAGTTTTGGTTGAGACTTTCAAGGCTTTTTCAAGCCACTTCTCGTCTATTTTTGGACTTCTAAAAGGTATAGACTTGTTCTACTCCTTAAGAGCTTCATTTCCATATAAATTTCATGAAAAATGGTTGAGAAATGAACAAGTTATGAAGCTTCAAATTTTTTACCCAGAAACCGGCAAAAATTTCCAGATTCCTGCGAAACTAGATGGCGGCAACCGGCAAGGCTCGCCGAAGAAGACAAAGGAATATTCCGTCAGACTGATGGATGTCAGGGTCTGGCCTGTGCATGGTGGCGCCCCTAGCCGATGCGTGGTGGCGCGTCCAACCTCTAATTGACTTTCTGTCAATTTGTGTAGGTCTGTGATGTCGAGTAGATAGATTTCATATATTCAAACCCTATGTTTGAGCAAACTATGGAGGTTTTAATTAAGTTTCCGTTTATGTGTTATTCAACTAGGTTAATTAGTAATTTCACATTTAGGGGAAACGTATCCCGAGGACGTACGGGGTCAAGCAAGGCTTGAAGGCTTCGTTTCAACTGCGTAACTATGAGTGGGTTATTTCTTTTTATAAGTATACGTATACTACGTATGCCTAGCTCAGACTAAAGTTACGTGAAGTAGTGAAATGACGAAATTTAGGAAATTATTATGAATTCTATACGTTCATAGTTATGCTTGAGTTGTCATGATTATACGTACAACCTTAATTAATTAATGTTACAAGAACTGTTCTGCTATTGTGAAATGCTAAAATAATCCTACGGGATGTGCAGGTAAGTACCTTGTTGATAAGAATTATTGAATTGTTATGGCATGATTATATTTATGTTATCTGCTCATCATTGATGCACCCCGGTGTTAGTACTCGCCCCAGGGCCAAGGCTAGTCCTTCACGTGTATGTTCACATCCACATCGTTCGCTCGCCTTGGATCTAAGTTAGGTGTTAGCCCTGTCGTACAGATTGCACTAGGCAATTCCGACTCGTATGTGACCACGCTTCGGTGCAAGCCTTCACGTGATCGTAGTACTAGAGCACATTGATTACACCCAGTTATGTTCGTGTCAGAAATTATCTGTATGATCTTGTGTGCTAGCATAGATGGATGAGCATCAGTTCAGTCATACATGTTGCGTTAGGCAACTCCGACTTGCGTGCTAGTAGATTGTTGAACATTTGTTATGTTATGACCCACTCAACTTTGTTTTTTGCCCCTCCAGGTTTAGTAGATGTGATTACGTGTAAACGAGGACTCTGGCAAGACCTCAGTAGATGGTTATCTTCAGTGGTATAACCCTCACCCTAATTACTGTATTGTTCTTATGCTCTGCCATCACGTGTGAAATGGATTCAATCCCGCTCACCCGCACACTCTTTTGATTAAGCACTTTTAGGTTTTAAATTTATTCATATTTTTCCACTACACTACACTTTATGGCTTCGTCACCCTCCAGGTGTCGGCCAGCACAACTCAATTCGGAGTCTAATTGGACATTTCGGGTCGGGGTGTGTTAGTTTGGTATCAGAGCATAAGTTTGGGCAGTATTGCGTTCATCACACGTGTGATGTAAGCATTCTTGGTTCTTGAACCTAAGTGTCGAATCTTGCCACCTTGTTGAGCACGAAAAACATGTTAACTTTTCCCTAAGTTTTGGGTACTTTAGACGACTTGTCGTCGTTTTGGAAAATCGTTTTGGCAATCACCCCTAGACTTTAAACTACGAACCTCCCTGCCAAGGAAAGTTCTATTTTGGGGAACGAGTTGCTAGCCCCGCAGTCGGGCTAATGCATCAAGAGTTTCACCAATGATTTACCGATCAATCCTATCGCTTTTTCCCACCCTTCGAGATAGGAAATCAGAAATGGTTTTGTTTCTTTGGTAGAACCTTTTAGTATACCATCTTTTAGAATTCCTACGAAGTTTATTTCGTCAAGATTCTAGAAATGTCTTGAGCGACAACCTGGTGCTAAAGTGGTTGCACTCGATGAAAGATCATCTAAGGGACAATCACTTTTGGTCCCCGATAGTACTATTATCTTCAAACGTACTAGTGACCATTCTAGATCTTCAGGAGGAAGATCAACTTCCGTTTAAGTTCATTTCCAAAGTAGATTGTTAGCAAGTTCTTTTTCCACCCTTGAGACCTTCCAACCAACGCTAATTCCCAGATTTCCTTTTGATGATATACTCATCTTTTAAGTGAGTATAGGCTTACAGGTATGAGTCGTCATATCCTGGGAGTAACAGAAATCCAAAAAGCAGTAATCAAATCCTCCTATAATCAATGAACTACTGCACTCGACCAGCTCATTTCCAATCACCCGAAGCTATCTACCCAAATGGGCTCTAACCCGTAATCAGCATACGGTGGTGCTACTAATTGATGATGTTGTCCAATATCCAGAAACCATTGACCAGTATTCGGGTGGTATGATTCCAAATATCGGATACAGGTACTAGTATCTAGGAGTGATACCTTTATGCCAGAATGCCTGTTCACAGTTTCAGGGTAAGGAACAATATTAAAATATCTTAAGTGCGTTAATTAGCAGTGCGACAGATATACTGATTAATAGTGGCTACTTGAGCCGAATAAACTAGAATTGTGGAAACTTAGGAGCAAGCTTTGCATTAGAACATTAAACGTGTGGTCATGTTAACCACACTACCCATTTAGGTAACCGGAACCTTTTCGACCAGTCACTTCTCCGATCACTTTCACATGCAAACAACGGAGTCGAAGTTTGAGCAATTTTCCCGCAATAGGAGCGGAACGAGTTTTGAGAAGCTCATGAAGACTTTGTAGTGCGTGGCGTAGAGAAAAGAAATAGTATCGTACAATCTGAGGAAGTGTACCCTTGACATCTTTTCTCAAATTTCTTTCAAAACCATCACTAGTTAGTGAGGTAAGGTACACCTCGATCCATTTTTTGTACTACACCAGTTCTTCCTTGCATCTTTTCAAACAACACATGCGTCGTTAAGAGAAGATGATATGTAACTCTTTTGGAGGGCCCTTGTCGCCTATCTAACAAAATACCTTGTTTAGGGAATCCTAGACCTATCCACAAAGGCGAAAGGTCAAACCTTAGAATCGTACATAGATGTTAGCATTTTAATTGGTTGACGACTAAAACCGTTTGTCTTACTTCGAGTTGTTGGTCTCTCCAATCAACTTTTGGAACCCGAAAGTTCTTTCATAGCATGACGAATTTCAGAGCAGTCTTACCAACGACTCTCTCCTCAATTTCAGCATCAAAGACTGAGTGTTGGGAACACTGACACTCAGCCTTATACCATCCCCTCAAACAACCATTGCTAAATTGGTACTTTCTTGGGAGACTTGATCTCCATAAACGACATTCATTTCTTTTCTGAAAGGGTTTGGAGAAAGAAGGTAGAAATTCACGCAAAGCTTTGTGAAACTGAGATATCCTTGATCTTGTCGATTTGTCGACAATTTGTTGACGATCTCTTCAGCTACAGTGTCTTTCCTCACTTACGACCGAGGAAAGTTAGTTTAGTTTAGGGTTGCTAAACATGAGTAAGCTTCAGATAACTGAAGTGTTGTCTCATCTTACCTTTGTTTTACACCTTTTGTTGACTCTGATCATTTTGAAATCCAGTGTGATGTGTTATTCAGATGTTTCGACTGTGCAGTAACAGCATGATGGAGTATCGTTTTTATTTTCCAACGGTCAGAACCATTCTAAACGAACCATCTTATCCATGACCTAAAGTCAACAGTCATCATCTTTATTTCGAAAGCTGGATGACACTTCTCTGTGGAGATTTGGTGATGTACGGTGATTATCGATTGACTTGATGAGTCAAGTTGTGTTTCATTGGTCCAAATGGACAACATTTTACATCTTTTGGTAAAATTGCCCAGTCTTGAAACCTATTAGGTCTTCTGACATTTCGATCAATACCCACTCTAACAGTAATTCCATTTTTTACCCCTTTGTACTGAAGGTCATTCCAGTCAACCTTGGGTACGTGTCTACCCTATTGCACTTCGTATTGCCTCGAAAATGATGCACTGTCTAAGAGAACCGTTAATATTGGAAGTGCAGTCGTGACCATTAATTTCCCAATCACCCAGCAAACACTCGGTTGAATGAATCTTTACAGTGGTGAGTGAATGTCTCAGAAGCTACTGTTGTAGTTGATGTTATGCATTCAATCTAGTTTTCTCATACCCTAGATTTGATGGACTTGCTTTGATCTTCAAATTCTCAAATATTCTTCTAGCTCTCTCGACCTACTTTTCACTAAATTTGAGAGAACTTCCACTACAAAGTTGCTTGCTAAGAAGTTGCTGACTACATGGTTTGCTTTCATGGCAGATACGTCACTGTGGTATCTCATCGGGATGTGTGTTTTATTTCCAAGTTTTTTTTGGGAAGCCTTCTTGAAGGCCACGTGTAGTAAGTTTTGTCATCGACTACATTTCTTCCTCAGACTAATGGCCAGTCTGAGTGAACTACCCGGATCTTCATGGTGTGTTACGTTTATCTGTTCTTTAGTTGTAGCATGATCGTATTAGACACTTATTTTTGTTAGAACTGCTTGTAACTACGGTTACAAGTTTTGGTCTTGGTTGTGACTCTATGAGACGCAGTTTGGAGATTCTTTGCTTAGCACTTGTTTGTCAGAGGAGTTTTACGAACAAGTGTTCAATTGTGAGAGTTCACAATACAGAATTGTTTTATTGTTGTTGTTGCCCAATGGGGTAGTGCGTGAGCACGGTAGAGACTTGACCAGACGTTGTTTGTGTAATTCCCAATGGGGGCATGATGGTAATATTGCACCCTCAGGAGTTATTTACTTGCTTGTGATGACAACAGTGAGTTGTCGATATCGCGGGCTGCAGAACGTAATATCAATGACTTATTCGTTGGATTCATTAAGCAAATAAATAGGTAGGTCATTTTACATTCATAAGTATTTTTGTATTTGTTGTATAAGTACTCAATTTAGTTTTAATTGTTCCAACCTCATTTTGGAACACTCGAGTGCGTAATTAAAAAATCCTACGTAGGGTTTAGGGTTTAGGGTTACTTCGGAGTAGGTAACACTCGAGTGCGTAGTTAAAAAATCCTACGTTCAGTTTTAAAATCAGTACAACTACTTTAACCTTATGTTGTTATTTATATGTATTTTTGACGGGACAACATATAAATATTTTCGACGTTTTGTTTTTACAAAAACTATTATATTATAGTATAGTACTGAAGAAGAAGGAAAGTATGAGTTAGAGGCATGAAAAAGGAATAAATGCACTCTGATTGCGACGGAGCGGCATTTTCCTTTCTTGTACAACCACTCTGACTTGATTTCTTCATCACGTACTTAAATTTTATTCTTCCTATCTTTGAGTTTTGTGTAACAAATGATTTTAAATTTTGGGGACAAAATTTTCTTAAGGGGGGTAGGTTGTGACGACCTGTCCCTACTTTTCACTGTAATTTCTTTTCCGTTGGTGCGAGTTGACAATTTTACCCTTTTTGGATAAAATGGAATCTGACGTGGACATGGTTTTCGGCTTTCAGTTTCATTTTCCTGGTTTCGTACTAAATTAGTACTCGTCGCTACGAATGCATGAGCGCGTGTTAGACTCGAATTGGATCTATAACGAAAAAGTTACGATCCGTTAAAGTACATTAACCACATATATTTTTGTACACAGGCGTACAAATTATCAATGTTTGAAACACTGTAGGGAAGCAGATTTTGTACATAAAAAATTGTACAAAATCTGAAATCAAATTCTTCCCTTGATTGGTGGATCCATGTTCCCCCTTCACCAACAAATCAAATTTTCTTTTCCTTGTTTCCCTCTCAACCAATCAAAACCAAACCCTCGAATTTGGCACCAATCAGCTCACTCCCTCACATCTCTCCATAACCAATCAGAAAACAAAAATCACTCTCTCTCTTCTCCTTCTCTCTCTCTCCCTGAAACCTCTTCTTTTCTACAACTCACAAAAGCAACCCCAAATCTTCCCAGTTTGTATCCAAAAACACCAATATTGGACTCCCCTTGAACCCACGATCACAGCTGTACTCTTAGATCGTGAAATTGACGAGTTTTGACTCGTCAACTAGGAAATTCTGACTCGATGGACTTTTGTTCGAAGTGATTCCGACCGAGTTGCAATTTTCTAGGAGGTTTGGAAGCGTCCTTACGACTCCCCGAAGCTCCTAAGACAAGTTTGAAAAAGAAACAATGTGAAACTACCCAGTTTCAAGGAGTTAAGTTTTGGCCGAGACTTTTGAGGCTTTTTTAGGCCACTTCCGTCCATTTTTTAACTTCCATAGACTTGTTCTACTCATCAAGAGCTTCATTTCCATATAAATTCTATGAAAAATGGTTGAGAAATGAACAAGTTATGAAGCTTTGAAATTTTACCCAGAAACCGTCGAAAATTTCCAGATTCCAGCGAAACCAGATGGCAACCAGCGAGGCTCGCTGGAGAGGACAAGGGAATATTCCGTCAAAGTTGACGAAATATTCTAACGTTGTCAGGTAATGCCGTTAACTTCTGTTAGCATTTTAACAAAATATTCCATCAGACTGACGGAATATTCCTGACGAACGTCACGGTCTAGCGTGCGTGTGGCGCGTATGGCTATGCCATAGCCGATGTGTGGTCGGGCTTCCAACCTTCGATTGGCTTTCTGTCAATTTGTGTAGGTCCGTGACATCGAGTAGATCGATTTCGCATATTCAAACCCTATATTTAAGCAAATTATGAAGGTTTTATTTAAGTTTCCGTTTATGTGTTATTAAACTAAGTTAATTAGTAATTTCACATTTAGAGGAAACGTATCCCAAGCACGTACGGGGTCAATCAAGGCTCAGAGGCTTCATTTCGACTGCATAACTGTGAGTGGGTCATTCATTTTTATAAGTATACGTATACTTGCTAGACCGTTCAACATAGGCAGCACATCCTTCAAGGATGTTGACTCGATATTCGTTAAGTACGTCTATCCTTACAGGCATGTTTACAACTAGTATATAATCTCGTCACTTTAGCAAGATTAGAGGAATGCGTCTGAAGCAACATTCTGAAAGCTAGAATACATTGCACTTACTTATCACACTTGTGCGGTATGAGAATCGAGATGAGACATAGTGAGCAAGTTTTACACAAATTCTTGTCATTTTACAAGAACGTTGACGTTCTTATCTCCCTCTGACAGTGGGAAGACTGTCTCATTGAAGTGACAATCCGCAGATGAGGGGTAAAGAGATCGCTTGTAAGGGCTCTAAGAGAGCTAGTACGAAGGAGAATCATAATCGGTTAAGATTCACATCCTTCTTTAAGGACCTATATTGGTACGTTGCGGCGGCACAACTTGGCACATGGAATGCATACCCAAAACGCATAAGTATGAAGCGTCAAGTTCGTTCCCAATAACCAACTTTAACGTAAAAAATGTTGAGTGGCAATGGGCCTCAAGGCAAACCAACATAGACGTGTACAAGATTGCATAGCCCTAGGCAAAAACAGAAAGCTTTGAATACACATGAGGAAATAAGTATTTTAGTTTTCCTCACTGAAATGTCAAATAAGAATCAAGAGAATAAGAGGGTGACTTGTGAATTAGCCTTAGCTCAAGTTGAGATTTTAGAGTTCCATGATGAGATAAATAAAAGTTCTAAAGAATCACATGTTGGAAAACAAGTTGCAAAACAAAGTGGAAACACAGGTCCACATGATTTTGATCTTACTCCACTCAAGTTCAAAAGTATTGCAAAAGTGTATGAGAAGTGTAACTTATGCATCATTGAGCCTGAAACCTTTGAAGATGCAGCCAAGGATGAAGCATGGCATAAAGCCATGGAGAATGAGATTGAAATGATAGAGAATAACAACACTTAGGAGCTGGTTAGTAGACCATTTGATAAACTAGTAATTGGTGTCAAATGGGTTTACAAAACCAAATCAAACCTTGATGGCTCTATGTAAAAGAACAAAGCAAGATTAGTTGTAAAAGGTTATTCCCAAAAGCCAGGGGTAGACTTCAATGAAACATTTTTCCCAGTGGCAAGGCTTGATACAATTAGGACACTTATAGAAAGGTTGGAAATTATTTCAATATTAGATGTGTCAACATTTCTAAATGGAGTGTTACATGAAAAGGTGTACGTTACTCAACCTCTTGGTTTTGTGATTACAGACAAGGAAGATAAAGCCTACAGGTTCCAGAAGGCATTGTATGGTCTCAAGCAATCTCCAAGAGCTTGGTATGAGGAGATCAATTCTTATTTCACCAAAGTTGGCTTTCATAGAAGTCCTGGTGAGGCAACAATATACATCAAGACCTCTTAGAGTGGAATTCTTATTGTTTCTCTATATGTAGATGATATTATCTACACAGTCAGTTCACAAGAATTGATGATGGATTTCAAAACTGAGATGATGAGGCAGTATGAATGACTGACCTAGGCTTGCTGCATCATTTTCTGATACTAGGTGTTCTGCAAACTAAATCTTGCATTTTATTGCACCAGAAGAAATATGCAATGACTATATTGGATAAGTTTACACCATTCATCAGAAGTGGATAAGTCATTGCGTGAATATATCAGTCGCTTTAGCCACGAGTACACTTGTTGCACTAAGACAGATGATAAACTAGCATTCAGAGCCTTCACGATAGGCATACGTGAATGCTTCTTCATGTACATGATCAATGTTAACACTTGGAAGACTTACTCTGAGGTGATGATGCAAGCTTACAATCATGCCTTTGCTGAGGTAAGGACATACCAAGGGAACCCTCCTATGGTTAACCCCTATCAATAAGTGGGGAATGGAAGTCAAGTTCTACCAAGTGAAAAGGTTTTGGCCATTCAAACACCAATTGCATCATCTCTTACCTCACTTAGCTACCCGCTAAGTCACCAAGCGTATTCGTCTATTGGCAAGAGGAAGGATTTTTACTCTCAGCAAACTCATTACAACAAGAGGGATAAATGTTCGTATCAAGATGACTAGGTGTGAACATACCTTCAACTATTATGACCATGGGGTCAAGCCTCTCTTTTTCAAAGTGGGGGGACTAGGTGCTAAAAGAAATGCTATTATAAGAAGGTATACACATTACCAATGTTTTTGACCTTCAACCTTTTGAGATCCTTTGCAATACAAAGCTATTCAGGAAATATTTAATGAAGAGGGAATTCAAACAACTTCGTCTGAATCTTTTACATACCTAGTACTGGAACACTTGGTCTATACTGACCTATTTCTATACTCTAACTTAGAGTTTCAACATGCATACTTTGACACAAAGTAAGTGAAACTTAGTGTTACAACAAACATGGTTCACATATCCAAACAATGGATTCCTTCATGCATAGAAAAATATTCATAAGCATCACTCATGTCAATGAACATAAATATCATACATTTCAACACATTCATACAATAGCCAACTGAGCTTCGAAAAGGTGTCAACATACATTTTGCCCTTCAATACTTGCTACAATGTGCCTCGACAATTTACCGTTATTCTCACCAACCAGATGATGAAGGAACTCACCTTCGTATCACCAACCAAGTGATGAAGGGTACAACTCGTACTCTAAAATAAAATTTTGTCCTTCGACAACTTTCCACTCTTGCCACCAACTAGGGATGAAGGAACTCACCTTCATATCACTAACCAGGCGATGAAGGGTACTATTAGTACTATTAGTAAACATTTTTGCCTCATCAACTCACCATTATTCCTATCAACTAGGTTAGGAACACTACAACTTGTACATGTGAACTTTAGTATTGACAAATAATCAATAACCCTCAAGCCTTACAACTCAAAAAGAGGATAAGCAAGCTTAACTCAACCCAACTGGGGAGCACTTATGCCTAGCAAGGGTTATGGTCACCAACAAAGTCTTATTACAAGTCAATAAAGGCTTTAGTGCATGGTATACAAAAATCAAGCTCTTTAGCCCTCTTGCATCTGCGTTGGACATTTCCCCTCTGTAAAAATGCAAACACTACAACTCGTAGAAAGCTCCACACAGTTGATCAAGACTGTCCAAAGCAAAATCAATTTATATGGTTCCTCTAAACCTTCAACTACTACAATATGTAGTTTGTCTCACACACTCTTGCTCAAGAGTGTAGAAGCAAAACCTATATATGTGGTCTCCCACATTTTGTTGTCCCTATTTATTAAAAAATAAACACTTCAAAAAAAAAACCAAAATTAATTAATAATTAATAATTGTTTCAATAATTATCAATTATTTAGTTAATTAATTATGACATGTGGAGGAGGCAAACAAAGCTTCAACACATAGGAGGCAACTACAAAATGTCCAAAGCTTCACACAATCTTGATCAAGATAGTGTGAAGCAAAATCAATTTATAGTGCCCTACGATTAGCTTCAACTATTCAAGCTATGTGCCCCAACCAAGAAGCTTCACCTACAAAGCTTCAAACAAAAAGCTTCACCCACAAAGCTTCAACCAAAAAGCTTCACCTACAAGCTTCAATCAAATAGTTTCACCTACAAAACTTCACCCACAAAGCTTCAACCAAAAAGCTTCACCTACAAGCTTCAATTAAATAGGTTCACCTACAAAGCTTCAACCAAAAAGCTTCAACCAAAAAACTTCACCTACAAAGCTTCACCTACAAGCTTAACCTACAAAGCTTCACCTACAAGCTTCAAACAAATAGCTTCACCTACAAAGCTTCAAACTAAAAAGCTTCACCCACAAAGCTTCAAACTAAAAAGCTTCACCTACAAAACTTCAACCAAAAAGCTTCACCTACAAAGCTTCAATAAAAAAGCTTCACTTGCAAAGCCTCAAACTAAAAAGCTTCACCTACAAAGCTTCACCCTAGAAGCCTCAACCAAAAAGTTTCACCTACAAAACTTCAACCAAAAAGCTTCAACACTACATGTAGAAAGCTTCACACACTCTTGATCAAGGCAGTATGAAGTAAAATCAATTTATGGTGTCCTAAGTATAGCTTCAAAATAAAAATAAAAAACTTGGATTTCTAAAATATTAATATGCTAGGCATCAGTGAAGCTCAAACTAGGTTGAAGTATTTGTGGGCTAAGGCATATATGAAGGGATGTGTGTGTAAACACAAAAATTCTGTAACGAATGAAACAAGAACACATGTACAAAGTAAATTTCTATTGATTTGAATTTGTAGGTTACAATCTCTGTTTACAATTTTCCTCTGATTCAGTCTTCAAATTTCATGTAGATGCATAGGTTGTTGATCCAAGGATCGCAATGACTTGATCTCGGACGAACGGTTGAACTATTGCTTGAAGTTTTGAGCTTGAAAACAACACGTGGATGATCTTTACCTCAAGGGTGCGGCAAAAGTAGTGTTTGATGCGGGATTTTGTTGCTTCAAGGGTCTTGGCGACTTGATCTTGAAACAAACGTTGCTACAAGTTTATAAGCTTGCAACAAAGTCTTGAAGGAATCGGCACGATCACTTGTTGATTCTTCAAGGAAATACTTCGGCTTTGGTCGAGAGAAAGCATCGCCTTTGGTTGAATGTTCTTTGAAGAGAGCTTTGGCAGTGTATTAGTCTTCAAGAGTTTGGCAGAGGTTCTTCTGTGTAGAGATTTTTTCGACCCCTATGCTTGTGGGAGGACCTTATATTTATAGGCTTCTCAAGGCTTGCCTTTGGCCTTGATTTGTGTCTTGATTCGTCCATGGGAGAATTTAGTCATGTTTTGTGTCTTAATTTCAGCCACTTTACTCCTTTGGCCGAAATTATGAGGCCTTGTTGCCTATTTTGTGAGCAATCTTCAATTTTTGCTTGTTTATGAAGATGCCTTAACTTTCTTTCCGGATTTGAGAGTATTTTGAGCCTGTTTTTTTTCCGAATTTAAGGGAGTTTTCTCCCCTTAGCCGAATTTTAGGAATATTTTATACTTCCTTAGCTTGATTTGTGCCACATGTCATTGATGACTTGTCCATTTGCGATGAGTCATATGCCACGTGGAGCTTTACGATGCATCCTTTGTATGCAACGAAATTTACATGTCTATAAATGCCCCCACTTCAAGGCACGTTGTAGGCAAGTGCTTGTCACATGTAGGAAACGTGTTTTGAAGTCTTGCAATGTGAATGTTCTAACTCAAGGGTCATCGAGACTTGGTCTTGAATTAGTTTGCTTCTTCAAGGGCCATAGAGGCGTATTTCTTGAATCGAGACGATGAATTTTATCAAGGGCCGTTGAGGCTTGGTCTTGAATTTAAGTGGTAAATTTCGTCAAGGACCATCGAGGTGTATTTCTTGAACGAAACATTTCTTCAAGGGTCGGTGAGGCTTGATCTTGAAAGAAAAGACATTTTTTTTTCTTCAAGGGGCATTTGAGGCTTGATCTTGAAATAAATGACATTGTTTCTTCAAGGGCCGTAGAGGCTTAATCTTGAAAGTTGGGTTGGACCAATCCGAACTCGTCCATGTCTAACCCGATTTTAAACTCGAACAAGTAGGTTTCTTTTTAGTTATAAACCATCTGAACCCAACCCAATTTCATCACGTTCATTGATTGGGTTGAGTTGGGTTGATCATTTGCATGTCCATCCCCAACCCAACCCAACCCGACTAACCAAACTCAATCTAACCAAATTATAATCCATATCAATTAATGCTCATACTACACCCAAGTGAGCCAAGTCCAAAATCAATGCGCTTTCTAATATTTTTATAATAAATTACCCTTTATAATTACTTAAGCTTTTAGGGAATAAGAGACTTTGATTAGTCAACCTATATTTGTAGTCTCTAAATCATAAAGCTTTATAATAGATGGATTTATGAAATTAAAGTTAGCTAGCTTTGATGCTAGTTGGCTTAATTTTTTTAGGAATTATTGGAAACTAAGTTGTTACAAGATTAAACTTGAAAAAGTTGGGCAACCCGAACCCAACCCTAGTAAACTCTAACCCAATTAAACCCGAGCCCAAATGAACCCCAATGAAACCGAACCCGAGCCCGAGCCCAAATTGTAAAAGTTGAGTTAGGATTGGGTTGATCTTCCAACTAACCTAACCCGCTTGAGTTGCACCCCTAGTCACAAGCAATCTATTATTCATAAAGAAAAAAGACATATTTGTCGATTTGCCCTCTGAATGTATATAGAACTGCCAATTTTCCTTTTGAACTTTAATTTTAGCCGATTATCCTTTTGAACTTTTATAATTAGCCAATTTTCCCTGAGTTTTAATTTTAGAGAGTATTAACGAAACACTTATGGTATTGTTCACTTATAACGAAAAACCACATTTTTACATTTCCCTGGTACTATTCACTACCTTTATTTGTCATTTTTCATTAAAACTAAAGTTTTTTATTTTTATTTTTTATTTTTTACTTTTTGTTAGTTTTCCTTTAATTTTAACCGATTACCCCTTGAACTTCTACAAATAGCAATTCCTTCCTGGCATTAGATTTTAAAAATTTTCATTCAATTTTCCATCTATATTGATCACAGGAACAACACATGACAATTGTATGAGGGCAAAAAAGATGGATTTTTTTTTTGAAATAAAAAAAAAAGATGGAAAGTTGAATGGATGAAAAATTGAATGAAAATTTTTAAAATATAACACCAAGGAGAAAATTGGCTATTTATAAAAGTTCAAGGCGGTAACGGCTAAAAGTAAAGTTCAAGGGGAATATGGCTAATTATACAAGTTCAGGGGGCTAATCGGCTAAAATTAAAGTTCAGGGGAAAAATTAAAAATTCTATACAAGTTTAGAGGGTAAATCAATAAATACCTCAAGAAAAAATATATAAGATTATTGATTTGATATCAGTATGTAAAAAGTTATCACATTCGGAACGAGCTGTCAGTAGCTAATGTGAAAGGAAATGCTATGGAGATTATATTTTTTGACCATATTTTGTAGACCACATGATGCGGTAGTTAATGGTTGGATTCTTTCTTTAATGTTTAAAGAGAGAATCCAACCATCAATTACCACATCATGTAATTTACAAAAATATGGCTCAAGATAGTCTCTCTAACATAGCCCAATGTGAAAACAAAGGGAATATTTAATACCGTCCATTAAACTTTAGTTTAAATGCCGTTATTCTTTGTATTGGAAAAGCCTGTTTGGGATTGCATTGGGAATTAGAAGTGTTTTTTGACAACTGTAAGTACTTATGACTGTGAGGAGGCATTTGGATTTTCAATGAAAATTTTGACATATTTATACTGAAAACGCTTATGAGCAGAAATTCATTCTACAAAAGCAGTCCCACTACACGAATCCTAAGTTCCATGGTCTAAATATTATATATACTTTGAAGCTGCAGAAGCTTGCGTTGCATTGACATGGAAACATCTCAAGGCAGTTGGTTGTCGATCGAACACAAACATACATAAAATTTGCCCATTGCAGAATATATAATTATCAGCACTTTTTATATATTTTGATGTCTTTCCAACGTGATTCCATGTAGTAGCTTATGTTAGCCGGTGCAGCATAAACTCCACATTTGAAGTACAAGTCTCCTGGCCCTTTATCCTTCACCTGAAATTTCTGGACTCCGTCGATGAAAACAGTCACGGTGCCTCCGTCAACGTCATGAATTATGTTAAGTCTGAACCACTTATCGTAAAGATTTGTAGCCACCAAATCTCGACTATAATACCTCATGTCGCCGTTATAGATTCTTAGGATTATAGTGGTAGCACTATGAGCTGCTCCATGTATCTGTGCTACTGTAGCACCGGAGGTTCCATTTGGTACAAATCCATACCCTTCAAATTGCCATATTCCAGATGAATAGTCAAGACCCTACATAAAACTTAGTTAGGTCTAGCTGATGATTGTATATGAATCTCGACCACCTGTTCTAGAAGCGTTCTACATAAGACGTATACAATGCATAGCAAAAAAGCACACACGAATTTGTATATGCATATTTAAGGAAGCGTTTTTTCTTGCTAGACTTATGTTGGTAGACTATATATGAATATGGACCACCCATTTGGTATAAGTCAACATGAGCAATAATTCATACTCACTGCTAACAACGTATACGTAAATCCACTTGTTTGATAAAAATCAACGTGATCAATGTCTCGTATTCATATTTAAAAAGAAGAAGAAGAAATTTCTTGCTCACTGTGTATATTAAGTACTGTTCTCTCTAGTCGATCAGTTAACAATTTATGAATATTTGTAGTATGTATATAGGTTAGTAGCCTCATATCAAACCGTCCGACAATATAAGAATTTATCGGTAAAGTTGTGACTCTGAACAACACATTTAGTCAAAAATCGACTTAATTAATTCACCAAATATGAACATAAACATATATCAGTACATATATGTTATAAAGAGAGTAGCGCAGGTTGGGAGATGTTACCCGTATGCGAACTTCAGTACGTGGCTGGGTTTGGCTACTAGGGTTATGGGGCTTGTCATCAGCATAGACCCACAAACGCCTTACTCCATTGACACAACTGTAGCGCTTCTCCAGTGGTACGTCATACGGTTTCTGTAATTCGAAATTATATTCCGTTAACGGAACATCGACGAAGCCATCAGTGGGATCAGCACCACATAACTGAATAATGTCTTTCCGTGAGCCCAGAAAAACCAAGGAGAGAAGCATATAGCAGTAGCTACCTCTCATAGTTGATGGTGGGAGCTTATATCTCTGACTATATGTACATATATTTATAGGCCATTAGAACATCGGTCACATTACATAATTTTTATTCTGAATTTTACCACTTTGCAATTTGTCATTTACTAATGAAAAGTCTGCGTATTGGAAGATAATTATTGACACGATTTCCGGTAACTTATATTATGATACATACTGTCTTGTAATCCTAGGTACATAGAAGCGGCTATCTCAAAGAATAATAATGAAGCGATTTTGAAATGCCTTTAATATTACCATTTAGCCTAATTAATTAAAGTCCTTATACTAAGTTATTATATCGGCTGAGACTGTAGTGAGTGTATGTGCAGGGTAGTTAGCATAATATTGTTAAATTCAAGCTAGTTAATATTGTAAATACCCACAAGATGACAAGGCATGTGAAGGCACCCAAGGATGGTTTCTAGGAACATTATGACAAAGGTAGTTATAAAATAAAATTAGCCCTTTAGCCTGCAGGGTAGTTAGCATAGTATAGTGCAGGATGACAGAGTAAAAGACCAAAAATACTCAAAATTTAATAGTCTAAATGCAATAAAATTAGTGTATGTGCAAACTTCTTCTACATGGATGGAATCGTGTTCGTTTTTATACAATACAATTAGCATACTAATGAACACTATTCTCTATGAAAGTTAATAGTCTATGTGCAGGAAGGCTAATCTATCCAATCTTTCGTCTTCTTCATGATATTCAATACAAGGAGATTATCAGACGAAAAATGCTATTCTTATTGTTCTTTATACCATCATTTGTCCAATCTTTTTAATAGAAATGGGACATAGATGCGTTTGCAGGCCTTATTTTTATTGAAGAGATTGTACAAGTGATGGTACAAATGGATGACAAGAGAGAGTGCTTATATGCAGTCATGCTCTCATAAGATCCTCATGTTCAAGACCCGTGAGAACCAAATGTATATTGGCCAAAAGATTATATTAGTTATATCCAAAGACTTAAAATATTTGACAACTTAATAAACCAAAACAAACATAAAACCCATGAACCATTAGAAAACTCATTTTCTTGTTATGGTTTATTAAATTGTCCAATATTTTAAAGACTAATATAATCTTGTGGCTAATATGCATTTGGTCCTCACAAAACCTCAAAATGAGGACCTTAGGAGAGCAAGACTCATTGTGGACAAAGTTATTTTGTAAAAGGATATATAGAAGAGAAGGAGATAAAGCGTCTGAGACATTCATCTTTTGCCTATATGAAGCATATAATGCCTAATTTTGTTTATATTGGTTTTAGTGATAGATTTTTATTGTGATACTTGCATCTTAGCCAAGAGTCATCATGTTCCTTATTACTTGAGTTTATAGAGAAGTGATGTCCCCTTTGTATTGGTACCTTCGAAAATTGGGGACCATCCCCACCTCTAGTGTTTCAAGTAATAAGTGGTGTGACATTTGTGGGTAATTGTACCTGAATGACATGACTATATTTGATGAAGAACAAGAGTGAGAGGTTTTTTAATTTTCAGTCTTTTCATAAGATGATACATAGTTTTCAAGGAAAGTCCAGATCCTCCGTGTTGGGTTTCTGGGCTAGTTATTGGGATAAATTTAATTTAAATATTAAATATGCAGTGAAAAATTAATAAATAACATACAATATGTTATCCGGATTATATATATAGTTGGTTGTCATCGATAATGAAATAAATAAAGATGGCAAAGAGGTTAACTTACATGAATCCTTGTGCTTGTGTTCTTCCTCTTCATTATTGATCATGAAAAGCTCCCAGACTCTAAGAGTATCTACACTTACACACCAAAGACAAATGATGAAGTGAAGGATTTGATTATTCTAGCAAGATCATTCACTTGAATTAATTCTCTTGGGCACACTAGGAAGTTCAGCTAGGATTTTTCTCTCTTTTCTCTGTAGGACAAAAATGATCGTTAGGGACTATTGACCTTAAAAGCTATTTAGTCTACGTGGCATGTAAGCCAAATAGCTAATAAGCTAACTATGTCCTTCGGTTGAATGTGGGGCGTGCCAACTAGTGGGCCAAGCTCGGCCGAGGAGTGAATGAATGTTGTTGTGGCATTGGGCGCGCTGATGACTTCTAAATCTTGCGGCTGCGGCCAGGGAAAGAACGCGTCCCAGCTTTCGGATTCTAGAGCCTGAAGACAAAGCTGCTAGTTACTATGAAGTCGAATAAATATTCGACTTTCAGTATGCTAAATATTGTAGCCTGGTAACACCCAACTCGCCGAAAGGCTAATGGGATAATCTCTTCCAACAAGGATTCAAAGATTCCTTGCTGATTGAGACTTGGATAGATGATCAGTCGATCTCGAAGCAATCTTGTTTATCAAAACTGAAGGTTGCCTGATAGCTCCAGTGCTGTTTATCTAAACTGAAGATGTCTTCGATTGCCTTCACAATATTGTTTATCCAAGTTGAAGATGTTTTGACAGGAAAAACAGTAAAATAAAATTCTCAAGAGGTTTCGCGTAGATCGAGAATTTACGCAAAGCAAATTTGTGTGCTTATTTGAAGAGAGCTCGAATATTGTCTGCAGCTTTGTATTTATGGGGCGAGTATGCTCAATGAACAAAATGAACACGAGATATTCCTTGTGACAAATGATCCTCACTTGGCATTATCCACCTAAGCTACGAGCACCAATCGACTCAAACCAAGCAATAGGATAGAGTCCTGCTATTTCAAACCCTCTTGTGATTTGGCACCCTGATCATCATTTGGTGGGGATAAAATTTATCTCTTCTTTTTATATTTTGGCATCTTGGATATCCTTTGACCAACCATCCCGTGCATGCATGAATTGCATGGAGGGTAACCTTCTAACCACCATGCATAGTTATAAATCCTAAATCATGTTGTTCCCCGTGCCCACCTTAACAATCCTTCATCTCATTTGAATTTGTGGAATTAGAAGGCAATCACACCGCTTATAAAATGCAAAGCATCAGAACCGTGATTGCGTAGGAGAAGGATATTCTATCATCTTTGCTTTTGTTGCCGTCAAAACATTTTAAATAAAAACTCCAAGATAATTATCATGATAAAAACCGACGATAAAATCTTAAAGAAGTTATTAAAAGCATTTATTTACTCTCAAAGCTATAGGTGTGTGACGCCTATAACAGTTCTAACTAAAACGAGCAATGAAATTAATTAATAAACTAATTCAATTCCACAAACCATGAGTGATAGCAACATGTCATGGTTATCCAAATTAGATAAAAGTATTCATGAAATAACATTATACTCTTTTGAACCTTTGATTGTAGTTACAATGTAATTCGGTTCTTCTATCATCCGTATCCCGATCAAGATTGATGTGATATGGAATACTATCAAATCACATGTAGTTATCTATGATCACCATGATGCATTTTATGTTAAAGCCGTTCTTACAAACATAGCTATATCAAAAGTTACTCTGGCTAGAGATGGATCTTCAAGTGGCTTCGAGGGATATCCTTCTATTAAACAATCACCAGAAGGTGATAGATTCCTTATTGCATATTCATATATCTCCATACTCATACACATAAACCCAAGCAACACATTATTGGGCCATGCGAGGTAGTGAGGGTTTTGAGGTGAAGTTAGAGATATAATTACTATGGCCATATATTTTCGAGATGGTTCTTCAAGTAGCATTGAGAGGTATCTCCTTTTACTGAACAATTACCCAAAGGTGATAGATTCCTTATTGTACATTCAGATATCTCCATACTCATACACATGAACCCAAGCAACACCCTATTGGGTCATGCAAGATAATGAAGGCTTTGAGGTGAAGTTAAAGTTCATATCCATAAGCACAAGATATCCATAATCGTGTTTAAAAATGTTAAACAAGTACAGGGGGGCGGTTTCGTTACAGCTGCGCTATTACCACCTATCAAGTTTAAAAGGTGCGGATTTGCCCAGTTATCCATAATCGTGTGGACTTCCCGCATGTTCTTAGGTTTAAGAGCTCTCAAATGTATTGTTATTTAGAAACATGATATGAGCTCAATTATGAAGCTTAAGGGCTGTAAGGTTTTGGTTAAGCCACAATGAACTAACCATAATAAAGTGACCTTGAACTCAAATTAAATCTAAGATCTTACACTTTTAATTAGAGTGAAATATTACTACATATAGTAGGCAGTGGTAAAATGATTTTTAGTAATTGATTATTTGCTTTATATGGGAATGAATGCTCTAAATTTAGGTTTTTTTATGTAACAATGTTAGGGCACTTCCACCCATTGCCCTTTGGCAAGTGCTTTGAAATTGCCTTTAACCACAAAATACATCTCGAGCGGCCCAAATAGCAAAGGGGCAATGCGGGTGAGTGGCGCGTTCTGATGCGTCAATTTAATAATAAGAAAATTAAATTGTCAGAATTACTCCAATCATTAAAAAGTAAAAAAATCAAATAGAAACCCACAAACAAAAACAAAACAAAACAAATACTTGCATGAGAGACGAGACTAATGTTCAAACCCCCAAGTGCCAACCTCCTCCAGCTCCCGGTTTTCTTTAAACCAGCCTCACCATCGGCTCACTCTTTCTCGTTCACCACCATGCGGTGGCTGCCGCTGAGGTCCGGCGGCCTTGGGATCGCCGCTGTGTCCTATGTGGCAGTCGACTACCTCCGCCACCTCTCGCCCACGTGGCACGGCCGTCTTCAGCCTGCGGTGCACACCGTACTCGCCATCATTGCCGTCAGTCGGGTTCCTTTCTACAAGCACTGGTCCTCTGAGTTTCGCGTCGTCTTTCCCTTCATCGGTTCTATGCTCTTTATGATCTTGGCTCTTCTCCTTGAAGCTCTTTGCGTCCGCTTTGTCACCGCCGTTCTCGGCCTTGATTGGAACAGGTATTGTCTCCCTCTGTCTCCCTCTGTGTATATTGATCTGCATTTCGAGTTCTCTGCTTTATTTCGGGTGTTAAATTCCTAAATATTATGTGGGTGGAGTTTGTTTTTGTTGTTTTTTCGGCATTTCGTTGTAATCTGAATCACCTGTTGTGTTTATTGTGCTAACTAATTACCAGATTAGGTCAATTTTATGTGATTAGTGCCAGCATTTTAAGGATCTGATGTTACATATATATATATATATATATATATATTTTTTTTTTTTGAAACGATGGTTTAATACTCAAAGTCGAATACAATCAATGTCGTGGAATGGAAGAGAATAATGTTAGGTCTCATTCCACGCTAACTCATTATGAATCGATAATGCTAATATGGCAAGCCTATCCGCGACGCCATTGCATACTCGAGGAGCGAATTGAAAAACGAACGTCATTCAACGGAGCAGCCAAGGCCTTCACGTCTTCAACCAATAGTCCTAAACTGGAAACATCCTTCAATGAACTGTGCATGGCTGCAATGGTTCCCACTCAATCACTTTCCACCACCATTTTTGTCAAACCGCATGAAACGATATGGTTCTAACTTGCCAATAAAGCGACTGAAATGATGAAATTACAGATTTGCTTGGTTGTCACCAATAATTTATGTCAAACTCCCCCATATTGTTTAGAGAAGGCTAGCAAATCCAAGAACTCAAGCATATTATCTGACTTGCATTTAGGGTGCCGACCTACAAAAAAATTTATGCCTCTTTGCTCCACTTCTTTTAGCTCTTTATTTAGATGTAAAATTGTGTGCTTCAATATAAATGCAAATTCCATCACCATAGTTAGACAACCTTTGGGCCACAAAGGCTTTAACTGTTGGGGAATGAATCAGCAAACAATGAGGAATGAGAATTGGAGTATTAAAACTAAGGACTCCTGCAACCAAGGCTCTAATACCATGTTAGACAACCACTAGACCTCAAAAGCTTGTGCTGTTAGGGCAGAAGTTACAATGTAATGTAATATTAACCAAACAAAAGGAATCTGAAAAGAAAATACACGGAAAAGTATCATCTTGTAAATTTTCTTGTCAAACTTCCACACACAAGCAACATTTTTCATTTGGTTTCTATTAAATAAAGTCCCTCGGCATTGTTGTTATAATTGAATGATTTGATACAATGATTATAAGGTCTGTGTCTATCAGATGATTTGATGCAGTCAATTTTCCTGTATTTCTTATCATCGCTATAGAGAGGATACTTTTTCATTTCTATTGCAATATTAGCCATAGTTTTTAGCCAAATATTTGATGAGAGGAAACTGATTGACCTTTTTATGTTTGATACTTGACAGTCGTACAGCTCCTCTTCCCGACACTGGCCAGTGGTTGCTGTTGGCACTGAATGATAAACTTCCTCATACATTAGTTGAAATATTGAGAGCTCGTATTATTGGACTGCATCATTTCCTCATGTTGTTTGTGATGTTGGCTTTTTCCGTACTGTTTGACTCTGTGAAAGCTCCTGGCCTTGGACTAGGTGCACGGTACATGTTCACCATGGGTATTGGCCGTCTTCTTCGTGCCATAACTTTTGTATCAACTGTTCTACCATCTGCCCGGCCTTGGTGTGCTACTACTCGTTTCACAGTCCCTTCATATCCTCATCGCTGGGCTCAGAAGTATTATGTTCCGTATGCGTCAGATTCTAATGCTATTCGTGAATTGCTACGACAGGATATAGCTTTTGGTAAGTACTGTACATAATAGGTTCATTTTCTTCTTGATCTGACCCCTAGGTTTCATTTTCTCGATTGCAACTTCAGCACCAATAGTATCCTTTCTACCTGACCGCAAATGCATTCCCCTTTGAGGATAATGTGGCTGTGTATGTTACAACATTTTTTATTTGTTTCCCCTAGCCAATACTGGAAAATTACTTGGGGACTTTCGGCCGGATTGGGGTCGAATGAGCTTCCTAATAGATTTTCTGCGACCAACCGCGTTGGATGGACCATGGTATAGTTCACTGAAGAATGCTGGAGGCGGCTGCAATGACCTCATGTTCAGTGGACACGTGCTAGTTGCTGTATTGACAGCTATGGCCTGGACGGTACTGCCTAATATGTGCTTTGAAATTTCTAGCCACTGCCACTTGTTTTGTCTAAGAAGCAACCTACTTGTGATGCTGGTTGTTGATTTCTTTGAATCTGATGCGATTGTTGCAGGAAGCTTATGGTGGTTATAGCTCAGTTATCATATGGTTGCTTGTCGGGCACTCTGCACAGAGAGAAATACGGGAGCGTCATCATTATAGCGTAGACTGTGTCGTGGCCATTTATGCTGGAATCCTCCTTTGGAAGTTTACAAGTTTCTGGTGGCCAGCCAAGGATGCAGGCAGGGATAGGAGGATCACAATGCTTGAAAAGATTCAAAGTCGACTAACCCAAGCTGCCAAGGACTACGACATAGATGAAGTGAGAGAACTTCTTAGAGAAGTTGAGTTGGGAAGTCAAGAGAGCCAGAATAACAAAGGGCCGAGCACGGGTATGTGGTTATTTGCTTGTGCTATCATAGTCACTGCAATCACCATTGTTCTTCTTGCCTTGATGATGACAAGCGCTGGATAATTTCCTGGCATGATTTTCCTTCGACGATTTAGACGGTCAAACATACATTGTAGTTCCTTGTGTTGTAGATGGTTGAGGTTTTGTCATGATATATAGAGATATAGAGCCTCCTAACGGAAGGGATGTCCATTTTTTTTGAAAAAAAATGGATTAATTGTGGGATGTATTCCACATCGATCTTTGCTGATCCGAAGTTCAATTTTGTAAGTCTCGATTCATAAATCATCATTGCAAAAATTCAATTCAATCACCATTTTCCTATTTAATTGTCACGGTGAAAATATTTCTTAGAACTTAGTGTTCGTCAATTTCTTTTTACTCAATTAGATGTCTTAAATATTTCTTATTTAACAAATATTTTACAAAGATAATCTATAAGCTACAACTTGAAAAATAGACGTTAAAGTTTGAGATGGAAAAAACATGGCATTCCCTTCCCTTAAAGGCTCTTTATAGAGAGAATATTTTGAATTCTAAGACATTCATTTGTACTGAAGAAAATGGACGATTACAATTTTTACAAAAAAAAAAAAAAAAAAAAAAAAAACCGTAAACTCTTATCAAACGGTCATATGGGTTTTGGGTAATTTTAGTAGATATGATCTTTGTGGGAAGATCTAAAATATAGACAGTTCGAATCGATGAAATATATTACGAAGTGGGTCCACAAAAACAAGTACCAAAAGTTGTGTAAAAAAAAAGTGGTGCCACGAATATAGATACTTTCAATGAGTTTGATACATAAATGGCTAACCAATCATGGAGGCATAGCTATTGTGCATCGGTTGGCTTGTTCTAAAGGTAGTTTTTAGGAAAGAGATCCTCTCCATATCTCTTCCTCCAAAGCCCACGGATCAAGTAATTCGGACCCTTGAAATTTGATCCAACGGCTAAAAACAGAGAAGTTAGTAAATACTTTTAAAAGTTATAATAATATTTGACCGTTGGATCAAATTTCAAGGGCCCGGATCACTTGATCTGTTGGCTTTGGAGGAAGAGATCCAAAGAAGATCTCTTTCCGTAGTTTTACATATCTTCTTTATTATAACTACAAACTAGTTCTACAAATTGAACAGTCACTAGCTCTACAATTTAAGGATATCTTTCTATATTTATAAGTGCGAGTTAGTCTAAGTTTTCAGTTCACAATTGTATAAAAAAAAGTTTTTAAAAAATCTATAAATTTGTCAGTTGATCCATCTATTGTAGCATATTTGATCTGAGTAAGGGGAAGAGGTCGGCGACAAGGAGAGAGAGAGAGAGATGAGAGATGTGTTTGTAGAATCATAAGGGAATGTGTGTGTGTTGAGGATGTGTTATCCCCTATGCAGTGCCTTTATTTATAGTAATAAAAGGGAGAAGAATTCCTTCATCCCCAAGGAATAAAAGTCCATATAGAAAAGAATAACTAGAATCAAATCCAATCTAGGATTTACACAATCACACTTAAACTAGGAAAGTTTATAACACTCCCCCTTGAGTGTGTAAATACTCAAGGTAGATTCAGTATCATGTAGAAGTTGAAGAAGTCGACTCGTCGGCACTGATTTTGGGAACAACACTTTTCTCAATAAGGTAGGAACTTGCATAAGGAAGTAAGTCTCACTAAAAAACCCTAAGGCTATCGAAAAAATCCGAGTAGGGACAAAATCCATAGTCTAAGGAAAAATGCGTGAGCAATGCAAAATAAAAAAAATAAAAAATAAAGGTATATGGGACGTCATCGTGGATATGATCAACCCAAAGTGGGTGCCTCATTAAAACCTAGTTAGGTAGCAAAAACCCAATGAGAAAAATGCTCCTAATTGTAGAGAACAATAGTACATTAAGATCAAGCAAGTATTCTTCAGGACACTCCCCCCTGAGTTTGACACAATTCCAAAGAGAACCATCAATGTTACAACTCAAAAAGTTTACGCATACCAGTTCCTTGAACAAGCTTCTGAAACGTCGCCTTCGGTAGTGATTTGGTGAAGAGGTGGGCCAGATTGTCTTGTGAAAGGATTTGCGTGACTTCAATCTTCTGATGCACTTGTTGTTGATGTGAGAAGAAAAACTTCAGCGCAAGTGCTTGGTGCTGTCTCCCTTGATGTAACCCTTCTTGAGCTGTTCGATGTATGATGCGTTGTCTTCATAGATCGTCGTCTGGACCATCCACGACGAGGTAAAGATTGCATGAGCTTCCAATATGGCCCACAACTGCTCTCAACCAAAACATTCTCGAGTTGATTCATGTAAGGCGAGAATTTCAACATGGTTAGACGAAGTGGTAACTAAGGTTTGTTTAGTTGACCTCCAAGAGATTGCAGTGCCTCCAACGGTAAAGACATAACCCGTTAGAGAGCGCGCATTCTGTGGATCAGATAACTATCTTGAGTGGGCATAACCAACAAGGCGAGAATCGACTCGAGAAACGGGAGGTGTGGCATCACTCCAGGATCTGTAGGGATAGAACAAGCCCAAATCCGTAGTACCCTTAAGGTAGCGGAAGATGTCTTTAACGCAAGTCCAGTGTTTGCGTGTTGGTGCATTACTGTTTCTTGCCAAAAGATTAACAGCGAAAAAGATGTCAGGTCTAGTGCATTAAACTAAGTACAATAAAGTGCCTTTTGCACTTAGATAAGGAACTTCAGGCTCCAAAATCTCTTCATCATACTCTTTTAGACAGAAGGGATATCGTTTTTCATCTAGCGATCGAACGACCATAGGAGTACCTAAAGGCTTCGCTTTATCCTCATTAAAGCAGCGCAACATCTTCTGGGTGTAGTTCGATTAATGTACTAAGATTCCATCCGAACATTTTTCTATCTCAAGACCGAGACAGTATCGAGTCTTTCCTAGATCTTTCATCTTAAATTCCGACTTCAGGTGTGCGGCAGTTCTCGCAAGTTCTTCAGGAGTTCCAATGAGGTTCATGTCATCGACATATACTACACATATCGCAAAACTGGAATGTGACTTCTTAATAAACACACAAGGGCATAGTTTGTTGTTCACATATCCCTGACTAGTCAAATACTCACTCAGACGGTTATACCACATTCTTCCAGATTGCTTCAAACCGTAAAGTGAACTCCTCAGCCGAATTGAGAGCGTATTCGGAGGTTTAGAAATATTTGATCTAGTCAATGTAAGTCATTCGATAACTTTCATATAAATTTCCATATTAAGATCCCCATAGAGATACACAGTTACTACGCCCATCAGCTGCATACTCAGTTTTTCAGAAACTACCAAACTGATAAGGTAGCGAAAAGTAATCACATTCATAATGGGTGAATAAGTTTTGTCATAGTCAATCACGAGGCGTTGTGAGAAGCCTTGCGCAACAAGACGAGCTTTGTAACGCACAATTTTGTTTTTCTCATTATGCTTCCGCACGAAAACCCACTTGTAGCCAACGGGTTTCACATGTGGAGGAGTAAGAGCTACAGGTCCAAACACCTTACGTTTCGCAAGAAAATCAAGTTCGACTTGGATTGCTTGTTTCCAATTTGATCAATCGGTTCTACATCAACATTCATCAACGAAACAGGTTTCAATGTCATCGCTCAACATGATCTCAGTAGGTACTGCATATGCTAATGTATCGTCAACGATCATCTCATTTCTACACCACACATCATCTAAGCTAGCATAGTAGACCGAAATCTTACGATTCTCGGGATGAGGATTCGTCTCTTCAAGGAAACTTTCGTAATCTAGAATTTCCTCATGAGTTGGATAGAATGAGTAAGCGACAGACGGATTCACGACAAGCTCTCCAGATGCCTATGTCGTGGGTTTCCTCTTCCGGGTGCAGATGATTGGCTAGTCGCTAATGTACGTGGATCACCAAAGTTGGCGTCCTGAGCCTCTAGGAGGGAAGTTCATCATACATTTGGTACATCCATCTTTGCAGGCATATTTGCAGCTAGAATATGTGATCTTATCACTCGCGGTAGATCGGTGAAAGCATCTAGTATGCTTTGAGCTATGCTCTGAAGATCTAATATGCGTTGCACTTCAGTTTTAGACTGAGCGGTGTGGGGATCTAAATGAGACAAAATAGGTGTCATCCATGATAATTTGCGTCGTTCTTCAGGAATGTTGACATGTTTATCTCCCCATAATGATAGAAAGAATGTCTCATAGAAGTGACAATCCGCAAAACAAGCGGTAAATAGATCGCCTGTCAAAGGTTCTAAGTAACGAATAATCGAAGATGAATCATATCCGACATAGATTTCTATCCTTTACTGAGGCCTCATTTTTGTATGTAAGGGCAGCGAAATCGAAATATAGAACACACAACCAAAACGCGCAGATGCGATATTTCAGGTTCGTATCTGGTAACCAACTAAATGACGTTATATGGTTGGGTCGCAACAGGCCTTAGGCAAACCAACATGGTTGCGTGCAATATTGCATGGCCCTAAGCAACGATCGAGAGCTTGGTACGTATGACCAACGATCGAGCAATCATTTGTAAACGCTTAATGAATGCCTCTGCCAAGCCGTTCTGGGTGTGAACATGGGGTACAAGATGTTCAACTTCAACCCTAACTGACATGCAATAGTCATCAAAAGTTTTAGATGTGAATTCTCCAGCATTATCCAATTGAATAGATTTGATCTGATAATTAGAGTAATGAGCCCTAAGCTTGATAACCTGAGCCAACAGTTTGGAGAATATAGCGTTCCTTGTGGACAACAAGCACACGTGTGACCAACATGTGGAAGCGTCAACTAAAACCATAAAATATCTAAATGGTCCTCATGGAGGGTGAATCGGTCCATAAATGTCCCCCTGAATCCTTTGTAGAAAAATGGGAGGATTCAAACGAATCTTGTCATAAGAAAGCTTAGTAATAAGCTTTCCTATAGAACATGTTTGACATGTGATTCCTTGGATTGAACCTATACTTCGGGTTAGTGGATGCTTGTATGATGATTTGAGGATGCGGCGCATCGCTATTCATCCAGGGTGTCCCAAACAATCATGCCAAAGTGTAATTTTGTGCGCGGTCCTGGAGGTAGGGCCGGCCACATAATGGCTTTCTATGAGGCATATGGTCGTAGTATACATACCACTCGGGATACTCTCCATCTTCTCTAGAATACGCTTCTGGCCATATTCGTAAGAAGTTATGCATATAAATTCAACTCCATTTTCTACATAGGTTTCAGCATGGTAATTATTATCTAATTATTGTCTCGAATATCTTTAATGCTCAACAGCGTTCTTCCGAAACGTGGAGAATAATGTGCCTCTTGAATTGTCCAATTAGTGCCATTGGACAACATTAGTCGGGCATTTCCGTATCCTTCGATCGTGTTGGATGAACCTGAGAAGGTTGTCAAATGTGCATTCTTAGGTATGAAGTTAGTAAAATAAATGCGCTCACACAAAACAGTGTGCGTGGTTGCACTATCTGCTAGACAACTAACTTCCCCACTAGTCATACCTAGAATGAAAATTAATTTGAATCGGTCACATGCATAAAAATTTGAAAACTTAAATCCATTCAATTAATTTTGTCGAGAAAAATTTATGAACTTCAGTTTCATAGTACCTACAAACAAACACATATATATACATACATATATAACAAGAAAATATGCAAATAGGACTTCAGGTCTATAATTTAATTAGTTATTTGGACTTCGGGCCAAATTTAAAGTGTGGGTGAAAAATTATAAAACCCATTGAGCCAAAATAATTAGGCAACTAAACTCGGGGCCTAAAAACTTGGACCAAAGCCCACGGGTGGGCTGAGTAAATTCTGACCATGCGGACCAGGCCCAAAATGGGCTATGTGTAGGGTAGAGCGAGCCATAAGAAAATGTTGTAGGCTTTTCTAGGCTATAGGAGCTAGCCTAACGTTTTGGACGAGGTCCAAGATGGCCCATGAAGGGCACGGATCAAATGCAGTGGGGACACGGGGACACCCAAGCCCAATTGGGCTGGTGTCGCAAGTTGGTCAAGGGGATCAGCAACTGGGCTTGGTTCGCAGGCCTAAAAAATTTTCACTGATAGGCCGAGAATGATTTAGGCCCAAAGGGCCGAGTGTTGGATTGAACACAAATCCCAACCATGTTGGGTGTCCACATCGGAGGGGATGCACGGCGTTGCCGCTTCTGGTAGCGTGTCTGGGTTGTTAAGACTCGGGACGAGTCATGGTGATCATTGACGACCACGGTGGTGAATGAAGATGGTTTAAGCTCAACGTTATTAACAATCAAACCCTAGAAAAAATTGAATCTGATTCTTGAAAAATTCCAATGAGATTCAAGTGAATCTCTGTTCAATTTCCATCGAGAACGACTGCTGGTTGTCGGTGACAAGAACCAAAGGTTCAAGGCGGTGGCTACAGGCCATGCCCCTGGTTGACGTGGACAAGGACACTAACAATGGTGTCAGATTTTTTTGGGTTGCAAAGCTCGGAGTTTCTGGCTCCATGGCTTGGTGGTTATCGGCTCGGCGCGGCTCAACCACATAGGTTGCGGGCTTGGGCAAGCGGCTTGAGGTCACGGGTTCGAAGAACCCTAGTGTTTTCCGATTGTTTCTTTTTTTTTTCAATTAATTCAATTCAATGCATATATAATTTGAGTGAATGAACATAGATTTGATGCAATTCATGGCAATATCAAATTCACATAATTCAACAATTATGAATATAATACATAGACAATTTATGTAGAATCTAAAATTCAAAAATCGTAAAGTTGGGTCATGCATTATGGTGAATGTTCATGCTATCAAGGTTGCAAAAATATCGAGATAAAAATCGTTGTTTTGGAAGAACATGATTGCGTGATGATATGGATGAACTGGTTTGTTGCAGAAAAAGCTTCAACGTTAGGTTCCTAAGCGCAGCGGTAAGAGGTTGTTGATAACGTGTTGTAGCTTATTTTATCTGACTAAGGGGTAGAGGCTAGCGGCAAGGAGAGACGTGTTTGTAGAATCGTAGGGGAATGTGTGTGTTGAGGATGTGTTATCCCCCTACGCAGTGCCTTTATTTATAGTAATAAGAGGGAGAAGAATTCCTTCATCCCCAAGTAATACAAATCCATATAGGAAAAAATAACTAGAATAAAATCTAATATAGGATTTACACAATCACACTTAAATTAAGAAAGTTTATAACACCATCTAAATTCTAATACTTAATTATACTTTTTTTTTTTTGGAAAAACTAATGAAAACGGCTTGAAAACTTTGAGTTTTAACGATAAGGACAAAATAAATGGTAAAATGAATAGTACCAAGATTGATTTTTTAGTGTAAAAATATGATTTTTCGTTACCAGAAACTTTTCGTTAAAATTCTTTTTTTCTTGGTAAAAAAAGAAAAAGAAAAAGGGAGTTTTAACGAAAAGCCCACGGTACTGTTCACTTTAACGAAAAACCACATTTTTACACTAAAAAATCAAACCTGCTACTATTCACTTTACCCTTTATTTTGTCCTTATCATTAAAACTCAAAGTTTTCAAGTCATTTTCATTAGTTTTCCTAAATTGATTGGAAAAATAAATAAAATAAAAAAGGTGGAGAAGGGTGCATCATGCAGTAGCACGTGACTTCACACGAACGTCTTCCAGGAACTCAGGAATTAAGCATACAGACAATCGCCGAATGGTCTTCAATTTGGGGTCGCAAGAGTTAACTACGTCCGTCCGATCAACATACTTTTCTTGTTCCAACAATCCAGCCGTAAATAATTAAACGCCACCATAGCATCATACACCTGAAGCAACACCGTAATATATCTCCTCTTGGCGAGCCGGAAGAGTAAGTGTCTGTTCTTCGCTGGAAGTATTTTTCTATCCCTTTTCTTTTCCGAATTCCGATTATCCAAACGGGAGCGAGGAAGAAGAATCCGTCGGACTAAATCTCACTGAGCGGAGCATCCAATCCAAATGGCGGTTTCCGTGACGGCGTCCACGATTCCTTCTCTCAGCTCTGACCGTACGACTCGCTTAGCTGCGGCGGCGGCGTCATCCTCCTCCTCTTCTTCTTGTTCAAAGCTGTCTTCCTCTACTTCTCTGCGATTTCCGGCGCAGCTTCGACGTGTTCGGATCGGGACTCAGGACTCACGGCCTCGGCTTCTTCCTCCGGTAATGAATTTTCCGTTTTTGTAGTTTCGTAGTCTGTTTGTTTCCCGAGAAAATCGAGGAATTTAACCTGATGAAATTGTGTAGCGTTAGAATTCCTGTTCTAAAATTTCTGTGTTTTGTAGTGGAAGAAATTGCAAAATTTAAATTTAGGAAGCAAAGCATACAACTGCAAATCTTGTTGTTATCATATTTATGGCCCAAACACCAATTGCTTTGTATTTCTTTGGTCCTTGCCGTTTCCTATGAGTTGTGAGAAAATCACATGGGTCGGTTTTCGGAGTTTCCAAATTTTAGTCTTTTCAAGAGAAGAAAGACATTTAATCGAAAAGTGCAGGAAAAGTAAACTCAGAGGATGGTTTGCTAGACACAGATTTAGCATGCTACAGGAGGCATGTGGAATATAGAGGTTAAGGACATGGAACTCACTATTGATTGTCTTTGAAATGGTTTTGTACTTGATTTTGGCGCACGCAGTTGATTTTTTAGACTATCGGTAAACTAATTTGGAATCAAACCTCTCCCAAACAATTATAATTCACAATGTCACCGATATAGGATATTAGGTTGCGACAGTTTGATCTACCCCCATTTGCCAGGTAAAGTACCTTTTCATGATAACCGTTTGGGGCATAGAGTTGGGAAGGGACAACCTAGAACCAAAATTATTGAATGGGATGAAAGGTGTAGATTGTAAAACTTGGATAGTATATCTTGTAACGATTTGAATGCTAGAGACAGTGAGCAAATCCATATTCGGGGCCTTCATGCATGGACTCGACTGTTCTTTAATCATCTAATCAGAAGCCGATTGTTTATACCAGTCAATCGATGGTCCTCCTATCACTACTGGCTTTGCCTCAAGTTACAAGTGAAGTTTCAATTCAGGATGATGACCTATCATGTTGAAGATCAACACCAGCCCAATTGGTGTTCGGATTCTAGAAGATTCTAGCAGCAAGTCTAGAAGGCAGAGCTTCTGGAAGACTTGCACTTTGTCCAGGTGCAATGGAACTAGATTTTTCTAGTTCAAATATGCAAGGAAGGCGGTCGGTAAAGAAACATTAAATATAGAATTATCTAAGCTAAGTAGTCTTTTGTAGAAAGGATTAGAAGGATGTTTCTTATGTCGGTGGAAGGGTGTGTGCATGATCAATGCACTAGAAAGTTCTAGTGATAGTATAAGTCGGCAAACATGCCTTATAAGTATGTATGTATGAGTGTTGTAATGTAACCAAGAAGAAGTAAGAGAGCAAACCAAGAGAGAGCTAAGTAAGAGAGTGAGAAGCCTTGTAAGTGAGTAGTCTTGTGAAGAGTGTGAGTGGTCTAGAGTTTGTCTCTAGAAGTGAGAGAGTGTCATAGCTTCTAAAGTGTGTCTTTGATAGTTGTTGTGTTGTAATATTTTGTGAGTTAATACAAGTAATTTGTTTACTTGTTTTGTCTCTCCAACACTTGTGTTAGAGCTGTGTAATCTAGTTTTTCCTCAACATATCACTTAGGTAGTTATCCATATGGACCATGTTGTGACAGTTTCAATAGCTGCGTGTACTCTTTCTTTTCTATCTTTGGAATATTTAGCCTGTATAGCTGAATTACGAAGTGTGACCTGTATAGCTGAATTACGAAGTGTGACTGAATTGGTGATTCGGTAATTACATGTATATGTGGAAAAACATTACTTTTCGTAGGTTGAAGCAAAGAAGCAAACATTTTCATCCTTCCAAGATTTGCTGGCTACCTCTGAAAAACCTGTGTTGGTTGACTTCTATGCAACCTGGTAAGCTTTGCTTGTGTATCTCACTTCTTATTTTGTTTGCAAATTTGTCATTATTGTTGTATTGTCAGCTAAACTTTAGTTCCTAAACAAGGTGGTAGCTATTCACCTTTTAGGTTTTCCATCTCTATATAAAGGTAACAATAGACAATTAAGTAATAAACTCTGGTTGACAGGTGCGGACCTTGTCAATTTATGGCACCCATCCTCAATGAAGTCAGTATTACGCTGAATGACAAGATCCAGGTTGTGAAAATTGACACAGAGAAGTATCCTAGCATTGCTGATAAATATAACATACAAGCATTGCCTACTTTCATCATATTTAAGGATGGAGAGCCATTTGACCGCTTTGTAAGTTGAATTTGTTCTCTTTTTTCCTTTGGGAGATTAATATGTTTGCCTCTGGTAGACGATCAAATGTCTAGAAATGTGTAATCTGTCACATAACATCTCATACTGATTGCATGCTTTTTATACGGCCAGAATATGGACGGGTATTGTCAAGTTGTTACGCTTTGCTGTTAATTCCACTTTTTAGGTTTTGTAAGATATCCTATGCACTTGCATTGGTTTACAATTTCGTCAGGTGTGTTGCTTCGCATGCTTTTCTTCTTCTTTTGTTTAGTTTTGATTCGAAGATGTTGAATTTGAAGGATGTATGTGCTCTTAGATCCAAAATATTAAATAGAAAAATAATGTATGTTCTCTGTGTATGTATGCAAGGCACTGCTAGATTAGTTTTGGCGGTTTTTCTTTTTGTTTTTGGTCGATTTTAATTGTCTTTGATGACTTTGCTTTCATTACTTACAGGAGGGTGCTATGACTGCTGATCAGCTTGTCGAACGAATAGAAACTACTTTGAAAGTTAAGTAGGAGACAGGTGAGCTCTATAATATTCGTGAGTTGAGAGCACTCTTATCGTCCGCTGTTCTTTCTCTGCTTCCTCCTCCCCATTTCCTAACCTTTCCTTTTTCTTCACTCTTCTTTTATTGGTCCAGCTTCTCAGGTTGAACCGAGAAGCTGATCGATTCAGCCACATTGCAAGAAATATGGATTTTATGAAGAAAGGCACTGGATGTTTCCTCTGCTTTTTTATTTTTTGTATGTAACTGGTTTGTACCAACAAAAAAGTTACGAGACTTGTTCATCCGGTTGGCGTAATCGCGCGGGTAAAGCTTAGTGAAAACAATTTTACGATGTCAGTTTCTGTTGTGATATACACATCGACATCAGTTGCATTCGATTGAAATTCATGATTTGGAAAAGTTAATGAAATTTTGTGGACATTCATTTCATTTGCAATGCAACTTAGACCTTATTGGCAATTGGTTTGTGGACACCAGATTTACTACTTACTTTTGATACCTTGTCAAATTAGAGTCACTAATTAACAATGGCATATCTAGTAAGAAGTTATTTCTGCATGCCTCCCTTTCCATTTCCTACGGCTGTTTAACTTGCAATGACACAAATCATTTGTAATAAAGATATGCAAATACGAGATCAAATTCATCGAGATTGAATGAACAATAATTTGGTATCTTATGTTTAGCTGCGGACATGACTCTGACCTCAGGAGGTCTCGATGTTAAAATTTTCAGAAAAAATGTAGACAAAAGTAACATTGAGGAATTAAATGATAATACTTTTCATTCGTAAATAATAGTGTAAACAGCGTTATTACAATCTACAAAGTTCAAAATTATCATCGACGAGTTTTCATATTTTGAAAATGTTTATGATAGTTTCACTCAACGATCCATCCACAACTCTAATAACTGAAATTTGATAATAATGAGTACAAATAGGGCCGTGAACTTGATACTCTAGGAGGGAGGAATAGTGACTATTTGGAATAAATTCTCTACAAACAATTAGAAATTGATATCAAACTCCGTCTCTGACTAATCTAATAGATCTATTATTTGACAACAAAAAAAAACTATTAAATGGGAGATTTTTTTAGTATAAAGGGAACACGGCTTGGTACACGTGTCATAATGTGAGTTGGAGAAATTTTTATTTTATTTTTTAACAAACAATATTATCTACACTAAAAACATGGAGCGAGTTAAGCCTCAAAATGACTTAGTAAAATTGGCGAAGACGAACTTAGAAAGAGGAAAAACCGCTGCAGTTCAATTCGGATCGCTGATCAGATCAGGAGGAGGACAGATGGAGCAGCCTCCTCCTCGTCCTCTTCGTCTGTATATATGCAGCGAAGAGCGCAAGTATACGGATGGTGACAGGTGCTGTTACATAATCTACGCCATGGAACTGAGCGATCTGTTAAATTGCTCCTGCAAGATTAAACCTGATGCAAGCTCTCAATCTCCCAGATGCCCCACTTGCAAAGCCAAAGCCAAGGTAGCCAAAACCCAAAAGGGCCCGAAGAAAGGCGGCGGCGGATGGTTCCAATGGTGAGTCGTTCGTGTTACGTAAAGTGGCTTCCATGCACAACGGGATCTTCACTATGGGCTGCGGAGTCTTCGGCTCCAAAATTCGCTTCGTCGGCGGCATGCTGCCCCCAACCCCAGACAATCCACGGAGTGGAATATGAGCCCCATTTGTAGAAAATCCGAGTAAACAAGTATATGTGTTTGACACTAAGGACTCTAATCCTAGCATTAAGCGCGAAATAAGCCCCCTCGGGGAATTCATGCAAGGGAAAACATGTCCCTTTTTCTGGTTGACATCAACGGCGATCTCTATGCTCTTGCCGGCTCTCCTGCATCCCTCATTGCTTCTTAGGCTTTCGAGGTATTCGACTCTCGAAACAAGTGTTGGAATCCTCTTCCGGATCATCCCCTTGTCGGAAGCAGACTGCTTCGTCCTTTCTTTTCTTATGCAGTTGTTGGCACCAAGATCATGGTCTACGTCCCAGAAAGTCCGCTCTTCTGCTTCGACGTTGCTGAACCCGCTCTACCATGGAGACGGCTCCCTCCTCGTCTTCCTACCCATGGCACGGGTTTAGTCCTCCTTGATGGTCAGCTAATGTTCACCTACGCTTTCGCACTTAGTATACAAGCCTTCACTAGTTGCCTGGAACATAACTACCATTACTATGATGATTATTACGCCGACCACCACGGCGTTTATAATGCTTCTGGTTCTAATTGGGGTGTAGTAGCCTGTCAACTGTCCAGTACCGATTCCAATGACTTCGGAACTTGGATTAAGCCCATCCAAATTCTGGAGCCAAGGTTGCCGAGTGAATTTTGGGGGCGATGCGCACTTATAGCTTTGCTCATCTAGGAGGTTCAAAAGTATGCTTTGTTCTTTCCAATCCCATCTCGCACCCAAAAAAAATTTGTCTTTGGAAGGTGCGTCTTCTTGTTCGAACTTTTGAGTTTTCCTTCTCCAAACAAAGTACCACCCTCACTAGTGCTGCTTTATTTTATTATTTTTATTTTTTGTGTTTTTTTGGGAAACCTTAATGGTACAAGGGTAATTTTATTGATAACAACAAAATAAGTTACACCTAAACAGGAGGGGACATAAACCTTACCCCTTATAAAACAGAGACAATAAACAGAAATACACGAAAAAGAAGGGGAACATAAACCTTACCCTTCTAGAAACAAAAAACGAGAATGATACAAAGAAAAGAGGGGGACATGAAACCTAACCCCTCTAAAACCAAACCTAAAGGTCTAAACTTGCAAAACAAGTCAAACAACCCCATAAAGTTAGGAGAAAAAAAAAAGTGAGACAAACCTGGATGCCGAAATGCACATTAATTTGAGAAGCAATAACCAGGCAAGCCAACATAGTCTGAAAACATAGCAGCACGAACCGCCATTGGAGGATAATCATGCCAAGTTAAAGATGGAGAAGACAATCCCATGTTAGCAAAATTGTCCGCAACAAGATTTACTTCGCGATATATGTGAGATACGTAGAAAGTCATTTTCCGAATACGATCTAAACAAATAGACCATTGCGTATGAAGAGGCCAAGGAGGATCAAAATAAGACGATTGAAGAGCATAAATAACACTAGAACTATTACTTTCCAACCAAAGACAATGTCAACCCTGTTGATATGCAAACTCAATACCAATAATAATTGCTTATAACTTTGCAAAAAAAAATAAAAAATAAAAAGTTGCGATGACCAATCCATTGACAGAAACCTCCAAGAAAACGACCATGGCAATTCCTGAAAAATCCTCCACATGTAGCAGGATTAGGATTTCCTTTAGACAAACCATCTGTATTAAGCTTAACCCAAGGAGACCAAAAGACATGAAGAATAGTAGGTGCCTTGCGAGGGATAGGTTGGATCCCCAAAGAAGAAATGATCCGAGTGTCAAAACCCTGAGAATAACCAGGAATAAACTTCCCACCATGAACAATCGCCGAATTGATAGACATGCAAAGACGATGACAATAGATTGGACGACCCTAAATAATAAATTTATTTCGAGCCTTCCAAATAGCTGAAATAGTAGAAAGACCCACAAAAATCCATAGATTGTGAAACTGTTTGGAAAATGGCTTACAGACATAGACATCCCAAAAAACAACCAAAGAATCTGAAAGAGGCAAAAATGTACCAAATTGACATACTAACCACCTCCAAAGTTGCCTAGATATCCGACATCCAATGCTGCTGATGATGGTGATGATTATAATTATAATGATGGAGGCTGCGATTCAAAAAGATCATTCGATTTCTCCTCCTTCAAAGCCGACATCCTCTCCACTCGCAACTTTGAATACGATTGGTGCGGAGAATCTTTTGAGACTGCTCACGCAGCCGTGCTTGGTTGCTTTGCCCTGTAAGTTTCGTCGGTAAGGTTAACTTTCCAATTCTATCCCATTATCTGTATTTGCTTTCTCCTGCGTGCGGCCTTAACTTGTAACTGTACTACGTAGGAAAGCATTAGTCAATGTATTTCCTGTGCACACACTATCACTTGAGGAACAAGTTCGACTGCATTGTTTGCGATTTATGTCAACCTAGACCCTGCATTGCAACTCGCATTGGGTCTTACTGGAACTACTTACAGCGAGCATGCAAAACCCCCTGCGTGTTGATTGAGCTTCTTGTTTTCCAAACACAATTTGAAATTCAGTTTTCCAATTCTTGTTTGTTAGCCACACGAGATAGTAACAATATGTTTATGGAGTTGGTGAGGGTTTCTCGCGTTTAATCTTGTATCGTTTTGCTTTTCGTATTCAACGTTTGCTCTTTGCCTTTGGAAACAGGTGAGGTTCTCAGCACGTTGACGATATGGTCTGTAGCAGCATTGCTTGGAAATCGGAAATTGGAGATCTGCCTAGCTAGCTACTATTTCTGTGTCTAGCTCCTCATGTAGTTTTCTGTTAGGTAATTTTTTTTTTTTTTTGTTTCAATGGAAGAACAGGCATTTTATTAAATAAAAAAAAATATTTAGACATATTTTTAGGCTTATTATATTTACACCCCACATATTGTTGAATAAACCCCACATACTTAATACACCCCATATTTACTTTTTCAATTAAAATTTATCTTAATACACCTCATTTACTTCCCCATATTACCCTCTCACCCCCATTCTCAACATACACCTTACATTTTCTATATACATCCCACATTTTTTTATACACCCCACATTCTTCACGTCTTATAATACTCAGTCACAATCAAGATTGGAGGAAGATGAGGCTGCTGAGACTCTGTTGAAGGTGGCAGACGAGGTTATACGCTGAGGTTTAATGACAAAAATTCGAGGGTAAAAGCAGCAAGGGAAAGGAGAACAATTAGAGGGTCTCTCTTGTAATGTGAATGGCACTAGGACTTTGCCCAGATTGGCAAAAACGTAGCTGAATGTTAATGTAGTTTCATTGCATTTTCAGATGTATGAAAAAAAATATATTTATTTATTGGTGTTGAATTGCAGAATAGAGATTGTGTTTAGCCATTTTATTACTATTATCATTTCTTTAAATTAGGGTTATGCCGTGAGATGACATACATAAGGAAATATCATTAATTTCTTCGCACTCCATTCAAGTTCTAATCTGGCAGTTTCATCATTTTGCTTGCATTTGTTGGGAAGACAAAAAAAAATAGATAAATAATACGTTAAAAGTGATTTGGGGTTTATTCAGAAATTTTTTATTTTTTTTAAACTTAATAAAGTCAAAATTGACATTGCATAGTAGAGTGTATAAGTCATTTAATATCAAATTTGAATGTGTGGTGTATTCAGGTTAATAAATCTTTTATTGGCACGGAAGTACTTATCGATTATGCATTGAATTTTTTAGTAATTTAATTCAAAATGTGAAGTAGCTTTTGTAAAGTTACCGAAAGCGCCGTGACGGAGATGAAGATGGAGATGGTGTAAAACTTTTGACGAGTTGAACCGAAAGCGCCGTGACGGAGATGGAGGTGGAGATGGAGATGAGGGCCGGGGAAGAAATAGAGATAGGACAAGACATAACGCCGCCGCTCCATCCGCTTTCTTCCTCTCTCCACCACTCCCTCCTCTCATCTCACTGCTCTTCCTGCTTCTCCCCTCTCCCTCCCCAACCCTTCCCTCCCCTCTTTACTCCTACCTTTCCCAACACTCCCTCCTCCTACTACTGCTCCTCCCTCTGCTCCTCCGCCGATTCTCCCCTCCACGTCTCCAGCGCCGAGCCCTACCTTCTCCTGCTTCTCCAATCCCACCCCTCCGCCTACCCCAAAGGCGACTCCTCCGACCTCCGCGCCGCCCTCCGCCTCCTCCAATCCCTTCCCGCCACCTCCCCCTACCCTCGCGTAGCCGGCCTCCTGACGAATCGCCACAAACTCCTCCATCACCACGACCATAGGGTTCGCGACGGCGCCAGAGCCATGTTCCTCGCCAGGAAGATGCGGGATGAATCTCCGAATTTCTCTATCGATGCGACTATTGCCAACGTTGCTCCGCACGACGCCGTATTAGAGGAGGCCGTGCTGTCATTGGTGCTAACGAACGCCGTGGAGGTGCAGGATAAGACCGGGCGCACCCTTGGAATTTCCGTCTACGGTCCCAGCTTCTGCTGGATCAACCACAGCTGCTCCCCGAATGCTTGCTACCGCTTTTCTTTGATGACACCGCCAACGCCACCTTGTTGGCCCGAAACGGCGCTGCTGCGCATTGTCCCCTTCGGCCGCTCCTCCGGTCCTGCCACACAAGTAATCCCTGCAAATTTGCACCGTTTGTTTAATTTATAGTGGAATAAGATTGAAATTCAGGGTTGTGAGATGGATATTTGTTGCAGATTGAGAATGGTGTTTGTAGCAATAATGTGTTAGCAAAAGGTGTTGTGGTTTTTTTAAGTTTTCGAGCTTCTTTTCGGTTTTTGTTTTTTTAAATTAGAACACCAAATTTACCAGTATTATTGAACCATTCGTCTATGTTATGAATGTAGAATGCCAAGGTTATGGTCCAAGAGTGACGGTTAGGAGCATCAAGAGAATCAAGAAAGGCGAAGAAGTGACTGTTACTTATACTGATTTGTTGCAGCCAAAGGTATCTGCATTTTATCTATATACACATTATACATGGATCAGCGATTGGAATTTTGAATTCATATAATCCACATCTGTTTTGTCAAGTTAACTGAGCGATGTGTCGATGACTGTGAGATGAGAATTTGCTAGTGTCATTTTATGCTTATTGTCCCTGTCTTAGGAAACTAAACTTGATGAGACAATGCAAGGCAATCCGACTTCTTTCCACTTTAGGGATTAGCTAAATCTTACCCCATTTGACTTTTCTTTTACTTATTTCCAATTTTAATTGTGTTGATGTTATATTTTAATCGCTTTCTTTTAACGGTTCACTTTCTTTTCTTCTCATGAGCACCTCCAGGCAATGAGGCAGTCAGAGCTATGGTCAAGGTATCGGTTTATCTGCTCTTGTACGCGATGTAGTGCATCACCCCTAACCTACGTGGATCAAGCTTTGGAGGTGGCAATTCATGAAAACTTTTTTCTTTCTTGATATTCTCAATTAAATACTGATTCTTAAGTCTATTTGGAGTTCTTCCCTAATATCTTTATACTATTGATTTTACAGAAATTATAAATGCACTAGGATATTTGTACTTCTAGATTCTTGTTTTTGTATCCCCCCCTGTATATAGTTTGGCCTTCACTTTGAACAAAAGCTCTTTTTCAACTTGAACATGAATTACCTCCTAACCATTTTTCTTCCTCTCTGGCAGTCACCTTTATTTCCTAGGATGTAGCTAATGTTCTTATTGGTGTTTTTTGAATAATCATTAACCTTCGGTTTCAAAACTCAGGAAATATTTGCAGTCAATTCCAGCTCCTCCAGTTTGAGTTTAGAAATAAACTTCAATAGAGATAAGGCAACACAATTGTTGAGTGTTTACTTTGATGATGCTATTGACGACTACCTATCAATTGGCGATCCTGAATCTTCTTGTGAGAGGCTTGAGCATGTGTTCACACAAGGACTCTCTGATATGCAATTAGATTGCAACGGAGAAACATCTCAGCTGAGATACTGGTTGCACCCATTAAACTACCTCTCCCTAAATGCCTACACAACATTGGCTTCAGCGTATAAAATCCGTGCAACTGACATGATAGCTTTATGTTCTAAAATGGATGATCATCTGTTAAAAGCTTTGAACTTAAGCAGGAGTAGTGCAGCATACTCCTTGCTACTTGCTGGTGCAACTCACCATCTGTTCCGCTCTGAATCGTCTCTAATTGTCTCTGTTGCAAATTTCTGGACAAGCGCAGGGGAGTCATTGTTAACTCTTGCTAGAAGCTCAGTCTGGAGTGAGTTTGTCCACCGGGATCTGCCTGTGTCAAATCCATGTTCCACTGCAAGATATAGATGTCCAAAATGCTCATTGATAGACAAATTTGAAGCTTGTTTATTCTATGGTCAAGTTCAACATGCAGATTTTGACGATGTCTCAAGTGAATTCATTGATTGCGTCTCTAACTTTACACAGAATGTTTGGAATATTTTGGCTCTCAGTTGCCAGTACCTTAGATTGATTAAGAGTCCTATTGATTTCAGTTGGCTTGGTACCACAAAAGATTCCAGTGTAGGGGAAGTTCTGATTCGGTCTAGTGGCACTAAAGCGGGTTCTTGTGGGACTGAGAGAAACATTTCTGGAAGTGAAGCAGAGGGATACACAGCCCAGGTACGGATATGTATTTTTAAGCTCGGTGTCCATTGCTTACTATATGGAGGATATCTAGCGAGCATATGTTATGGTAATTCCCATTTGACCTGTTATGTTCGTAATATTTTAGATATGGAAGGGATATTATTGAATCCTTGTCATGAACCAAATTGAGTTTGAGATCTTAGAAGTTAAATTATGCTTGTTTTGGTGTTAATTGCTGTGTTGTTATACTCATTAAGAATCTGTTAAAAATGTTGGTTGCATATATCGTCTTCTCTGCTTGTGATTTTTCGCCTCCAACTCTATTCGTCTTGCATGATGCCCCAAGGAATCAGCCACACGTATCAGAAGTTTGTATCAACGGATTCAATTTGATAGACTACAGCGGGTTTCAAAATAGAATAATCTAGCTGTTTCATATATCATTTCGGTTCAGTCAAATTAAAGAACCAAAATTGAAATCACAATTGGATTCGATTTGGAAACAACTGAAATACAAAATTGAAACCACAATCGAATTAAAGAACCAAAATTGTCATCTCCTGATGCATCCCTGTTTCTGTTTGTGTCAAAAATACATCGTAAGAATGTTATAACAGTTGCATACTTAAAGCGACACCCTACTGAATGTTACAATAGATGGATACAAGACCGTCGCTAATGTCAATGTTTCTTCTTTTTGTTGGACTTTGAGTTGGAGCCATGCTCATTTTTATGTCGCTTTTCCCCACTCTTGTGACTCTCTCTCTGTTTTCCTTTATCCATTTTGTTTCTACTTGATTTCACGCTAACGAGACCACCAGCAGGTAAGTTTGCACCGCCATTCTGTAATGCATTCTCAAAGTCTGCGTCTCTGTCCCCAATCGCGTACTGTTGAAGCAACTTGGGATCTAATGACCCCTCCGAGTTGGATCTCATCCCATCCTGTATGTGCGTAGTCAAGTCAGCCCAACTCTTGGGATTCAGAACGCGGGAAAGAGAGGCAGTTCAGGTAACACGGAAGGTAAGGAAGGAATAAAGCGTACCTCAACTTTTCTTGCAGCATCATTGAGATCATCATCAACAGAGATCTTGTGAGGTTCCAAGAGAGTCTGAACCAAAATTTCCGAATCAGAGTGGAGTTACAACATAGGCAGAAGAAAAGCACAGTAGCATACATACACGCACGCACAATTATAATGTGATAGACGATGTTTAAGCTTGCATTAAGAAACACAATAGTGTAAACATAGCGATGACATATCAAACAAAATAGTTCAGGTACCAAAGTGGCTCACGCGCAACACACATGTCAATATCATATAGTTAAGCCAACTAGAATCATAACGCATCCTACGATGTGAAATTATTAGAAAGCTAAAAAAAGGGTTACTGCTTTGCTGAACTTACTTCTTTTGGTTTAGGCAAGGTTGACTCAAGGTCCTCAGATGCAATAGCGTATAGATATTTGTGAAACTTTTTCATAACTTTTATAAACAGAGACAATATTTGCTGCCTTTCCAGTTTCATCAACCCCTGGAAAACGTGAATGTAAGTAAAAATATACACCTGATAAGAATGAAATAAAGAGCAGAAATGATGCCACCAAGTAGAGTGTTTTGTCTTTGCAAGTGGGTTTGATTGCGTGCCCGCATCGCATCTGTGTGACTGGTATAGCCAAGCAAACCATATGAGTAACAAGTAGAGAAACAAACCTCAATATAGGAGATATCTTGATTCTGTAAGCCAATGCAGAGCAATATGGAAGCCTGGGCACCTGTCAATGTCACTGGAAGTTTCTCTTGGAAATACAGATGTGAAAGCGTTGGAACAAGATCCAAAATCTGTAAAACAATAACATAACTTTAGCATATGTGTAAAGTTATAAACAAACGATAACTAGAGTACAAGAGGACCTCAGTTTAGAAAATAACACTTCATTTCAAATTCAAATGGACCCCAGGGTTTAAACTGTAATTTTAAAAACAATTCGCGGGTAATTTGAAGAAAGTTGGGTCTGTTGGTTAAGGATGAAAATGCAATAAGCCCTCGGATCCCTCATCCCCACTATTATCTATGCCTAACAGGAGGAAGAACATCTTGACACATTCAAACTGGCAGCCTTTCCCAAAAAACAGAAGGAAGCAGATGATCCACTCAAACCATAATCAACAAAAATGGACGACATGCCATTGACCAGGATGCACTGCACCTTCCTGAGAACCGCACAACAAATGGGTTCACCTCCCTCAGGGGCATACCCACAAGGGGGTGGGATTGGGTGGGAGGGGAAGAGAAGGGGTCTAATAGCCTAATCGTTGTTGATTTCATCTTTTTATGACACAGGAGCACGGGATGAAACATCGGCCACAGAATCCTACACACAAATTACTTGTAAAGTACACAAATTCCCCTTCTCAAACAAAGCAATTTTGAACTTTTTATGTGTAACTGAACATATATATACATATAATTAGATCAATAACTAAACACAATGTCCTAATAGTTCACTTTTGAAAAAGATTATTCATTAAACATTGCAAGAGTAATATATGTTCACAATCATGGTATCAGATTGTCCACGGTAAGAAAGCAAATATTTCACCACTGTCAATTAAAAATTGTATCACAATCACATAATCATATTGCCACACTAAGATGATAATTCTATCACAACGGAATACAATTTTTCTTTTGTAATGCAATATTACCTTCTTTTTCTAAAGGAAAGCATATTTTGTCTTGTAACGCAAATATCTTTTTTGATTCTAAGGGAAGTATATCTTGTTCTGTAATGCAAACATTACTTCTATTTTTAATATGAATGTATGGAATCAATTAGTAATCCTAAGATAAAAAAATCCCAAAACACTACATAGCACTATGAAAGGGCAAGTCGGCAATCAACCATTGTTCAGAGAACTTACCATATGAAAGTCAGCAAGACTGCTGGTGTAGGCCTCCAGTCGCTTCATATCATAAGGCGAAAGTAAGTCTGTGATAGACCGTAAGAATCCATCTGCGGTAGACGATTTGGGTTCTCCATCCTTGTAATTGATCTTAGGATCTAAGATGCTGGAAAATTATTAGTTAGTACGAGCACTTGAACAATAAGCATTTATCAGAATGGAACTTTTAATAGTACCTCATAGCGAGCCTATAATCCATTGTACGAAAACTATAACCCAATAGTCTCAAAAATCTTCTCCTGAAATCTAGGTAGCCAACAGATAATCAAGCTGTGAACTGAAATACAAAAAATCTGCATAAATTTAAATAGAACAAAGGTTTTCCAAAGAAAAATGGGCCCACCTAGGTAGAATGGACGAAAATCACTGGTTTCAAGTTCATCATTCTTCAAAGATTTGAGGACCATGCACGTATGCTCCCCGGTCACACTACTCTATTACATTGAAAAGAAAAATGAAAAATTATTGTTTAATCAGTCATTCATTCACAAATGATAATATTCAAAAAACAGTAAATGGAAAAAAGGATTCAGTATGGAGAGGGGAATCCATCTTAACTGGAATATGTCCAATATAGAATGGAGCAAACTTATGTTTCCACCAAAACCTGAAAAGGTCCAAGGTAAGCCCAAAGGAGACACCAATATAATGGAGCTTCTCTGGTCGCCTTTCACGAAGATGAACGAGCAAATGAGGAAGATCTGTTCTAGGTTTTATACTTTCTTCCAGCAATGAAACCTATAAATAAAATAGACATAGGTATCATTCCGATAAACAATATCAAGGCACAGGTGGCAGGTTGATTAATACCAAACAAACAAACCAATACATGATAATATACTTTGATGTCATTATGATTAAAATTAACACAACAAATGATCATTCACAAAAGTTTGTCAAATTATATTCAAACACAGAAATTGTTCTACAATCACCAGAATGAAGCTTAACCAACTCAAACACTTCGACAGAACAAGAATTGCATTGACCAGAAACCTATGAGTTACAAAATTGCCTCCAATTGTAATAATAATACATAGAATAGTCTCATATAAGCAGTTCTCCAACCTATTAATTAAAAATATTTATAAAAAAAACTAAGCTTGGTGATTGTAGTTCACCTTCTCAGCAGCTTCTGTGACTCTGAGTGGGGGAGTCTCAACATCTTCAACGTCCAGTTCAGAAATAGGAGCAAACTGTCCTTCGTAGTACCTGAGGAGAAATAAACCCTTAACACCCATTTTTTCAAATATAAAAACATAAATGTGAAGCATCAACTTTTAGAACCAAAGAGATTCAGTGAAATTTTCATGTCAAAACACTTTTATCTCAATAATGAAGTACTTATGAGTTACATTGATACAAGAGCAATGCATCCCACATATCACACACATTCCTTATATCTGGATCCCCAACAATAGCAATCCAATGTCACCCACATAGCACATGATACATACCAGAGGTGTCCCTAGAATGTCCACATCAGCCATTCCTTGTATCTGTGTCCCCAAAAACATTTGCAGTAAAAAGTACATGGACTTATGAGCACAAAGGAATAACGGACATGTATGGGTTGACTTGAGAGATAAACCAAGTAAAGTAAGTTCAAGAAAAAATCTAGGACCAAATAGGATACAAGGTCAGAATCAGTGTGACCCATCTAAAAAGTTAGGACCCCACATTAATTTGTGCAGTCAACAACGAGGATCTATCTTTGGATTATTATCCTAAAACGCTCTATCTTTGGATTATATCCTAAAGTGCTGCTAGTTAAGTTTGTTTGTGGTTTTTCCCTGTTGGAAATTTCAATTACTAAGGAAATATCCAATCTTCATTTAAACATACAGGTTTAAACTCAACTGTTGGCACTGCAGACTCTTGGCCATTGTTGGGATTGAAATAAGCTAAAGAGTTTCTCAAGATAAATGCGGATGAGGTGGGTTTTATTTGAGATAGCGAATTCCATGTGTTTGTGGATTTATTGCCAAAGCAATTTGGGAAGATGCCTGCGGTTTCCTCCAGATGGATGGGGTTATAATTTCATTGTAACTTTTCTGAAGTAAGTTTTAGTTGGACTCCTTTTCTTTGCAATGGACAACTTCTCCTCCTTTCCTTTAGAAAATGCTTTGCTTTGCTGAATTTTTCGTAACTCTTAGAAATGTAACCCAAACTAAGATGAAAACCCCCATCATGACCGTATTTTAATATGGTATCACTTCTAATCCTCTATATCTTTCCACTTATTTCTCCAACTACCATCATATGACTCGAGAGTTTTATTGTGAGAAAGTCATCTGTATATCAAAACTGAAATCAAATGATCATCTCTTCAGCACCCACATGGTCTATGTTCTATAGCCTTCAACCCAAGTGAACTGAAAGCATGAGACTCACATTTTGAGTTGCGACTTTATGTGCCTGAGCCAAGGTGCATATGCATGATTGCTTTTCATTCATTTTAGAAATCATTTGAAGCATTGCTTCAGACATATAATCTTCAATCTTTGCACCTTTTTTTTATGACAAACAATAGCGTTAGTGGGTTAAAAGTTTAGTTGTTAGGGGGAGGGGAATCGATGGGCATCGAACCCGCACCAGGGTACATATGCATGATTGCTTTTCATTCAAAGTGTAGCAATATGGGGCTAAAAGAATCACTCAGTCAATCTTTCTCAACACCTTAGGCATCCACGTACACATTGGGATCATGTATGTGATCTACAAAAACGTTTAGGTGGGCAATAACTCAAAGAGGAGCATACCTTGTCAATAGTTCCACTGCTTGTGATCCATATCCAATCTACAACAACGAAAAATAAATTACCATTTCAACAGATCCCTGGTTATAGATTACCATTTCAACAAAATCCTGGTTATACATATTGCTTTGGAAACCATAATGAGAGAATACCTTCATGGCACTTGGATGTGTAGCAATTCGTACAATCCGAGCACCTGAAAGACTGGGAAAAACCGTGTCCTGAAATTGCTCACAGAATTTCCATGGTATCTGGTCACCAGAAGGCTGATGACCATCGCTTAAACTTTTCATTGCAGATTCACGAGAGATCTTTCCCTCAAGGCAGACCTAAGAACAAAATGATAGCACATAAAATGTTGAGCATCAAAGAATTAGTGTTTTAAAGAAGATGAAGTACGTGTTTAAAGTGTTGTCCTTTATTGCTATTTCACATAAGGTAAAATTATAAATAAAAAACTAATAAAATTTTGGGTATGCGTTAAATAACTAAAAGAAATAATAGTCCTGAACTAGGGGAAGACAGTCAAACCTGAATGACACACAAAATATCAGGAAGCTGATTTTTTGACTCATCAACAGGGCCTGCACGTGCAAATTATAATCAAGTCCAGCCAAATAGCGGCAAAAAAAGAAAGACCAGTTCTAACGTAACATATATACCAAGTAGCACAAACAAGTGGTGAGCCGGGGCATCAGCCATTAGTTGCAAATCATTTGGAGAATTTTTGTAGTGGGAGGCAACATATAGAGCCATCATCCGCTGCAAGTATTAGAATATGTAAGTTCATTAATATGAAAATGAGAATCACCAGTCTGACATTACTTGAACGTGTAATTACCTGTAAGAACAACTCGCTATCTTTATGATATGAAAAAAGCGTATCACGGTTAACGTAGTACAGATCGCACTCACTGGGTGCAGGTAACCTAGTCGCCAAGAGAGAGATAAGAGACAGAGAGACAGATCATTAGTAAAGGTAAGGGTTATAATGGAGATGGTTACATCTTCCTCGGTTCTAACTGTCTAAGCAAATGTTTTTACCCGTTAAGTTTAGGGATATAATTTGTGATATCCAAGCAAAGTAAACCATGAAGCCAGGATTCAATCGGATCACCAGAAGCATATCTGATAGATTCTTTCAATTCTATCTTTTTGAAAAGACGACCTACAATCAGGGACATTTATCAATTCAGAAAATTATGTCCAAATATCACAAAATAGTTTTTAAAAAATTATACATTGCTCACTCGCAAGCGCCAACAGTTCAAGTATTTCAGAAACAATAATGTTAAGAGAAAGCAGAGGAAACATTGAATTTTGAAAATAAAGTCAAGTTTTGGGGGGAAAGGGGGATTTTGATCCAACCCCATTCAAGAGTTATGCCAAGATGAGAATACAAAACACGGCCAATGCAGGATAAGCATACCAGATGTAGGCCCTTTAGCAGACACTTGGCTTTGCTCTTCCAATTGCTGTAGAAGTTTTAGGGACAAAGACCGACCGGTACCTTCATAGCTTTCAGTGTAAAATAAATGTCCCTTAGTATTTAAATTGCACTTAGATTTTTTTTACCAAAAGTTGAATTCAGAGTTGACTTATAAATAGAAAGACATCAAGCATGAGTCAAGGAAAAGTGGAAACAGCTCATGAAAAGTGAAAGATCTTTCTTTCTTTTTTCCCCCCGGTAACAGAAAGTGAAAAGTGAAGTGAAATGTGTTTCATGAGACTGTTAAAACCAAAAAAGAACACATGATAAGAATACACAACATGAAGGAAGAAGAACATGGATGACTCTTACCCATTAACAGTAGATGAAAGGAAGACCAGATAAGGACCAAGCAAAGACTTCACTACTGGTAGTGGAATAGCAGCTGCTTCATCAACAATCAACAGTTCAACTTGGGAAAGCTTTTCATGCTCATGTGGCCGTATATACTGCAAGGACAAGTAACAAAAGTCAAAAACAGCTAGCCCCATAAGCAATGAGCAGTGCAAAGTTCCTTCTTTTAGGCTACATGAGGTGTAAAGGTCTAGACCACCTCACAACCTCACAGGCATGTTGAGTGCCTCTATACCATACATACTGGATTAGTGCAAGGAAGAGACATTAGGTTGACCAAAAAGTTTGGCGTTTCAGGAACATGCTTCAGTAATCACAAACCATCTAAATTATGTTCAATATGCTCACACCAATAACAAAAATGATGCACTTGGGCACAAGTACATGAAATTTTTAGAGTGGTCAAACAAAGATAACCACTAATCATATATGAGGGCATATAAACGAAACCCACGACATTTGATGGGCAAAAGGTGAACACACTCATGGCTATTGTGATGCGGCTATCCAATAGAAGAATATTCTCTATTACAACTTGGTTATCAACTTTTCATGAGTAACAATTCCTCCATGTATTTGTATTTTGGTATCAACTGACTAAACAAAATCTTTATTGCTATTTTTTATAGAAAACGAGATTTTATTAAACAGCTAAAAAACAATACAACACTTAGTGGACTAGGAAGTCCACCATCAAAACGAAACAGCCCTGACATATGCCTCAACATTCACCTCCATAATTATAAAACAGATCTACAACTATCTCACTGCAACTCCCCAATCTAACAAAATTACATAAAATGAAAGATCCCAAAAGTTTGGAGAGAGAGAAGCCATAAGAATGCCCGATTCTTTCCCAAGAATTCTCTTGTAAATCCCCACTATAATTCTCAAAGGTTGAAAGCTTGAAATTAACATAGAAGGTAACTGGCTTCAGAGTCAACTAGGATAATACTGGGCATATATGCAGAGAGTAGACATAGTAGCAACTTTCAGGGTATGGAATAATCCAAAAGGAAACGGAAGACCACAGAATTCTCTCAGTCATCTTAACTTGATTTGGTACTAATAATAAGTTATATATACACCTCCCACTGGCCCATCTGTACGTTAAAATAGAAATAGATTATATCCTGACAACAAGGAAGTGAAATACTCCTATTTTTATATCAATATTGGGCACAAATTAAGAGTTCATCAATATAATTTTACCTCAATTGTAACCAACTGTGCATATAAGTTTACCTGAATTGTTTGTCTGTGCTGTTTGTATATATTGATCTGTACAGTTGCTTTCTTCAATGAAGGGTCACTACTTTTCTGTACATCATAATCTATATGTTCCTACAAACATAGTTTACAACAGTAAGCTCAATAACTAGTGCACTGTTCGAAGTACATAATTGAAAAACGAAAAAAACAGAGTGACCTTATAACAATTAATGAAAGATAAAATGTAGTTCACAGAATAAAACATTCAAACACCACCATCTTGATAGTTAAACAATTTCACTGTAAAAGCTATTAAACTTGGCGGGAAAAAAAAAATTAAAATTTATCTAACATTTGAATCTACAATTTTCAATTAGCAACTCTTGTCACAAATGTTTATTAGTGGGGTATGTCATAAGATATTGTTATTTGCTAATCGTCGTGGATTATTTGGGAGTTAAATCTCACAAGAAGGCGTAAAGATCACATTAGAATTAGATTTTTGACAAGAAAGAGCTAAAGATCACATTAGAACCACCCACAGGAATACAAAAAACGACATACCTTATAGTCTAGTTGATCAAAACCCTTGCAAACAAATTCGAACAAGGTTCTTAAGTTCTCAGGGCTGGGTGCAGTTACAAATATATTTGAATACCTGTGAAGATATATTTGTATCGTCAAAACATACTACATGAATATGAGTGTAGACAGCTACATATACACAGTTTTAATACATTGTAAAAGGCATACTACCCTGCAGCAATAGCTCCGGAAATTGCCAAACCAAGTGCAGCCGATTTTCCACGGCCTCGAGCAGCAAGCAAGGCAACAGTACTTCGGAGTGTCTTGTCCAAGATTGCATCAAGAAATGTAGCAACAGCATTTCCCTGTTGAAATATTTACCAACTCAAACTATGAGTCATATTAGTAAATCACACATATAGAAAAACTCAAAACTAATACAAATCAGAGAGAGTGCCTACCTGGTCCAACGTACAACATTTCCTTATTAAGGGGCCAACAGGAAAGGCATCACTCAGCTGCTCTTTTAGATCCTTCAGTTCCCTTTGTGACTCTGATATCCCTTCAGAGTCCTTCAATCATGATCAGAAAACAAGAAAAAAGTTATCAAAGTTGTCAAAGCTTCACGAACTCCTAGAAAGTATCCTAATAACCATTCGGTATACACACACTTGAAAAATTACTTTTATTCTTTTTTTCATCTTGCATATGATGCCACGAAAATAAAGCATTCCTCGATTTATCAGTTCCGTCCTACAGAAAAGTTAAGAGGCTAAAAGGTTACCTCTTTCACTGGAACTGGGGTAATTGACCTCATATGAGATGAAATTGGTAAAATATTCAGCTCATCGTCCATTACTACACATGATTTGCATGACGCAAGTGATAATAAGAAACGCTCGTTAAAACGTCCAGTAGCCTTAGAATGGGATTCAGTTCGAAATCTATCGTGAACATCCTGAAATCAAGAGGCGCTGATAAGACTGTATGGAGATATTTTGCATTTGAGAGAACAAGTAAGACAGTGTTGCAAATAAAACATGACATAACGGAATTGCTATCAAATATAATATGTGGTGCATGACTATTGCTATATTCGTTCTAAGTACATAATGTAGGTAAAACTAGAAATTACCTCAACAAGAAGAACAAATATTATGAGGAAACCTAGTTGTTTTTTCTTCTTCTTTTTGGGGCTAGAACATGAAAAGAAACAACTAGTCTACATAGGCCCAACTGGGAAACTTATATGTTCAGCAGCATTCTCTTAAAGAAAGTCAAGCAATTGAATCTACCAAAAGTCTTCTTGTAGCCAAGCACATCATTACGAAAAAATTCGGAAACTTTTAACATGGCTAGTTTTCAAGATTTTGCGGTATATAATAAGCATAACCATGCCGGCCTAAAAACTAAGCATTAATTGTGTGCATGCGTAAGAGAAAGAGATATTATTATATGCATACCATAACCATGGTGTAGAGGTTGGTGAGTGAGGTTAGAGAACGAAGCAACAATATGACTAGTCCACCTCCCTCCACTGTCTCTATCGTTCTTGCTAGTAGATTTGGAGTCAAGGCCTCAAAATCCTAAAGCAGGAGATCAAACTTAGTCATGAAACTTAAATCAATTATACAAGGGGTCTCGGCCAAACCAGAAAATTTGTAAGTTTCGAGTTACCTGAAGTATACACATTCCAAAGGTATTACCAAGAACTCTTTCTGAATCCTTGTACAAGCAATAAGTCAATCCCCCACTTTCAACAAAAAGTGAGAAAGGATCAACCTTCTCGGGATCAAGCAGCCCCCTCTGCATCATCTTTTTTACTTGCTTAGCACGTTTTTTCTTGTGACTGCATCATGAAATAGTCAAACGCAACGAATCAATATATTTTAAAAACGAAATTCCGCCTTGCCTTATAATAAGGTGAAGAATGGAAGGTAGAAGAAACCAACCTGCTGAGCTCGAGCTTGTCCTTGTAGCACCACAACACAGTCGGGCGCGATTTCTTTACTTCATTGCTTAGCATATAATGAAGATTCACAATCTGAAGACCATATAAAACTCTATATTAGCCATTTTCCGTTAGTTTTCGATAGATTTTCGATGATATTTCTTATTTGAGGTTTTTAGTGTTACTCGGTGAGTATTGCAGGTGAAAACAAAAAACAGTAAAACTGGTAAAATTTTCTACCCAATTCAATTTAAATCATTGTTATAACTCCTCCAATTGAATAGGAATAGCAAATAGGGAATGGGATAGGAAAGGCAGAAGAAATTAGGAGTACCTGGTCACGGGATTTGTCGCCGACGATGACGAACATGGAGCGGTGCCGGTTTTTGACGCCATTGCTTATTAGGGTTCGGATTCGTTCGTCCACCTTCTTCCTCATTCTCTCTCTCTTCTCTCTCTGTGCAATTAGGTTTAGGGTTTATACCATAGGGCAGTTGTCGTCGTCGGGCAGGGTTTAAGCCGAACTAGTGAGAGAGAGACTAGATATCGCGGAGAGATATTGAGTTCATCTCAACCGTTGATTGGCTATCTGATGGCTGTTATCAAAAGCTGACATAAAAATGAAAACTCAACACGTGGCCAAGTATTTTTTTTTCTTTTTTTGCTTATTTATTGATTTTCCCCTGAAATTATTTTTTTTGTCTTACTTTACGCCATGAAACTGAATTTATCTTACTTTATCTTCTAAAACTGCCAAAATCGAGTCATTTCACCCATTTTTTGTCAATTCTATCTCATAAACGTTAAATAAAAGGGAGTCTAAACATTTCATACCATGCTAACAAAGATGGGCCACTGTTGTTGGTGAGGTATGAAATTTTCAAACTTTCCTAAACCTTTAAAACTTAAAAGGTATCTTGAATATGAACGTAAATGAGGTAAATTTGCTCAATTTTGGCAATTTATGAAGGGTAAAACGAGACAAATTCAATTTAAAGCTAAAGTGAGAGTAAATGGCAGTTTCATGAGATATATCAATAAATAAATCTTTTCTAGAATACAACTAAATTATGTACTCACGATAAAAGATAAATTAATATCGAACTTGTCATTGACGATATCTAAACATAAAACCTTTCAAGTTTTTACCTATAAGAATAAATTTGGTATAGTAATTTTTTTCTAGTGTAAAGTTTCTCATAGAGTTATGGCGAATTTGATACCAAATTAGGCTGCCATTGTGTGGCATAGCCGAATTCCTCCTCCCTTACTTTAAAAATAACGATGTACTCAAAAAAAGTTTCCCATAGAATTAAAATGATCTTTAGTTGCTTGCTGAGACAACCCATATGTATAATAAGACATTGAAAAAGGTGCCTCTGTCATTTACACTCACGCGATCGAATAAGTAGCTCTGACAGTTGCATCATAAAATTAAGGGGTTTTCCGATATTGTAGTAAGGTTGACGATTAAAGTTTGGGAAATTTTCAGGTTGAGGAATCAATGGATCACATTTTCAAGTTTCGTAGGCATTCTCTTTCCTTTGGAATGGTGTTGGAATCCCTCCTGAAGTTGCCCATTCCTTTGCTCTTGATTTTCAGAGTTGGATAGCTATAAACCTTAGAACACATTGTACCACCATACATGGTTTACCTTGGAACCTTATCTTTGCTTCAACTCTCTGGCATTGCTGGAAATGGAGGAATAACTTTGTCTTCAATGATGGCCAACAACCGCTTGACTCACCCCAGAATTTCATTTTTCAATTTGCAAGGGAATGGTGTGATGCGAACAAGTGTTCTTCTAGTAAGCCTCCTAGACAAAATCATCTCAATCCATTGGATTCGTTTGCCAATTGGTAGATATAAAATCAATACAGATGGGAGTTGTAAAGACCCATTTAGCCACATAAGTGTTGGAGGTTTGCTTCGTAATTCTGAAGGGAAATGGATTAAGGGATTTGCTGCTAATTTGGGCAGAGGAACCATCATGGAAGGTGAGCTTTGGGGGTGTTTTCATGGGACTTTCTATAGGTTGGGATGAGAGTTGCAAGGAACTGATTCTTGAATGTGATTCTTATGCTGCTGTTACTTTGATCCAACAACCTATTTTAGTTCCCACTCTACAATCTCATTATTGACTGCAAATAAGTTATTGAAAGAAATTGAAGATGTGAAGTTACTCATATCTATAGAGAAAAGAATGTCTTTGCTAATCACATGTCTGACTTGGGTCATGGGTTATCCCTTGGTCTTCATGTTTTTGCTTCTCCTCCTACCATTGCTACTAATTTTATGGCGCATTTACTAATCCGTAATCAAATTAAGAGGAATTGAATTGAGGAGGAATTGGATTAATGAGGAATTGAAATGAGGTGGAATCAGAATCAGATTCATGTTGAAGTTGTTTACTAAAATTGTCTAGAATCGAAGTATGAATGATGTTGAGTCCATATAAGTTGTTTACTAATTCACTTCAATCGGAATGAAAAATAGGTTGATTACTATACTACCCTTATATAAATAAATTATTTTCATACTAATTAATTAAATTAAATTTATATAATAAAATTCATCTATATAAAAATATATAAATAGGTTTTATTTATTTATTAAAAGATGGCATAATGAGTGTCAAATGAAGGGTAATGTTGGGATAATAAGAAACAAGTGAGGGTATAATTGGTAGAAGAAATCCATTCCGGATTCCCCAAGTGTCAAGGAATTGAAATACCTCCCTCATGTAGGGAGTCCAATTCCTCCAAAATTAGGAGTTGGATTTCTTAATGTGTGTGGACCCCATATGTATTTTGATTCCCCAAAATTATGTAAACAAAGGTGTATCCCGTAATCGGAATCCAATTCCGTAAATTGATTCCGATTACGGGTACGTAAACGTGCCATTATAGTTTCTAATACTATTGGCAGGGCCCTCCCTAGGGCTGTTTTTGAGTAGCTTTTTTGTTTTGCTTGTTGGGCTTTGCCCTCTTCTGTACCCAAAAAAAAAAAAGTTTGGGAAATTTATTTGGACTCAACTTTTTTATCTCTACACCCAACTAATATTTTCTCTTCTATAATCTTCCAAATTTGTCCTTAAATAACAAACATTTAAGTTTTCTTTGTATCTCTACACCCAAACCCCACGATTCACCAGGGCTCCATTATTTCCGACAAACCCAACTCAAACGCCAGCAACACTAAAATCGACAAATCAAGACCGGAGAACAAATGATGTAGGAGTCCTAATGTGAATATTAAAGCAAACTTAAGTTGCAAAACCCTTTTTTATTTCAATCGATGAAAGGACCTTGGGTTATGAACATAAGGAACCTATTAGGGTTTAGAGGTCCCCTCCACATCATATGCATAAGCCCTTTTTCTTCACTCATTAATTTACGGAAGGGAAAATTAATACTATTATTCTCATAAAAAGTGGGAATACCAAGGAAAGAGATCCTCTCCACACCATATATTTTTCTTTTGCGAGTAGTTAGATCCAATGGAGAGAGGAAAACAAGAGCACCAATGGTCGCAGGTTCACCGGAGAAAATGAAGGTGCAGTGGTGATGTGAGTTTAGGGTTATTGGGTGTAAAGATAACAACTTTAATATTTATTTTCTCATTTTTATTTATTTAAAGGCAAATTTGAAAGTTTAGTAGAGAAAATTTGTTAGTTGGGTGTAGAGATAAAAAGGTTGGGTACAACAAAATTTCTCATAAAGTTTAATCATGCGATTAAGTTCTTGTGCAATGAGTAAATTGTAGCAATGACCCATCAACTAAAAATCCATTACTATTGGTCCCTCAACTCATCAAAATGTGTAGTTATGGTCATTTTTGTCAACTTTGTCAGAATTTTGTCAAAATAAATTATGTTGGAAGGACCATTGTTACAATTGAGGTCCTTCAACTCATCAAAACGTGTAGTTATGGTCATTTTCGTCAACTTCGTCAGAATTTTGTCAAAATGTGTTATGTTGGAATGACCATTATTGTAATTGGGTTAAAGTTGAGGAACCATTGCTCCAATTGGGTTAAAGTTGAGGGATCATTTCTCCAGTTGGATTAAAGTTGGGGGACCAATGGTAATTGAGTTTTAATTAAGGGATCATGGTTGCATGTTTTGATGAGTTGAGGGATCAATGATAATGGATTTTTAGTTAATGGATCATTACTCAAATTGAGTTAAAAATAAAGGACCATTGCTACAATTTAATCTTGTGCAATAGAAGATTAATTTGGCCGAACAACCTGATTAAGGTGCTTACTTTCTCTTTAATTCACTGGTATCATTTATTTTCCCTTAAGCTGAATTGTACTCAATTTATGTATCAATATTGTAAAGTTTTATTTGTTAGAGTAATTTAGACAATATAAATTGAAAATTATTTGTGTATATGGAAAAGATTAAGCTCAGGGGTCACTTCGCCGGACTCCGTCGCAATCTCCACCACTCCAATCGTAATGGTGAGTAAAACACTTGTGTTTGTTTCCATTTTTTTAAATTGGAAATTGGGGGGTTTGAATTCAATTTTTTTCAATTGGTTTTGTGAGCACTGAGAACACACTACGAGCTTGTGTGTGTGTACAATATGTTGGATTTGATCTTTATAAAGAATGCGAGAAATTGGGGTTAGGAAAGAGAAGAAAAGGAAGCAGAACTCGAACTCGATCTTCATTCATGTTACTGAAGGCGAAAACCGAATTTGAACTGGTTCATACCTAATCAAACCGAATTTGTATAGTTCGGTTCACCCCTTAGTACCGAACCGTACCATACCAAAAAATATTTCTCGAGTTTGGTTTTGGTACATCCCTCATACCGTACCATACCAAATCGTGGCCAGACCTACTGAATACAAAACTTATATCTGGGTCGTAAGTCGTAAGGCCTCCAAAAAAAAAGTTCATATTATTCATACCAATCGGACAAATCCCGCACCCAAAAACAATGGCTAGATAGAAAGTTCAATTATAGATTAGGTAATCTATCCTTTTCAACTTAAATGCACATTCATGATGGTTATGCAAATCATATTATGTTAACAAATGCAACAATTAATTATATTTATCCATTTGGAATGATATATATTTTCAAAGATGGATCGACAATCATACAAGAGAAAGAAGTGTAGTATGTATGTTTTTTGGGTCTGAAATTGCACCATTGGCCCTATGCAATTGACCCCGTTGACGTTGAGGCCATTGCATGAGAGAATTTTAGATGATTTTCAATTAATTTATATTATTGTTGTGATAACCATAATAATTATTTTCTAAATCTAAAACTATATTAATGAAATTTTCTTTGTCGGTCAAAAGAATGTGAAAATACATCTTTATCTTCTATCACAACAAAAAAATTAAGGATAGTAATGTAATAGGCTAATAGCAATGGGGTGAAGAAATGGAACTATCCTAAATAGGCAGTTGCTGGTTATATTGGATCAGGTGGTCTGAATGATTGGATAAAAATAAAAAGGTTCCATTTTTCATGGACCCTCAAGTGGAAATATGGGATAAAAGATGGCATATACCATTTTATCCATTTGTGATTGTACATTTTGGTGGTTGTGATTTCACCCGATGGCGCGGCAAGTGTGGATTGGGATAAGGATGGTTTTGGTCTATCATCAAAGATGGTTTGATGTTCACGACTGGATTTTATAACCCATCCAAGTGCATGGGTTATATAAATACAGAGTTGCGCACAATAAAAAAGGACAAAGGACCTTCAAACCTTTCACACACTCTGAGAAACCCCTAATTCTCCCAACTTCGTCAACACATCTTCAATTTGGATTAACATCACTATTTGCCAGTGAGGAGTCCTTAGTCTTCTCATCTCATTAGCCCTCTAGGCGAAGTGAGGTGTTACTGAGTTACTTGAATATTCGGCACATTGAAAGTCAAACCTTATTTGAACTTCACAGTAGTTAGCAATCTTATCTTCAGGTTCTAGAACCCAATGCCAAGACGTATTGCTTCCTCGACAGTGATGGTTTGTACACAAAAGTTGGTTTGTACACATAAGTCAGTATTGCGTTTGACAACACCATCCCATTCATTCTACTAGCCCACAAACGCGTGGACTCGTCCAAAATTACCCCACTCTCGGCCCGTTCGCTTGCCCACTCGCCCCATGCGGCCGTGAGTCTTTAGCGCCCGACAGGGGGCCCCACGGTTAGGGCCGTTGTCGGCCACAACCCAGAGCCCAACGACTCTTTTTTGCATCCAACAACTGGCATTTTTGGACCGTTGGTTGATCCAACGGTCCAGATTCAAATTTTGTTTTTTTAAACGTTATTTTAAAATAAATTGAATCCAACGGCTAAGATCGAATATAATCAAATCTAACGGTAAAATAAAAAAAGATCTAACAGCCCAAATTTAAATCCAACGGCTAAAATAATTTAAAAAAAAAATATTTAACTCAAAATTCACCCAAAAACTCTATAAATACCTATGTATTTGTTCAAACATCCGCACAAAACTCAATTTTCTCCCACAATTCTTCCATTTTTTCTTTCTACCATTTCTTTCCATTTCCAAATTGTTCAACACGACCCTTGAATTGGCCATCCCAAGCAGTAGGACAATTTTTCCACTCCCAAAGCGTACAATCGAGACTTCCTATCATGTCAGGGAAGCCTCTTTTGTCTGCCTTGTGTAGAATGTGACGACCTGTCCCGAATTATTATATATTTTTCTCCCTGAGTGTGTAAAGTGACGGTAATGCTCTTGTGGTTTAGTGACGTGGATGTACATATGTAGTTTTAAATTATTATTTCTACCGTCGTAGTTAAATCGTACTCGCCACCATGAGTGTGTTGATGTGACCTAAGGTCGAATTAAATTCATAAAGAAGAAGTTACGAACAGTCGAGTGTGTAAATGGGTAGAAATATATTTTTATGGGTTGGCTATACCTTACCCACCAATCACCTTAGTTCCTGATTTCTTTGGCCCAATTAAATTAAAAATCTCTCTCATTTTTCCTTCTACCCAATCATGCACGTACACACCCTCACTCTCTCTCTTCTCTCGGACCTTCTTCTTCTTTCTTCTCATTTCGTATACCCGAGCCACCCTTACCTCATAATCATCATCAAAACATCATGGATCGAATTGGAAATCACTACCATCGCACTCACCTCGACCCCACGAACTCATTGATACCCTTAGGTCGAGGAATAGACGTCGGGAATTCGAGAACTCGGGAGCTCCGACAATGTGTATTTTTCTACGTTGTGATCGTGGTCTTTTTCTATGGTTTAAAGGCTCGAGGTGGGTCCTAATCAACTTTATAGGGCCCTAGATTAGTTTTGGAGCAGTTTGAACGTTGGAATAGGCGAGAACACGGAGTTGCAGGTTGGCCGGTTGATCCAAGCCTTACTCCGACCACTTTCTATTGGTTTTAGGACCTCAAATAGGTAAGATTGTGTTCTTCTAGTTGAGAGTTTCAAATCCATATAAAATTAGTGGAATTTGGTTGAAAAATGATGAAGATATTAAAGTTTTAAGATTTTTCCAGAAACCAGCGACACAGACGGCGGCCAGCGGCCAACGGCGGATTCCGGCGAAGCCACCGGAGAAAGAGGAGAATATTCCATCAACTTTGACATAATATACTAACGGCGTCAGGTAACTCCATTAGTTTTTAAACGAAATATTCTACTATTTAATGAAATATTCCCTAACGTCGTTAGGGATTTTGTCAGCGTGCCGACTCGTGAGGGCGCGTTAGACGTCATGAAATTAATCTAAAAATATCGGGGTGTTTGTGTTGTTGAGTAGGTCACGTTGGTATATTCAAACACCCCATTTGAGCAACATATGAGAAGTTATTCCTAGGGTTTGTGTATGTGCTTTAAAATTAATGTAAAATTAGTTATTTCGCATATAGGTGAGACGTACCCGGAGGACAAGCGTGGTCAAGCGAGACTTGGGGGCTACGATCCTGCTACTTACCAGTAAGTCAGCTTTTGTTTTCTATATATATGTAAATATGCTTATGAATCCCAGAAACTATTTTAAATGAACGTATGTTTTAAATGACATGTCATGTGTGCATTATGTGTTAGTATTGCATTAGTATAGCTATGCATAGTATTGGATGAGACTACGGAGACTCAGGTAAGCTTCAGGTGAGTACATCATGATGGTATTGGGTGCATTGTGTGTGGTTATACGTTGATGCATTTTGAGCTCATTATCCTGCACCTCGGTGTTAGTGCTCCCGCATGTGGCCAGGGCACAGTCCTTCACATGATATTCACATCCCGGGCCGCACGCTCACCTTGGATCCAAGTTTGGTGCACAGCCCTATTGTACAAACCACAATAGGTGGTTCCGACTCGTAGGTGACCCGCAATTATTTGCACAGCCTTCACGTGATCATAGCATTTGAGCGTACTTATCTACACCCAGCCATGTTGTACAGACAACAATAGGTGGTTCCGACTCGTGTGCATGCATACTTGATGAGCTATATATTCAGCTGTACAAGTTACATTAGGTGACTCCGGCTAGCATACTATTTTAGATTGATTCGTATCACCTGACTTACACATTTTATGGTTGAACATCTTGACATGGCATACCTCTGTTTTCACTGCTTCTAAGCATTATCCTTATGTACCTAGTTGTTATTATTTTCTGGGAAATTATATGGGTTTTACAGTGAGGGGTTAGTATGTTCATAAAGACAACTGTGTTTTCAAAAGCTTTGTTTTTGCCCACTCACATTTTCTGTTTTACGCCCTTTCAGGTTCTAGGTAGCTGGTCATCCTTGGTGGCTCACGAGGACTTTCACGGCGGTTCTGACATCTCTATAAATAAGTAGGGATCTTTTCCCTGTTTGTATAATTAGTACTTAGTTGGTTCGATTGCACTTTCGTTTACCTATGCTCTGATATTTGTATAACTTGCTTAGTCACCTTCACTCGCTTATATTATCTTAGTTTAGATAAGTTTGGTTTTAGGTTTTTATTTATTCGCATTTCTTTTATTATCACTTCTGTTGCGCATTTTGGCTACGTCACTCTCACGTGACAGGCAGCACGTCTCGACTTCGGTCGGGGTGTGTCATAGAAGCCTCTTCAAGTCTTCATGATTTGGCTTGCAAAGGTATGTGGCTCCATATGTGGCTTGAATTGCCTCACAGAAGCGCTTCAGGTTCTCAATAGCAGTAGTCTCCGCAAGTCGGCAATACTCGTCAGTTGAGTTTGCAGAGCACCCATTAGCTAGCATCTGAAATGCAGATGTGAGCTTCTGATGAGGTGATAGACTTTGTCGGCCTACGACATCTATCTTCCTTGCAAAGTAGTGGTCATGATTGACAACTGCGTTCAAGATGCTTTCAAAAAGCTCTCTCCTTATCCGAAACCACATTCGAAAATCATGATCAGGAAATCTCGGACGCTCAATAAAATAATCTTTCATCATTCGGTCATGACACTCTTCTCTATCACGTTGCACAAATGAACGCCTTGTGACATAACCACAATAGCTAGATTCGACATGGTGCTCATATTGCATAAGCGAGTTTGCAAGTTCAGCTTATGCGTTGATCATTTTTGAATCCTCAATGTCAAGGCTTGCTTGGTATTGTGTCATTTGCATTGCCCTGCTACGCCTTCTTCTATCATCCATTATTGATATATTGAGGATTTTTAGGAAACAAAAACCCTTTGAAAGTTGAAAGATTGGTGAATATAGAGGATGATTGAAGGTTGAAAGATTGTGTGATCAACTGATATTGAACATGTGTTTATATAGAGGATGATTGATGAAAGTTGAAAGTTTGGTGAAAGTTGAACGGTTGGTGAAAGTTGAAAGTTTGGTGAAAGTTGAACGGTTAGTGAAAGTTGAAGACTTGCTTTGTGGAAAGATTTAGTGATTTTTCAATATTTATCGGAATTTAAATATTTTTAGATTAAAATGTTCATAAAATTAATTTACGATAGTCTACATAATTTTTTTTTTTAAGTTAATTTAAGAAAAAAAATTAGCCTAAGTTCATTTTTTAATAATTCCGAATTAAAATTTTAGGCCAAAAGAGTTGGAGCAGAAAAACTGTTTCTGGGTTAAAAGCTAAATTTTCAGGATTAAAAAATTTGAATTTTAACCCAAGAGTTGGAGATGATTTAAGAATGGATAAACTTAGCCAAAAAACAGAAGAAAAAAGATAAAGGGCAAATAAGTGAGAAGTAACATGACACGACACACGGACGACCATAGCAATAAAGCGTGCGTCCTCACGTCCATTGAATAGATAGATGGGGGCTACAACATCGTGTTTCACGTGCATGTGTATTATACATAAAGGCATATACAGTGTTAGCTTATATATTATAAAGTTTGTAGGCCACTTACCCAATTTGGCATATGTTTTATCTTTTTACGTGAATAACCAATGTGTTATGATGATACAAGTTTCTTAACATATCCTGAGTTAGAAATATCATAGGACAGTGTTGCGATCATATTGAAATTAATTGACAGTTTATATTATATATTTGATTATTCTTTTATACAAGCGTGGAATCGTGACTCCTTTATTAACTTAAGGAGACAGCATACTTAGACCTAATTTAGTCACATTCTCCAACAGAAAATAAAGCGGTGTAGTATTCATACACTCTTTTTTACTTCTTACACAGTCTTAATTAATTTATATCGTTTGATTTTTTTCAATTCATTCGATCTGACGACCGAAAATTAAGATGATGTGTGGACGAGTAAATTATAACAATGGTCCCTCAACTTTAATCAAATTGGAGCAAGGGTGCTCAACTAAAAATCCATTACCATTGGTTCCTCAACTCATCAAAATGTGTAGCTATGGTCATTTTCGTCAACTTCGTTAGAATTTTGTCAAAATAAGTTATATTGGAATGACTATTGCTACAATTGGGGTCCCTCAACTCATCAAAACGTGTAGCTATGGTCATTTTCATCAATTTCGTTAGAATTTTATCAAAATGAGTTTTGTTGGAATGATCATTGCTACAATTGAATTAAAGTTGAGGGATCATTGTTTCAATTGAGTTAAAGTTGAGAGATCATTTCTCCAGTTGGATTAAAGTTGAGGGATCAATGGTAATGAATTTTTAGTTGAGGGGGTCATAGCTGCACATTTTAATGAGTTGAGAGAACAATAGTAATGAATTTTTAGTTGAGAGACTATTACTCTAATTGAGTTAAAATTAAGAAACAATTGCTACAATTTTTTCTATACGGAAAGTGGGTGATGTGAATATCACATCCCAAAATAAAATGCACCACAATTTGGTAGGATCTTCCTGTTGAGAGTAATAAATTAATAATTGCCGAAATATTGGATAATTTGTCGGCCACAACGCTATGAGGGAGTATCTGGGGATGAATATACTCTTGCCGACAGATGACCAAATTCCAACTGCCATTCAAATGAGCCCTCCACCACCACCGGCCATAATAAATTCTCTTTCTTTAGTGAAGAAGAAAAGGAGGGACTTGGTCCTTACCTCAACTTTTTGAGAAAAAACAAGTTTATCGCTATCAGAATGTTTCGGTCAATTATATAAATTATGTGTAAATTTTTTTTTACATAACATTACATTATTATATTTAAAATAGGGATGTGATATCCACACATCTCTTTTTACTTCTCTCACACTTTTTTAATTTTCGGCATTCGGATTGGATGAATTAAAGAAAATCAAATGACAGAAATTAACAAAGGATGTGTAGATAGCACATCCCTTAAATTATTATGTAACGATAAATTCGTTTTATACAAATTACTCTCCAACTTCTTGGATTTTTTCTCCTTTTTCCAGAAAACCAGCTTCTATTAGTGTTCATCCTCTGTCAATATCACTCGCCCACAACTATTCAACCAACATTTAATAATTTGACAACGTGTCATATTTTTGTGCAAAGCGGACCCATTTTTGTGGGTGCTATAATAATGGCGTATGTGGTTGACATATACCCATTTATCCATTAGCAGTTAGGTATGTCACCTCACTCACCCACAGCCTAACACATCAACAAATATTGCTTACAAATTCTAGAAAATTCGACCAAGAAAAAAAACCAAATGCTCGCAAATTAAATTGTGTAACATGATTAGTTTTTTATCCATTAGTATTTATTTTACATTGGAAGAAATTCCAAATTTATTCTTGTAAAGAGGGATATGAAAATACTTTGTATGTCTATCACCAAAATCTTCGAATGTTTGAATGATTGATCTTCAAGTCTCACACGATTGAATTTAGTTCAAGTGAGGAAGAAATACACACAAACTATTATATATGAGGAATGAAAAATACACTACAGAATCTTGTGATAACATTTCTAATATTCCTTTCTATCTACATTTTGTGATAAGTTTTTTTTTTCTTTTTTTGAACAAACTATATTTATCTACATTAAGGGAGATGAGGTGATCTTAACCTCACAATGGGCTAGCATAATATGGTTCAAATTCGTCTTTAGCGATAATCGAACCTAAAACTTATCACTTACAAGTAAATAGGAATATCACTAGATGAATCATGAAATTAGCAGTCTTATAGGTAAAAAAATTTGATCCACTAAATGATGTGTTAAAAAACAAGATTAATACTTGCATCTCCCCACTTGAAAAATGTAGATATTTCATTTCTTGCTAATAATGTATATCCTGTGTTCTGTCCAATCACGTATTAAAAAATGTGTGAAGTTTGGATTAATCACACTCTTTTAGAATTTCCTTTATTAACCACTTTTTGAGAATTTCCAATAGGACTGGGTGAGTCTCCGCTGAGGATTTCCTCAACTAACACCACACTACTTGAGGGATAATTTGTTATATCTTTGAATAAACAATAAAACAGTTTCCTACTTTTGAAGGTACTATTAACTTACACTATGGATGAGGGTCATAATTTATAAATTGACATGCACAAAATCATTTGTTTGGATTCATAAACATAGAAATTTAGAATTTCAGCGTGGAAAAAAAATACTTGGAATTTGAGACCTCCAATTCCCAAATTGAAAGTTTAAAAATAATAAATTCCGTATTCAATTCAATTGTTCTTTTAGGTTAACCAAATAAGAAAATTCACAAATTCTAAAAAATAAAATCTCATCATTTCAAATTCCGTCATTTTAAAATTTCTTAGTAATTTTAAATTTCTTCATCCAAACATAGTGTTAAGAATTTTTTTAGAGATACGCTATTTACACTCATTTTTATTTCTTACACATATTTGTTAACTTTGTCCATTGATTTCTTCAATTCATTCCGTCAGTTATACAAAAATTGAGAACAGTATTTATGAATTAAAAATACATTTGTAGATGTCACTACCCAATTTTTATTCCTAATTCAAGAAAATCTTATCCATATATGATTGCCCTTGCCCACTTTAAATGGGTGCCATCACTTTACGATAGAGCAATCCTAACCGTCCACCTAGGTAAGCATAACTGGCGATGCATGTCGCAAGGGGACCCAATTGCACAATATAATTATACTAGTTGATAAGATAAGTGATGTCAATCAATAAATTGTTTCATTAAACCTTAGTTGTATGTATCATTTGTTGTAATGTAGGGTGTATGATATGCTGACGCTGTAAAAAAATGTAACCTTTTTAACATTACTCATAATAGTAAGACTTACCAGTATTAGGGTGTTATCAGTGGAATGAGAATTCTCCCCAGATCTTCTTTGTGAGTTATTATTTGTGTTTAATTTTAAATATAAAAAACTAAAATAATGTATGACGGCAGTGATTCACATGATCTTCACAAAGAGAATCCGGAAAATCTTAGTTTTTATCGGTGTGTGTCTAGATAACATGATCGAGCCCCTTTACTTTTACCCTATTTAGTATTTTACATTTGAACCTGTAAATATTCGATTTTTCTTTGGTGCAACCGAGCACCAAATATAGATTTTTTTTCACTTTTATATAATGATAAATAAAGGGCAATTGGCAGATTTGAATTCCATTCGGATTGGTCAAAACTCATTTTAAATTGTTTTATTTAAAATTAAACAAATTCAGTACCTAATAAAAATTAGTCGCACAATATACGATAAACGGATATAATGTGAGGACCTTTATGATCTTCACAAAGAAGATCCAAAGGTTGTGTAGCTGTTTCAAAAGGATAATACTCACTTTTTTATTTTAGTTCAATGAAATTTTAAACATGTTTTATTGTTTTAAAAAATAATAAACATATTTATTAATGTTTGTTTTACTTTAAAAAATAAGCAGCACTTGACAACATTTGATTGTGCTAAATCAAAAGTGAGTAGCCACTCAGTATTACAGTCTCATGATATTTTTCTTCATTTGAAAGTGAGAGGTCTTAAGTTCGAATCTCGTGAATGACGAATTTGATATCAAATTAGATTGCTCACTATGTGACTTAGCCGAACTCTCAATTCCTTTAATGTAAAAATATCGATGTATTCAAAAAATAAAAAGTGACTATACAGGACACTCAATCTCAGCTGTATGATTAAATCAGACGGTAAGAAAAAATTCTGCAAGCATACTCGGTTACATTAATTGAAGAAAAAATGGGTAAATATTGGGCACCAACATTATAAATACCCTCCACCATGCACCCAACTCCCTCACACCATCACAACCCACGTTACAAATCCTCCTCCTCATCATAACCATTCTGTTTTCCGCATAATATCCAAAAACCTATCATGTCTGAAGAGAAGCACCACCGCGGTCTCTTCCACCACCACAAGGATGAAGACAAACCCTCAGACTACCCTCAGTCTGGCTACTCTGATGAAGGACGTCCCGGCAGCCTCGGTGGTGGTTACGGCGACACCAATGATTATTCTGGTGAAGGACGTACCGGCGGCCTAGGTGGTGGCTACGGCGACACCAATGCTTATTCTGGTGAAGGACGTCCCGGCGGCTATGGTGGCTATAACGAGACCACTGCTTACTCTGAGGAAAGAGTTGAAAGACCCGGCGGTGGCGGGTACAGTGAGACCACTGCGGCATATGGCAGCACCACCACTCATGAATCTGAACTTGATTACAAGAAGGAGGAGAAGCACCACAAGCATCTCGAGCACCTCGGCGAGGCCGGTGTGGCTGCTGCCGGCGCTTTTGCCTTGGTACGTATTGTATTTTAACCCACCTATATATATATATATATGTATATAGTAAAAGAATAATGCTAATAAGACCAAATTTTGAAGATTAAATGATGTGGTCGTTAATGATGAACTTATTACTCAAGTGTTGATTAACATGCTTATTTCTTAACAGTGACACGTTATTTGTTTTAGAAATTTGGTTTTCCTAACTTTATCATTCTCAAAATTATTCATGATTTTGATAGGGTAATACGGGAGATCAAAATTTCTAAACCAAATTTGCAAACCAATAGATGATTGGATTATTAACTAAGCATCGATTAGTGTATTTGTTTCTTATTAACGACATATCATTTGATTTATAATTTAGTTTAAAATTTTTATTCTTTCTGTCATTATCCTTTTGAATATTTGATCACTTTACTCTTTATCACTTTACCCATACTCTTGCAACCGAACCACCGTCCTCCTCCTTAACCTTCATTTTTTTGTCTTACATTACTCCAATCTATCAAAACTCTGTCCATTGCAACTTTAATTGTGAAGAAAGTTGAAGTTCTATCGTAAAAGTAATTAGCGATATAGAGAGTTGCACAATTATTGATGGACTAGGTATGTAAGATACGGAATCAAAGTCCTCATGTAAATGGTACAGTTGCAATCAGGAGAAGAAATGAGTTAACTGATACCTTCGTAATAGTTCATGTAGAGTTTTGATATTATTAAGCCTTAACCACCTGATCTTATATATACGAGGACAAATCTAATCAAATATGTGTTAATTTCAAGGTTTTGTTTTACATTGATGTGAGATCGATGCTCGCAAGATACATAACTTATGTCAGTTTCTATATGATGTGTGTAGCATGAGAAGCACAATGAAAAGAAAGACCCAGAGCATGCCCACAGGCACAAGATAGAAGAGGAGATTGCTGCAGCAGCTGCAGTTGGTTCGGGTGGATTTGCCTTCCATGAGCATCATGAGAAGAAAGAGACAAAGGAAGAAGAGGAAGAGGCTTATGGAAAGAAGAAGCACCACCACTTCTAGATCTATGTGGATTGTGGAACATCATCTTTTGACTACATATGCAATGTTGTGTTTTTACTAGTTATCATGTGGTGTGATCAGTGAGAGTGTGATGCTTAATCTCAACAATATCGCTACAATTGTTGAGTGGTTATATGTCCTTTTCAATTAATGGGTGCCGTCTGGTTTTCTTTTAGCATGCCATGTATGTATGTATGTCATTGTTATTGTTTTTTTTTTTTTTTTGGAAGCCTGTCATTATCATTGTTCATAATAATAATAATGTGTTTATTTCTTAGTGGCCACATCTCATTTTGAATGATTTCTTCAGTACCATTAATTTTTTATATGTAAAGACTCAGTATCCATATTTTTTCAATTCAACTACGAAAAATTATTTGACAAAAAAAAAAAAAAAAAAAACACGAAAATTTGACTAATCAAGTTTCGATCCTATAAGACAAAGGGTACGTGGAACGATGGACATCTCACAATGGTTTTTGAATCGTCCGATCATCATGGTCGTATTATGTAATTATTATTGATACAAGTCGTGGTTCCACGCGGCAGTTTGGTCAACACGGGAAGCATTTTTCTTCACAATCATTTAATATGGTGTATGCTTATCATTCTATTTATCATTCTATTTATCATTGTTAGATGCGTTTGAATTTCGAGATTCGTGTAATAGATAAGCATAAATCTTAAAATTCAAACTCATCTAACGATAATAAATAAGGTGTTGAACATACACTACATTAAATGATGGTGATCAAAAATACACTAGTTCACGAGAACCACTCTTGACATGTCAACGTCATGCACTAACCACTTCTCTGACTCCATACGGTACCATCCTCCTTCCGTTTCTCTCTCCTCCAAGAGGGGGAGGTGGGACAGAGGCAAAGAGTGATAGAAAGGGAAAGGAATAATGTGTACCCTCCTCCTTCCTTTTCTCTCTCCTCCAAGAGGGGAAAGTGGGACAGAGGCAAAGAGTGATAGAAAGGGAAAGGAATAATGTGAAGATAAATGTTGAAGAGAGACTCTCAAAAGAAATTTTTTTTCAGGAATTTTCTATCACATTATCTTTTTAGTACAATTTTTATGTCAATAAGTTGATGGAGTTTATAAAAAGTTTCACTTTAAAAAAGTTGTTCTAGCATTTCTCAAACTGTGAATTCCCAAATCCCATGCATTACTTTTAAGTTGGTGTTTACACATACTCATTTATATATATATATATATATATTTTTTTTTTAATTGTCGGATAAATAGATTAAAAAAGATCAAAACGATAGTAATTAATAGAGACTAGCAGAGAGTAAAATTGGAAAAATTTCTCTTAATAAGTGTTTTTTTTAATATTACATAATTACTGTTTTGTTCTCCTTATGTAAATATTGTGTATCAAAAGTGAGGGTAAAATTGGAAAAATAAATATATGATTGTCATTTTCTCAAAAAAAAAGAGGGTAAAATAGGAAAAATATGCATATGATTGTCATTTTGTCAAAAGGTAAAAATTAATTACTATTTTGCCCTCCTTTTGTCAATAGTGTGTATCAAAAGTGAGGGCAAAATAGGAAAAAGGGGAAAATTTTGACAAGGAGGGTTTTCTTAATAATAGTATAATAGTATAGATAATATAAATTTAGATTTTTTTTTAGGAAATTAATGTCTAACAATATTGATGTACCACATTTGTTTCAGAAGATTTATACTTTTAAGTGAGCTTTAGTGAAAATAGCTTGGACTAAGTTTAATTTAACCAAAAACTATTATATAGTATTATTTAATCAAACAGACTTCATATTTAATCATAAAAACAAACTAATTTATATTAGGTCTCACAAACATTAAACACACATGGGCTAAATTAAAAGTCCAAAACGATATGAACTTTTTTTTTTCGAGCACTTGCCCCTAACGGAATCTGTCAGAAATAATTTCTGTTACTTTTGTGAGCAATTATATATACTCAAAATCGGAATATTAGAAATGGAATGGGACCCGCACCAACTCCCACTACCAGCCTTTGCTTTCTCTTATTATATTAAATGCTTCTTACATATATTTTGTCCAAAACCAAAATTCAAGAATGGTTACCTAGGGGTGGGCACGGTGCGGTTGGTGCGGTTCCATCTCTAAACTGAAATCGGAATCGAAAAATATCAACGGTTCGGTTTGGTGTGGTTCCGCTTAATTTTATTACTAAAACCGTACGGTTCCTTCTATCCCGGTTCCGATTTGGTTCTTGTCGGTTTATAGTTCAGAATATTAAGCGTAAATGGAGACAATATAACATTTGATAGTAACCTTGGCCCTTACTCAATTATTGAAATTGAGTTGGAGGACAGATACCAAAGAACAAATATAACAGTAAAACTAATTAAGTGGGAACAAATAAGCTGCAAAACCAAAATATGTAAAAAATCTCAAGTATAAAAGTAATAGAAATTAAATAGTAGGTTTCTTTTCTGCTCCGTGAGTGGAACATGTTAGTATTGCAAGAAGTCCTAAGCACGATGTACAATGTCTAACTAATAGTTAGACTTGATCAGAGTAATCATGCTTATGGAACAATGGCACGTTATAAAATACATTTTCATCAAGGAAATTATTTTGGCGCAAAAACCATCTCTAAGGTGAGGACGTTTCTCCATTAATGAAGAAATCAACGGAGAGCGTCGACAAGGAAGAGGGGTCGGCTGTGTGAAATGGGGGAATGGGGATGTGAGGCTATGAGTGAGGTGAGGGTGAGGTGAGTAAGCCCTAAATGGGATGGGATCCACTTTACAACTTGGTGAAACTAATTTTTCAACTTATTATACCATGACATGTGTGTGTATATATAATTTACTTATTTATTATTAATAAAACGGTTCGGTTCGGTTCCGGCCGTTTCTTGTTCATTCAAAACCGGAACCGGAACCGGTTTGAACCGTCTGATTCGGTTTTTGACTCAAAGTTGACTTTTCCAATCTACATGGTTCTTTTTTTTTTTTTTTTTAATACGGTTCGATGCGGTTTTACGGTTTGGCGGTTTTTATGCCCACCCCTATGGTTACCTGCGTGGGTTAGACTTTATGTCCAGTTCTTCTTTGTGTTTTCTTTGGGCTTTGTTCTTGTTAATATAATTTTAAATTAACAAAAATAAAAAAACATATCAAATAAATGCTACTTTGCCATTGATTAAGATGCTTTTTCATGTCGTGACAAAGTTTTCACAAATATATTATGACTTAATAAAGTAAAGAAAACCATGCGCGTTGAAAAATAAAAACTAAAAAAAGTTTCGCAGTTGAAGAGACAAAAATTCTTCCTTCAACATTTATAAACTTGTGAAATTACCCCACCTTCTTCTCCCTCCCCAACCACAGCATCTCTTTATATTTTACTTGATTTTTCGCTAAACATTAGAGTATCCCTATCCTTGTATTTATTTCTTTGCATGAATTAATTATAGTTATAGATGGTTTATTATACTATGAACAATATTGCAACTTCTTTAAATGGTTATTGGCTGTTGGCTGAATGAAATATAAGTTGGAACTTGGGGGTTGCCATGGATGGAGATGAAGGAATAATACTACTTGATTTTTTGTAGTATTATTTTGAGGATAAGATCCATGAAGTATAGATTTGCCCGTGCGGTCTTGACTCTTGACCGATAAAACAAATTTCATACTTTACGATTCTTTAAGTAAAAAAAAAAGAAGATCAAATAGCTAAAATCTTTCAAGACACTATTTCTAGAACTAAACTCTACCACTATTTTTAAAACTGAAGACTGACTATTTCTAAAACTGAACACTAGCTATACCACTATTTCTAGAACTGAATACCAATTATTTGTAGAATTGAACAATGACAATTTCTAAAACTGAACACTAATTATTTCTAAAACTGAACACTGATTATTTTAAGAACTGAACATATGTATCATCATTATTTCTTAAATTGAACACTAACTATTTCTAGAATTGAATATTGACTATTTCTTAAACTGAACACTAGATATTTCTATAATTGAACACGGGTACTATCATTATTGCTTCAAGAGTAGTGTGTGGGTTATGTTGATGTAGTTCTAGAAATAGTGTAGGTTATTTTGAGGAAGTTTTCATAAAAAGGGCTTGGACTAAGTTAATCTTAAAAAAAAAAAAATCATGCTATAACTTTATTTAATGAATTTTTTTTAATGAAAACCCCTTAAATTTTAAGAAAGATGACAAAATAACTTAAATTTTAATGAAAATGACACAATTTTAATATAAAAAGGACATTTAAAAAAAAACCTAAATCACAGACACTATTTATGAAATTGAACAGTACTACACTATTTATGAAACTTAACGGTCCTACACTATTTATGAAATTCAACGATATTATACTATTTATGAAATTAAACATTATTTATAAAACTGACCAATACTACACTATTTATGAAACTGAACGATACTATACTATTTATGAAACTGAACGGTACTACACTATTTATTGGTCTAGATTCATAAATAGTGCCTAGTTCTTGGTTCACTTTCATAAGTAGTGCCTAATTATTGGGTCTAGCTTCATAAATAGTGTATAGTAATTGGTACAGTTTCATAAATAATATCTCATTTTTGGTCCAGTTCTATAAATAGTGCCTAGTTCCTGGTCATGTTTCATAAATAGCGTCTAGTTCTTGATCTAGTTTCATAAATAGCGTATAGTAGTTGGTCCAGTTTCATAAATAGTGTCTCTTTCTTTGTCTAGTTTTTTTGTTTAGTTTTAGAAATAGTGTCTTCTCCGGTTTCGATGCATGCCTTGAGTAACAACCACCTTCATGGTGGTGATGCCCATGCCCATGGCCATGGCGTTCTTCATGTCCCAAATAAAATCCATTAGTTAGAGACCATATAACCTGCGAACAGAAACAACCACAAGCAACACCTCACTCACTCGGCATAACTTTCAAAAGATGAAAATTGTACAATTTTCAGGTAATAAAATCCATTAGTTCTAAAACTGTATAAATTTCAAAAGATGAAAATAAACACATAACCAGACATTTTCCTTTTCTTCTTTATATTTCACTTGCATTTCCACTTCTACACCCAATTTCATATCCTCATTCCCGCAATAGCTGTCCTAAATTCAAGTTGATTATGTTTCGCCTCTTCCTCGGAGAAAGACGATCTAACAATTCCATATTTTATTTTTATTCCACCCTATAGAATACGGACATATGAGTTGATACCATTACCTTAGATGAATTTAGTATGTGTAGCATATTGCTTACATAAAAAAATAAAATAATAATCACCTACATTTATCTTTCTCTGAATTGCATTTTCACATTCATGCATGTGGCTTCAACCAAACAAAAACACCAAAATAGGGACATGAATAAAAGAAAATACTTAAAATTGTCATATGTTTGGGAGTTATTTCCGGGAAAATCAGCAATTGTAGAATTTTGAATTTGAACAGGAAATAAAGAAGAATCAGAAACAGGAGGAGGAGGATTCTGTTTCTTGTAACTTTCAAAATCATCAATCTCAGACTCTTCCTCTAATGGAGGCATTAAATTATCAATGCACAAATCCAAGATCCCAAAAAGCTCAAATCTAAATAATAGAGCATAATTGTGATACCTTTTGGGGTCGGTTTTCAAGCCATCTATAATGACAGGTCGGGGAGCGTCCGGACTTCTCGAACTCCTCCTCGACCTTAACTCCATCGTGGATTAAGAGGGTGGCGTCACCGCCGTCGTCGAGATTATCTTAAAGATAGAGAAACAATAAAATATTTATTTAACCAACGTATAGGATTTAGCTTTAATTTTGTTTCAATTCATATATGAGCTTAACAACCTTTGAGTCTACAGATTGAAAACAAAGAATGCAATATCTTTTTGAATTGACATTGGACTGGAAACCTTACAATCATTGAAATTTTTTTCCAATACCACTTATCAATTCTAACAAAACCCTAAATCCTTTTTTTTTTTTTTGTTATTCAAACACTTCACTGATGACATTTATTATATACTCACACATGCATACCCACAAATTTCGATTGGAGGAGGTCGAAGCTTGGGCTTCGTTTCCCATGACGAAGGAAGAGGTGATCTTGATTTAGCTTGAAGAGAAAATTACCTGATGAATCAGAGAATCATAGAATCCAGTCATACGCGATCTCCTTAATTTAACAGAGAAAAAAATCAATGTTTGGGTTAATATTTGAACTTTGGGCTACAAGTGTATGGAAGCCCAAAAACACCAATTAAAGGAAGACTTGCCCGAAACCCAACATCAAGCCCAAAGACAAATTGGCACATTCCCATTAATGCATAGGCCATGTGCCTATGATTTAAATGTCAAGTGATGGGGACTAACTCACAATCAGCCAAAAAGGACTTTTCAGTGGCAATACAAGTAAAAAGCTAATGACTCACTACCCTTCAATTGCTTTCGGGCAAGCGCAAAGCTACATCAGTCGGGCTAATCTGCCTATAAAAGGGGGAAGAGGCCCCAGAGACAAGGACACTCAACCAATCAAACAAACAAACATACAAACTCTGCTCTCAAGCCAAATTTGCATCTAAAAGTTGTAATCATCCTAGATCTCAATCCTTTTCAGGATCATTCCCCACAAAAGCCATCTTTTGTCTAGTTTAGAAGCTCTGCTATCACCCCTAGTGGCGTAGTATTGATTCGCTCGTGTAAACTTGTTTACCATCCATCCATTCTTAGCATATAAACCCTGTAAACTCAAAAGAGACGTGATTGCAAGAAGTTCAACCTTGCCTGACAAGATGAAATCTTGCTCAAAGCTCTTTGTTTGTTTTATAAGTTAATAGATCTACTGCTTAATGTATTCTCTAGCATGTATTCAAGTCATTTCCATCTATTTTCCTACTTTAAGAGTCTCATTTGTGCCTGGATCTGGTCACCTTAATGGATACGCCTTCATTTAAAACCAATCAAGAACCGAGTAGATGACTTAAGGGGATCTAAACTCCTCTCATTCGAACATACAAGACTATGAACTGAAAGTCCTTGGTCACAAGGCAAGAAAAAGAACTTAATGTGGACTTAACCCATCCACGACAATACTTTGATAACAAGAAGTCCGAGTAACTTGGGGCGCAAGTAATCGACTAAACACACTTGTTCTACATCTACTATGTTGAGATAGCAGTGGCACGCCTAGCACTTAGTTAGTTTTGATTGCGAGCCTCAAGACCTACACCTAAGGCCCTACAAAGGCACCTTTCAAAACTAACTCTATCTTCTTCTTGCAGTACATCAGCAAGCAAGAGCCTAACTACACAGAGTACAGGAACCCTATCCAGAGAAATTTTCGCCTGGACATAGTTTTGGCACACTCGGTGGGACCACATTAGTCTTATATGTCAAGAAAGTGAAGGAAGGAGAAAACCTTTAGGTGGAACACAGAGTACAGGCTACTCCAGTCTCTACCAAAATAAAAAATGGCAGACCGCCCAGAAAACGTTGTTGCTTAGAAGGCCATCGTTTGCAAGGTCGTTCACACATTCTCCTACAGAATCAAAGCCTTTGCATTCGAGGATTTGCGAGACTGAGAAAGACAAAAACTCATGTACCTTGGTGAAGGCACTGGATGCGGCTGCGGTTGTAAAAGACTCGATCACGGTTGTTGAAGGGCTAGTCGCCCCAGAAGTGTTGGAAAGGAGGGTGTCAAGCTTGACCTCCCATGAAGGCTGCACAAAAAGAGTTGTTAGAAAAAAGAAGTTAAAATGACTGTAGATAAAGAAGTTGTGTTAGACCTGCCGAGAAAAGACTTCGGCCATGTCTGTTGGTTTGTTGCTCAAACCTAGAGAGCTTAATGGCCGAGCCTAATGTTTAAGGCAGCCTTTTAATTCATGCGGCCGATGAAGGTTATCTATGTTTGATGGCCACTGGGGTGGCTAGGAAATATAAATAACACCATTCGACGCATAGAATTTTCGGTGAAATGAGCAATTGGGCACCTGGCATTTAATATTTTCTTGGTTTAGAATTCTCAAGCAAGAAATTAATAAAAGAAAGAAAATAATGATGAGTCTTACAAAGGTCGAAGTAACCTCCTGAAGAGGAATGCCGAAATTCTGGTCGTAGGGATGAATCGGCGTCTCTGCTGTCGCTTCTGGCTCAACAGGAAGCGCCGCTTCATGTCTCGCACCTACTTCAGTCGCATGAGTGTCGACCTGGCCAGCCGCCTTAACTATCGGTTCAGGATTGGTGGTTGGTAGTTCAGCCGGTTGAGAGTGCCTCACCAATATGGGTACTTTACTTTCGTCATCCTATACATAAAAGAGGATTGGTAGTTAGTTGAGAGATACAGTCAAAATAAAATGAGAACATTATTAAAAATGGTTGTACCTATTCTTCCACGATGATCATTGAAGTCTTCTTTAGATTTGGGGGAGGGTTTCTCTCGGCTATGGTGGCCTCCTTCTCCAAAGCAGCAGTTGCCACGCTAACACTAGGAGCAATGGCCGACCCCGGGGTTGCAAAGCCCTCGACTAATGGGTTGATGACTGGTTCAACAATAGCCAGCGTAGTGGGTTGAATCTTAGTTGATTGATCCGTCGGAAGGTTTTGCGGTACTCCCGTCTAGACCTGAACAACAGAAGAATGGAGAGGGGCACTAGGAGTGGTTGCTCCCATGGTTTAACTGGAAATGACATATATATCTCGCTCTTCTTTATTTTCCTTTTTCTTGAGGTGCTTTTAGGGCCGGGCAACATTGCCAGTCGTCTCGACCTTTGGGCGAGGTCGTTTACTTGGCGCGTCGATGCAACAAGGGCTGCTGCTGAAGTTGGTTCGACTGAAGGAGGATCGAGTTTCTTTTTGGTCGCGACCATCATAACCATATCGGCTCGTTTTATGGCACGACCACCTGGAAAAACTGAGTTTAAATCAGAACAAAGTTCAAATTGAATAAACAAACAAGGGAAGTAAAAGATATATACCTTTAGCTGTTTCTTTGGATTTTGGGACGAGAGCCTTCCTCGGTCGGTCGTCGAAAAACTTCTTTGAAATTTCCTCAGCTGAAGTACCGAAGAAATCATTGACGTAAGCATCTCAACAATCGGCGAAGGTGCTAATGCAATGGGTTTATGGGGTAATCGGCCGAAGACAGAACTTAGTGCACCACTCCTGGAATTCCCTCTCAACTTCATCACATTCCCTCTCCGATGAGCCGGAAAGGCGTTCTCGGCTCAGGAGCGAGCGGGAAATAAAGAGTGGCATAAGACATGCCTAGAGATAGCTCAGTTGATGGGCCATGAAGTGAGGATGGTAAATCTCCCAGCTGGCCCGTCGAGCGTCGCAACCAAAGGGAAGGTCACGAGCTAGAACAAATGATCTCCAAGACTGTCGGAGATTGGCGTCTTCTGCTTCTTCCCACGCCGATGTAGGGAGCCTGATGGAAGACGAATATTTCTGGCGGTGGCAGACCAGAAACTTGTCGTTCAACAAGTCTTCAAGGTCGAATAAGTGTTGGAAATGTGCCCTAAAGCCAATCATATGATGATACTTTACGGACATTTCACATGTTAAACTAATCTAGTTTACATATAAAAGGCAAACATTATTGTTTGAGGCGTCTCATATAAATGTTATATGCTTAAACGATAAAGTCCAAGGAATATGTGATTGGGAGAATGCAATCTAATGAAGTTAGATTAATGAGACCATTCTTTCGTAGACACATCCTAAACATTCCTGATCATAGGATTGCCAATTGGGCATTGACAGTCCGTTAAGATCAGTACGTGCTATGTCTTCTATCAGGGAGAGTGACTAGTCTCGAGTCATTGGTGTGTGTGACATCAAGACAAGTACGTAGGTGCTCAATAGAGAATGAGTTCACTGAACACGATCAACGAGGAGTTCTCATACTCATGTCACATGAGAACTCATGTTTGGGATAATGCAAATTAGTCCTTTGACCTGAGGCATCACAGTTGTTGTCTTGTGGTTAAGTCCTTGATCTTTGATTATGTCAAAGTCACCCCATCGGGGTGTCCACGACATCATTGGGGTTAAGCCACTTAGTCATGGAGACAAGTGAATGTGCAACAATGGATCTCTAACCTTCAAAATGGTTTGAGGGAGAATACTCTATGATATGATTAAAATCTCTGGCCAGAGTATGAATGAGATTTGGGAATGCGTTCCAATTCACATTCAAAGTAATCATATAAGCACAAGAATCACATTGGATAGTAGACATGAATAAATAAACTATCAAACCAAACAATGTGGTCAAGAGTATTAGATTAGAGAAAGACCGTATTGCATTTGTAATCCTAAACTGAATAGGTTCTCTACCTCTTCTGATTAGCTTGGGTAGCCATGATATGCTGCTAGGGGTCACTCATGGTTTGTGGAAGCCCTAAACGTGTGTAATCACTAAAGGGAGAATTGAAAGTAAGTTTCAATTCACAATCGATGTAAAATGGTTTTAATCGCCCACTGCCTCGCTAAAAGGAACCTAATGTATCGTACACCAAATAAGGTGGAGATTGAAGAAACAAAGGAGATGAATTAAATGGTTTAATTATTTATGGCAAGGATTAATTAATATGTTAATTAATCAAACGAATAAGTTCGTTAAAGACCTCGGGATAGTTTTGGACCTTAAGGCCCAATGGGCTTCGAACGTCAAAGCCCATTGACTTAAGTTGTATGACAACTTAATGAATAAAGATTCACAAAGGCCCAAAAGCCCATATCCATTTAGTGTTGAATTAGGGTTTTTGGTTCTTTAGGTCATTTAAAGAAGTGACTATATAAAGAACTTTATAACCTAAAATTCATAAGTGGTTGATTTTAGAGAAAATTGGTGAGAACACAAAGCTTCCATTTCTCTCTAAGAGGCCAACCACCTTGGGGGATATTGTCTAGCAATTATATTTCCTCAAGGTCACTCATTTCCTCTCCAATCCAACCTTGGTGTAGAATCTTTAGAGGTTCTCAATTTTGGGAACTTGGAGAACCTATTCTTCTAACCAAATCCATGGAGCTAAGAAGCAAGGAATGAAGGCCCTATCTCTTGGGTGATTATCCTTTGCATATGCAAAGAGGAATCTACAAAGGTAAATATTTCTCAACTAACAAATTGTTGTTTTTAAGTTGAGTCAAGGTTCACCAATCTACTAGGCTTTGAATTTCATGGTAGATGTTTTGTTTTTGAATGCATGAAAGCATGATTCCGCCTTTAATTGTTAATTGCATGCTATATGATGTTATTCAAATGAACATGTTTTTCACAAAATTTCCTTCAATAAGTACTTGAAGACATCTTCGGTCGAATGGGCGGGAGTATGGTGTGAGGCCAGTTGAAGACTTATTGCTTCGGAAGAATTGAAACTTGGGATTTTTGGCCTCAATGTGCAAAAGTAGACCTGCACCCATAGTTGAAAGACCCAGAACGGGTCGTTCTGGTGTGGGTCGATTCTCCCGACGGAAGCCTCGGTCAAACATCGAGAAAGGTTGGCGATGATGGCCGGGCTGAGGGCCAGGACGTGGTCACTGGCTAGCGTTTCGGTCACTAGCATATTCTTGGCCAGTCATTTGTTCGACTTGGTACAAAAGATGGACTTATTGTACCACTAGAACAAGAAGGCCTCGTGATCCCCCTTTTTGAGAGCTTCCCCCTCGAGCCAGCGAAGTGGGTGATCGGGGTGCTATAATCGAAGAAGTTATTGTACAGCTTATGCGCATCTTTTTTCAACGGCTCCTGACCATCATTCATCAAAGCTTGGACGACACATTCGTCAAAGACCCCTTTTAGATCTAGGTCGAATTGATACCGAGAAAGGACGGTATCAACTGGAAGACCAGAAGGGGGAATGCCAATTATGGCTGTGACATCCAACACTGTCGGGCCAATGGGGCCAAGAGGAATGACATTAGTGTTGGTGGCCAAACACTAGAAATTCAGGGTGGCCATTAGGAGTTCTCGATCCATGTTGATCTCAATGGTCGAGAGCTTAATGGCATCAAAGTTGTCGAGAATCTTCCAATTGCCCCTGAAGTGTGGCTCCATCTAGATGACCCAAGCAGCCCAGGCCGTGGGGGTTGAGTGCCAAGCTCCCTAGGTTTGGTCAATTCCCACTTTGACCAATCGTATCCTTGAAATAGGGGTTCAAGACAGTGGGCCTTCAACATCTTGGTGATTGATTATGAGATGTCTTCCTTGAAAAGTGGTCCCAGAGTTTGGTGGAAGGCACTTGAATCATCCTCAGACCGGAGAGATTTGATGGCATTCCGGTCAATAAAGTCTCAACACTTGTTGCATTCCTCGGCGAGCTTGGTGATGAAGGTGTTTGCAGCCATTGATGGAGACTTGAAAGTTTTCTGGGTTTCAAAGTTTGGTTTCTTTTCTGGGCTGAGAGCAAATGGCAAGAATTTTTTGGAAGTTTGAAATCGTGAAAATCCGAATGAAGATGAGCTGAGTATTTATAGGCATTTGGGAAGAAGATCAATAGTTTAATTTTTAAAGAATAAGGGGTAAAATCGACCAAAAAGTTTGGTAATCATAACAAACATTTGAAAATCCAGGTGAAGAGGCCGAAAAGCTCGCAAATTGAGGTTGCACGATTGCGTGTAACAGCGAGATTTATGGTGAATGGACGTTTCAGTGCCTGCATGTTTCGAACGTCATTATTGAAGAAGAACATGTGGGTTGAAGAACTACCACGTGGCAAGGAATCTAACAGGTTTAAGAGATCGTGTAATTGTGTCTAATAAATGTGCCTGGGTGGTTGGAGTATTCGAGGCTTTCAGTGTCCTCCGGTTTATTAGAAGGAATATGTTAGAGGTTTATTTCGCTTCTTCAAGGTCGAGGCTCGACCAAGATTTGTAGGTCGAATACCTTAGAAGCGAGGGGGCAATGTTTGGGCCCAAAATATTATTTTGGGCCGAGCTTAGGTCGTTCTCGGCCTAGTGGCATTCATTTAGAATCTTGTTATGGGCCGTCTAGTTAAGGTCGGCCGAATCCTATTATGAAAAGGTTTGGTTTGGATTAAGGTGAGTTTGTCGAATCCTAGTGCAACAAGGATTCTTAAAGCTAAGGACACTGAGAATTATGGGTGAATTTGGTTTGTTAAGAAGCTTGGTTCAAAGTCCTACAGGAATTAGGATTGGTTGAAACCTGATCGGATTGGATTAAGGAGTTCTAATCCTAGTCCATTTCTAGTTTGGCCATAAGGGGATTCACTATTATAAATAGAGAAGAGAGTGCATCATTCAAAGCCCCTTCAATTCAACACACAAATTGCTATGTGCAAAGTTTCTCAACAACCTTTGAGATTTTATCCCCTTCCCCTTTCTTCCGCCAACACATCTTCAGTTTGGATAAACAGCATTGTGAAGGCAATCGGCGTCATCTTTAGTTTGGATAGACAGCACTGGAGTCGTAGAATTAGCCGACCGAGGAGCACCTTCAGTTTGGATAAACAACACTGCTTCGAAGCTGACTGGTTATTTATCCAAGTCTCGGCTGAGAAGGATTTTCGAATCCTTGTTAGCAGAGGTCATCTCATCAGCCTTCTCAACGAAGTAAGGTGCTACAGGTTTCAGGGCTCGGCAAATTTAACGTCGAGTTTTGTTTTATGATTGGATACTCGCAAGTGAGTTTCAGAGTTCGGCATTCCGATGGCTAAACCACATTTACAATCAAGACATATATTTCTTTCAAGTTGGCACGCCCCACGCATAACTGAAGGACGTAGTTAGCTTATTAGTTACTCGGCCTGCGCGCCACGTAGACTTGGTAGTTTTTGGGGTCAACAACTTTCATTTTTTCATTCCCAACCTACCCTGAATTTAAAAATGGATAGAAACATAATTTTTAGGCCAAACTTTACTTAATTTGTTGCTATTTGCTTTGCCACTTTTATGCTAAGTTCTTCATCTTTTTTGTCGATATACTAAGTTCTACTTCTTCATCTTCGTCAACTTCTTATTCTTCCATTTGTTTGTGTTATAATTCTATCTTATATGGAGGTATAAATTATGTTGAAACTAAATTCGCGCACTACCGTAGAAGGTAGAGACACACAAATTCGAGTAATCTGTAAAAGAACAAACAACCATGAGCTAACCAAAAACTAGAGGTGTGCCGGTCAAAAGCTCTCTGGCGGTCAAGTTAGTAAGCAATATAAGACTCAAGAAGTAGACAAGAAAGTAAGTATGCAATAATTGTGTTACCAAAGATAATCCTAGAATGATGTATTTAAACTAGTCGAGGATGGGATGTTTTAGAATAGTAGAATTCGTATTAAATCGGGAGAATCCTAGAGGATATCTAGAGATAGATATTGCATCCTCTTAGGAGTGTGATTACTTGCCGCACATGTTAATCTTTAGATTGTAAGGACTCCAAGATTAATTATAAGAAACCTACTGATTTCTTGCTGGACTTTGTTTCCATATCTTATGGAAAAAGATTAGTCTCATCGAAATCATCAGACTTCACCCACTGATTTCGAAACAGGATTATGGTGGCATCGCTGCTTCGCTTATTTAGCTCTGCATCGGAAGCTGTAGAGTCCATGACCGGATATTCGTATTCTGATCCATCTTACTCCAGCCCTGAAAAGTCATAGTCCAACAATTTATATTGAAATTTGTCATGGTGATAACTTAACTACATGTAATACATATTCCTTTTGCTTCTACATGTCTTAAAATTTGCCAAATGCTTATATGGCTTTGCCTTTCCTTTTGGTATATAATTGGTTTGGTATTTTTATTGAAGGAAGATAGTAATCTTTTCATAGGTATAATTGTTTCATATCTCTTTTATAGGTAAATGAAGATGTTAATTAACCAAATATTTTTCATAGATATAGAATTGTATTATATATAGTTTCACCAAAAAAAAAAAGTGCTTTAGATATAATTATCATAGGTAAGTAACTGTATATAATTAGAAATTTAAATCTATATTTATTATCAAAGTCAAAATAGTCATACAACTCAAAAATAAATGCACAAATTGGGTTTAAGTTGACCCCCCCCCCACACACACACATATATATGTATATGTGTGTATATATATATATATAATATGTTGGTGTGTTTGTTTGTTTTCTATATGTAGAGCTTAATTAATTTTTTTTTTTTTTTTTTTTTGGTAAACTGAGAAATTCATTCCCGGGCCAAGAGGCCAAAGCAAAAACCGAAAGCCAGACAAGGCAAACACAAATAAACCACAAAGACAGAGCAGAGGGGTATAACAAATAAGACGCAGCAAAAAGCAAAGAGTCGCCCTCAACACCGCCACAGGGAGAAACTAATGAGGACAAGGTAAACCATCATTGTTTAGGACAAAAACCAAAGAAGATGGGGGCCGGTTGACCTAAACAACATTACACATCTCCAAATTACCAAACGACGCAAGAGAATCCGCCGCCAAATTGGCCGATCTTGGAACCCAAGACCAGCGACAATCCTGGAAAGATTCACCCAAATCCCAAGCATTTTCCAAGAACGGGTAAGCCTCCCAATTGCCATTCAGAAGAGAATTCGAGAGACAAGAGATAGATTCAAGGGAATCAGATTCCAAAATGACCGAACAAATGTTCAGAGAGACCGCTAGCTCACAACCACGGAGCAGAGCTAACGCCTCGGCCATCGCAACGCAAGACGCAAAAATGGGATACCTCACTGCAGCAATAAACTCCCCCTAGCATCACGAGCCACAACCGCAGCAAACCCAGCCTTAGACACCCGAGACCAACTAGCATCCACGTTCAGTTTAACAAAAGGGGAAACATGAGGAGTCCACCTGCAAGGCTGCCTGACCCGACCATGATCCACCGCCCGCGAGATCTCAGGGGCCGATCTGGCAATCAAGAAATCAGCAACAGAAAGATCAATACCCATAAGAATCTTAGAGGGAATGATATGGACCTGATTAAAGACATAATCACAATGGGACTTCCAAAATATGCCAACACATGAAAGCCACATAAGTTAGAACCCACTCTTTACTCGCCGAAGAGCCCAAATTAGAAGTGAAGACATCAAGCAGCCAAACACCCCAGCTAGATAAGCTCCCAACCTGGATATTGTACTTAAGAGCCCCCCCAGACCAAATAGAGAGGACCCAAGGGCAGGAGAGAAAAAGATGCACAATAGATTCCTCCTGACAAAGACAAATTGGGCAAATAGGGGTTGGAGAAGAGCGTCTTCGGAACAACACAGCCACAGTAGCTAAAGCGTTGTGGAGCGAGCTCCAAAGAAAATTCCTAACCTTGGCTGACACCTTGATCCTCCAAATTCCCTTCCACAGCAACTCCGGAACAGAGCGAGAACTGGGGGAACGATGATCTCTCAACGAAAGGGAATGCAGCTGTAACCATAAATAACCCGACTTGACCGAGTAGTTGCCATTTCTGGTGGGCGCCCAAATCAGCCGGTCCTTCATCCGAGGGTTTCCAATAGGGGTGTTGCTAATAGCCGCACACTCCCCCGCCGACAGGAAGGGTAGGAGAAACTCAAAGTCTCAGGTCCTCGAAGATGGACAAATAATAGAACTTACCCGGGTATTTCTGGTCACTGCAACCTCACCCAAGGGAGAGGGATGTCCCGACGGAAGCGCATGCAGCCATCGATCCACCCAAAGCCGAACCTCTTCCCCACCCATGATCTGCCAATGAGCACCATTTAGAATCAACTCCCTTCCCACCAGGAGGCTAGACCAAGCCCAAGATGCACGTCCACCTTTGGAGGCATCAAGAAAGGAACAATTCGGAAAATACCGAGCCTTCATCACTTGAGCCCACAGCGAGTCAGGTTCTGCAATCAACCGCCAACACTGCTTGGCAAGGAGGGCATCATTGAACTCCTGGAAGTTTCTGAAACCCATGCCACCCAGATGCTTTGGTAAACCCAAAGTCTCCATAGAAACCCAATGAATTTTTCGTCTCTCACCAGAGTCACCCCACCAAAATTTAGCAATCAACGCATCCAATCCCTTACAGAGGGTAGCAGGAAACTTAAAAATATTCATAGGGTAAGCGGGAATGGCCTGGACAACGGCTTTGATTAGCACCTCCTTACCCGCTCTAGATAGCATGCTTTGCTTCCAACCTTGTAACTTCCCCAAGATCCGGCCCTTTACATAAGCTAAGCCAAGTTTCTTCGACCGACCCCAAATAGCAGGAACCCTCAGGTAGGAGCCCGGGTTATCCACAACAGGCATTCCTAGAATGTTCCCCAACTCTTCGGATAAAAACGATTGAACGTTGTTCCCAAAGAAAACACTAGATTTCTGCATATTAATGGCTTGCCCAGAGGCTTTGCAATAATCCTTAAGGAGGGCGACCAAGTTATTGCAATTTTTCTTGTCCGCCTTCAGAAAGATTAAAGTATCATCCGCAAAGAAAATGTGAGAAATAACCGGACCAGCCCCACTCAATTTAACCCCATCCAGTTGCCTCCTCTCAACAGCCTCCTGAATCATTCTGGAAAGAACCTCGCCCACCAGAAGAAATAAGTAAGGCGAAAGGGGATCTCCCTGGCGCAGCCCATGAGAAGGAGCAAATTTCTCACCAGGTTGTCCATTCAGAAGGACCGCAAAGTTAACTGAAGAAACACAACCCATAATAAGCTTCATCCAGGAACTCCCAAAGCCCATCCTTTCCATTACTGCATCCAAGAAGTCCCATTCCACCCTGTCATAAGCCTTCTGCCTATCGAGCTTAATACCAACTTCAAACCGTCTCTTAGCTTTTCGAATTTTCAGGAAGTGAAACACCTCATGGGCAATTCCGATATTGTCTTGAATCTGTCTACCCACAACAAAAGCATTCTGCATAGGGGAAATAATTTCAGTCAAGATAGGCTTTAACCGATTCGCCAAAACTTTGGATAAAATCTTATAAGAATAGTTGCACAGACTAATGGGACGGAACTGCGACACCATCTCAGGATTCTGCACTTTCGGAATCAAAACAATGTGGGTGGAGTTTAAATTTCGAGGGCTGTCCTACCCCATAATCATATAACGGACCAGATCGTTTACATCCCCTACAATGTTCTCCCAGAAGGTACGATAAAACACCCCTTGAAAACCATCAGGGCCCGGAGCTTTCAGGCCACCCATATTTAGAGCCGCCGCTTTGATCTCCTCTTCCAAAACTGGCGCCATAAGCGCAGCATTCATCTCTTCAGTCACCATCTGAGTTAAGCAGTCAAGAGTTGTCCCCCAGTTTCGGTCCCCCTCCGACCGGAACGATGTCAAAAAATGCTCATCCACCAGTCTTCTAACCTGATTGGGGTTTTCCACCGAGTCACCAGTCGAGTTTCTGATCTTAAGCACCTTATTTCTTCTGCGTCGTTGAAGCGTGGTCTGATGGAAGAACTTGGTGTTAGCATCTCCCTCCTTTAACCACTTAACCCGAGATCGTTGGTGCCAGAAACTCTCATCCTGCGCCCAAAGAGTATCAATCAACCTCGACTTCTCTAAAATCTCATATTTGTGCGGACCCCAATTTTTTGTAACTCCCTCAATTGATCCAATAGATAGTCAATCTGATAGCTCCTCCTCTTAAATTTGTATCGGCTCCACCGGATAAGCTGAGACCGGTAATCATTAATCTTTTTTTGCCATCTCACCTGGGCACCCCCACCTTCCCGACAGTCCCAGCTTCTCCTCACCACTTCTAAGAAATCCACTTCCTTAGCCCAGAACGCCTCAAATCGAAACAATTTCCTTCCCCTCCTAGCCTCTGGTTCAGTTTGGATAATAATCGGGCAATGGTCCGAACCCAAAACCGTCCCGTGAGCGACAATCGTATTTGGCCAAACATCTTGCCAATTCCTATTACAGAGACCCCTGTCCAGCCGTTCTTCCACCAGAGATCCGTTGCGCATGCCCCGCCAAGTAAAAGCTGGACCATTAAAGTCCAGATCCAACAGCTCAGATGAGCTCAAAAAACTTTCAAGGTACCGGGGCCGATTGTAAAGCACCTGAGAGCCTCCAGCCTTCTCCGAATCCCACAAGAATTCGTTGAAATCTCCTGCACACAACTAAGGCATATCTGAAGGTGAGAAGTAGGTACTCATCCAGTTCCAGAATTCCACCTTATCACATCTATAGGGAGTACCATAAACTCCCGTAACTCTCACCCACCTATGAGCTCCATTCGCCATCATTTTGGCATCAATTATATGCTTTGAGGAAAATAGAATTTCAACGTCCAACGTATCATGCCACCACAGACTTAACTTTCCCGCTCTCCCAACTGGAGAAACATTGAACCCATTCAAAAAACCCATTCGTCTCCTGACTCCATTGATTATATGATCTTTCATTTTAGTTTCCGCTAGAAAGATCATAGAGGGTCTGCGATTCCTTATTAGCCCATGAAGGGCCCGAACTACCGTGTCTGACCCAAGACCCCGGCAGTTCCAGAATATGTGAATCATGGCGAACGTGCGGCTGTTGTGGGCCAGCCGCCACCACCCCGAGCCACATCGCCCGTTCTCTTCATCAGATTATCCCTAACAGTTTCCGAGACCTCCACAACACATTCCCACAGATTCTGAACCACAATTGGGACATCCCGATTCTCCTCCTCAGCAGCTACAATATGTTCTATCATTAGGCTTTGTTCCGGGATACTCGAACCTCCCAAGTATGCCGTCATCCTCCCTTTTTGTGCCTTCCCATCTTCCCGACCTTTGGATTTTTTAAGGGGGGACTGAACCATTTCAAGACATAGAAGGTCTTCTCCTCTTTTCATCTGGCTAGCCTCATCCAGATTGGGGTATATGGTCTCCCTTTCCCTTGCTGAAGAGCCCTCCGCTGTATTCCCCCACTCAACAGCACCCTGCATGTGGTTCAATCCCTCGTGAATATCTTCAACTCTAGCTGATTGATTATAAGCCAACTGCCTAGGAATGCCAAAGTTGGAATCGAGCAGGATGGTATCTTGCCCCAAGGACCAGGAAGACTGCCTTTCTTTAGTCGGCACGAGCCACTCTTGTGTGAAATTCCTCGTCCCAACCATCATACGTGACCTCCGCTGCCACTTCTTCCTTCCAGGTTGGTTTGGGATTGGTGTCTCTCTGGATTCAAAGTCCGCCATCTGTCTCCTACTGTCCCCTAATCCACTCACTCCAATACGGGCATAGCTTCCCTGTGAAGACGGATGATGGCTATCTCTCGCAGCAACAACCATTCTCCTTTCCCCTAGCCCCAAAAGCCTCGGTCTCCTGATCTCAAGCTCGTCCCTAATCGGCCCCGCTTTCAACCATTCCCCGTACCCTGCAGTACCTCCCCTATTAGATGCAGAAGAGCACTCAGTATTGGCATGGCCAATACATCCACAACTATAGCAAAAGTCCTGTAAGCGTTCATACCTAAATTCCACCCAAGTATCTTTATTACGTTCTCTTTTCAACCAGCAACCGTTAATTAGAGGATTTGCAGTATTGACATTGACTTTGACCCTTAGAAATCCACGGGCTTTGGCCGGGTCCTCCAACTCAATGAAATCTCCTACCTTCGCCATGAGACGTTTGACATTATCTGTTGTAGTGAGACTTAGAGGAACCCCCATAATCTGTATCCAAAAGGGAACGACCGCCATCTTGACCTCTTCTAGCGCTAGTTCAGGGGGCCATTTCTTGACAGAGAAGTTTTGCTTCATTACTACCCACGGAACTTGAGCTAGAATCTTAGTTGCCATATTTTCATCTTGAGCTGTAATGACAAACAGATTATCCCTAACCCATTTAATATCCACCTCCCCAAAATCCTGCCAAGCAGATCGAAGGATATTCCTAATTCCCCATTTGTTTAATTTCCTGGCAACCAGGGCCTCACCCACCAATTTAACACCATGGTCCATTGAGGATAGATCCATAGAGTGCTCAAGGTGGACCACTAACTCCTCAACGTCAGGACGAGCCATTTGTTTCCACTCATTTCCTGTTAATATCCCCGAAATCACAGTAGGAATTAACGAGTACACAACGATATCAGTATCAGAGACTTCTACAGAAACGCACGTTCGTTCAAACACCTCAAAACCCTTTGCATGTTCCTTCGGTAAACAGACCATACTCACCATAAAGATAGTTGTGAGGGCGTACCTACAACTGAGGAAGTCTGAATTAATTGATCTGACAGAGATAAAATCAAAGGTAGGTGTCCTCGCCGCGTCCTCATTAATTGCCAGCATTGGACAGTTCGACCTATCAACTCTTCTTGTGTCGGATCTCCCATATCTGATAGATGCGCTCACTGCGTCCCCATGAATGGCTAGGGTTATGCCAGTCCAACCATCTCCCCCTCTTCCCTTAGATCTCCCAGATCTGGTAACATTCATTATGCCAGGGACAATCACCAGAGAACAGTAAATATAGACCCCACAACACCGGAGGCCGAAAGCAAGAACCCCTCATAAGGCAATAACGCTGGTAGGATTTGGAAGGTGGAGGCTAATAAATAGAAATAAATATGGGTAATAAAGGAAGATACAGGGGAAAACTCTAGGAAACGACCCCGAATTCACATTCAATTGGAAAAGATGGGTAGGTAAAAGAGGTAATCGAAACAGCCGTGAGAAGGCAAACCCAACCACCAGATCAAAAGGACCAAAATCAGGATAGGGGTTTAGAAAGGAAGGGAAGTAAAGAAAGGGGACAGGACATCCACCCACAGAGAAATCAAGGGAGAAAGGCTCGCACTCAGGCGGACTCTCACAGAGGAGAGAAAACTCTCACGGAGGAAGGAGAGAATTTACTGTTTGTTTTTAGCCTTGTTTGGGAGTGTTTTGTAGAGCTTAATTAATTAGGTTTGCATGGTTTACATAGTATCCAAGCTACGTAGCTATCTTAATTTTTTTTTTATAAAGTTAGCCTGCATGATTTCTAATCCATCAATGTTTCTTTGTAGTTGGAGGTGTTCTATTTCATGCATGCAATAGTAGGAGTTGTCGCTTGGTAAAATTAAGAAGGGGTTTTTGAACTTTAATTCTTGAAGAAGATTAAAATTTAATAAAAAAATTGGTGTTATATTGAATATTGATTTTAGTCTATTAATGTGTATTTAATTCAAATTCATATTATATTTTTGTTTTTATATTTAATAGATAATTTATTTAATGTTATTACATTAAATTTTAAATTTATTATTATACACATTTAAATTCATTAATTTTATTTAACTTTCTCTAATTAGTATACCTAAATGTCCGTATCATAATATATTTTACTAAATTAATCTACCAAAATGCCCGTACCTAAATATATTGTAGTGAATTAGTGACACATAAGAAAATATGTAAAAACATAAGTGTACCGAAAATTCCGTACCTAACTATATGATACTAAACTAGTGTACCGAAATGTCGGTACCTAAATATATTATACTAAACTAGTGTACCGAAATGTTTGCACCTAAATATATTGTAATGAATTAGTGGTAGATAAGAAAATATGCAAAAACATAAGTGTATTGAAAAATCTCTACGAAAATATTTTCTTATATAAGATGCTTACCATTAGATGATTCCACCAAATGATGCCTATGTATCCTCGAATCTTACCTTTCCACTCCACTACAAACTTTCACTGTCAAAAAAAAAAAAAAAAAAAAAAAACTCCAACTTTTTATACGCACTTATTTCAAAATTTTGCCTCTCTTTTGAATCTTTTATCATGGCTTTTTCAAGCAAGAAGTCCAAACCAATTAAGCTTTCCCCCTATAATCTTCCTCTGACAAGAGTTCGTAATCAAGAAAAAGGTGAGTCTTTCATTAAAGAGCACTGTGATATTTTGGACGACTGTAACGTTTGGTGGGAACCTGGTCATGATATCTATGCTAATATGCCCCATCGTCTAGTCCTTGTCGTCTTTGTAATAGAATCTACCCCTGGTTCTTGGACTTGGGTCTTCGTTTCCCTCTTTTTGCTTTTATGAAAGCCATTTTGTTGTGCTATGATATAGCCATCTGAAACCTCTCTTTTACCGCCTTTAGGCTTCTAATTGCTTCGAGTTGTTGAATTAGTGGTTCGGGGCTAAGTTGGATATCCCAGAGTTTAAATGCTGCATAGCTTCAAACCGAGTTTGGATGACCATTATTATTTTGCTACTATAGCTAGTCTGGCTTAGGAGACATACATCAAGACACCTTCTATCATGACAAGGATTCGTTCAAAGACATACTAATTGTTAACGGAGCCTAGGAGGGAGATATTAGCGGACTCCAGATCCGGCTTCATCCTCCGACCGTTTATCGCAATTGGAAATGGTTGTTCTCTACTGAGCACTTGAACAACTGTGGGAAAGATATAGACGCATTTCATTGTTCAAGATTCCCTATAAAGAAGCCAGAGTAGGTTGATGCTCGTAGTGCTCATAGAAGGACTCATTCCTTTAAAACAACATAAACCTTGTCACATGTCCCAAAAAAAACGGAAACATCCTAGCAGTTCTTCTTCTCACTCATTGGTTGCGACTCCTCAGCCACAACTGTTGATTAAGGACATCCATTATAAAGGTCTTGGAGAAGAGGAAGAGACCCCTCTTTGAAGAAATAAGCGCGTTGTTGTTCTGGCGCCACCAACTTTTACTGTATTTTCCCTCTATCCATAGCAAATAAGCCGCTTGCTTCACCTCCTATCCATTTATCTGCAGTGTTGTCCCAATCGTCGAAGTCAGAACCTACTGTCTTCCTTTGGTTCTTCCACCAAGTTTTATGTTCTTGCCTTCCATTTCCTCAACGTCGACTTTCGTCTATCCGCTTCAAGTGCCTATATATGAACCTTCCTGCCATGATGGTCCTCCGTTGATTTCCTCATCGAGGTCCAAGGGAACAACTCATCCTCCCTTTGTGATCCGGCCTTTGGCTGATCGAGTTGCTTTTCCTTCTAATGTCAATGGTCTTCAAAACACATATTATGCTTGGGTGTTGCTTGGGGCTGCGATTGCCACTGCTGATTTCAAGGGAGCTTACACTTCTCTTAAATGTGTCATGATGCGGTGCTACGAGAGTCATTATGAGATACCTGAATTTATCTCCTCCATTTTTTTTGTTGATATGTGTCCCTCGTATTAGGTTAATGTGTGGACGGAGGTCGCTCTGTTCCGACAAGTAAAACGGATCCAGGAACTTAAACGGATTACAGATAGAGGCAGAATGACGATTGTTATCCCAATAAGAAGAACTTAAGAACTCGTATACCATGCAGAAAGCCTCGAATACCACTCATGATGTAGAGATAATTCAGTAGATTGATATAGCTACTGTTAAGGAGGTAAAGGCCAAGGATTACAAGGAAAGTTTTGAGAAGGTTAGAGACAAGCTGAGGCTAGAGAGGCAAGCCAAGGCTGAGGCGAACCAGGTCTTGTTGTCTTGAAAGGAGAGTCGGAGCATGTGTTAGCTTCAAAACATAATGTTTGGGCTAAAGAGCAGGAAACTCTTAAAAAAAAAAGTTGAGCATCTATGCCAAGAGGTCAATTTCAACAATAACAAGCCCATCGTGGACCTTCAGCAACTTACTAACATGTATTCCTATGAGATGTATGTATTCCAGGAAGATCAAAAGAGGTTACTTGAAGAGGAGTTCAACATCAAATTCTTTACCAATTACACCCAGCAAGATCACCCTAAAGGTTGGAGCGTCTTCAAAATTTATGAGGAGATCAAACACATGGACCTTCCTCCTCCGTAGAATTTGTTGGATAAGATGTCGGATTTGGAGGTGGAGCAAGAGGAATATGATCTTGAAGGTAATCGGGCACCTGATGCCCCTAGTGAATCCTCTACTCCATTCAAGGGAAACGATGTCCCGAAAGAGGATTAATTTGCACTTGTTCCTGGGTAGGAAGGAAGACTGTCCCTTTTGCAAACTTTTTGTTGTAATACAAAGCTTTTTCTTTCATTTCTTTCTCTACTTGGGGAGGAAATCTTAATCCGATAAATTAGTAAACGAACTTTATTTGAGAAATAAGTGGTGGAGCGGATATGAGTAAGTTTATAGGTTCGGGACAAAGCTCATCACCTCCCATTGGAAACATTAATTCAGGGGAACGTTGCCTCCCAAGATTTGTATTCATAAAGTATTCTCATCATGATATCTAGAATATCACTTTATTATGGTATTAGGAATTAGACATTAAACCCATGAGAAAATTCTTCCTCCTACACTTATTGAAATACATTCATCAGATATAAGAGGTCCAAATCATGCCTGATAACATCGTAGAAGCAGAGGTCGATTACCTCAAAACTTGCAACGTGGTGCTAGAATGAGTTTTCCCTGGTCCGAATTGCATGTTCATTTCTAGTGAATCTTACGCAAAAGTTCTTTGGATACATGGTCATCAACCTGTGAGTCGAAAATGCTTTTTGAATCCTTTTGTCAGACCCTATGCGTCGGACCTGAACGTTTCTAATCGGACTACTTTGGTTGGCTTGACCAAAGCATTTTTGCGTACTGGAGCTCCATTGGAATAAAATTCCTCTTGGGGATTGCCTAGTCTGAATGCCCTATTCGAACCTGCTAACACTTGGTGTTGCAGAGCTTACTTGACTTAGTAAATTAGTCTGGGATAGAAGTAGTCATACTCGGGGTCAAATTTCAGAGCCACCCTCAGATAAGTTCCAAATCGCCCTTTCGACTATTCCCTCGAATGTGTAGAGCCCGGGTTTGGATTGTTATAACCCATAACCTTGCTGGTTACATAAACTTTGTGGAGACTGGATGGTGCATTGGACTTCCAGGTTAAGGCATAATGTTCCCGTGCCCGTAGCCCACCAGTCGTTACAGCATTTGTTACTGTTTGAGTCTAACAAGCTGCTAGCCGTTCCAGACAGATTGGGCTAAAGAAGGCTCTTCTAACAGTGTAATTTTGAATGTTTTTAGACTTGTATTCGTGTGAAGTTTTCAAAGTTTGGGCCCTATTTTTTAACGAGTGGGGTACTCCCTGCATCATCGAAAAAATAAAGAAAAGAATACGTATTTAAGACAAACAGATGCTCGTTATTCATGATCAAAGTAAAATTGATTAACAAGAAAGTGTGATTGAATTTGAGAAGGATTGCTTACATATTTCTGAGATGGAGAATCAAATCACTGATGTAGTTCTAAAGAAAATATGATATATGTAAAAATTTACATCAGGGTTCACTTTTGACGATAAGCCTATGGTGGGGCGTTGGGAGATGATTTCTCCATGGACTGCTTACATATCTCAGGAAGGGAATCGAAGCGTGTGTATTTCATGTAAGATTTACTTTGTTTTAGGTTACTTGGAAAGGCTTTCAAGGCTTTTAATTTTCTTTCTTCAATAAGGGTTTCATCAGTCGGCACAAGTCTTCCAGTTTCTATGTCATTGAACCTTTTGCTACTTGGCATCAATTCAGAGTAGCGAGGTGGGATTCTATCTTTAAAGGGGACTTTTCCCATGGCATATAACCATTCTCGGCTGAGGAAAGCGTTTATAGAGACAAATTATCCATCATATGGAAAGTCATCAGATGTTCAGATGGTTTTGCTTGAACCATGAAATGTATTGTCCCTATGGTGTTAAGCGGGGTTCCATTAAGGGTTTGGACAATGGATCTTCATGAGTTCACTTCATCTAGATGTTAATCCTTATAGCTGCCTCCTGAAGAGGATATTGATTTCCGACCCGTTATCGATTAGGACTCTACTGACCATTGTGTCTTTGATTTGCAGCTTGATGGCGAGAGTGCCATTGGATGGTGGGTAAACAATTTCTAGCCTGGTTGAGGGATCTTTCATCCGAGGTTTTCCCTGGGTCATTTTCCTTCCCTTTTGCGTTTTCTTGAAATATTATTGTCTTCTCCTTATGTGATTGATGCCTGGATGGACTTCATGGCTAGGTGTTAGGGAGGCAGTGGTTCTGAAATTTCCCGCAGTCTTGTCAATTACGCTGTCAGGAGGGATTCCTAGATCAACGAATCTGTCGTTCCTGGGGGAGTGCGAACAATAGAATTTTCAAATCGGGTGAAGGTACCTTCTACAGTTTTCATTCTTTCATTCAGCCTGGCGAGCTTTACCCTTTCTTCTACTTGTAGGTTCCTCTTGAGTGCATTTACTGACGTGTGTACCTTCAGGACGTTGTCCCAGACCTGGTCGATGAAAGAGGCTTCTTCTCTATTCGGGTATACAGTTTAACCAAACATCAATTTTCTGGACGTGGTATCCGTGGAGCAGAGTGGTCTGGTCGAGAGGAATATGAGTTTTCTTTTAATGAAAGCACCAATTGTTGAAACCAAATCTACGCACCTCCGTGAGTGGCAGTTGGGCACAAATCCGAGTAAACCTGAGCAACCTACAAAAGGCTATTCGACAGTCAAGTAGTAGGCAAGAGAATTCAAGTGTATAGATTACGTTACCGTAGATGAACCCTAAACATGTGTATTTATACTGTGAGAGAGAGACATTTTAAGGATAGAATCCTCATTCTAAGCCGGGAGAATCCTAGAGGATATTAGTGAGTAGATATTGCATCTTCCTGGGAGTTGTGATTACTTGTGGAGCATGTCTATCCCTAAATTGTAGGGACTCCAAGACTTATAGGATCTGATTGTGTCCATATCCAGATCACATCACGTGTCTTGCAAAACAAGTATGGTCATCTGGTGAAGTCGTTAGGACTCCGCCTAGGGCCCTATAGTAGAGTGATGGTGGCACCCTTCTCCGTCTGATACAGCTCCACCCGGAGTTGGTAGTGAGTTCATGATCGAACTCTTGAGATAACAGTATTCGGTTCAGCCTTACTCTGATCCTGAAAAATCATGGTCCCACATGAGCAGAGAAACATATTTAGGTGATTCTGTAAATGAATCATTCCATCGTGTATTACGGTGCTCCTACAGAAAATGGTCCCAAATTTATGTCACTTCTATGCATTTATCAGCAATAGCCCAAACGCCAAACCTCATTTTTTAAAAGTCACCTGGTATTAAGCTAAATAAGTCAATTAATTAAGTATGTAATTGAGTAATTAACTAATGGTGGTGATGTAGATAATGAGAAATGGAAAGTACAAGAGTATCCTGCACAGAACCACCGTAAACAAGGACAAGACAAGAATGTCATGGCTAGTGTTATTGGAGCCGCCAACAGGCCACGCTGTAGGTCCTCATTTACAGCTTGTGAACGCCGACAATCCACCAAAGTACAAGACCAAGAAGTATGGCTACTACGTTTACTGTAAGATCAACAAGCATCCCCAATAAATAAAAGAAAAACTAACGAAAAATTCAAAAAAAACTTTAGTTTTAATGAAAAATGACAAATAAAGGTGTAGTGAATAGTACCAGGGAAATGTAAAAATGTGACTTTTCGTTAAAAGTAAACAGTACCATAAGTGTTTTGTTAAAACTCCCATAAATAAATACTATGAAGTGGGTAGCTTTTGTTTTGTTTTTTTTAAATTTCCTTATTTTGTGTTGGTGAAATTGTGGGTGGTGAGTACCATATTTGTATGAAATAATAATTTGAACTCAAGGTGATGAGCAAAATCGTACTCGATTGTATATGATTGTGGAAGTTGAGATTTGTTGTCGGATTCGACATTCTTCTTATCCCTCTAACTCGCAACAAGTTTATGATCAAATTCTCATTTGGTGTCCAAGATTAAATATGAATGAATAACCCACTATATTTATTATATGTTGAACGAACAAATGAAAATTTTGTATCCAATTTAAAGTAAAAGATGAATTACTCATTCAGAAAACTTGTACATTCGAATTTCCTCCAAAATGACAAGATTAAAAATATAACTTTCATTCATATCTACTCAAAATGAAGAAAACCATTTACCTCTACCTTCATCTTTATGTACCTAGAATTTTACGAGTTATCTATTACAATCCTAGAAATCAAACGAGCTTAAGAAACAAAGAATCAGAATATTTAAACTTATGACATTGGATACAAAAGTGTATATTCTTAATCCGTTGAACTACAGTTCATTTCTTAAACTTTTGTAGTTTAGAACGCATAATCTATAAAACCTTTATTTACAGAAGAAAATAAAGAAAATGAGGAGACACGATTGATTTGTACTAAAGTAATATTGTACAGGCAAAGTCACATTCCAGAACCAATTTTGGGAGAGGTTTTGTTTGTTTGCAAGTAAAACAAGTAGATATTTTTAACCTTTTACCCTCCAAAACAAGTTCAAGAACGTTCTACAAGTTAGTACAATAATAGTAGGGTGAAGTGCCGATTTAGTCTCTGAATTATTATCTCAGTGAAAATTAGGTCCCTGAATTAATTTTCGATAAAATAAGTCCATAAATTCATTAAAAATTGCTAATTTCATCCCTACTACTATATTAAAAGCTATTTTATCCACTTTTTTTGTCAACTTAAGTCACTTGATACACTTTAAAGTATAATACCATCATTTTCTCGCGTATAAGCCTTTAACATTTCATACAAGCTGCGAATCTAAAGTCTAATTTTTACCCTCCAAAGTTAACTCCATACACTATTTGTTTATGTAAAATTACTAATCTACCCTCTAATGTGTATCACATGCAAGTACCTTGACTTAAGTTGACGGAAAATTGAATATAATAGCTTCGAATCTAATATTAAGGATGTAAATGGCAGATTTTTATAATTCAATGATAGATTTCCTCAAAAAAAAAAAAAAAAAAATTAGAGACCTAACTTTCACTCAGGTGATTGATTATTCAGGAATTAAATTGACAGTTCACCCATAGTAATAATGTTTAAAAGTGGTCCAATGTTAGTTGTGTACAAATCATGTGGTGGTTGGTTGGGGAAAATATTTATATTTCGACAAGTAAACCATTTTTGAGGAATGATGTAATCATAAATTTTTAATTTAAATGGATGTGCAGGGCTTTTTCTTTTTTTTCTTTTTAGATAGACATGAGGCGTGTGGGGATTCTGCTTCGCTATTTAAATTACGGTGTGCTTGTAGTTCATTTCATTTATTAGTGAAATATTTAGGTTTAAATCTGGTTAACGAATAAGCTGAATTAAATTATTATAGTTGTAATAATGTAAATTATATCATTATAATATTATGTTTTTCAAGTCATGCTGCTTTATAATAGTTTGAATACCCGGAAAAAAAAAATCAATTACCTCTACCTTCATCTTTATGTACTTGGAATTTTATGAGTTATCTATTACAATCCTGGAAACCAAACGAGCTTAAGAAACAAAGAATCGGAATATTTAAACTTAGGACCTTGGATACAAAAGTGTATATTCTTAATCACTTGAGCTATAGTTTCTTTGTTAAACTTTTGTAGTTTAGAATGCATAATCTAATAAAAGCTTTATTTACAGAAGAAAAGAAAGAAAATGAGGAGACAAGTTTGATTTGTACTAAATAATAAGGGTGTGATATCTACATATCATGTTTAACTTCTCACACACCCTATTAATTTTCAACCGTTAGATCGAATGAATTAAAAAAAAATCAAAAGATAAAAATAATAATGCTTAAAGGTGGTCCAATGTTAGTTGTGTAAAAATCATGTGGTGGTTGGTTGGGGAAAATATTTATATTTTTGTTGTGAATAATATGTGGATGGCCCACATGAATAGTTTGTTACTATGTATGCACAGTATTTTCACTATTCATTTGTGGAAAATTTGTAAAGTGAATAGTGCTTTCTTTTGTTTATATAAAGGAAGAAGATGAGATGAAGTATTAAGGGTTCACGGGAGAGAGAAAGGAAAAGGAAGAAAGGAAGAGAGAGAGAGAGGAAAGAAGAGAAAGAGAGGAAGAAGAGGAAGATGAGGAGGAGATAATAGAGAGAGTTATCTTTGTACTCCTATTATTCTAGATTATAATGAAAGCACCACTGCAGCCCCGAGGACGTACTCCAGTCACACCGACTGTATAGGAACCTCGTAAATTTTGTGTCTTGTTCCATTTATTCCACTGCACCCACCGTCGATTTTACAACACGTTATCAGCACGAGAAGCTCTCATGTCGTTGGAAAGCACAACGCCATAAATCTGGTGAAGCACTACCTACCTTTCACCTCTATCGACTGGAATCTCACAGATAAGAAAATCTTTTCATTTCATTCTCATATCTCTAAATGACTAATTTTCTTAAAGTAAATATACATGTTGTTATATAACTATTGTCATTATTATTGGCAGAAAATCCGACAGTCATATGAGCTTTGAAACTTCAACTTCCAGTGCTCATACAGAAACCCTTCCTTCATAAAAGTTGTTCCTTATCCTCTCTCCCATAACATACCAAAATTCCAGAACCATCCAACGGTTAAATCATTCCAGAGCTTAGAAATAATACTACATACTCAAAATCCGTAGAAAATCGGACAGCCATGTAAATAGCCTCTGAACTCCAACTTCCTGACGTCCGATTGAAATACTTTCTTCTTGAAAGTTGTTCGTCCGCCTAGTACCTAGAACATATCCAAATTTCAGAAATTGTCAACGGTTCGATCGTCGCAGATGACTGAAACTTCAACTCATCTTCCATTTCCGCAGAAAACTGGACAGCCATCTTATGAGTACCAAACCTTCATTTTCAGAAGCACGGCTCGAAACTGTTTCTTCACGAAAGTTGTTTGGTATCTTCTAATCCATATCATACTAAATTTTGAGTTAAATCTAACGGTTTGATCTTCTTATAAGTAGCAGACAAAGAAAGAAAATATATATATATAAATTGAAAATGGAGCAAATGGATGGTGTGTCGGTTGGACTATGTGAAAGAAAACAAAAACCAAAGTTTTGGAATCATGCAGCATGTGAATGTATAAGAGAAAATAATAAAATAAAATAAAAAGGAAATGAGAACAAAGATTATTGGATGGTGCACAGCACCATGTGAATGAATAAGAAACAAAAATATATATTTATTTATGTGAATGATGTTGGCTTAAAACACTTTCACAAGTTCTATTTACTTTAAAGCAATTTATTTATCATGGACGGTTTTACCGCCTACTGCTTTAAGTTTTGATTTATGTGAATGGTGCTGAATTAAAGCCCGTGTCACAAGCTTTATTTACTTAAATGCAATTTATTTACTATAGCTGGAATTACCGCCTATTGCTTTAATTTATTTATTGTACTTATTTTTGTTACAATGAGTATATAACAAGGACCCGAAGTTCCTTGAACAGATTAGAACCTGCAGTTTCTTGATCCTTATCATATAAAAAATGATTGGACCTGAAGTTCCATCATGCAAAAAGATCGGGCATGAAGTCCCTTGATCCTCAAGATCAGGACATGAAGTTCCTTGATGAGTACTGTAAGTTTGAAGTGCCGCAGTGCCTCAACTTAATTGTAATAAAAGTCATAAGAGTCTCAGCCTACAGACTATTAAATAAGGATCAGAAGTTCCTTATGTCCATACTCAAAATGGCTTAGCAGAAGTATTTATTAAGCGGATGAAATTGACTACCCGCGCTCTGCTCATGAAAATGAAATTGCCAAATTTTCTACATTAGGACATGTCATTTTACATGATGCAATATTAATTTGGTTGAGATCTGTTGCCAACCATCAATACTACTCAGTACAACTTGTGTTTGGGCACAAGCCAAACATTATACAGTTATGAGTTTTTGGTTGTGTTATCAATGTGCTTATTGCACTGCCACAACGTACTAAAATAAGGCATCAACGCAAAACTGGAAATTTATGTTGGATTTGATTCATCATCTATCATTCAATATTTAGAACCCTTGACTGGGGATATGTTTACCGCGTGGTTTGCGGACTATCATTTTGATAAGATAATTTTCCCGCCGTTAGGGGGAGAAAATAACACCGTTCCAGAAGAACGATGAGAAAATATCATTCCAGAAGAATGATGAGAAAAGACTGTTTCAGAAGAACAAAAAGAATTTGTCTTATTTTGATTTACGAAGCAATCAATGAAAAAATGAAGTAAGAATAATTGAATGATGCAATGAAAGTGATGAAATCACATATATTTGCTGCAAATGTGCCTACAAGAATTGATGTCCTTGTTGGACAAAATAATGTGGCAGCAAATGATTTATTGATTTATCTGTTGCACGCCTGAAGCGTGGCAGACCCTCAGACTCAAAATGTTCAGTCATTCGAAAGAAGAAGAATATGACACTACTAAACTATTGCATTCCCGAAGCATAACTGTTGCATGCCAGAAGCATGACAGTCGTTGCATGGATACACGTCCCAGAAAGGACAATCCGCAGACATGAGAATGATGATGTCTCATGCATGAAGCATGATTGACGTATAGGTTCTAAATGACTCAACTCTTGGAAGTGGAGATTAAAATTCAAGCTCTATAATGCTCAAGAGGAGGTTATGATCCACATTCTCTAAATTATGACTATCCTGGAAGAGATAGTGTCATGCCCTTGAAGAGGCAATGGATATCCAAAGAAATAAAAAGCTTTTATGCATGCGCATGCACTTGAGAATATGGGATCACAAATTGATGATAACCAATGGTAATTTTGGTTTTTACAAGTAGCTACTAAATTCATCAATGAGCTGTGTTGATATTGAGTCCCGTTCTTTTTCCGTCAACGAAAGGAAAATTATTGGCCAAAATGGAGAAAGGCAATTCCATTACAATTTTGTAAGAACGTGGAAAAATGGACCTATATATGTGTATATAATACAAATAGCCAAAAGATGTTAAACCAAAGAGGTTACATATGGGCATTTGTAATACAGTGAAAATACACTCACATGATATGACACAAGGTTACTAATTGAAACCTGAAATTATACTCCTGTAAACGAGTTCATATGAATGGAGAATTATATATGAAAGGTTTATGAGTCGCCCACATCATATCTCCATAAGTAAATCCCTCAATTATACATGGGAGCAAGTTGCTCTGTATAAATTCCAAAGGAAAATGTGTCATGAAGTGTAGAAAATCTCTGAATAATTCAAATTGCTTGAAGTAAGCCCCCGAAGGGTAAAGCATAAAATATGTACTCAATACCAATGGATGGTATAAATTGCCTTAGTGAGTACTATCATTATGATATTGTTACAACATACTAAAATCTCTTGCAAGAGTCAATGACATTAAATTAGAACTCCTGAAGAGTTGATGATATTAAATTGAGACTCCTGAAAAGTCAAGAAAGATTATAAAGTGTTGAGAGAATTATTGTCTCGAGCTGCAGATCGAACAATCTACCAACACGAATATTATCCATGATGTTTATGATATTAAAAGAACCATATGGATTGAAGATTATGAGTTGAATACTCAAATGATGAAGACACTAAGAATAATCATTTATCTTCGTGAGGGTAAAGATAAATTGATATTTGGTCCAGAAGTACCACATCTTAGTGAAGTATATGCTTTATTGTATTTGGCACAATACATTGAATGAAATAAAGTTTATCTATTAATATCTCCAAGAAATTACAGATATGTACATACACATGAGGATAGAGCCTTCACAAAGTTTGCTCATGTGAAGCCTCAGTACTCGGAAGTACCCCAGAAGGGGGAGGCACTGGAGATTGATCATGTGGCACCCCAGTACTTAGCAAAACACCAGAAGAGGAATGCATCAGTTGCTTTCGGAATCTAGCAACGAACCTCTGGTGATCACTTTGAATCCGACTTTCAGATTCCTGCAGTTGGTCGAGCTTTCTTTTCATGCTCGTAGAGTAATTATTTGCAAGCACGTGTAACACCATATTCTCGTGCTTGAGCTCTCCGATATCTTGTTTAAGACTTGCCACCTCCGCCATCAATGATTCAACTTGGCGAGTTTGAGCAAGTAGGCGTTGACTCATATTGGAAACAGAGCCAGCACACTGAACACTGAGAGCCAATGAGTCTTGAACGGCCGACTCTTCAGACCGTTCTGAAAGGATCTTGTTATCCTTTGGAGTGAGAAGATTCCTAGCTACCACAGTAGCGGTTATGTTATTCTTCATCACAGAGTCCCCAACTGTAAGAAGACCATTAGAAGATAAGAAGAACGGGCGCCATATATTATCTTGATGTTGCTCATCTGTATCACTCATAAGACTCAAATCTAAGCAAATGTTAGATGGGCAAGTCATTTTCAGAAATGATGAAGGAAAATGGAGGTCCAATAAAATTTCAGAAGAGCAAGAAGGGGGAAATTTCTCAGGCAGCAACTTTCTGAGCATACTCTTGAACACAATTGATGTCTCTATAAAAGAAGAGGCAACAGAGCCACTTGTTCAAAGATCGAAGAGGCACCGCTCTCCGAATTTCAAAAGCCAGATTTTCCTGAATAAAGTTCGTTGGCATTTTTCAGACGTAATCCCAGCTTTTTCAGATGTCGCGTGCAATTTTGTCAAAGATCTCTGACAAAGTTGAAAATGCGTAAATCTTACTGTTCTATTTACACCACAGTTGCTGACAAGAGTAAAAGCACAGCACCACACTTGCTATTGATAAATCTCTATATATGTCGACCTCTGTTCTCCATAACAAGGCAGACCTGCCACACTGCAAGAATACCTAACTCTTCCTCATCTCCGAGAATGCATCTTCAACATAGCATCTCGAAATACTCAGTTTTCTTCCTCTCCGAGAATACCTCTTCAAACATGTCACACCAGAGCAAGATTATCACATATCTTCAGGGACCAGAGCAAGATTATCTCATATCATGCAATCTCCCTGTCCTTTCCTTTGTCCTTGTTCTTACCTGCAAAGACAAGGATAAAGAAAGCCATATGTCGGAACCTCCACTCAAACTCCTGGTAAGGAACCGACTGCCTGAAACCTTTCCTGATTGCTTACCTAGTATTGCTCTCGAGTACTCATCCTCAACTGCTGTCAAGGTCATGAATTCCACCGGCAAATACCTCCTGACAGTTGATCAGATAGTGGCTCTTTACACTGAAGCTGCCAAGCATAGATGAGTCGTTGTGAGGGAATGTTCTGAAGGACCATCCAAATGCAAGGGTTGCATTCCACTCCTGCATCAAAAGGCAAATACTGCAGGAGAAGATGTCACACATGCATGGGGGAAAACCAGGGAAAATACTACTTAAGCAAGGGAAGCAAGTAAGGAAAGTGAAAATGATACATTGAAGCATGTGGAGACAAGTGCAATGAACACGTGTTGATTCATCCCCAACTAAGCTGAAGATCACTTGTCACGTGAAGCTCCTCATGGTCCAATTTCATTCAAGATCAAGCTTCGAAGGTCCTTGAAGAAATCACAAGTCCGATTCAAGATCAAGTGTCCACCACCCTTGAATCAAATTCAGCTTCAGATGAAAGAAGTAAATTCAGACATTTGGAGGAAGTCTAGCAGAAGGTCCTCCAGCCCAGTTCAAGAAAAAAACCTGTGGAAAGTTAACAACAAGCAAAACACCCTTTTCAGCAACTCTTCTTACTAAGATACTGAAGCAGAATGATCAACGATCAGCCTAAATGATTTGAAATCAGGGGGAGATACTCATCAGGGGGAGCATTTAAAACAGATCAAGATTTTAAAGAGTTCATCGAAGACTTGTGGCCATCCAAGGGAGAGTGTTGTGAATAATATGTGGATGGCCCACATGAATAGTTTGTTACTATTTATGCACAGTATTTTCACTATTCATTTGTGAAAAATTTGTAAAGTGAATAGTGCTTTCTTTTGTTTATATAAAGGAAGAAGATGAGATGAAGTATTAAGGGTTCACGGGAGAGAAAAAGGAAAAGGAAGAAAGGAAGAGAGATAGAGAGGAAAGAAGAGAAAGAGAGGAAGATGAGGAGGAGATAATAGAGAGAGTTATCTTTGTACTCCTATTATTCTAGATTATAATGAAAGCACCACTGCAGCCCCGAGGACGTACTCCAGTCACACTGACTGTATAGGAACCTCGTAAATTTTGTGTCTTGTTCCATTTATTCCACTGCACCCACCGTCGATTTTACAACAATTTTCAATTTAAATGAGCCTGTGGAGCTTTTTTGGTTTTTTTTTTTTTTTTTCTTTTTTGATTCCTCCTCACTGATTAGTGAGAGGTCTTAGGTTCAACTCTCGCCAAAGGCGACTTTTGAACCAATTTATGCTAGCCCATTGTGAGGCTAAGCCCACCCCCTCCCCTTAGTGTAGATAATATCGATTTGTTCAAAAAAAAAAAAAAAAATTCACAGTCTAGTTGTATTATGTTTTATTAATAAAATATATAGGTTTAAATCTTGTTGACTAATAGGGCCAAACCAAATAATTATATTTAATTTATTGTGTGATATTTTCATCATCTTTAGTGTAAATTCTATCGTTATAAATTTTTTTTTAAGTCATGCTGCTTTATAACAGTTGAATACAATATTGCAATAAGTGCGAATAGTGTCATAATTTCGGGGGAGACTAATGGTGAAACTTTTGTTGAATTAAAGGACATAAATTGATGGAATTTTTGTTCTAGGACATATTCTAAAGTCGGGAGCAAGTTCAGGGATGAATTCTCATTTTCACCTTTTTAAATCTTTCTTTGCTTATAAAAACAGATGAATACTTGTATTATGTAGAAAGATTTACAATATATGAAGCTATCGATTGAAATGTAAATGTAAATATTGTTGATGTGATATTCAAGTTGTTAGGATTTAATGTGAGTCATTGGATCATAGTCCTTTTGGTCTCTTAGATTAGATTTCATTCAGTCCTAACTCATGACAAGTGTAATAATCTCATAACGTGGCTTAAGATTGAATGGTTAGGATGATTTTGTATGATGTGATAGAGTGAGAGAGTGTGGTGCTCCTCCTCTAACGATAATATATTATTTGCATGCATATTGGATTATTAGTCTCGTGTGATGATAGGCTAGTTGGAAGAAAGTTCATGTAGTAAAAAAAAGGGTTAAACTCTGTTTACCATCCTCATGTTTCGTGGTTTTCAACATTTGGTACATCAAGGTTTTTTTGTCCCAGAGTCATACCTAAAGTGTAAATTTTGGAACAGTCTCATACATCCATTAGTCAAACTGTTAAGTCTTCCGTTAACTGATGAAGTAGTGCTCACATGAACACTGATTGGGCGCCACGTATCATTAAAAAAATATTAAAATATTAAAAAAAAAAAACAAAAAAATCAAATCCCCTTCTTTCCTGCAACCCGCACCTCCCCCAGCTTTTTTTTATCTTCCCCCAATCAAATTTTTAACCACTCAAAGCTGTCCTAAAATTCCCTTTTCTTCTTCTCTCTCCTCAAAACCTTCTTCTTCCCTTCTTCCTCCCCCAATCAAATTTTAAACCCCTCAAAGCTATCCTAAAATCCCCTTTTCTTCTTCTCTCTGCTCAAAAACCCCCAAAGCCTGCGTGCGCTTCCAACATCCAGGTTGCAGAAAGGTTCGCGGCGATCTGCAGGCTGTTGGAGCAGCAGATTTTGCATTCGGATTCCTCCGCTAACACGTGCTGAGGTATGCTCCCCCTCCCTCCACTTGCCCCCAATTGTGTATTCATTTTCAATTTGAGTCAGTAGGGTTTGTGTTTTTCCTTTTCAATTTTTATTTTTTTTTAGAGAGAGAGGGATGGGGAAGAAATTACAGGGGGAAGAAGGAAGGTGGCGGAAGGTTGGGGGAGACTGGTGGTGAAGGAAGGCTGGGGGAGGGTGTGGGTTGCAGGGAAGAAGGAAGGGAGGGTTGGGGGAGGAAGAAAGGAAGAAGAAGAAGAAGAGAGAGGAAAAAAAAAAGAAAAAAAGCTGGAGGGTGCGGGTTGCAGGGAAGAAGGGGATTTCAGGGTTTTTTTTTTATTATAAATTTTTTTAATATTTAATTTTTTTAATGACATGCGACGTCCAGTCATTGTTCACGTGAGGACCACGTTATCAGTTAACAGAAAACTTAACAGTTTGACTAACGGATGAATGAGACTGTCCCAAAATTTACACTTTAGTATATATCTGAAACGAAAAAAACTTGATGTACCAAATGTTGAAAACCACAAAACATAAGGGTAGTAAACAGAGTTTAACCCTAAAAAAAATAAATTAGAATTTGAAGTTTGTTAGTATTTATGCTCAAAAATGAAACTTCCGCCAACTCTCCTTTAATTATTAACACGTAAGTTACACATATTAGACTAAAACAAAATTCTCCATCAATTGTTAGCATGTGGGGCTTAAATATGAGGCTAACTTTATTTTTTTAGTCTCAAATGTGAGTTTCATGTGCTAACAATTAACGAAGAGTTGACGAAATTTTTAATTTTGAATCTAAATCCAAATAAATTTCACCACACGGGCTTAAATCCTCTCTTTTTGGTTGTTATGATTTAATGTGAGTCATTGGATCATAGTCCATGTGGTCTCTTAGATTAGATTTCATTTAGTGATAACTCATGACAAGTGTAATCATCTCAAAATGTGATAGAGCGACAAAGTGTGATGCCCCTCTAACGGTAACATATTCTTTGCACGCATTTGGTGTGAGGATGATACTTTCTTCTTTGCAATTGTTGCATCACTGCAATTCCTCAGAAATCATTCCATTGAAATCGTAAACTCAGAATCAATATACTAACAAATCTATTACAATGGATTTCCGAATTACTCGTTTCCCCATGTTACGCCAACGCATCTGTAGAACGGTAAGAACTTGGCCGGTGTTAAAGGTAGGCATTGGTAGCGGCTGGTCAGCCCAGTCTGGTGATAGTTCTACGAGATGGCTGAAACTTACATGAAACCTGTGTATACCCCCATCTGTATCATCACGAGAGGACGGAGATAGATGAGGATATATTTTGTCTCTCCCGCAAGAGTCTGCTACGCACTCAAGAAGCACCACGGTGTCATGTTTTTGATCCTAATGAAGACCGCGCGGGTTAGGCGAACATGCTCCCCGAGGCATAACCAAAGAATAAAAATCAAAACAATGGCCTGAGCATGCTACTACTTGTATGCCCTTGTCCAAACAGGTACACAATATATCAGGATTCCCAAACCAAACGAGGTGCATATCGTAGCTGTGGCATATGCGTATGCTCTCCATGGGTATTTGCTTTCTCTCATCGCGTTGAACTCAGCGATGAAGGTAGAAACAGTACTAAGGCAACCCAGAAATCCAAATTGTATGCCTGTTGCAACAATGTCGCAAGTCTTAGTATTCACCTGGACAAACAAATAGTTCTGCACGTCAGATTTTCTATTAAAAAGGAAAAAACCGTGGGCATGGATCAAGACAACGTATGACAAAGGTAATGCAGTTCGAAAAACATTGCAATAGAGAATAGTACAGTTCAAGAATTCCCCAAGAAGCTTTTAAAACCTCGACGAGAAAAAAAAAAAAACCCAAAATAACACATTTAGCAGTTTATAATATGACAAATATATGTGAACAGTAAGCTTGCCGGACACGAGACAATAACACATGAAAGGTAATGGTGAGGATGAAGTCATGGAGTGGATGTGGACAGATATCATATCATAACAGCTTACTGCTTTCTTCACAGTAGACAGGGCTGCCATTACACAAGCTGCAGAAACATTGGCAATTAAAGTACCAAATGGAACCCATTTCAACAACCCCGTCTTTCCTAATCCACATCCATTAAGCCGGGCTAAGAACCACCGGATCCACACACCAAAAGGTCCAACTATGCAACCCAACCATAGTTGCGCCTCGCTGCTGCTACTGTTAAATTCCTCTCTCAACAGTACTCCACCTATGCTCCACAGAGAACTTAGCATCAGCAACAACACTACTAAAGCTACCAAATGACGCTTGTAGCTGTCAACCCTCCACCTCCTTCTAGAGCTGGTAATACCACAGACTGAGCTTCTCTCAAGAATCTGCCTAAAACCCTTTGCTGTCTCTACCCCAAAAATGATGGAGTAGGCCGCAAGAAACAAACCTGACATCCGTCACGTAAAAGAGGATCTCATATTAGTCCAGCGATTTGAGTAACATTGATTGAAATGAAATTTAAATATCCTGTTTGCCAAAGCGATCTACATGTCTACTGCAGCAATTCTTTAGAATATGACATCTTACCTATCAAAAAGCCGAGCAGAGCAAAAACCCAATGTCCTTCAACACTGAGTTCAAGCATTTTCTGGTTCCAACCACTAAAAGTTGTAAGGCTTCCCAAGTACCCAGTTGTTAATCCGATGACCAAATAATCTGACACATAGGATATATCTCCTTTGAAAACAACACCCAACCACCCCATCAAGAAAGAGCCAACCTACAAAAATGCATTAGAAACAAAAATTTGAGTTGGAACATCATCCAGCATTTTCGGCATCACAACCATTGAGAACTATGACATAAAAAAAAAAAAAGATGTTAAGAAACTTGATAATACTTCGGTGATCATCGTACTGTGTGCATCACAAGTCCTTCCTAATACTCATAAGTAACAGCTTTACAGAAAACATGTTTATTAACACAACACTACCGAATAAAAGGCATAATACATTTGTGTGTGTGTGTATGTTCGTGTGCATGAGAGAGAGAGAGAGAGAGACCATGTTAGAAGGAAGATCAAGGTAGAGAATGGTTTTGTCGCTTGTTACACCAACAACTCCAGGGCCAAACAATTTTTGCAGAAGATATCTCGTTAAGACCTGCATACTGTAGCATGTCAAATAATCTATTTAACATCTAGGTTTCCAGATTTGAAGAAAGATCTAAGAAGATGTATTACAGTGACATATTCAATTTTTTTCAAGACAAACAGAAGTATGAACATGCCAGTGCATCATCAAACATTTTTGTGAACAAAACTTATGTAATTTTAGGGGGTACAATAGACCGGATACAATTTGTCCGCATACCAATTACACAGATTTTCCACACAAGAAAAAAAAAATAGCACGAAAAAGTTCGCAATACAATTTGCCAAACAAATGCAACAACAGCTATAAACCCAACACATATTAGGACTAAAAAAAATGTACATCGGTATTTAGTAAGAAACAGAGTTAACCGTGTTACCCCAAGAATGCCAAAAAATGCTAAATGAGTCATGCATGAACCATATTCCAATAATTTTGGCAACCTTCTTGTATTTTCCTGCATATGAAAACAAAATAATTTAAGTTACTAGCATGATTCGACAAAAAGAAAAGAAAAAACTCTTAACATGTTATGATCAATGAAAAAGAAAACCAAATCTCCTGTCCATGTTCAAGGATCTCTAACAAACATAATATACAATATGAATTTTATCAACCGAAAGCTCACTGGCTTTTTGTCCTCGGATATGATCGCATCAGTGGAAAGAGGAGATATGATTTCCTCTGGCAAGGGAGTGACAGGGGAAATTGCAGGGTCACGACCCCATAATCCATAGGTTTGCAGTTGAACATCCTCTGAAGGAAACAGGCAGACGCTGCCAATCTCACTGTGCCTATTGCTGTGAAGAGCCCGATCGCCAATATCTCCTGCCTCTGACACACATTCACTTTCATTGTCATCATCTATTTGAGAAGGCCGAACATGTGATAAACTTAAAGACCGCCTCCTTAATGAAGAAGTGGCACCGCTTGTTCGATCATTGGATACGCTTCGTCTGGGTTCAGTGTCATTAGTCCCACGGTACCCTTCCTCCATAACCACATCGCTTGATTTCTCTTGAAGTGACTTCACAAATAATAACAATAAAATCCGAATGTTGATTATTCAGAGAGCTTAAAATGAGAGGAACAAATGCAGTAGAGAAAATAATGCAATTATTGTGCTACAAGTGTTGAAATGCTATAGTTTGTACTTTGGAAGGAGCCCTAACCACTCCGTGTGTCTAAATAATCAAAAGATTTGCATACAAACAAATGGCGACAACTCTTTCAGCTTTAATAAGAATAAGTCAAGATCTTAAAAACCAAAAAAAAGAATACATATGAAGTATAATGACAGAACTTCATACATAAGCTCTAGCAGCCATTACACGAGGAAAAAGAAAGTGACAAAACCGATTCGTCAAGATTTCCGCTGAAAAATAAGCAGCTAACATATATAGGTATAAGCAGATAAATGAAGAGGCGCAATTGTGATTTGCTTAAATGTTGGAAAATTAACGAAAATAAGGTTGTAACCGGATGAACTATGTTACCAGATTGCTCAGCTACTGTATTAAATATGAGAAATAGAGTTAATGAGCAGTCAATAGCGGTCGAGTTCTGTTCAAGTATTTGCACTGAGTCTTCAATACGAGAAATAGAGTGAAAGAGCAATAAATAACAGATTGCCCAAACTTTTATGCATGGCTAAAATATGTTATTTCCTGTGATGCATGGACACGGACACGGATACGAGGATACGATACGACACGGGGATACGTCAAATTTCTAAAAATGAAGACACGATACGGCAAGAATACGGCTATTAAAAATAATATAAATATATCTAAATATGATAAAATAAGCGTTCAAATATACTATTCAAGTTCAAATTTATTTCGATAAACTTCAAACATTTAAAAAAATAATCCACTAAACAACTAAATTAGTCTTCAAACTTGAAAAACTAAAAAGAACATCCAAATGACTTAAAAAATAAAAAGAAAGAGTCTCTCATTCTCGAACTAGCTTTTTTCCTAAATTATCAACATGTAAATCTTAATAATCAATCCAAAGTAGTTGCATAAAAAGTTACAAGTCAAATTTATGCTAAGAGATCAACAAAGCAACATAAAACATATATAAATATATTATAATCTAAATTATTCTAAACCACTAACAATAATATTATTATAATATGCAAAAACAGAAAAGCAAAAGAAGCTTTTCGTTTGGTTTCAGAAAAGCAAAAGGGGACTGTAATCAGTAAATCTAACAAAAAGAAAAGAAAGCTTCAAGAAAGCATGGAATCCGAAACCCAGCAGATGCATAAGATACGATGCAGCAGGAGCAAATGGAGACGACAGGAGCAGATGCATAAGATACGATGCAGCAGGAGCAAACGGAGACGACAGGAGCAGATGCCGAAGACGGTTCTGATGCTCGAATGAGGAAAAACAGGTAGATCTCAATTTTATACACAAAATCGTTTCGATTTTTGGTCACAGAATCGTTTCGGTTCAGCTATAATCTCAATCAACTGTCAACTATCACGATTCTGTGCGGATTAAGAGTAATTATCCTCTGATTAAAGTTTAAAACGTATCCGAAAAGTAGGATACTCATATCTCAACAGTAAGATACGCGTATCCCATCAGTCAACAACGTATCTGTTGACTCGGATACGTATCGGTCGCGTATCCGCACGTATCGCCCTGCGTATCCGTATCCCCGCGTATCAGATACGGGATACGTTGGTCTTCTCCCGTGTCCATGCATCATACTTATTTCTGAAATAGTCTCTCAAACTTGTGTGCATGGTTAAAAGTAATGAATTTGGTGTGCAAGGATGTTTGAAATTTACGTTTTGCATTTTGGTCTTAGAAAAATGAGAGAGAACTATAAAAAAAACGGGGAAAAAGAAAATTTGGAAATAATCTGTGCATGCAGAAAAAACCCAACAACCTAAAAGGATGAGTATATGTAGAAGCAATCATGTAAGAGTAACAATACTAGAGAAATTAAAACGCTTATGTAAGATCTAATAAAAATTGAAGTAAAAGAAAGGATCTGAGATGTGAGAGACATATATACCATGTGTGTTCTAAGTTTGATGTGCAATGTAAAGGTGGCGGTGGCTAATGAGTAAAGACTAATGGCATTGATCCTTTCTGGGAGAAAATGGGAGGAAGGATCTGCAAGAGAGTGAGAGAGTGGAGACTATGTTGCATTTATAGGATGGTAATTGATAAAGGCAAGAGTGGATCATAAGATGAGATTGACTTACAGTGGCTGACATATTTGTTATTAGGATGGTCATTGTATTTCACTCTGAAATGCTTCTTATATAAAACTAACTGAAAATTTTATGCAAATATAATTACAAAAATTAAATCATAGTAAAAAAAGATCGATTTGAAGAGAGAGAGAGAGAGAGAGATACAGCGTTGATCATACATGAAAACGATGAAGGCACTTGTAGGCTTCTTAGGATTATTTGGATCCTTTGCAGCCTTCTTGCTCGTGCCAGCGCTTTTGCTCTTTAACCTATCAAAAAAATAAAATAAAAAAACACAAACAAACCACTACTATTATCCTGCTCACCCTGCCCAGATTCCATGATTCCAAATAAACCAAAAGGGAAAAACAAACACAAAAAGAATAAGGAAAAATAAAACCCAGGTAAAATTTCACAAACAAATTAGCAACAATTTTCCATTAAGAAAAAGAAGCAATAACAATTGTCCCTCAAAGAATAAAAAAAGAATGCCCACAATTTTGTTTGGCAAATACTCTAGCTTTGTATCTTCCTAACATAGGATCTATTCTTTTCCTCTAAGAAATATTATTGTCTCGATGCTCATTGGAATACAAGGGAATGCATGTTGCTTTCACATTTTGAAACTTCTTACAAAAAAAAAAGTTAAATTGTTTGCAGTCTGTCTTTGCGTACCAACAATGTGAAGCCAAAGTGACGATGCGAATTCACATTCCAAATTGAAGGAAACAAAAAATGAAAAACTAAAGATACCAACCTTTTTGTTCAGTCTGATGGCTGACAATATATACAATGGGAATAGATTTTTCTTTTGAAAATTGCAATTGTGTTCCCCAAAACAAAATGCAATAAAATCGAAGAAGGGATTTGAAGATGAAATGAGCCCGGGTAAAATAAAAACAAATGAATTGAAATTTAGATAACCAAAAGTAGATTACCAAATACTTTTCTTAATTTCCTCTTAACATGGTAACGCATCACGTTCACAACCACCAGTAGCAGAACAAAAAAGATAAAGTTAAGATCACGTTTAGATGAATTGATTCAAATCCTCCTTCAGTAATCTAATGAAGCATAAATTAAGCAGAGAAATCATTTCATAAACCCTAATTACTGGAAAGGAGGAATCTTTGAAAGGGAAGCTCACCACTGCTATCATAGGGCTTGAGCACAGAGGGCGTCGGAGGCTGAAAACAAAAGCCCAAAAAACAAAAATCCAGGGTCTCCTGAAATTGAAAACAGAACCACATTAAACACTCACATGTAGAATCAGAAGCTACAAACAAAGCCCCCAAAATCACAAAAAGGAAATTTGAACACAAAATCCATTTGTAAATCCAAAATCACAAAAAAAAGAAATTCAAACAAAACAAAACCCCCAGATGATATCGATATTGTTCTGATAACAACAGAAATCCCAAGACCGAGAAAGCCGTAAATCTCACCAGGAAACGGGAGCTTTTCTTGGTAAAATTTTCTTCGAATCAAACTCAAAACCCGAAGAAAATTCTACTGTTGGTTGGTTTTTCACCAAGAAACATCTATTGCTTCGTTGGTAGCTTGTGAGAAAAAGAATGCAAGGTTTCAGAGTGAGAGAAGCCGAGCTTGAGAGAGACAGAAGCGAGTTCGAGAGAGAAGTGGAAAAGTCTAGAGGTTGTAGGCAATGCAGACTTCTCAACGATGATAGAAGCACCCTAAAACGGAGTGGTTGAGAAAAAAAGAACGGAGTGGCTGACGGTATTTCCGCCATTTCACTGTTTATATATATATATATAAGCGTCCTAAAACGGTGAAACATTTAAAATACCATAAATTACTTTTTAAAAATTTCATAAATTACAATTGAACCAAAAGAAGTTAAAGTATTTAACCATATTTTTATTTTGAATGAATTTAATATTTAAAATTATAGAAAAGAAAAAAACAAAAACAAAACCTCCCACGTTAGTGGGTGGTTTCACATTATTAATTCATTTCTTTTTTTTTTAAATAATTTTTAAAAAATATGTAAATTAATTATTTAAATAAAAATTATAAAAATGCCAAGAAACAGAGTTTTAGTATATGTATAATTTAGTCTAAATTATCTTATTGTTTATATAAAATAGAGTGAAGTGCTGATTTAGTCCCTGAATTATCACTTCAGTGAAAATTAGGTCCTTGAATTATTTTTTTCCATAAAATAAGTTCCTAAATTCATTAAAAATTGTTAATTTCATCTATACTATTATGTTCACAGTTATTTTAACCAATTTCTCATCAACTTAAATCACTTGACACACTTTAAAGTGTAATACCGTCATTTTCTCATCTATAAGCCCTTAGCATTTTATATAGGTTGCAAATCTAATGTCTAATTTACTCTCTAAAGTTAACTTTACATACTATTTCTTTATGCAAAATTTTTAATCTACCTTCCAATATGTATCACATGTAAGGAACGTAACTTAATTTGACAAAAAAATGAATATAGTAGCTTCAAATCTAATATTAGAGATGTAATTGATAGATTTTTATAATTCAAAGACTAATTTTTTGAAAAAATAATTTACATACCTAATTTTCACTTAAATGATAATTCAAGGATTAAACTAACAGTTCACCCCCTATAAAGTAATCTATCACTTCATTCTTTTTTTTTTTCTTTATCTTTAATTTTGAGAAGGAAAAAAAAACACGACCGACGAAATAAGAAACATCTTGATTTGTTTATCTTAAGTTGTACAAGTTCATGTAAAGACATGTGGAAAGTTTTTATTTTGTTAGACTCAGAGAGATTCTGTGAACAATGTCAATTTGGCATGACTCATGATGTCCTATATGCGACTCAACCCGTTTCACAAGCGCCAAAATAGAAGAGCAAAGAAAATGAGCCATCCATTTTCCTACTTTTCTCAAGAACCAATGAACCATCCATCAAACCCAAAACCGTTGATTACTTGACAGTATACATGTTGAAAACGCTTTTGATGGTAATGTTTTCAAGTTTCAAAAACACGTAGTCTTTTTTGTAAGAAGCATCACTTATGTACTTTTTGCATGAAGCACTTCAAATGCTTTTTCAGGACCTAATGGCATCTTTATTAAGGAATTAATTCTAAAAATATTTTCATCAAAAACGTTTTCGGCAATTTTAAAACACTTTAGTTGTCATTCAAGTATACGGACTTGGATTGTCTGCCCTCCCATTTTAGTGCCCTCCTCGTGCCCTCATGTTTGTGTGGTTACGGTTAAGCCACGTCAACATTTTATATTACTATTTCTTTTTGTTTTATTATTTTTATAAAAAAACAATATAAAATGTTGACGTGGCTTAACCGTGACCACACAAAATAGGAGGGCACGGGGAGGGCACCGAAATCGGAGGGCAGACAATCCAAGTCCCAAGTATACACGCTATGGGCAATCCAATTGAAAAGGGCGGCCTATTTGCTCCCCATGTGACATTATATGCATTTTTACACCTAGGAACTAATAATTTCAAAACTTTAGTCCACGTTTGATGTCTATGATTAATAGATCAGTGTCTGGATATGTAGAGGATAAGGGCTATATATCAAGAAAAGGAAAACTTTGTTCTTCGGCATTCGAGAATTGTAGCTAGAGTTCGGAAGCTAGGTAATATTAAGGGACAGTTCCCTGATGCTTCGAAAGCAAAACATGATTTGTTATGTTGCCAAAATATTACCTAGCTTCGAAAGCAAAAAGATTTAGTCCCTTCTCGACCTTAGCTACAACCAGATGTCATTGTGTCAGTATATCCCAAATTAATCAGGCACTGTTACTTGGGATAGTTGAAATACATGACAATGTTAGATCGGGCTGGGATTTTTTGATGATTTGTCTTCTGTATTTTGTCTTACAAAGACGACAAAAGCATATTGCATTCTGTATATGAACTGAAATTCACAAGGTATTGAAATCTAGACACCTAATAAAAAAATACAAAAGACAAATCATCAAAAAATCCCAGCCCGATCTAACATTGTCATGTATTTGAACTATCCCAAGTAACAGTGCCTGATGAATTTGGGATATACTGACACAATGACATCTGGTTGTAGCTAAGGTCGAGAAGGGACTAAATCTTTTTGCTTTATGACTACTAGGTAGCAAATTGAACAAGTTGGAACCTAATAAAAAGTTGGTTCATAACATCAAATTAGAAGCAGTAACAAAGTCAATTTGTTTAATAAGCACTCAAATCTCATTTCTCTAAGGACGTGTCCTCCACTAAAGAACCTAAAACATAAAAAACCAGAAGAGCAAAAAGATTACATTTCATTGGTTGTGAACTGTTAAATTATGCACAAACTAATCAGAAAGTGAAACATTTCAGAACCTAGAATTATTAAACAATCTCATATTCTAATAACACAAGTTTAAGGTGCAAGATAGACGCATTAAAGTAAAATTAATACGAGCTTAAAATATAAACGAGAAGAAAAGGTCAAAACTTAGAGAACTTGGAAGATTAAAATATAGAGAAAAAAGGAGTTTAAGGTACCGTTGATTCTTTGAATACAGAAAGAGGTGTCTAGATTTCAAAACCGCGGAAAGGGTTCGCGAGTTTGGTATTGAATGGCAGCTGGAGAGGTTGAAGGCGGCGGCAATGGGAGGAAGACAGAAAAACAAAGAGTATTTATCAAATATAGAAAAAAAACAACCTTTAATTTCAAAAATGTTACATTTTATAAAATCTTTCAAATATATATAAAATTCCACCTAAATAGACGCAAATACTCTCAAATTTAACAATCAAATAAATTAAAGGCTTTTTAGCCAAAATGATTTGTGACATTGACATAACTCCTTAATCTGATCCTTAATAATTAATGATAATCAATAGTAATGTTCTTGAATTTGTCTATCATGAATCATTTTAGTCTTTCTTTGAATTTGTTCATCGTGATCATTTTAGTTTTTTTGTGAAAAATTTGTCAATTGGTATGTTAGTGTGATGATGTGGCGCCATGCGGATCTCCCAAATACAATTATATAACGACATGTGGACTAACTTTAAAAACTATTTATATATTTAAAACTAAAACTGATATTAGTAAGAAAAAAAGTGTTGAAAGCATGATTGAAATTCTGATGCTCCCACTTGTGGTAACTGTGGCGACGCTCAATGTCGGTGATGAAGGGGTCGAAAGGGATATGGTTGGTTGTGGAGTGTAGAAGCGAAGGTGAAGATGGACCGGATGTCACGCCCCTATCCCGACATACGTCTAGGATCGACATGTGACGTCACCAAATACATGTATCTCTAACATACCTCGCCTTCGGGAAAAGGCAAAACATAACTTAAGATCCAATTGTGCAATAATTATTCGTAGACTTTATGGCTGCATCTAATATCTTCGTTAGACTGCCTACGTACCCTAAATAGGGATCAAGCCATTCATAGTTCATTACTTCACTACACTCGAACATTCATCACATAAATCGTTATGTCCCAACAATATACCACAATGCATATCATGCAACATTTCAAAGAACAAACAACAAAGCACAATCATATTCTCTAGCCATATTTATCAAAAAGTCTAATCATAACAATAACAATGATATCCAACATCACAATCCCACATGACGAATAGCATTTCCACTTCATCCGTCACATAAATCATCATGTTTCCCACATAAAATCACAATTCTTAGCGTGTAACATATTAAAGAATTAACAATGCACAATATTATTCTCTAGAAACATTGATCAACCAAAATAATCATAATAACTACACTCATATCTAGCATCATTCCACAATCCCATAAATTAATCAATTCATGAACCAAAGATGTACAATCTTAGCATTTAATTACGTTAATCAAACAATGCGATAACAAAACATTTCACTAATTTAACCAAGGAACTCTATATAATTTCCCACTTGGATTATGAATAATAACATGGTAATTCTAATTTGTATTCACAAGATCTATTGTGGGTAATTCTCATTCACTCGAATTTAAGATTCTAAGATAACTTTACGGAAATGAACAAGAGCAAGGATTCCGGACCACTCAACGAAATCCAACAACATCGGGTTCCGGACCACTCAACGAAACCAAAATATCAAGCAACTTTTCGTAATCTACCCTGACATGTCATATGTACAATCATGCCTACATCAAGGAGATGACACACTAGGCAAATCAGACACATGGTTAAGCTGCGAAGCTCGAGTGAGTGACAATAATACTAATATGTGATATTCAATAAAAACAGACCATCGATCACAATCTATAAGCATCAAGTATAAAATCATACTTTATGGAATCATAATCAAGTCGCTGAAAACTTCATAGGAGTCACCCAGACATCCAACGGTCTTTCTAATTCAAACCATAATATTCTTAAAACCATCATTCATATGTACATTAAAAACTAGGGCTAGAGGGACAGGTCGAAGCCTACATAAGTAACTAAACACGAAGTGGCCCCCCAAAGCGGATTAACCAAGCAGAGCCACTCCTGAGGAAGTAACCAAGTATGCAATGACCCCCAATGCGGATTAACCAAGCAGAGTCACTCCTATAGCTGTTAGGAAGTGATCACCCAATGCGGATTAACCAAGCATGATCACTCCTCATCATACATGGTCATAAGGATCACTCCTCATCACACAATCATATAAATTCTACATAATACTTCTAATAGAATTCTAAGATCACATAGTCATAGCATTTATCATACTTATCATTCACATTGCTAAAAAGAGATAATTAAACACACATATATCACAACCATCATCAGTACACAAGCCAAATCATGTTTCATAAACATAGGTCTATGGCTAAATATATAAAAATCACATTTCAATAGAAATCACACTTATAAAACCAATTCATATTCACAACGAATACTAATATAAGAATTTAAGGTAATAACCCTACCCCATATATTTAAGTCACTATTTAACCAATGTGGGTCCACTAGACTTCACTTAGTCTCCCGTAGTACCAATTTTAGTATCCAGAACATTTCGAGACATGTTGACCAAAAGTCAACTCTCGGTCAACAGTAGGATTCGTAACTCCACGTAATTCGATCCGAAAGATCCACCCATCGGATTTTGGATCCGTAACTTCTTAGGGTTCTCATTATTCTCATAGAACAACATACTAAATTCTCATCGAGATCCGACGGCCGGATCTCCGCCAATTGCTAGAATTAGATGGCGGTTAACAATTAATTTTACTAACTTAGAAATCCAATTCAGGAAGATCCGTACATCAGATTCATGATCCATCAGTTCCAGCTATCTTCAAATATTACGTTCTATAATGCATTAAATTTTGGTGATGATCCAACGGTCAGATCGTCGATTCAAATTTTGATCAAGTGATGTATCATAATGAAACTAAGTTCAAACAATCAAACCACTTCATACGGATATCAATTATCAATCCAGGGCATCTAATTGGACTTAGAAAGACATCATCGGTCCACCGCTGAACACACCGCCGCACACGGTGGCCGGCAACCACAACTCACCTGAAAATTCAACTAACTCCAAAAATTATCAAATTTTACAGGCATGTAGAGTTCAATGAGAGGAACAACTTTCATACTTGGAGTGAAGTCCAATTCGGCAGGAAAGTGGCCTGAAAACTCCTTGATCCGCCTGAACCCTAAAAATTGGGTGTGGTTCAATTCAACGTCAAACTCAACTCCACCACCTCCAATGTTTATTGGGCTTTGTTCCTGGACTCCAAAGACACTTGAGGGTGGTGATGGTTGATGGAAATCCCTTCAGAAATGGGCGGATTACCGCCATGGCTTCGGAACACCCACCATCGGTTCTTCACCAAATTACCCCAAATTCCTTCAAATTTTGGGTGCAAATGGAAGAAGGAGTGGCGAGATGAAGCTTGGGAATGTTAATTCGGTCCAATTCGATAAAAAACCATCATAAAATCCAGAGGAACGGGTCGGGTACGCGGGTCAAGGGGAAACCCGTTTTCCCCCTCATTCTCTCATTCCTTCCTTTCCCTCATTTCCTCCTCCCTCATTCGCCACCTCCTTTCTCTCTCCTTCTCTCCTTGGCCGAGACTCTCTCCTTTCTCTCCTTTCTCTCCCCTCTTCCTCCCTCTCATTCGCTGCCCTCCAGCAGCTTTCATCCATCTTTTCTTTTCTTTTTTTTCTTTTTTTTGCTCTCCATAAAATAATTTATCCACCCCCATATAAGGAAAGGAAATTCTAGATTTATGCATGGTTGCCAACTATATATAAAATTCTTTAAAAATAAATCTTGAAATTAATAATACTTAAATATGTAATTTAAATAGTGAAATTCGGGAACGAGATTTCACACCGGAGTTTAAGACGACAGTAGCTAAAAAGCCTTTAATTTATTTAATTGTTAAATTTGAGGGTATTTGTGTCTATTTAAATGAACATTTGGATATATTTGAGAGTTTTGATAAAAAGTGACATTTTTGAAATTAAAAGTTAATTTTTGGTTATATTTGATAAATCCTAAAAAAGATACGAGCAGAAGAAAAAAAAGATGATTTTGGGATTGAAAAGTGGAAGTCGGAATTGTTAAAGTGGTTGGAACTTCCTAGCCGTTAGGGTTCCTTGTTTTTAGGGATTAGTTTTAGTCATGCAAATAATCTTTCTTATACTTGAGGGACAAGATTTCATTTTTCTGTTTCTGTAGTCATGCACCACGATCCTAGGTCCTGTAAAATCGTGGGTTTTTGCTTCCTCTCCTATTTCATTGTAAGGCTATTTAACAACCACAACTGTTATTCAATTCAATGAGAATTCTCCCAGTTTTCTAGTGCAATCAGGTTGTACGTTCACAAAAGCTTTCTGCTGTTCTTTTGGTTCTAACATCTGGTATCAGAGCCTCACTACGGGGCCTGATCAAAGCCTGCAACACAGTCACCAGCGTGAAGGAACAGAGATATGGCGTCTGAAAGCAGCTTCGTGCAGCCTGCCATTCCAAGGTTTGATGGACACTATGATCACTGGAGTATGTTAATGGAAAACTTTATACATTCCAAAGAGTATTGGAACTTGGTGGAGACATGGATCACTGCAGTAGCAGAAGGAGCTTATCCAAGTGAAGCACAAAAGAAAGTGATTGAAGATCAGAAGTTGAAGGACCTGAAGTGCAAGAACTACTTGTTCCAGGCCATTGATCGTTCGATCTTGGAGAGAATATTGAAGAAGGATACTGTGAAGGACATCTGGGATTCTTTGAAGCAGAAATATCAAGGAACAACACGTGTAAAACGTGCCAAATTGCAGGCTCTTTGAAAGGAGTTTGAAATGCTGCACATGAAGGTTGGAGAATCGGTCAACGACTATTTTGGAAGAACTCTCATCAATGCCAATAAGATGGATTCATGGGGAGCACATGGAGGATGTCGTGATCATTGAGAAGATCTTGAGGTCTATGACTCCAACATATGACTACGTTGTATGTTCTATTAAGGAATCAAATGACTTGGATACTTTGTCGATCGATGAGCTTCAGAGTAGTTTGTTGGTATATGAACAAAGAATTAGCTGCCATATTGTAGTGGATGAACAAGCACTGCAAATCACTTATGGAGCCCAACAAGGAGGACGAGGTGGAGGTCGAAGTACCTATCGTGGAAGAGGAAGAGAAAGAGGTAGATTTGGGTTCGACAAATCAACCTTAGAATGTTATAATTGTCATGAGTTAGGGCATTTTCAATGGGAGTGCCCAAAGAAAGCAAAGTATCAAAAGGCAAACTACGCAGAGACAAAAGAAGAGATGTTGTTGATGGCGCATATTGATTTCAATGAAGTTGAAACGGAGCACATTTGGTTCCTTGATTCTGGGTGTAGCAACCATATGTGTGGCAAAAAGGAGATATTTATTGATTTTGATAGCAGTTTTAGAGAATTTGTAAAGGTGGGAAATGACTCAAGTCTTACTGTATAAGGAAAAAGCAGGGTTCGAATAAAGGTGAATGGAATTGTTCATGTGATCACGAGTATTTTCTTTGTACCAGAACTGAAGAACAATCTGCTAAGCATCGGGCAGCTGTAAGAAAAGGGACTCGCTGTGCTTATTCAACAAGAAAAATGTAAGATCTTTCATCCTGAGAAAGGTCTAATCATTGAAACTGAGATGACTCATAATAGAATGTTCGTTGTGATCGCTCAATGTCCACCACCAAAAGAGCAAAAATGTTTCTCCTATTTGACCACAGACCAAGCCACTCTTTGGCATTGTCGATGTGGACACCTCAACTGGAATGGACTCAAGGTACTCTAGCAAAAGAAGATGGTGGAAGGGTTACCAGAGTTCAAAGCCATTCAACGAGTATGTGAAGGCTGTCTAGTGGGAAGACAACACCGTGATCTATTCCCACAGGAAAACATATGAAGGGCTTCCCAAGTTCTTCAGTTGGTGCACGCTGACATATGTGGTCCGATTAATCCAATTTCGAACAGCAACAAAAGGTATCTAATCACCTTTATTGATGATTTCAGCGGAAATATTTGGGTTTACTTCTTGATAGAAAAGTCAGAAGCCTTTGCTACTTTCAAATCCTACAAAGCTAAGGCTGAGAAGGAAACTGGAGCATTCGTTCAAAGTCTAAGAACAGATCGAGGGGGTGAGTTCACATCACAAGAGTTGGCAAGCTTCTGTAACGAGAATGGGATACACAAACAATTGACAGATGCGTACACTCCCCAACAAAACAGTGTAGCCGAGAGGAAAAATCGAACCATTATGAATATAGTGTGAAGTATGTTGTCAGAGAAGCGAGTTCCTAAAACCTTTTGGCCCGAAGCTGTGAATTGGATGATGCATGTGCTGAATAGAAGTCCAACTCTTGTTGCGAAGAACAAGACACCTGAAAAAGCTTGGAATGGACTCAAACCATTAGTAGAGCATTTCAGAGTTTTTGGCTGCATATCGCATGTCTACCTAACAACAAGATAGTGAAGCTTGATGCCAAGAGTTTGAAATGTGTATTTCTAGGGGTAAGTGAAGAATCTAAAGCTTACAAGCTATTTGATCCTATGTTAAAGAAGATAATTATTAACAGAGATGTGGTCTTTGAAGAAGACCAAGTGTGGAGTTGGGATGATAATCACAAGCAAGCCATTTTAGCTGATTTAGAATGGGAAGTCGATGAAGAAGCAAGTACAGAAGAGGAAAGCAATGGGGATGAGTCTGAGGCAGTTGAAGAACTAAAGGAAAATGGGTCCGGGTCCGATTGCAGCAACCTTTTTGAAGGAGACACCTCAAATGTCTCACTTCCAAAAGGACAAACACGAAGACCCCTAGCATGGATGATAGACTATGTGACTGGTCAAGGTCTCTCCGATGAAAAAGGTGTGAATATAACTCATCTAGCTTTGTTCATTGAAAGTGATCCAACGACATTTGAAGAGGTTGTGAAGAGTGAAAAATGGAGACATGCCATGGATCAAGAAATTGAAGCAAAAGAGAGAAATAAGACATGGGAACTAACAAATCTGCCATCAGGAGGAAAAACTGTTGGAGTGAAGTGGGTTTTTAAAACAAAACTCAATGAGCATGGGGAAATAGACAAGTATAAGGCGCAACTAGTTGCTAAAGGATACAACCAACAATATGGAGTGGATTATGTAGAAGTATTTGCACCAGTGGTTTGCTTGGATACAATTCGAATGGTGTTTTCCCTCCTGCACAAAAAAAGTTGGTTCATTTACCAACTTGACGTTAAATCGGCCTTTCTGCATGGTGAAATTAATGGAAAGGTGTTTGTTGATCAACCTCCAGTTTATGAACAAAAGGGGGAAGAATCAGAAGTCTATCGACTCAAGAAAGAATCGTATGGACTTAAACAAGCTCCTCAAGCTTGGTACAGTCGCATAAAGTCATACTTTGTCAAAGAAGTGAAATGCCCCTACGAACATACTATGTTCACTAAAATAGCAATTGGAGGTAAAATATTGATTGTTTGTCTTTATGTTTATGACCTTATATTTACTAGGAATGATGAAGTTATGTTCGAAGAATTTAAGAAGTTCATGATGCTTGAATTCGACATGAACGATCTCGGGAAAATGAGATACTTTTTGGGCATTGAAGTATTGCAAAAGGAAGATGGCATCTTTATTAGTCAACGAAAGTACGCTCAAGAGGTTCTAGAAAGATTTAACATGGATCAGTGCAACTCAGTGCAAAATCCAATGGTTACTGGGTTTAAGCTCACAAAGGATGAAGCATGAGTAGGAGTCGATGGTGCTCTCTACAAGCAGATGGTGGGAAGCATCATGTATCTAACTGCCACACATCCTGATTTGATGTTTGTTGTAAGTCCAATCAGTAGGTACATGGAACGTCCCACTGAGTTGCATTTGATGGCAACAAAAAGGATTCTAAGGTATGTGAAAGGAACAACTAGCTTTTGGATGTTTTATAGGAAATGAGGAGATGAAAAGCTCTTTCGTTACACGGACAGTGATTATGCCAGAGATTAGGATGATAGAAAAAAGCACTTCAGGCTATGTCTTTATGATGAATGCAAGTGCAGTATCTTGGTCTTCAAAGAAACAGCCAGTGGTTACTCTTTCTACCATCGAAGCTGAGTTTATTGCTGCAGCATCAAGTGCTTGTCAAGTTATTTGGGTAAGGAGAATTTTGAAAAACCTAAGTCATGAGCAATCTGGACCTACGATGGTGTACTGCGACAACATTTCAGCCATTAAACTCTCGAAGAATCCAGTAATGCATGGTCGTAGTAAACACATAGACGTTCGTTTTCATTTCCTTCGAGATCTGGTCAAAGATGGAGTAGTGGAGCTAAAATAGTGTTCTACCCAAGAGCAACTTGCAGATAGCATGACTAAACTGTTGAAGTTCAAAGTTTTTTCGAAGATGCGAGAATCCATGGGTGTTTGCGAATACCCTAAAACAAACTAATTGTTAATGACATTTAGTTTAAAGGAGGATGTTAAAGTGGTTGGAACTTCCTAGCCGTTAGGGTTCCTTGTTTTTAGGGCTTAGTTTTAGTCATGCAAATAATCTCTCATATACTTGAGGGACAAGATTTCATTTTTCTGTCTCTGACTTCGTCATGCACCATGATCCTAGGTCCTATAAAATCGTGGGTTGTTACTTCCTTTCCTATTTCATTGTAAGGCTATTTAACAGCCACAAGTGTTATTTAATTCAATGAGAATTCTCCCAGTTTTCTAGTGCAATCAGGTTTTACGTTCACAAAAGCTTTTTGCTATTCTTTTGGTTCTAACAGTAAGGTTATGAGAGAGACAGAGAGAGAGCTGAATGGGGTTTTGGGAGGCACGGCACGGCACGGCTGCTATTCACATTTTTTTTTTGGAGGAACCGCTGTTCACATGTTTTGGTTTGGCGTTTGCTACGTGAATAACAGATTGACTTTTGGCCTTTATTTTACTATTTCTTCTTTTTATAGTTGGTTTGACTATTTAATTGTCTTGTTAAATAAGTTAATATAAAATATACAACTGAATTGCTCGGTTTTCTTCAATTCACTTCTTTGCTTGTCTTTTCATTATTTAATTGTCTTTTATCTAAATTTAAATTACCTATTTGTTTACGTCTCTTGATTTTTTTTCAGCTAGCCGGTCCTCTTTAAGAGTAATGCTCGATCAACTAAAATTTTAAACCAAATTTTATAAATTAAACGAGAAGTATGTTGATGATTTGATTATTACTTAAATGTTGATTAACGTGCCTGTTTCGTATAAGGGAAACAACAAATTTTATATAGAAATTTTATCTCTCAAACATTATCCCTTCTTTAATGTAAAAATTAAAAAAGATGAACACCCACGAGAGGAAGGCATGTGATGTAATGTAACACGCACAAAAATTCCTCAATTTAAATAAGATGAAGGATGACACACCCCAACCCGAAATGTCCATTAGGACTCCGAATTGAGCTGTGTTAGCCGACACCTGTAAGGTGACGAAGCCATAAAGTGTGATGATTTGGAAAAAATATGAATAAATTTAAACCTAAGGGTGCCTAAATACTAGAGTGCACTGGTGAGCGGGCTTGAACCCACTTCACACGTGACGTTAGAGCATAAGCAAGTACAGAAGAGTGAATTAAGAATCGTACCCTAAAAATAATCTCCAATACTAAGAATCACCACGAATCTTCGACGATAAGAAAGCTCAGCTAATAAAACCTGGAGGGTGAAGACAAGACAAGGGTGAGTGGCCCTGTAAATAAAATTTTAATAGAAACCATATAAAACGTTATAACCCCTCACTACAACACATGTACAATTTCCAGAAAATCATAAATATACCACAACATAGCATCTCGTCAGTAATATCAAATAATCATGTGATTAATAACTCATACTAGTAAGCAAGTCGGAGTCACCTATGGTGACCTGTACGACTTACCCATATCTCATCACATATACTAGTTCATCACATATGCTAGCTTATCACATATCTCATCACATATGCTAGCTCATCACATATTTCATCATATATGCTAACTTATCACATATTTCATCATATATGCTAACTCATCACATATTCATCATATAGGCTAGCTTATCACGTATCTCATCACATATGCTAGCTCATAACATTTTCATCACATATTTCATCACATATGTAAGTCTGAGTCACCAGTACGACATATACATATCTCATCAATCAATGCTAGCTCATAAGTCGGAGTTACCTATAGTGACATATACGACATATTCATATCTCATCGCAAATGCAAATAATATGTTAGCCGGATCCATCTCTTGTGGCCTGTACGGCTAAGTCTATAACTCATATCTCAATCTAGCCGGAGTCACCTCTAGTGACTTGTACGGTACTACGCCTACACACGGGTCGGAACCACTGTAGTGGTCTGTACGACAGGACTGGGTGTAAATGAATACGCTCAAGTGCTACGATCATGTGAAGAGTCACCTACGAGTCGAAACCACCTATAGTGGTTTGTACAACAGACCTGTGCACCTACCTTGAATTCAAGATGAGCGTATGGTGCAGGAGGTGAACATTACGTGAAGGACTGTGCCCTGGCCATGGGCGGAGCACTAACACCGGGGTGCAGGTTTATAAGCTTTAAATGCATCTAATACAACATGTATGACTCATAAGCAACATGTACGACAATGCCGGAGTTGCCTACTATTGCAACTTGTACAACAGTGTCGGAGTTGCTTAAAACATAAATGTAGTCATACCATAACCCCATCAGTTCAACTAATACCGTAAACTTACTTGAACTTACCTGGGTATCCTGCGTTCACCTTGCACTTCAAAGCGTTCATAATAATTGTGCTCAATAATATACTTATGGACATGCCTTGATGCAATTCAAAACTTAACCATATCATAGTGCTACCAAATATATATATATACATATTTTCGAACAATGACTCTCACCTTGCACAATTTCCCAAACAAGGCTATTGTCTTAATTATTTAACCTCATTTATGTTATCGCTGCATCTAATGTTTCGTTAGACTGCCTACGTACCCTAAATAGGGATCAAGCCATTCGTAGTTCACAATAATTATTTCAAAACATTCACAGTAATCATAAGCAATAATCAATTTATAAACATTTATGGAATTATCAGTCATATATATATATAATGTATATACGATAGAAAGGAAAAGACTCACTCACCTGGAGTTTACGCTACAACTCCCTAGCACACACATAAAGGCATCACGAACAATCGGCGCCTAGAATAATTATCAAATCACATCTCAGAATTCTTATCGATACAATACATAATTTACATAAAACACACCCCTAAGATTTGATCCGGAAAATCCACATCACATATTTCCGATCCGTTACTTCCAAAGATACACATTATGCTTCTAGAACAACATCCTAAAGTTTCATTACGATCCAACGGCCGGATCTCTGCCAATTGCCAAAAACCAAGTGGCGGTCCACATTTTATTTTATGAACTTACAAATCCAATTCGGGAAGATCCGTACGTCAGATTCTCGATCCATAAGTTTCTATGTTCTTTAAATATTATAAACTATAACATACTAAACTTTGGTGACTATCCAACGGTCGGATCGTCGATTCTTATCTTTACCGGGTAATGTATCTTAATGAGTTTAGGTCCAAACGATCAACCTACGATATACAATTGCCAAAACTGAACTCAAGACATCTAACATATCCTAAAAATAGCATTGGCGGCCCACTGGCCGCGTGCCGCCGCACGCGCCACCGTGGGTGGCGGTCGGCCATCCCGATTCGCCGGAAAAACCCAACTATCTCCAAAAATTACCAAAATTTACAGGAATGAAGATCTTAACGAGTATGGCAGCTTTCATACATGTGACCAAGGCCAATTTGGCCCGGAAAAGCCCCAATTTAGCTAAAATACTTCGGAACCCTAAGTATGGGTGTGCTTTGATTCTTCCTCCTCGATGATTCGCCCCTCCTACAACTAATTGGGCTTTGTTCCATACCTCAAGGGAAGTCTAATGGTGGTAGTAATTGATCCAATTAGTTTCAGATTTGGGGGCATTCGAACAAGGAGGGCCGCGACACCCACGGTACAATCTTCATGAATCTTAACCAATTTATGTCTATTTTGGCTAGAGTGGAACGATGGGATGTTGGGGGTGATGTTTAGTGATGATGGGAGGTTGTAACTCGCTGGAGATTTGGAGAAAAACCATCAGAAAACACACAGGTGTTTGGGTTACGCGGGTCAGAAACGGGTCAAGGGGAAGGAGATCATGGTTAGGAGCCTCTCATCTTCCTCATTTCCCTCCCTGATCTCTCCCTGATTTGTCCTCCCATCTTCCTCCTTTCTAATAGGGCAGCATCCCTCTCATCTTCTCTCCTCAAATTGGGCAGTTCCGCCCAATCTCCTCATCTCCCCTTTTCCACCAATCACACACAAACATATATCATAAAATCATTTAGTAATAATAATAAAAATATAGTGTAGGATAATTAACATAATGATTTATTCCAAATACTTTCGGGTTCGTAATTCCACGAAACTTTAACTGAAACTCCAAAATCACTTCTACCTGTGCCTACGCATTCGTAAGATCGAGCTCTATCCGAATATGTCAATAAATATGACAAAATATACGAGAATCACACACGTCCTAAAAAAAATCACGTTTTGCCCATAGGGCATTTCTGTCCTTTCACGTATTAAAATTATAAAAACCATAATTTTTAGGAACGGGCTGTTACAATGATTGTAAGATCCCACATCGCCCAGGGGAGTGATCCTTATATGTATATTCTCATCCCTACCTAGCATGAGGCTTTTTGGGAGCTCACTGGTTTCGGGTTCCATCGGAACTCCGAAGTTAAGCGAGTAGCGCACGAGAGCAATCCCATGATGGGTGACTCACTGGGAAGTTCTCGTGTGAGTTCCTAGAAACAAAACTGTGAGGGCGTAGTCGGGGCCCAAAGTGGACAATATCTTGCTACGGTGGTGGAGCGGGTCCGAGATGTGATGGAGGCCTGAGCGGGGATGTGACAAAAGAACACTCGGAATAATAAGGTAAAATGCATGTAGTTGAAGGATCTTTTAATAACTATTTTGTTAACACTAGTTCCATTCTTTAAACAAATGAAAACTAAGAAGAGAAAACTATTTCTTCTTAGTATTTTTTTTTTTGTCCTAAAAGACGGTAGGCGCTAGTCGGACGGTGGGCTAGAGCCTAGCAACTGGGGGATTTAAGTTAATTTATTATATCTCATATAAATAAGTGTCAAACATATGACATAAAAGTATTAGTTAAGTAATACATAATCCTTTTATTAATTAAAATACTAAGTGACAAAACTTAATTGGACACCAATCGAAAAAAAATAAGCAAAATATAACATGTAAAATACATATTCTTTGAGCAGACGATATTATCTACATTAAAGGGGAGGGATGAACATAGTCTCACAATGTGCTAGGAATAATGCGGTTCAAATACCGTAGTATTAAATTGCAACATGTAAAATACATATTAACATAATGATAATAACTAATACTTTAAACCCTTGAAAATGGATAAGCATATTTAACACCAGACTCGAGATTACGATAAATTTTTCCAAGTACCTGACACATATGATGACCTGGAGTTCCCCTCTAATAGGCTTCTGACACCTATCTTTTACCCTTTAAGTGACACTAAAATACCTACTTTATCCTTGTATTCATTTCAGAAAATAATTAAAATAATTAAAAACGAAGGCAAGATTCGCCGCTAGCCCTTTCCCATTCCCATCCACATCCCCGCCCACCCTGCCCTTCCCATTACCTGTCTCTCCCTTTCTGTTTCTTTCTGTTTCTCTATTCCTCTTTTTATTTCTTCTCTTTCTTGCTCCAGGATAAGAACAAAAGTGTTGTCGGCGATCTCCGGCTGAAAGATCGAGATTGACGACAACGATCTAAATTGGAGTCGCCGTCGACAATCTCTGGGTTCCATGTGGAGATAAGAGTTGGAGAGAAAGAGAGGAAAGGAAAGAAAGAGAGTCGAATAGAGAGAATGGACGACGACGCCGGAAAAATTACCGGCTGGTGAGAGAGGTGGGTGTGGGTGTGGGTGGTTCGACGTTGTCAGGCTCGTGGACTTCTAATATCTTAGTTATTGTGAAACAATTGGCATTTTTAAATTTAAAAGAATAAATTATACAGGTGTCAAATGTTTATATGTGGAACTCTAAGTCAGCATATATGCCAGGTACCTGGAAAAATTTCTCTAAGATTACGAACCAGGAGTGTCTCCTGATCATTTCCCTAGAGATCCCGCAATCTTGTCCGTTCATCGTATATCGTGCGGTCAGAAATCATTTAAAATTTAAATTTTAAAATTCAAATATGAATAGTACCTAACGAAAACTGACCGCACCATATAAAATGAACGGACAAGATTGCGGGATCCCTAGGATCCTAGGGAAAGATCCGGCTAGGATCCTGGTTCTAAGATTACGCCGCTACAATAACTCATCGGTATAGATAACTAATAGTAAATTTAATATTATATTAATATTCAGTAAATAGATATTGAAAATGAAATGGTTCTTAAATAGTCCTTAAAAGAACCATTTTTGAATTGTTTTATATATTTATTCTTCTTTTCTGTTTTCTCCATCTCTTTCACTTCATGCAAGTAGGTTGTAACTGTTTTGCTTAAGGGCATTAGCCTTTGAATCCGAGATTCCCTTTCTGATTATTTAGATAAAATTTAGTCTAAATTATCTTATTGTTTCTATAAAATAGGGTGAAGTGCTGATTTAATCCTTAAATTATCATTTCAGTGAAAATTAGGTCACTGAATTATTTTTTTCAGTAAAATAAGTCCATAAATTCATTAAAAATTGTTAATTTCATCTATACTATTATGTTCAAAGCTATTTTATCCAAATTTTCATCAACTTAAATCACTTGACACACTTTAGAGTGTAATATCGTCATTTTCTCACCTATAAGCCCTTAGCATTTTATATAGGTTGCGAATCTAACATCTAATTTACCCTCTAAAATTAACTTTACATATTATTTCTTTATGCAAAATTTCTCATCTACCTTTCAATATGTATCACATGCAAGTAACGTAACTTAAATTGAAGAAAAATTGAATATAGTAGCTTCAAATCTAATATTAGAGATGTAATTGACATATTTTTATAATTCAAGGACTAATTTTTGTGAAAAAATAGTTTAGAAACCTAATTTTCACTTAGATGATAATTCAAGGATTAAACTAATAGTTCACCCTATAAAGTAATCTATCACTTCATTCTTTTTCGTTTTCTTTATCTTTAATTTTGAGAATAAAAAAAACACGACCAACGAAATAAGAAACATCTTGATTTGTTCATCTTAAGTTGTACACGTTCATGTAAAGACACGTGGAAAGTTTTGATTTTGTTAGAGAGATTCTGTGAACAATGTCAATTTGGCATGACTCATGATGTCCTATATGCGACTCAACCTGTGTCACAAGCGCCAAAACAGAAGAGCAAAGAAAATGAGCCATCAATTTTCCTACTTTTCTCAAGAACCAATGAACCATCCACCCAACCCACAACTGTTGATTACTTGATAGTATACATGTTGAAAACGATTGAAAACGTTTTTTATGGTAATGTTTAGAAGTGATAGGTGAATAAATCCCACGAAAATCATGCAAAAACACTTAAGAAACACTAAAAACACTTAAAAAACAGTGAGAAACAACTTTAGAAGTGATAGGTGAATAAATCCCATGAAAATCATGCAAAAACAACTTGTTTACCCCCCCCCCCCCACACTTAAACCAAACATTGTCCTCAATGTTTCAAACATAAACTCACACATAAGCAAACAAACAAACAACGATCTAAGCATGGAAAAATAAATGCAGTAAAGAGAAGGGTTTAGGAACACAAATCTGGTTTTGGAGTGAGAATTCCATCGTTCCCTAGTTGAATGCATGGGTTGCCTCCCAAGAAGTGCTTGCTTTAACGTCTTCCAGCCGGACGTAATCTTCTCTTAAGCTTTATTGGATCCCAAGACATGGAGGGGTACAACCTCCACGACATGCTCCTCGAAACACTTCATCCTTTGGATCTTTGAATGGAAAAGGAAAGTGATCCTTCCTGATTGTGGTGTTTTGCTTCCTTAAGTCAACGTGAACTCTCCCACCACCTTGCATTTGATTAGGTACCTGCACCAAAGAAGGTAACAACATATTATTTGAAATGGGAATTGGAATTGGCGTAGGTGGCTCACCAATGTGCTGCAATGAAGTGGCAGCACTGTCAACAGATGCACAAGGGGTGCTCTCGGCCAGATTTGGTGGTATGAGGGTTGGGGCGTGTCCCTTATGCTTTACTCCAATTCCCTCTTCGTTGGTGGTTCAAAATTCATCCTTCTTAATTTGTGCTGAACGTTCCTACCCTACATCTTTAATTACATCAATGGCACAACAAGAACGAACATCATTAGAATTCTTAATAGATTCAGAAACTTTAAAGTTAATCATATCGCCACCAAACGCCATTGTTAACGCTCCCTTGGCCACATCGATCTTGGTTTGGGCTGTTTTCATGAAAGGTCGTCCAAGTAAGATTGGCGATGGTGGAGAGTGGGCTGAGTCCTCCATGTCAAGCACATAGAAATCTGCAGGAAAAATCAAGTGGTCTACCTGCACCAAAACATCTTCCAAAACTCATTTCGGGTATGCATTAGATCGATTGGCTAATTGAATAATAACACCATCATTTTTAAGCTCTCCTAAATTCATAGATTCATAAACAGAATATGGCATGACATTAATTGATGCACCTAAATCTAGCATAGCATGTTCAAACCTTATATTACCAATTACACAAGGGATAATGAAACTACCTGGATCTTTGCATTTAGGTGGCAACTTTGTTTGCAACATTGCAGAGACATTTTCACTCATATGTACCACCTATTTCTCCCGAATCCGTTTCCTTGTTATACAAAGCTTCTTAAAAAACTTAGCGTACTTCGGGATTTGCTTTATAGCATCAAGGAACGGGATATTGACGTGCACCTTCCTAAATGTCTCCAAAATATCTTTTTCATCCTCTTCATTCTTGGCTTGCATAAATCTCGAGGGAAAGGTACATTTGGTGCAATAACATTAGAATTAACCGAATTTGAACCAACCTTACCTAAATTTGCTGAATTGGAAGGTTTATGGGGTGTAGGGAGCTGCGACAAGGATTGCTCAATCCTTGCCATGGCTTTATCTTGTTCTTCTTCCTTGAATTGCAGCTTCTTATCTTCTTTTTGACTTGATTTGGATGGTCTTGGGTCAGTTCCAACTTGTTTGCCACTTCTCAACGTGATGGCCTTGGCAGATTCAAATCCTCCCCTTGGATTCACAATGGTTGAACTAGGTAGTTTGCCTTGTTCTCTAAATTGTCCCATGAACTCCGCCACTTGCCTCATTTGCTTCTTCAATTCGTCCACCTCTTTAGCTTGATTTTGTATTCCCTGCGTCAAAGTGGTGAGTAATTGAATAACTTTATCATTATCTAAAGACATACCTGGATTTGGTTGGGCCGAATGTGATTGAGGTTGCATTGGTGCGTATGGCATTGGAAACATCCCAGGGGGTGGTGGTCGAAATCCTCCTTGTTGTGGTTGATGAGGCTCCCTCCACTTCATATGTGGATGATCTCTCCAGCCCGGATTGTACGTGTTGGCGTATGGATCATATTTGGGCTAACTTTGGCTTTAGAACCCAATAACGTTTGCACTTTCCCATCCTCAATTCTCGATCAATTGAGGGCACTTTTCAGTTTGGTGTCCTTGCATGGAACACACGCCATAAATTGTATTTTCTTGCACTTTGGGTTTGTCAACAACCTGTGACACAAGAAGAGTGAGATTAGCCAATTGAGATTTAATTTTAGATATTGCACTTACCTCGTTAACATGTTGCTGCCGTGGGGGTTCTCTTTGTCCAACTTCTTCGTATTGTTGTGCATTCAAGGCTCGATTGACAATTAAAGTCTTGGTAGCAACCGGTGTTTTGTCAACCAATGCACCACCCGCTGAGGTGTCTAGCATTTGTCGTTCAATGGGAAGAAGTCATTCGTAGAAATATTGAATGAGAAGCTCTTCTTTCATCTGATTTTGGGGACATGATGCAACAAAAGCCTTGAAATGTTCATAGTACGCCGGGAAGGATTCTCCTTGATTTTGTTGAATGCCACTAATCTGCTTCCTCAAAAGAATGATTCTTGATGTTGGAAAGAACTTCTCTAAGAATGCACTTTTCATGCTTTCCCAAGAAGTGACGGTTCCAGGTGCCAATTCGTACAACCAATCCTTAGCCTTTTCCAAAAGAGAGAATGGAAAAGCTTTCATCTTCAATATGCTTCCATCGACGTTGACTGGGGTCATGCTTGAACAAACCACTTCAAATTCCTTCAAATGCTTGTTTGGATCCTCCATGGACAGCCCATGGTACTTTGGAATATGATGCAACAAACTGGACTTCAACTCGAACTCTTCGATCTTGCCTTGAGCTACCGTGGGATATTGAATGCATAGGGGCATGGCATTGTCCAATCCCGAAGCTGAGAGTTCCTTGATTGTTCGATTGTCCGCTGCCATGACTTATGCTTCCTCTACTTCCTGAGTCGTGGCCTCTTCTTCCTCTTCTGCTTCTTCTTCTTCAAGCTCGGGTTCAGGGCTAGGTGGATTAGATGCTTGCTGATTCCTCTTCCTTCTCAAAGTCCGTTCAAAATCGTCGTCAAAGTCAAAGATATGCTCACAAACCGGTTGAGAACTTCGAGTCATAAACTAGTACCTAAAAACAAGAAAACAAAACAAAGTCAGAAACTTAAAACAAAATATATGAAAAATAAACAAGGGGGATTAGCAAAGTTGCTAATCCCCGACAACAGCGCCAAAATTTGATGTGAAATATTATAACACACAAATTAAACCCTCTTATTGACAATTGTAGTAAAGATGTATGTAGGGATCATTCTAAGCCGGAGATTAGGAGGGATTGCTAATCTACTTAAAACTGACTCAAAAACATAAAACTAGGCTTGAAAACACTTAACTAGACTCAAAGAACTCAAAACAACCTAAAAAAAAACTCAAAACAGCACAAAACTATCAAATAAACTCAAACAAGACACTAGAGAGTGATTTGGACGAAAATTGATTTTAACTTGACTCAAAACACTTAAAAACACAAATTTGGGCAGATTCTAACTTAATTGACACAACAAAGTAAAGGGGATTGGGTTTTGGACGAATTTGAAGTAAAACAAGTAAACTAAAGACTTAAACAGATTTTGGCACGAAATTGGGGTAAGTGGATGGGTGATAAGCTAGCTAGAGGGTTCTTCTCCACACATGACACACTTGCACACAAATCGATTTCCAGTTGTTTTTCCATTAAACCATGAACCTCAACGCCCCAGATTAACCGTGAACAGCACTAATTAACCCTCAGATTTTCCTTAAGTCATTGAATTAGATGGACAACGCATCGGCAACCAAATTATTCTTCAATAGTCCCCTACATGAACAACATAATAGAGATACAATCAAAGATCATTAAGCTTTGTGAAAATCATAAGCATTGACAAGGCTTTCGTAACTACTCATGCCAGGAATTTAACTTAACACGATCGTGACCTTCACTACTTATGAATATAAGTTCGTAACGATTATGTGAAACTCCCTTATATTTTAGCATCAAATCCCTGCATGCAAACTAAGTGTGCACCCTTAATCAATAAACAAGAATAAGTTCTGAATCAAACAGTTAAGTAAATTGCATTCACGATTTATGAAATCACAACTAGAAGTAATCAATTCATATTGCAAATATGTTCATGGCTTTGAATTTCCCCTAGCTAAAACGAGTTTAGCTCCTCATGTTCGCAAAACAAAGACAATTAAACTTAAACATTGAAAACAAAGGATGGATTACACCTAAGAATGTTCCAGCAATCCAATTTGATTGGAAAGCACGTCCAAGGGTCCTCCTCCTTCTTCTTTGCTGTGGTACAAGGTGTGGATGAAAGTTTGGATGATGAATTGTATGGAAGAATGGCTGAAAGTATGAATGGTAGTGAGTGGATGATGGGATGATGTTGAATGGTACGGCAAGGTCCTTTATTTATAGGGGAAGGAAAAGCATGGCTGGGAATTAAATTGGGAAGGGTTTAATACTCCAAATCCTCCAAGAAAAGGGTAACAAATCAGAATCCCAAGAGGAAAAAGGCAAGTGAGGTACGGCAAGGCAAAAGGGAAAGGAGAATCTCTTGTCATGCAAGGGAAAGGGAAAAGGGTGCGGCAACCCCTTTGTGGCTAGGATTAGGTCTTCTAGAACCTATATTAAGTGTCCTAATATATTTAAGAAGCCTCTTTGTAGCTGGAAATTAAGTGGTGAAGGATTAGGAAAGTTTAGGACAAAATAAGGTAACTTTGGCTAACATTCCTTCTTTCTTGCTTGCATCTTTAACTTCCTTTTCTTGAATTAATAACTTTAGCATAATCCTAGCCTCTTTTGGTCTTCAATTTCGTCCATCCACCTTGCTCCAAGCATGTGCCATCCATTTCAAGCCCAAAACTGCTCCAAAATGCACCAAAATGCACTTTCTTGCCACTTTAACCCTTTTGACCTACAAACACACGAAAATAGCTTAAAATACTAAAATAACTATGAACCAACAACATAAATGCAAGAAAACAAGCTAACTAAGTCGCATAAATATGCTCCTATCACACATCACTCGTAGATGGTGGGTTGCTCCACCATTCTATGATGGAAATCGGAGCCATCGCAGTTGCGCGAAAGGACAAAACAACTAAAGACAAAGCTCCATCCACAACACTCATGGAAAATGGGTTGCTCTACTATTCCCTGACAGGAATTAGGGCCATCGCAGGTGCAGGGAAGTAAGAGGATGAGAGAAACAAGAATGAGGAAGAGGATAAGAAAGGTTGAAAGGGTGCCTGCCTCCAGCCTTAAGCATAAGCTACTGACCTGCAGCTGGAGAGAGGGTAAAGTTTGGGGTTTCTTCTAGGGTTTGAGAGCGAGATAAAGAATAAGTATTTCTTTTTCACATACTTTCACTTAAGGAATAAGTTTAGTTTTGGATAGATCAGATATCAACTGACTATATTATTTTCGATTTAAGTCAATCTAAATATGGGCGGACCCACTCAGGTGCAAAGGGGTGAATCTCCATGAATGACTTGGGTGATGTCGCTTTAAAGGTTAGAGTTGAACTTCCATTGCCCTCCAATTGCTTGATAAAATACCTCAAATAGAAGCTTGGGTTGTTGGGCAGCAGGGCAGGCTTGGATGTGCCAGCAACGCACGTGAATGTTATGTGCGTAGCACCTATGTTGTTTGCCGCACCTTTCCACACTTATTATTTTTTAGTATACTTGGCCAAAACAACGTTGTTTTGGGCGAGGTTACTTTATAGAAAAAAATTAAAATATATATATAAGGCATTTTTAACCAAAGAACCATACCAGCATTGGCTTATAAGAAAAAGAAAAAAACAGATCTGCATCAAACCCCAAGAATTAAGAAACCCAATTCCAGTTCAAATTGTCAAATCCCAATTCTACCAAGCTCAATCCCTAATAGCCAAACTCCTACCACTCCACTCCGACGATCATTCTAACGACCACCTAAATTTCATCCTTCAAATTCTAAAGTAAGTTCTTCATAACTTATTCAAATTAATTTCTAATTTTTTTAATGAATTGGTTAGAAAAATGTTTCTTTGTGAATAATTAGATTTGATGATTGATGTGGATCATAACGTATGGTTTTTATTTAGATGGATTGATATGTGTGTTTTAGTGTTTGTGTTGATAAAGTGATGAAAGTTTTTATTTGGACTATTGAATGAGTTAAGTTTTGTGTTGTGATTGGTTTGTATGACTTTATCAAATTTGAGTAATCCGTAACAAAATTGGTGTAGACTTCAAATTATACAGTTATGTTACGATATTATAGGAAACATTGTGCAAATACTACCATGGACAATCTAGGTAGATCAAGTTCAAATGAAAGTGAGTTAGAAAAATTTTGGCTACCATTCCGGTAGATTCTGGAACTTGACCTTCGATGTCAGATTATGAGCCTAATATTCGAGATCAAGTCCGAAGAGCTTATCTACAAAAAGAGTATTGTCGGCCTATACTAAAGCCTTTCCACAAAGACTTTTTTTTCCGGAGTTCCTCAACTCTTTAATTCCGATTGGTATGATGAGTTTCATTGGCTAGAGTATAGTATAAAAAAATATGCCATGTAAGCATGTGAGTGTCAATAAATATGATTTATTTATTTCTTGTTAATCAATTAACTTGGTTAACAAGTTAGTTGGTGTTGAGGAAATTAAGGAATCTTGTTTAAATTAAGATTTGGAGTCCTTATTTTGTGCAACTAATCAAGAGGCCTTATTTGGTTAGACAATATATCAATATCAATTAGGACTCTAATGTTATCCTATGATTTGGCAAATCCCCACTAATCAGTTAAAGGCCGGATTAGTGGGAGTATTTTCACTATACATAGGCAGGCCTTGCTTTCACAAAATACATGTTTGATTCTGAGCAAACCCTATTATTGTTGGAACACTTCTGCTTGCAGAAAGTAGAAGACTCCTTCGAAACCTTGGCAATCATGGCTTCTTCTTCCTCCTAGGCAAACATGATCCCCGAGGCATAACCATAAAATAAACATCAAAATAATAGTCTGAGCATGCTACTACTTGTATGCCCTTGTCCAAACAGGTACACAGTATATCAGGATTCCCAAACCAAACGAGATGCATATCGTAGCCATGGCATATGCGTATGCTCTCCAAGGGTATTTGATTTCTCTCATCGCATTGAACTCAGCAATGAAGGTAGAAACAGTACTCAGGCAACCCAGAAACCCAAATTGTATGCCTGTTGCAACAATGTCGCAAGTCTTAGTATTCACCTGCACAAACAAATTGTTCTGCACGTCAGATTTTATATTAAAAAGGAAAAAACCGTGGGCATGGATTAAGACAATGTATGACAAAGTAGACAGGGTTGCCACTACACAAGCTGCAGAAACATTGGCAATTAAAGTACCAAATGGAACCCATTTCAACAAACCCGTCTTTCCTAATCCACGTCCATTAAGCCGGGCTAAGAACCACCGGATCCACACACCAAAAGGTCCAACTATGCAACCCAACCATAGTTGCGCCTCACTACTGCTACTGTTAAATTCCTCTCTCAACAGTATTCCACTTATACTCCACAGAGAACTTAGCATCAACAACAACACTGCTAAAGCTACCAAGTGACGCTTGTAGCTGTCAACCCTCCACCTCCTTCTAGAGCTGGTAAAACCACACACTGAGTTCCTTTCAAGAATCTGCCTAAAACGCTTTGCTGTCTCTACCCCAAAAATGATGAAGTAGGCCGCAAGAAACAAACCTGACATCCGTTACATAAAAGAGGATCTCATATTAGTCCAGCGATTTGAGGTACATTGGGTTTGTGATTTACCCATGGATAAGTTTCAAATAGGCTAAAAGAAAGAAACCAGCTAGATTGAAATGAAATTTAAATATCCTGCTTGCCAAAGCGATCTACATGTCTACTGCAGCAATTCTTTAGAACGTGACATATTCAATTCTTTAGAACCCAATGTCCTTCAACACTGAGTTCAAGCATTTTCTGGTTCCAACCACTGAAAGTTGTAAGGCTTCCCAAGTAACCAGTTGATAATCCGATGACCAAATAATCTGACACATAGGATATATCTCCTTTGAAAACAACACCAAACCACCCCATCAAGAAAGAGCCAACCTACAAAAATGCATTAGAAACAAAAATTTGAGTTAGAACATCATCCAGCATTTTCATCATCACAACTATTGAGAACTATGACATTAAAAAATTAAAAGATGATGGGAAAAAAGCATGGAAAGAAAGGTGTTAAGAAACTTGATAATACTTCGGTGATCATCGTACTGTGTGCATCACAAGTCCCTCCTAATACTCATAAGTAATAGCTTTATAGAAAACATGTTTATTAACACAACACTGCCGAATAAAGGGCATAATATATGTGTGTTCGTGTGCATGAGAGAGAGAGAGAGAGAGAGAAATATCAAGGTAGAGAATGGTTTTGTCGCTTGTTACACCAACAACTCCAGGGCCAAACAATTTTTGCAGAAGATATCTCGTTAAGACCTGCATACTGTAGCATGTCAAATAATCTATTAACATCTAGGTTTCCAGATTTGAAGAAAGATCTAAGAAGATGTATTACAGTGACATATTCAATTTTTTTCAAGACAAACAAAAATATGAACATGTCAGTGCATGATCAAAAATTTTCGTGAACAAAACTTATGTAATTTTAGAGTACAATAGACCGGATACAATTTGTTAGCATACCAATTACACAGATCTTCCACAAAAAAAAAAAAAAAAAAGCACGAAAAAGTTCGCAATACAATTTGCCAAACGAATGCAACAACAGCTATAAACCCAACACATATTAGGACTAAAAAAAATGTAAATCGATATTTAGTAAGAAACAGAGTTAACCGTGTTACCCCAAGAATGCCAAAAACTGCTAAATGAGTCATGCATGAACCATATTCCAATAATTTTGGCAACCTTGTTGTATTTTCCTGCATATGAAAACAAAATAATTTAAGTTACTACATGATTCGACAAAAAGAAAAGAAAAAACTCTTAACATGTTATGATCAATGAAAAAGAAAACCAAATCTCCTGTCCATGTTCAAGAATCTCTAGCAAAGATAATATACAATATGAATTGTATCAACCGAAAGCTCACTGGCTTTTTGTCATCGGATATGATCGCATCAGTGGAAAGATGAGGTATGATTTCCTCTGGCAAGGGAGTGACAGGGGAAATTGCTTTGGATGTAACAGGGTCACGACCCCATAATCCATAGGTTTGCAGTTGAACATCCTCTTAAGGAAACAGGCTGACGCTGCCACTCTCACTGTGCCTGTTGCTGTGAAGAGCCCGATCGCCAATATCTCCTGCCTCTGACACACATTCACTTTCATCATCATCATCTATTTGAGAAGCCTGAACATGGGATAAACTTAAAGACCGCCTCCTTAATGAAGAAATGGCACTGCTTGTTCGATCATTGGATACGCTTCGTCTGGGTTCAGTGTCATTAGTCCCATTGTACCCTTCCTCCATAACCACAGCGCTTGATTTCTCTTGAAGTGACTTCAAAAATAATAACAATAAAATCCGAATGTTGATTATTCAGAGAGCTAAAAATGAGAGGAACAAATGCAGTAGAGAAAATAATGCAATTACTGTGCTACAAGCTTTGAAATGCTATAGTTTGTACTTTGGAAGGAACCCTAACCACTCCGTGTGTCAAAATAATCAAAAGATTTGCATACAAACAAACGGCGACAACTATTTCAGCTTTAATAAGAATAAGTCAAGATCTTAAAAACCAAAAAAAATAAAATACATATGAAGTATAATGACAGAACTTCATACATAAGCTCTAGCAGCCATTACACGAGGAAAAAGAAAGAGACAAAACCGATTCGTCCATATTTCCACAAAGTTCAACAATAATACAACCTATAGCTCTAAATAAATCCATTCATATAATATTTATTATGCTACATATTAAGATTATAGAATTATGAATGATGTCACTGATTCATCTAATGGGAGAATGTACGCTTTATTTTTCTACTTGTCATCAAGTAAGAAGATACAATAACGCAATTAGACTTAGTTTTTCGTCATCAAAAGAGTACTGTTACAATGTGGAATTATGTTTAACCATAGAAAAATAATAATAATTGCTCAACTTTTTCAATGACACCACACGATTTAACAACACCAATAAAAAGCAAATGCAAGGGCCTGCCAACTAAATTAATCATAAAGTAAATTTCAGTGCCAAACAAATCACAGAATGTTTCTCAAAAAACAAAAAAAAGACGAATCACAGAATGTCCTTCAAACCGATTTAAATCCAGCAAACCCAATAGTTATTTTGACAAATAATCAATGATTTCTCGTCAAACTTTGTGAATTTCAGTTCATATACAGAATGCAATATGCTTTTGTCGTCTTTGTAAGATAAAATACAGAAGACAAATCATCAGAAAATCCCAGCCTGATATAACATTGTCAAGTATTTCAACTATCACAAGTAACAGCGCCTGATGAATTTGGGATACTAACACAATGACATCCGGTTATAGCTAAGGTCGAAAAGGGACAAATCTTTTTGCTTTATGACTACTAGGTAGCAAATTGAACAAGTTGGGACCCAATAAAAAGTTGGTTCATAACATCAAATTAGAAGCAGTAACAAAGTCAATCTGTTTAATAAGCACTCAAATCTCATTTCTCTAAGGACGTGTCCTCCACTAAAGAACCCAAAACATAAAAAACCAGAAAAGCAAAAATATTACCTTTTCATTGGTTGTGAACTGTTAAATTATGCACAAACTAATCAGAAAGTGAAACATTTCAGAACCCAGAATTATAAAACAATCTCAGATTCTAATAACACAAGTTTAAGGTGCAAGATAGATGCATTAAAGTAATATTAATACGAGCTTAAAATAGAAACAAGTAGAAAAGGTCAAAACTCAGAGAACTTGGAAGATTAAAATATAGAGAAAAAGGAGAGTTTAAGGTACCATTGATTCTTTGAACGCGGAAAGAGGTGTCCAGATTTCAAAACCGCGGAAAGGGTTCGCGAGTTTGGCATTGAATGGCGGCTGGAGAGGTTGAAGGCGGCGGCAATGGGAGGAAGATAGAAAAACAAATATGAGCAGAAAAAAAAGATGATTGTGGTATTGAAAAGTGGAAGTCAAAAGGTTCTGAGAGAGACAGAGAGAGAGATGAATAGAGTTTTAGGAGGCATGGCACGGCACGGCTACTGTTCACATTTTTTTTTAGGAAATAACGAAAAGTTAAAAAAAAACTTCATTTTTAACGAAAAGTCATTTTTAAAGGTATAGTGAATAGTGACAGGTAAAGGTAAAAATATAATTTTTCGTTAAAAGTAAATAGTACCGGAAGTGTTTTATTAAAACTCCCTTTCTTTTTTTTGGCACGGCACGGCTGGTGTTCACATGTTTTGGTTTGGTGTTTGCTACGTGAATAACAGATCGACTTTTGGCCTTTATTTTACTATTTCTTCTTTTTATAATTGGTTTGACTATTTAATTGTCTTTTATATAAATTTAAAGAGAGTTGCTAGACCTACCCCGTTGTCTTATTTTCCCATACACATTATATTTACACCCACTATAAAAAGTTAAAAAATTAAAATGTTATTTTCTCACCCACTATTATTCCTAAAATAACCCTTATATATAATTAGAGATCAACTTTTCTCTTAAAAAAAAGAATATAAACAAATAATATTACTCTCTTCTAAAGGGCAGGAAAAAAAAACCAAGGTCTTCTAGTCTTCAGTCTGATGTAGTTTGGTCGGGATTGAAAATGGAGAAGCTTACTCAAGTAAACCATCTCTCAAGCCGGAACCCTTGGGGGTTTTTTTTTTTTTTTGTTTTTTTGTTTTATTCTTCTGCAAGGAATCCAATAAACTATAAAGCCAAATGATCTCAAATCTCAACTGTAAACTTCCAATTAACAAGATTAGCCATTCTCCCGACAACTGTCTTCTCTAACCCTTTAACCACTCTCTACTGCCACATTCTTTCCTTTTCGACAACGAAAAAAAGTACAAAACTCTCCAGTCAAATGAATCACAAAAGAAATAACCGCGGTGAATTCAAATTAATACTTTAACTAAAAAATCAGGAAGTTAAACCATCTCTCAAGCCCTAACCCCTGGGGGATTTTTTGTTGTTGCAAGGAACGCATGTATGTGAGGTTATGCTAGATGATGATGGAGAATGGTTTCTGAAATTTCATTAAGGGAAGGCAGATAGGAGTTGCAAAGAGGTGGGTTCTGATTTGGGCAACCAAAATCCTAGGGATACAACTCTCTTTAGTAATTATTTCACACCCAAACTTTTCTTTTTTATTTTTTATAAAAAAAAAAGTAATGCAAAAGGAGGTAACTAAGATCCTTATTAGTCATTCTACAAATGGATAAATTTGTAATTAAAAAATTCATAAAAAATGGGTGGGAAGATAAGATATTGGGGTGGGAATAACAGCTCTCAATTTAAATTACCTATTTGTTTACGTCTCTTGATTTTATTTCGGCTAGCAGATCCTTTTTAACAGTAATGCTCGATCAACTAAATTTTTAAACCAAATTTTATAAATTAAACAAGATGGATGTTGATGATTTGATTATTATTTAAATGTTGATTAACGTGCTGATTTTATATTGGTGAGACATTATTTGATTTGCAAATTTGATATAAAAATTTGATCTCTCAAACATTATCCCTTCTTTAATGTAAAAATTAAAAAATATGAACACCCACGAGAGGTAGGCATGTGATGTAATGTAACACGCACAAAAATTCCTCAATTTATATAAGATGAACGAACACTTGGAAGAATAAGGTAAAATGCATGCAACTGAGGGATCTTTTAATAACTACTTCGTTACACTGCTTCCAGTTTTTAAACAAATGAAAACTAAGAAGTGAAAAATATTTCTTCTTAGTTTTCATTTTTTTTGTTCTAGAATACACTAGGCGCTAGTCGGGCGATAGGCTAGGGTCTAGCAACTAGGCGGATTTAAGTTAATTTATTATATCTCATATAAATAAGTGTCAAACATATGACATAAAAGTATTAGTTAAGTAGTACATAATCCTTTTATTAATTAAAATACTAAGTGACATGACTTAATTGGACAAAAATAAAAAATTAAAAAAAAAGCAAAATATAACATGTAAAATACATATTCTTTGAGCAAACGATATTATCTACACTAAAAGGGAAGATGGTGGTTTTAGCCTCACAATGAGCTACCAATAATGTGATTTACTATAGTACTAAGTGAAAACATGTCAAATACATATTAACATAACGATAATAACTGATACTTTAAACCCTTGAAAATGGATAAGCATATTTAACACCATACTCTAGATTACACCGCTACAATAACTCATGGGTATCGATAACTAATAGTAAATATTTAATATTATATTAATATTCATTAAATAGATATTGAAAATGAAATGGTTCTTAAATAGTCCTTAAAATAACGTTTTTTGAATTGTTTTATATATTTATTCTTCTTTTCTGTTTTCTCCATCTCTTTCACTTCATGCAAGTAGGTTGTAACTCTTTTGTTTAAGGGCATTAGCCTTTGAATCCGAGATTCATATTCAAATCTCTTTATGATAATTTAGTATAAATTATCTTATTGTTTATATAAAATAGGGTGAAGTATCGATTTAGTCCCTAAACTATCACATCAGTGAAAATTAGGTCTCTGGATTATTTTTTGGGTAAAATAAGTCCCTAAATTCATTAAAAATTGCTAAATTCATCCATACTATTATGTTCAAAGCTCTTTTATCTAATTTTTCATTAACTTAATTATAAATAAAAAAAGAGTGTTACTAGACCTCTACTGTGTCTTATTTTCACACCCACATTATAATCCCACACAATACAAAAAGTTAAAAACTTGAAATGTTATCTTCCCACCAACTATTATTCCTAAAATAACCATTATATTGAAATTCTTTTTATTTTTATTTTTATTGAGTAAAACAAAATCTATAAAGACATAATTCAATTGATCAAGATGCACAACGAGGATCATATCTATACAATACATTTTACACAATTCCCGGTGTCTTCTCCATCCTCCAGCATGCCACCCGCCCCGAGAACACCGTGTTCCACTTCATATGCACCTCCCACAACAATCGGTATGTGGATTGTGGACAGACAAGCTTTTATCCTAGTTTTCAAGGCTGTTTGCTGGTATTGACAACAAAAACAAACATATCAAATTAAAATGCCCAAATAAATTGGGGACTTTATTTTTTTGAAGATGTAGAGAGGTGGGTTGTTCTAGAAGATGGGGAAGAATGAACCTGTCAACCTAGAGAGCAGAGGTTATTCTTTTCTTTGGTCTTCGATGTCATTTTACAAGAGAGTAAATTTGGTATTAAATTTTTTTTATTAAAAGGTGTGTAGAAAAATAAGACAGTGGGGTAGGGATGGCAATTCTAACCATTAAACCCGATAAATGTGGATAACCACCCAAATGGATTGGATTTGGATATGAAAATTCGAGTATGGTATGGATATGGGGAAAAACCGTGAACTTTATTCGGTTATGGTTTTGGATATGGTTATAGGGGTCCGTATCCGTCCCCGAATCCGACCCTAATATTATATATATATATATATATATATTTGATATATAATATAATTTTATTCAATTTACCGAACCCTCCTTATACTAATTCATTATGCATGCATCAAACCCTATACTATCTTTATTATGCACCATGCATGGGGCATACCAACAACCTCATCAATTCAATACTCTTATTGTTATACTCAGCTAAATTAATTCATTGAATCATTTTATATATCAATTATCAAATGTTACAAGTTTATCAGATTCATCTCTCTTCAAGAGTCTCACTGTCAAGAAATTGGTGCATGTTATCATGAACAACTTCAAATATATTGTTATGTTTTTTGTAATTGGATGTTGCTATTTAATGACGGAATTAGTATCTACTAAAATTTATAATGCGTCAATTGGATGAATATAATTTTTTTTTTGTTTTTTGACGAAGATGGATATACCTGATAACCGATTGAAAATATGTTACCCGGTGGATATGGTTATGGATAATCCCCGATGGTTAATTTGCGGTTATGGATATGATTAATTTTTGTGGTTATGGGGATGGATATAGCATTTCCGTTCCCAAACCGAACCGTTGCCATCCCTATAATGGGGTGAGTTTATCACCACTCATAAAAAAAGAGACATTGAATACATATGTTGGCATTAAATAGAGTCTAAGTGTCACGCCCCGAACCCAACATACGTCCAGGATCGACGCGTGACGTCACCCAGCATCCGTATATCTAACAGATCCCGCCTCTGAGTATAGTGGTTTTTGCACTACTAAGCTAGAAGCTAACCCCTTATGAATATCTAATAGGTGTTGAATCAGATCTGAAAAGTAGTTAACTTTCGATGGAAATCTAGAGAAACGTTTGCAATGTAAATTAGAGTGTGATAGTGCTATTATTAAACCTTATCACGTAAAATAAAAGTTATGTATTTTCATGTTCTTTTTATTTTGATTTGCTCACTAGGTACGGGGTTGTTTTTTCACCGATCTTGGAGAGATTTTTCAGTGTGACCGATACACGAGGTGGTACACCACGTGTTACCATACAAATAGTAGGATATGTGTATTAAAAAGTTAATAACTTAAAAAATAAAATTTTCCACTTCTATAAAAACACATTATATACCATCCGTGTTCCCGTTACAATAAAAAATTTCATTTCTCCCGATCCTAAGCCTAAGGCGTGACATCTACCATTGGCAAAGGTGCGGTGCATGAATCCATGTTGTCAGCACAATCATTGTTTCGATCCTCCTATCTCTGCATGCAAGAGTTAATGTTAAGGAGTTATCTTTCTAAATCATTCTCTCGAGGCACATTAAGTTTTTGAACCATTGGACTATGGTTATGAGGAACTTGAATGCCCTCAAAATCCATCCAATCCTCCACTTTATGAGGTAAATCCTGATTAATAGCCTACTCTCCCACAACAGGATTTGGGTTTGGAAGAGGGGCTCAGTTTTCTTCCTACTATTGAGCAGAAGGTTGGAGCTTTACCCTAGGTCGTTATTGCGCCGAGCGTATGCCATAACGATGTTTCTAAGGTTTAGAAGGAAATGATTATGTCTATAGATTCAGAATTGAGAGACTATTATGAGTACAAATTCTCAATGAAGGTACTAATTTGTGTGGAACAAATTCCGTACAAGCGTAGAATTACTTTGATATACCCCTACTACCAAGAAGGAAAAGACAAGTGAGACATTGGCACACTGATGCGGTGAGTCAAAGACCCTTCAATGCCTAAGTTAAACTTAAATGTAGGAAAATGAACCACAATGAGTTTCTAGCCAAAAAAACAATTACTTTCACAGGGTATGGACATGTTTTAATATAGAGTTTGGTTTGGGCTTGAGCGTAATTCATTACATATGGCACGTGTGATGCTCCCTAAATGATTGGTTTGAACTCCACGTTATCTCTCTCATTCAACCAATATTGCTTAACTTTGAGAGGCATGAGGGGCCTCAATCATGAGGCATGTTAGGGACGGATCCAGGATTTAGAATGGGGTGAACTAAATCGTTTAGAATTTGGAAAACACTTCTATTTCTTTCTAAATCATCGGTATCCCAGTGACAACATATTTTAAAAAAATTATATGCTGCCAAGCCAATACAATTTGAAATCCAAAACGAAACAATAATTTCACTTGAAATTTCATAGAGCTACATTGATTGAAGTATTCAATTGTACGAAACAAAAAGAGAGAGAGAACCATTAGATGATGATGTATTAAATATATATTAGTATTGTAGTCAGACTCTAAAAATAAATAAGAAGACCCAAATTGTTAAAAAAACCGGGTTTAAGTAATAGCAAAACTCGGCAATTCTGTTAAATATGCTCTAATACATGTGGTGTGTCTCTGGAGTCAATAAAATTTGAGTATAGCCAAAAGGGTAATGTTAGGGAGACTAAATTTGTAGACTAAATTTGCAAACTAAATTATGTGTCAACAATAGAAATGAGCACGTTCATCAACTTTTAAGTAATAATTCACTCATCAACTTATATGTAATTTAATTTACATAATTTTATCTACAAATCTAATTTTCCTAACATTACCCTAGTCAAAAAAAAATATCTAGAGTCGGCCAAACAAAAAAAATATCTAGTTTAACTCCGAAGGTATGTCTCCCATACACGTTTCAAAAACAAAAACAAATACAGGTATGATGACCGACAACCAAGGCTTGGATTGGGCAAGTGGGAAAACCACGAGACACGAGAGTCCCACCTTTGGCGGATATTTTACGTATGAGCTTGTGATGGAGAAGAGCTAAAGCCTCCTGCAGACAGTTATTTTAGGACTCCCAACACTTATATAAGAACCCTCCACCACCACCATGCACTCAGACAACATCACAAAACTCGGTCTCTACCTCTCCTCATAACCTCCCTTCATTTTCGCATTTTCTTACATTTTCCCAAATACCCCTACCTCGATATGGCTGATCAGGAGCAGCACAGCCGTGGCCTCTTCTCCCGCCAAAGGGACGAAGAAGAGGACGAGAAACCCTCATCCTACTCTCAGTCTCAGTCTGGTTACGGTGATCAAGCCCGTTCTGGTGGTGCTTACGGCGACTCCACTACTGGTTACTCTTCCCAAGGACGAACCGGTGCCCGCAGCGGCAGCGGCTACGGTGACAGCACTGATTACTCTGGTGAAGGATGCCGTACTGGCGGAGGCGGCTACGGAGGAGGCAAAAATGATGATTACTCGGAAGAGGGACACGGAGGCCGTGCAGCGTACAGCGAGACCACAGCTTACTCTAGCGAAGGACGTCTTACCGGCGGAGGTGGCTACGGCGGGATCGGTAACACTGATAGTTACTCGGAAGAAGGACAAGGAGGCCGTGCTACCGGGACCACAGCTTTCTCTAGCGAAGGACGTCGTACCAGCGGAGGTGGCTACGGCGGGACCGGCAACGCTGATAGTTACTCGGAAGAAGGACACGGAGGCCGAGCTACCGAGACCACTGCGTACTCTGGTGAAGGACGTCGTACTAGCGGCGGAGGTGGCTATGGCGGGGGAAGCACTGATGATTACTCGGAGGAAGGACACGGAGGGCGTCGCGGGTACAAAAAATCTGATGATGATGACTCGGAAGAAGGACACGGAGGGCGTGGCGGAGGAGGGTACAGCAAGAAAAGTGACTATTGAGGAACTTAGTGTAGCTGCTGCTACTGGCGCTTATGCCTTGGTACGTACTGCAAACCCCTAATTTTCATGATTGTAGCTTTAGATTTAAGGAAAATTAATGAAAAAGGCTTGAAAACTTTGAGTTTTAATGATAAGAACAAAATAAAGGGTAAAGTGAATAGTATCATGATTGACTTTTTAGTGTAAAAATGTGGTTTTTCGTTAAAGTGAACAGTACCGGGAGCTTTTCGTTAGAGTTCCCTTAGATTTAGCCCTTACAATTATATAAACCCACCTATATTAAAACATCTAAATAAAACCCAAATTTTGAATTTGATACCATGTAAGATAAAAGATGTCCATACATTTAAATTTATTTACAACACCATGCCACCAACATTAATATGACTATTACGTTTTTTTTTTGTAGACTTTTAATTTATTGTCTTTTGTTTGTCAACAACATTCAATTAGTTTAAGTTTTTTTTTTCTTTTAATTTAAAAAAAAAGAGTTCTTTTCTTGTTTTATGTGAAATCGCCTAATCCAAATCTAGTTAGTTCAATATACATTCTATTGAAAAAGTAGATACATTAACTTGTGAAATTTTTTTTTAAAAAAAGGTAAAAATAAACAAGTAGATACATTGTTTCTTGTAAAAACTAAACAATAGTTACATTATTTTCATAAAAAAAAATAAACAATATGTAAATTTTTTTTTAATTACACAATAGGTACACAATTTTCGTAAAAATTAAATAATAGGTACTTTATTTTTGGGAAAAAAAAAGTTTTCTTTTAAAAAAATTAAACAATGAATTTATAAGGTAAATTAGTTTGCATGTATTTTGCATATATATGAGTTTGTTATTATGTAGGTAAATTATTTTTCATGTATTTTACATATACTAGGTATATCATTTTTCTTTTTTTTTAAGCAATCTAACATTTTAAATTTTAATAGTAGGTGCACTATTTGATTCAAATGTATTTTTTTGTAGGTAAATTATTTTGCATGAATTTTACATATATCAGGCATTTATATATATATATATATATATGTGTGTGTGTGTGAAATAATTTACCAACATTAATACGTAAAATATAATTTTATTGACTTAATTAAGCATGTATAATAACATATATTAGACATGTTTTATGTTATTACATATTAGGCAATGAATTTATAACATTAATGTTTTCTTTTTTTGTAAAATCATTAATTCTCCCTTACCATCCATGGCATTAATTATGTACATTGAACATTCAAATAGGGTTTATAAAAAAAAAAATTCAAATAGGGGTCTTTTAGGCATCCGAAATTTTTTTAATGTGTAAAGTCAAACATAATTAATGAATTTGCTGATATGGAATCTAGTTAATGGGTTTTATTCAAGAAAAAAACTTATGTTGGATTTTATGTAGAGAAAATTAAGTTTTAGGGGCTAAAGTCACATTTTTAGTTAAAAGGATACTCTTATCTTGTATTATTGTATATCTGCCAATGAAATGGCATGTTGATCAGTCTTAGAGGGAAGTTAAACCATATTTGTCAACAGAAAAACAAATTGGGAAAGATATGAAATTTTCTATAGCTAACTAATCTTTTTGAAAATTAATAATCTGAATGACGAAATATGATTATTTCTCCTTTTATTACCATCTCTTTTCATTCCCTCATCTCATACTTTTTTTTGGGTCTTATTGTCTATATAAAAAATTCAAAACAAGGTGGCGTAATCACAACCATTTAAATATAAGGGGATGGAAGGAGAGAGATTAGGAGCGGAGACAATCCTACTCCATGAATGACTACATTATATACTTAAAGTCAAGAGACCAAAATTCTCACCAAAATCTCTTTCTAATTAATCATATTTTCTGTTGTCTAAAATCTATGTGTACTATTATTGTAGAATCGTAAATGTAATTTCTATACATCAAATCAAAGATAATGTTTTATTTGATAATTGTTCATCTCTTAGATATGTATGAGTAAAAAGTTTGAACTTTTTATGCTCTCTTTTTTTTTTTTTTTTTTTTTTTTTTTGTGGCTGCAGCATGAGAAGCACAAGGTAAAGAAATAAAGTCAAAAAAGAAAAGAAAGAGACTCGAGAAAAGAAACAGTTCTTTGCAATTTAAAGCAAAATAATGATCAATCTCGGCAGTACAAGGGAAATAATGATCAATTAAATATTTCTTAGTTTTGCATTATGTTTAATTTAGTTAATTTGTATGGTCACAATCCAAAGTGTTTATCTCTCAGATTGGATTGATGCTTGGTGAGTGTTTAATTAGATCGGTGTTATCTAGTTTTGTTAGCACTACATGTATATCGTTGCGAATAAAAATATCGAATAGTTTACTTGGTATTATTTTGAACAGTATTTATTTGAGATATTATTGCTTCTTTTAAGAGAAACAATCGCAATTTTTATTGATTTAGGAAGGATTAATATTTTGTCACTTAGTACTATAATCTAGTGATTGTGCGAATATTGAGCACAACTAATTATGCACCATTTTTGAAGGATGATTCTGACACCATGAATCTAAATCGTGCAATCATCGTCTCCATTCGGTAAGTATTACAAAGTCAGAAGGGATGACTGTCATGGTAACTCTGCATGCGATCACCATGAGAATAATTGATCTGATATGGGAATTGTGGATATGAAGCATTGGGTATGGAATGATCGACCCTCCTTGCAAATCCCATATCTTGATTTGCCGTATGACATACCAAATCAATGCGGGACTTGTTTTTCATTCCAGAGACTATTAAAACTCAGAAAGGATGAGTAAAAACCCAACACTTTATCCACTAATATGTTGGAATAGGTTGCCCTTTCTTGAGAGACAAGAAATCCCTCGACCAGATAAATCCCGTCCACCACCTCAAGCACGTTGAACCACCCATGTTCGGGTGGTCTAGTCCAGTGAGCCTAGACTGAATGAATATGATTTCCATTCATTTTGTTTTGGGAATGCATAAAAGACATGTACCGTTCAATTTGCAGAACTGCAGAGAATAACCTTTGAGTTTATAGTTCTTACTATTTCGTTTTTTTTTTACTTCTTTGTCAAATTAAGTTTGCACCAAATCTGAGTGAAATTTGGTAACAGAGTTATGTGGCCACAGAAGCAAGAAATACAAGCAGACCAAGAAAAATCACATAAATTCAACTAAACAAACGCCAAGGCAAGAACCCTGCAGTGATTCCATACAGGAACCCAGCAAGCTAAGAACAGAGTTCAACCTCATAGAGAAGTCAAAATCATTTGGCTTTTAAACCAGAAAACAAGAACAGTAGCTAACATTGAAAAACTATCTTCAACATTCACTCATCGATGAAACAGGCTTTTAATGAACATCGAAATCTGGCAAAGAAAAGAATAATAATGAGCATGACACGCAACGTTCTTCCCTCGACGCTATAATCACCTCACCTGTTGTTTCCCTCAATAACAAACTTCATTGATCTTGTCGAGTAAGAGGAGGCCCTCTTCATAAGAATCAACAAAGCGATACTGACCAACCCAACTCTTGGCAGAAACCCACATGCATGCGCATTCCGCATTCATGCATTAAACTATGTTGTACCACATATTGGGCCATGATGTATGTAAGAAGGGAAGGAAACCTTGTCCTATAAAAGGCATCATTCACCCTCAATGGCAAACCCTAGCCTCTCTAGCAACAATAATGTAACTCTCATTTCATATAGTGAAACCAGATCGACACCAATGTGGACGTAGCTCCAACTTGGGGTGAACCACGATATATGGTTGTGTTCTTGTGATTTTACGGTCAGATTTTTTCGGTTCAAGATCGATCCGATTTTGTGCATCAACAAACTATAATGACAAGACAATAATATTGTTTGTGTTTATGTACTTCAGCTCGAACCTAAATCATTTCAGTCATGAAACATATTCATTCCAAGTACGACCACCTATCAACGTACAATGAGCTCTTTATGACATTAATCATTAGTAACCTAAAATACACATACAGGTAGAGAATAACCGAAAGTCTTTCACACTTGATAAACAGATCATCTTCAACATGAGTTCTTTACCAGTACTAAGAAAAACTGAAAAAGCCAAACATTCCACACCAATATTATCGGAGAAGTTATTTAACCAACTAGTTTATCTTAATAAACAACCATCTTCAAAAAATAGCAATAAGACCTTCAAATAGACTACATTAGCTTTACAATAAGATAGAAATTCAAATTTTGAAGCAAAAAAAAAAAAAAAAAAACAACTAGGTCAAGCTCATTATTTCACCAAATACATCTTCCTAACCAAGTAAAAATTATACCCAGTCAAGAATAAAGCGCATCATGTTTCAGATACGACACTGCTTTGGGAGTCTACAACCATCGTGAGGCTTTCGGGTTGTATCTTCGATGTATACAATGGGACTGTGACCCGCTCGGGAACTAGTGAAGCCCTCTTTCCAGCTCATGATAGCTTGCCTTTTCTTCTTAAAATAAGTAAACCCCTTCCCCTCACAAAGTTTATAGACCTGGAATTCCTTGCACCATTCTCAGAAACATTGAAACCATTTTGAAAATTTTCAAGGTGGCCTGTAAATTCCACAATATATTTTCAATCATTAGATATCACTAATGAAAGATTGAATCCCTTCCCATCAAAGCTTCTCGACTCACCATTTATATCATCAAACTAATTTCACAAGCAACCGTATTCAAAACCCAAGTTTGAGGTAAAAAAAAAAAAAAAAAGTCTAATATTGAATCAACCTCGTAGGCAACAAAAACAGAAACCCAATGGGGCGAAATAAAAAAGGATGTAGGAAGAAGAACTTGCCTGGTGGAGACGGAGAAAGACCTAGAAGTGATGAGCTCGGCCTGGCCCTGGCATCGGGTTCTAGCAAGGCGGTGAATCAGAGAGGAAGACAATCGAGATAGAGACGAACACATGGCGTGTATGATTTCCTGAGGAAATTAAACACACACAATGGGTAATCTGAAAAGAAATTGAACAGCATTTCCAATTCCCTCAGCTACTGGAATGTCAGAGAAACAGAGTGAGACAGACCACCAGCTACAAGGAGAAAATCGAAAAACTTTGAGAGAAGAAAATGGAAACCCAATCATTGAAACGAAAAAGCAATGAAATTGAAAACCCAAATAGAAAACCAACAAACCCTAACGAGAAGTGCAGAATCAAAGCATGCTAATAATCTCATTAAACCATCATCGATGTTCATATCCGTTACCTACCGACTATGAACATAAGAGAGATCGATAGACGAGAGAGAGGGAGAGAGAGAGACCTCTGGAGAGGCAGGAACGAAGAGACGGAAGCGCAACCGAGAGAGAACAACAACACTGGTGCACTGCAGACTGAGTGCTGACTGCCGAGCCGAGTGTGTTTTATTGTTTTGTTATTTACTTTCTGACCAACATCGTTTCCTTATTTGCTTTTCGACCTCCAAACGTTTCCAAGTTTCCAACTTTCATCATTCCAGTTCTTCTTCGATGATATCATTCGCAACATTACCAGTCAAATGAAATGAAACATCAACAACCGGATTTAGGGTATTAAGTCAATCGAGCAACAGTTGTTCCTTCATTTTTATCCTTTATCATAACTATAATCCACATGCTACAAACTTATTCAAACATGATTTAATTACATGACTTGACAAATTATAAAGAACTCTCATTGCACTTGCAGCTCAGAAAAGCTGATAGTTATATCAACTTGATGTAAAATCATCTTTTTTAAATGTAGTGTTGAATGAGGAAGCCTATGTGGTTCAACCTGAGGGGTACATTGTTCCAGGTTCTGAATACAAAGTATATAAGCTTAGAAAGCTTCTTTATGGACTAAAACAAGCTTCAAGAGCTTGGTATGAGGAAATGAACCCCTATCTAAGTGAAGCTACTTTGTATATCAAGATCAAACAAGGGGGCGAATCACTCATTGTCTCCATTTATGTTGATGATACTACGTATACTGATAGTAGTATGGAGTTGATCAATGAATTAAAGGCTGACATGATTAGAACAGTTTGGCCCAAAAGATTGTAAACCTGTGGGCATTCCTGTTGCAGTGAATGACAAGCCAAAGAAGGATGATGGCAGTGAGTCTGCAGATGAAGCTGTGTATAAACAGATTGTAGGAAGCTTATTGTATTTGACAAAAACAAGACCAGATAGTCTACTATCAAGATTCATGCACAATCCAACCAAGAAGCACCTTGGAACTGCAAAGAGAGTACTCAAGCACATCCAAGGGACTCTTGATTTTGGAATTGGATCTCTGCGTAATAGTTGTTTTGGTGTGAATGTAATGGAGCAATGAACTCCACCTTCTTCTTCCTCAAGCTCAGATACCTTAATAAAATTTCGTTCATCCAAATTGCATAAAACTCAGAAAAAAAATGCAATCCAATTCACTTAACAAACACTAACAGCCAGGATTGACTTAACAAACACTAACAGCCAGGATTGAGTCAATTAAGGAACATTACTGGCTGGCTTCAACAGCAGTCTTGTTCTTATACACTAGGATACAGAAAGAAATGTTACAGCATGTCCTATTCATGAATGAATCATAAGAGACGGGTTGAAATAAACATGATTTTGCACCATGGCAGTGTATATTCCTAGCATTGTCGAAACAAAATAGTAAGAAACAGACATGATAAAAGATACCGACATGATCTAAGGGAACTGGGTCATGCTTAGTCCATGAGCATTAGGCATATCTAGCACTGGCATCTGGTACCACTCTTTGAGAAGACGGCAGATCTTTTGTCAGAGTTAGCATAAACTTCCACTTGGTCTTGCTGGTTGAAGGACAAAATCTATTCGAGATGAAGATAAAGATTTTTGTCAGAGCTTCCAATTCAACTTGGACCTGCCTCATCCCGTTGTCCATCAATTTGTGCATCTTCTGAATTGTCAAATTTCCCAAGGGGGGGCAGTGAGGGTGGATTGGTTCATCATGTTTTTCTTTAAGTTCTTCCACATCCAGCTCAAACACCAAATGGAACCCACACTTCTTCACACTCGAGCATGTTTCACAAGTCCTCCCACCATCTTTGCCATAGCACGTTTTGAATAAAATCTTAATCTGACACAAGATGGCCTATTTTATGAGAGTAAGTATACGGATGCGAAGGCACTCCCAATAAACATTCAATCCCTATCAACGTGCTACGTGAACCTATCAATGTGCTACGTGAACCTGGAGGTAGCTCTACAATGAATGAATCTTCAAACACAGCACATAAAGCAATCCCTATCAACGTGCTACGTGAACCTGGAGGTAGCTCTACAATGAATGAATCTTCCAAACTTTGTCTACTGAACCATTCAAGAATTTTCCTTCCAGGAGTTATAATTTGGAATTCGTAATCAAACCTACAGAATCCCTGCAGTAACATATGTATAGCAATCAGTGAAGCACTATAGCAGACAATGAGAGAGAGAGAGAGACCTAAAGGAATCGGGTTGGCATTGGAAGAATGGTCCCATTGCAGCCTTCACTGTCAAGGAATCCCGAGCAAATGCCAGAACGTAAAATGAAATTCGACATTTCTGTATTTCTTCTCAACTCTAGGGTACCTGATAACCTTTTTAATGAAGTGCAATCTCCTGTATTTACATGCAAGATGCTATTTGATGGAAGGCATGGAAATACCTGAAGGCTTTTGCACCTCTCCAACTTAAATTCCTCGAGCTTATAAAGCTTCATAATGCTCGGAAGGTTAACAAAACCATTTCCGCTAAGATCTAAGTATCTTAGACAGGACAATGAGCTAATATCATCGGGGATAGCTCCTTGACCAAGATTACAATCACTTAGATCTAATTCTTCCAAAGAGCACAACCCACTTAGAGAAGGAAACACCAAATGCCTAGTGTCCAGTTTAACTACAAGTAACAAAGCCGCCATCGAAAAAAGAACAACATTTAGATAATAATCAAATGTTCTTTTGTCATCATAGCTAAACTCCTCACTGGGAAGGCCTAACGTGCGCTCTGGTTGAGCTAATCCCCGAAAAGATAGACATTTGAGATTTTTCAAAAGAACAAGGAAAGGTATTGGCTCTTTTATAGAAGTTCCACTTAAGTCAATCTCCTTCAGAGAATCCATCTTCCCCAAGTATTCTGGGAGTTTTTGAGTTGTAAGCATCCTCTAATGTTGAGCACTTCAAGAGACTTCAAATTACAGATGAAATTTGGACTTATGCAGTTGCTCACATCCAGTAGTTTAAGACCAATCAGATGTTCAATTAATGAAGGTAATTTCTCAATACCAGTGCAACCTAAAAACAACTTTGACAAATTTTTCATTTCTCTCGAAAACTCGGGATTTTTTTTCAATCCTGTGCAGCCATATAGACTGAAAAATTCAAGAGAATCCATTTCCACCTTACGTGGGAGACTGCTAATACTTTTGCAGCCTTCAAAATTCAAAGAAATAAGTCTTTTGAGGACTGCAAAGGATGAGTGGATAACAACTAACTCCGTACAACAAAAAAGTTCCAACCCAACAAGATTGGGAAGACCAGAGAAATCTACGGTACAGATCAGGTTTCTGGAGTAACTAAGATCCATAAATTTCAAGTTTGGAAAGTCCTGTTCAATAAATAAGAAAGGGCAATCATTAGCTTCCACCTCTTGACACACGTCTGTCAAACTTTTAATGAACATTCTAAAATAAATTCAAAATAATGCGGGTTATTAGCAATAAGCCTCAAACACTCCTGTCTTGTAATAAATCTATATAAGACATCAGAGCATATTAGTCTCTGAACTCTCAATCGAGTTTCAGTTTGGCCCTTAGAGCTAAATTATTAGATTTGTAGGTATATGAACTTCTTAAAATATGCAGCATTGGTCCTTAAGGCTAACTCCATTAGAATTTCTGTTACTCTGCTGACATGACACAAATGGCTGAAAATTAACTTTTTTTTCTAAAATAACTGTCATTTAAATTAAGAAAATGTTAATTCTCAATATCACATAACAAACTACACTGTTCATAGAACACTTGGGTCAGTAATCTTACCTTTCTTCCTTCGCAGAGCTGATCAAGTCTGCTGTGGCGCATCTCAAGTTTGGTAAGCAAATTCGGTTGAAAACCTCGCGGGAGAGATTCGGAATGATACCAGCTCCATTTCAAAATTCTTAAGGAATTCGGAAGAACTCTAGGGATTGAAGTAATGATCACATTATCAAATTCAAGAAATTTCAGCTTATGCATCTTAGCAAAGGCTTCACAATTCCAATCTACCCTTTCAAGTCCCACCGTGCGTAAGGCTATGCCTCAATTTGGCTCGTTCCCTGTTAATTAAGAACAGGCATGAAGGAAAAGTTAATTCCGCATTCAAGTCTAATATTGTGTATAAGAAATAATATTTCTTTCAAAAGTAGATATTTCTACGTGGCTTCTTACCGTGTTGTTAATGAACCTCTCTAACATTAGCAAGAAAACTGCTAAACTTCGAAATGAAAAGAAATGCTATCATAAACTAGCTTAGCAATGGTTGTTTTTCCAATTCCACCCATCCCCCATATTCTTATAAAGCGAACATCATCTGCATCAGAAGCTAAAAGCAAATCTACTTGCTCGCGTCTAAACTTATTTCCCACTAACTCTGTGGAATCTAGCAATGTGAATGTGCGATGCACTTTACTGCACACCCATTTAACAACGTCTTCAATAAGCTTTCTTTCAGACCTACAAGAAGAAGAAAAAGCATAATGATGATCAAGTCAAAAATATAATCCATACATAAAACAAGGTAAAATGTTGCATCAGAGCAACACTCGAGTCTGGAGAAGTTCACGCATGCTTACTCGTGGGTTTGTGGATCGAACCCAGAGATATTGGCCACTTTTGTTAAAGCATCTTTCCACCTCTTCACCTTCCCTATGTCCTCCCTAAACCTCTCGCCATGATTAGTAAAATGTTCTGCAAAACTCCCAGTGTGTTTTTGTACATTGGAGGGATAAAGAATCTTTGTAAGTTCTTCTAAGCACCATGTGGAAGAAGCATAGTTTGGCGAGAGAACGACAACTGCAATATGTGAGTTTTCAATTGCACTTAAGAGCTCCGGAGAAATAGTTGTTCCTTTTCAATCTCTCGATCATCCTTAAATGTTCTAATCCCTTGAACATGTTGCAGTTCGTGGTATAAATAGGACACAATACCCTTGCGGGTGTCTGCACCCCTGAAGCTCAAAAACACATCGTGGGTCCATCAAGATGCAGAGGCTTTTTGGGTGCTCAACGCCATTCGCAATGATCAGCTGCAGCAGACACTTGATGAAATCAAGAAATTTGATAGCATCTTAAAAGACCCCAAACATGAATGAATAATAAAAAGGAAGATGATGAACTGAACCGGAAAATCAAACCTTTTCTCCTTGCTAGAGGCAACTATGCATGTTAAGACCTATATAAATAGATTAACATATATTGTTTGTTTCAATTATTTTCCGACAGAAAGTATATCAGAACCCTTCCTTACCCTTTCCAATAATCTTCCTCCACGCCTTGAGTAATAGAGGCAGCAATGAATAGGAAAGAAACATGTTTTTTCGTCTGCAACAAACAGCTTGCGCAAAATATGGTATAATTTGATCTTTTGGATTGTATACTTGTTTTATAATGATACTTACTTTTAATCTGAAATCGTTTGGTCTTAAACACATGTATAAAGTTTTTTATATGGTTGAAATACACCAAGCTAATTTTCACATTATTAAACCCTACTTCTGTTTTATCTATTCTTAATACTGATTGTGATATACATTGGCAAAAGCCGTTATTTAGGAGCTGGAAAGGATTATATATATGAATGTATGTACAGCAATCTAAGAAATATATAGCTTCTCTACTACATTTGTCATAAGGTTCATATTCTATTGACCATATTTCTTTCTCATAGGATTACAAACCACAACAAGATTACGAAACCGGAAAATTGGGATGATAGCAGCTACAAAAACCCACAAAAATAAATTGAAAACAGGGTCTTTCACTACAAACACGCAAGAGAGAAACAACAAGAAGAAAAGCTCAACAGCAGAAAATTACACTAAAAACTCCCACCAAAAAGAAGAACAAATTGTAGGAACAAAAGGAAACTTCCCCATCCTCCTAGTTTATGACAGTATCGCTCGAATCAAAAAACAAGGAAAAATTAAAAGGAAAAGACTAAAGAGAGTGAAAGGTCAACTTACAAGCTTTCTCTTATTTTACATCCATTATCAAGGTCTAAAATTTTGATAAGAAAGTAGCGTGATCACATCCGCATAAACCAACAATTATAAACAAGGTCTCTTGATCAAGAACTAGCAAGACACCAACAACAAGGAGCATAGATTATTAACAGACTGCAGAAACTACACCAAAAAATCCCACCAAACAAAAAAAAAAAGTTGCAGGAACAAATGAAAAGGAGAGAGTTAAAGGCCAACTTTCAAGCTTTTCTCATCTCTGTTTGCGTATCCATCACCAAGATCAGAAATTTAGATAATTAATGACCGAAGAAAGAGACATGGAAAACCGAGTGTCCAGTTCCGTTGACTAAGCAAATTATTTAATGTTTTTTTTATCTTCTTGAGCAGCAAATTCTTCCCGGAAAGAACAAAAAATTAATTAATTTCCGGATGAACGTTTTTGGGAAATTTGAAAAAATAACCAAAATTTGAACTCCATATAGAATTATAGCCACTCTTTTAAATTTATGATAATTATAACAAAAATTTGATATGTAAATACTAATATACCCTTAAAATAGAAATTGAAAGATAAGGAGAGAGTTCGAAAACAAATTCAAAAAACACAAATCAAATATGAGATTATCCCAATGTCTTACCGAGTTCTTTTTTTTGGGTTCCAAAGAAAAAAATAGACTGTGTGAACAAAAGGATTTTCTCGGTTTGATTTGTGTGTGATAAGAAAAATTTATTTATTGTCGTTCAAAAATGGTCTTTCGATGAATCCAGTCCCGAAGAGCATGGTCTGGGAAGCCATGAACACTCATGGCTAAGATCACTTGGAGAACGTGTCAATATATATATTTACTGCCCCACACCACACACATTGATTCGTTTACATTTAGCAATTTTTGTTTTTTACAAGTTTGGGGCATCTAGCAAGCATGAAAAAGAAGATCATTACCTATTAGCTGCTTTTTGTCCATTGCAAATTTTGTATCAGTTTTCATTTGGCATTTCTCTTCTGCATTATCTGATTTCGATATGTTTTCTGTCTCTGAACTTGTAGTAGAAAGGGGATTTAATTGTCCATTTTTTGAGTTTTAATTTTGATACAAAATTATAAAGGTGTATCAAAGGGTATATTAGTACTTTTATATCAATTTTGGGATATAATTATTATAAACCTAAAATGGTGGCTATAATTCTATATGGGATCCAAAATTTGGTTACTTTTCCAAATTTCCCAATGTTTTTCGGATAATTGGGTCGTGAATTTTATTCTTGAAGTGTTTAAATGCCTGAGTGAATCACTTTGAATCTGGTAGCCTGAGTGAATCACTTTGAATCTAGTAGTCTATCATCGTGAAATCTCTATTTAGAAACTATCGATAGTATACCGAGCAAAGTGAGCGAGGGAACCATTTAACTTCTTTACTTATATATCCACATGGCACCGTGTTATCGTTGTGATGGGTCCTAATTATGTACCAAATAGGGGCGTTGATCTTCTTCAGAGTCTCCTAGATCTATTATATGCTGGGAGAAATTCTGCCATCAAGAGCTTCGTTGTTTTCAGAGCGACAATGGTGTCCGAAAGTTGGTTGCTTCTAGGGGTGGGCACTTAGAACCGAAACACGAATTGAATCAAACCGCACCAAACGGTTTGGTTTTGCGGTTTTGAAACGGTTTCGGTTTTGAAACCGAATCGCGGCAAAGAAAACGGTTTGGTTTCGGTTTTGGGTTTTCAAAACCGCACCGAAACCGAAACCGCACCATATATTAAATGTTATGTTTTAAACTTTTAATTAGTTCAACTAGACTGTCATCCAATTTTGCACTTTGAGTCCTAAAGGTTGAAACTCATCTTCATCTTTTCCTTAAAACTCATCTTCATCTCTCTCTCAAAAGTCAAAACTCATCTTCATCTCTTCCACAATCGACATCAATGCCCTAAATTCACTACGTGCGACCTGGATGCTTGCATCTCTGCAACCTCACTGCTTGCATCCCCAGATCCCCTTCATCTGCAAGCCCTGAACTCTGCAAATCAAAAGCTCTGCAAAACAGACTTGGCAAATCATTCACCTGCTCTTCGTTCCAGCTAATATGGTAAGAACTTAGAACTTGTATTAGTTAGTTTAGTTAATAATTTGTAATTAAATTAATTTTACAGTTAGGGTTCGTTTGAATCAAAGATTCAAAAGGGGAACTGGGTTAGGGTCCGTTTGAATCAAAGATTCAATTTAAAATCTTGGATGTGAAATCAAAGTTGTATCCATTGAATCTTTAATATGGGACGAGATGAAACTATGTTTATTTCTGTTGTAAGCACTGAGCATCGGTCATATTGAGGGGGCTGGAATAACATTAGCACTTTCTTCGAGTGTTCTGCATACCACATTATATATTGATAGCAAAATCAAGAATCTTCATGAATGCAGTTTTTCTTGCTCATAGGACAATGAAAACTCTGAAGTTAAGCAGCTTATTCCACTCAAGAACTTTTTCCTCTCTTTCTTTCCTATTTTGCAAATCGTCTGTTACTGATTTTTTGTTTTCATTGTTCTTTTGTTCTTTCTTGTTTTGGAGCACTATTGCGTATGAGTTCTTTTGTTCTGTTTTCATTTATTTATAGTTTTGTTGTTCTCTAGTCAGTAGTCAGGTGTAGTTCTAGGTTGCAGCAGAAAACTGGTGGATTAAAGTCATTTTATGCAAGAGGCTTGAAAGTCATCTTTATAGTTTTGCTGCATTGTTGTTGCTGTTTTTGCTGCAGTTTTGCTGCATGTTCATTAATTAATATATGAGGAAAATAGGACCGTCTTATGCATAAATAGGTGTATATTTTAAATTGTATATTTTTTTCTCAAAAACCAAACCGAAACCGTTTGAAACCGCACCGAACCGAACCGAACCGAACGGTTTGGTTTCATTTCGGTTTTGGCTTCAAAACCGCACTGAACCGCACCGCAAAAAGTTTCGATTTCAGTTGCGGTTTCACTTGAAACCGCACCATACCCACCCCTAGTTACTTCCACCCTAGGTTTTGGCGTTAGCAATCACAAAATTATATTTACCAAAATTAGTGCTTTGGTCGGGGGAATATGAGGCCATCTCCAACCGATCCAGCCAAAGGGCCGAAAATAGTTCGAAATGACACGAAAATCGTCTCCAACCGAGGGCTAGACCAAAGGGCTCGTGGGCTCCACGAGGCCACAAAAGTATAATTGAGCCAACCGGTTGGCCCAAACCAGCCAGCAAGCTAGCCTCGGCTAGTTCAGGTTTTTGAATTCCAACGGCTAGTTGTTGACATCAGCTAACCGTTATATTTGATTTTTTTTTTTTTTTAAACTTTTTTTTTTACAAATTAAAAAAAAAAATTAATTCTATTTTTTTCCTATAACTTCCTAAGCCATTAAATAACATTAAGTAACATGAAACAACATTAAACAATATTGAACAACATTAAGTAACATTAAACAACATAAAAATTATACAACATAAAAAAAAACATTTAACAACATGAAACTTAAATAACATTTTTAAAAACATTTAACAACATAAAACTTAAACGCCTACTCCATGCTTTTTTTTGGTCCAAAAATGTGCAACAAGATCATGTTGTAGGTACTTATTTATGGCACGGGAACGTATCATCCTATGACGCATCATGTACTCATTTAAAAAAATATTACCAATTATTGGATTCAAAGGCAAATTAGGCCTGTCATATATTTTTGCACGAGCCCTTCTTAACCTATTTGGATCCTTTTGATCGTCATCAAACTCTCCATCAATATACCCATCTTACTCATCCTCCACAATCATGTTGTATAATATGATGCAAGACATCATGATGGAGTCCAAATTTTCTCGACTCAACCCTCTTGCCGGTTCCTTAATGATCTTCCACTGTGCTTGTAGAATACCAAAAGCTCTCTCAACATCTTTCCGGTATGCCTCTTGGTGTAAGGTAAACCACTTTTCGACGTCATTCGTAGGGTTTGCAATTGTTTGGACAAGTGTCACCCACTTTAGGTAGATGTCATCTGCCAAGTAATACCCCATGTTAGAAAGAATAAAAAATTAATTAATTTCTAGATGAAGGTTTTTCGGATAATTTCATCGTGAATTTTATTCTTGAAATGTTTAAATGCATGAGTGAATCACTTTGAATCTGGTAGCCTAAGTGCATCACTTTGAATCTGGTAGTCTATCATCATGAAATCTTTATTCAGAAACTGACAATAGTATACCGGGCGGAGTGAGCGAATGAACCATTTAACTTCTTTACTTATATATCCACATGGCACCGTGTTATCGTTGTGATGGGTCCTAATTATGTACCAAATAAATGCGTTGATCTTCTTCAGAGTCTTCTATATCTGTTCTATGTTGGGAAAAACTCTACCATCAAGAGCGTTGTTGTTTTCAGAGCGACAACGATGTCCAGAAGTTGGGTGCTTCCACCCTGGGTTTTGGTGTTAGCAATCACAAAATTATCTTTACCGAATCTAGTGATTTGGTCGTGGGAATATGAGTTTAGCTATTAACGAAAGCATCAATCGTTTGCAAAAACACTCACCCACCGCTGCAGACGAAGGAACTACGCAAGTTTGGTTACCTATAAGAAAATAAAAAACTGTGAATCGTGTAGTACCGATTAAATGCTTTTCAACAATCAAGTTAGTAAGTAATATTAAGACTCAACCAGTGGGCAAGAGAATAGGAAAATGTATGCACGAGTGAACTGTGTTACCATAGTTATGCCCTAGATGAGGTACTTATACTAGTCTGGAGAGAGATCTTTTAGATATATGGAACCATTATTAAATTCGTAGGAGTATGATTACTTTGGCACACTTCAATCCCTAGATTGTAGGAATCTTCAAGAATATAGGAAACGTGTATGATCTCCAATCATATCAGTTATATGTGCCTTGAGGAACAAGAATGGCCAATCTCAACGAGGCCAACGACTCAACGTAATAATAAGGTTAGCAGTTCACTCTGATCTATCAGGACAATAAAGTTAGCAGTTCAAGTGGAACCCTACAATATGTTGGCACTTGTGGAGCCAAAAATAATCCAAAAAATTATGGAGGTAACACGTGGACTTTTGGGGAAAAATGACAAGATTACCCTCGAGGCATACCGGGATTCACTACGCACATGCAACGAACAATAATGGCTCAATCAAGGAAAAATCAAAGGTGATCAATATGGTATTTATTCAAATCCCTCTCATCACTCCTCATCAATCCCTTATTGATTTCATTCAAAAGGTAACTCCCAAAACTTCCTATTTAATTTCGGAATAATTGTCATGTTAATTGTAAGATATTATTTCACATTGTGAAGTCTAGTTTTATTGTTTGGCTTCCCTTGTCAAATGTTGTAAATTGTACTACACATGCTCTAGTTATATTTAGGGTTTAATTGCTTCTCTAGGATCTTGCTGCTGTAAATATCATCTCCATAGCTTAATTTATCTACATCAAAGGTTTGTTCATACATACGCATTTCATGTAATTATTTCCAGTTCATTCTGTCCAGTGGCTTTGTCTAGTCAAAACTTCTTGATGCTTTCACGCGAGCTGGGCACACACTTTAAGACAACTCGCATGGGCTTTCTGACAGCCTTTTTCCCCGATAGTGTTTTTCAACCTAGATATTTTCTTATTGCTTTTGCACATGACACGTATCATTTTCATCCTCTTTCTTGTCTAAAACAAAGCCTACTATAAAAGCTTCATCTAGGGTTTCATTTTCTCTTGGCTAGGAGATTGATATTTTCTGAGAAAGATTATTTCAACAGGAGCTGCTCATTTGTTCTTACTTGAAAACCCTAGCTACAAACTGACATTCATGCACTAAATACCCAAATTATTGCATTTTAGGGCTACATTGTTTTTGTGATTTTGATCCTTGTTTTAGGTCAAGCTTCTTCAGTTTTAATTCTTTGAGCCGACCTCTTTTTGGATTCACGTCAGTTTCATCTTTCAAGTATTTGACTGGTGAAACTGACTAGACGATCAAATACAAATTTGCATCAACTTCATCATAACATCATTTGCATAAGTTGATTGGATCTCGGTGCCACAAAGTGAAGAGCTCAGGATGAGCTGCCACTTCGTGAAGACCGAAGGAGTTCACCTTGTGAAAGGCAAGGTTGCACAAAGGTGCAAGCTGCTCCATAGATTAGGATCTAGGAATTGAGCTTGTGTGGTTACTTTGTAAGAATCTTGATTTCACTAGTGGATTGGACTCAATGGAGAGTCCCCAGTTTTTTAACCCAGAGGTGGTTTTTTCCGGCCAAAAACATCCCGTGCAATTTATCGTTGTTCTAGTTTACTTATCTCACCATTTGCTTGTGTTATATGTTCATTATTATTTGCAAAGAGATAAGTCCATGCAACTAAGATTGACAGAGTTAAAATGTGAACTAAAATGGATCTTAGTTAATCTGGAACATTTTATTAAACTGAGCATAAACTTGACTACTTCTGCTGTGAGTAAACTAACATATTTGATCTTAGTTGATGAGTGTTGTTGACTAGTCAGACAAGCACGTATATATATTTTAAATTGCAAGTTATTCCACCTGGTACCAATTTCACACATAATATCTTTACAATTATTCAACAAATTACACCATATATGGCCGGCCACTCTCCACCAATAGGGTCAGCCACCCTCCTATAAATCCCTCACTTATCCTACTAAAATGCGAAGCTATTTGCTACCCACAAACTCCTAAATAATTTTTTTTTCTTCAGAATTCTAACTTTGGCATCGGAGATTCTTCGGCCAAAGCCCCCCTCCCCTATTCATTGTGGGTGTGTGAGGCTTTTGGCCTTAATCTTAGGTGTTATTATTTTGCAGGTGCATTTTCGTCAAAAGAGAAGATGATGGAAATTTGCATCCATAGTACTTTTCCATGAAATGGACTGTCCTATTCCATTATGGATACTATCATGCCTCCCAATTAAACTCCCAATTCTTTTATAACAAGAATTAAAGTTTTGATCTTCGAGTGACTTTACTTGTTCTTTTCTTTTTCTTTTTTCTGGTATAGGGAGTACCCAAAGTACCTATAAGGAAAAACTTTGTCGGAATTACTTGTGTCAAAAGGCGTTGTCGTTGAGCCCTGTTCAAATACAATGCTCAATAAAGGTGATTCAAACTGTATTAAGATCGGCTACATATGGCGGACTACGGACATTGGGACATGAGTATGTTGCATGATCGAAAATTTCAGTGCACCATCCAGCTTCCGGCAGTCTGCTATGCATATGTGGATGAATTAGTTAGTTATAAGCAGTATGCCCGCCCCTTGGACTCAAATTCAAATCCCCTCCATCTAAATTATAGTAGTATTGTAGTTAGAATATCATCTTATTTATAAAAAAAAACAATTAATAAGTTTGCTTTGCTGCTTTCTGATTTGGCCCAATAAAAAAATGCATGTGTTTTTTTTTAAGCTCAAGAAAAATTAAGTAACATGTCCATTATTTTTCAGGCTTGTTTTTAGCTACGCCTTTTGAACTCGATTTTAATCACACTTTGCTCTCTGTAACTCAAAAGTCACAACTTTATATTCTGAAACTCAATGTTTGCTTCACTTTATCTCTGGAACTCAATTTTGATTTCATTTTGCCCCCTGAAACTTAAAAGTCGTCTCTATAAAACTCAAAATTCGTTTGACATTGCCTTATATCTATTAATTTCTTATATGGGTTCGATTTAGGTGTGCTTGGTTAATCAAATTTTTTTTTTCATCTCTTCAATTTCTTTTAAACTTTCTTTGATTGTTGAATGTTAACAGATTATAAAGATTTATAATCAAATTTATTGCACATGTAGTCTTATTAGGTGTTGGGTCCCACATGTGTTTTAGGAGGCGACTTATAAGTTTCAAGGAGAAGAGACAGTTCACAAGTCAAAATGGAAAGAATTTTGAGTTTCAGGGAGTTAGTGGTGACTTTTGAGTTACATGACTAGGTGTTTTAGACTCGTGACAAGGCTAGGTGTTTTGGACTCGTGAGGACGAGATGAAATTGGTTGTGGCTTCGATTTGGACAGTGTTAGTCGGGAGGACTGTGCACCATGTGTGCATAATGAGAAGGGGAGATAGAGTACGTGAGGGAGAAAGTGAGAGAATAGAGTGTAAAGTCTAGCCTTTTAGGTTTGGCTTTCCTTGTCAACATTGTAAGTGTACCAAATGCTCAATCTAGCTTTAGGCTTTTCTCTATTTATGGGTTGTGTCTGCTGGGAAGAAATGTTCAAAGATGTGGCACAACTCACTTCAAAAGGTTTGTTCATGCATGTGCATTTCACATTTACATTCATGCTTCATTCTATCTAGCTTAGTTGTCTAGTCAGGCTTGTGCGCGAATTTTTACCAAGCTAGGCACGCAAATTAAGACATACCCACATGGGCTTCTTGACATCTTTCTACCGATAGTCAGATCTCAACCCTTAATCTCTTCTAATCAGATTGTATGACGACATGTGTCCTTGGTAGGTGAAAAACAAACCAAGGCTTTTGGGGTTGAGATCCCCAACTAGGGTTTTTTTTTTTTTTTTTTTTTGGGTTTTTAGAATATATTTGCTAGAGAGAAGTTAGAGAGAGAAAGGTTAAGTCATTACCTTCCTTTTTGTTCTTCATTTATGAAACCCTAGTTGCAAAACCTTCTTTCATGCATTAAACACCCAATCATTGAAGAATAGGGTTGCATTGTCTTTGGTTTTGCATTAAATCTGTGGTCAAGTGCTTCTAGTTTCAAATCTTTAAAACTGACCTACTTTTGGATTCTCGTCAATTTCTTTCTTCAAATGTTTGACTGGAGAAACTGACTAGACGTCTAAATCCAGAACTGCATATCATTGTCACATCATCATATGCATAGTTCGTGAGCTAATCTCGATGCCACAAGGTGAAGAGCTCAGGAGAAGCTGCCACTTTGTGAAGACCGAAGGAATCCATCTTGTGTGAGGCAAGGTTGCACAAAGGTAAAGATGCTCCATATATAGTGTTCTAAGAATTGAGCTTTACGTGGTACTTTGTAAGAACCTTGTTTATACTAGTGGATTGGACTCAGTGGAGAATCCCCGGTTTTTTAACCCAGAGGTGGGTTTTTCCGGAAAAAACATCTTGTGTTCATAATTACTTATATTGTGTCACATATCTCACAAACATATACATGCTCCATATATAAATTGAATATCTAATAAGTACGTGCTCACAATCATGCTCACTTGACATGCTAATAACTTGGAACAAATTGAGAGCTTGCTGACTAGGATAACTATTGGTAACTGAAATTGTTCATTATCTTTGATTTATTGACTAACATATCTATCTTAGTCGACCAGCGAGCTTGACTAGTCAGTCCAGCAGATTATTATTTTTATATACAGGATATTCCGTCTAGTGCCAATTTCAATTGGTATCAAAGCTTTGCTTTAGATATACATAGAGTGATCTCTGGGATTTACTGGTATTTGGTGGAATCTCACCATGGACCATGATCGTGTTGGTACATCTTGTAATATTCCTCCATTTTCCCAACTCAATTTGCACATATTAGATATTGCACAACAACCAAACAAGCTTGGGACAAGCTCAGAATTCTTCATAAAGGAAATAAACAAGTATGGGATCTCAAACTTCAAATGACTCTTTCAAAGTTTGAGGACTTGAGGATGAAAGAATCTGAGACCTTCTCAGCTTTCTATGAAAAAGTTGAAATGTTAACTAATGAAGCATTAGGGTTGGGCAAGCCTAATGATGAAACTATCATTGTTCAAAAAATCTTCAGATCATTGCCTAAGAGATTCATGGCCAAGAAGGCTGCCATTCAAGAATTTCAAGATTTAAATGAGATCAAACTTGGAAAACTAGTGGGTAAGTTTATCACTTATGAAATGGAACTAAATATGGAGAAGGATCATGCCAAGAAAATGAGTGATGTTTCTCTTCATAGTGTTGAAAATGCAAAGATTGTCAATGTTTTGTGTGAGCAAGGCCAAGAATATGATGTTCCCTGGTTTATCAACCAGTTTAGAATATTTCTCAACAATAAAGGAATGGAGATCAAAAAGGTTGAAGAGTCATCTGAAAACTCAAAGTACCAATCTCATAAGTTCACCTTTGGTAGAAAACAAGGAAAGTTCACAAGTAGTAGGGCAAAATCCTCATCTGGAGAATCTGGTCTATGCTTTTCTTGTGGTGGTAGTGGACATCGTGTTGTTGTGTGTGCAAACAACAGGAAATCAAATCAGAAAAGGGACAAAGTAATGATTGTGGAGCCAAAAATAATCAAGAAAAATATAGAGGCGACACGTGGTCTTTTGGGTGAAAAAGACAAAATTACCCTTGAGGCATACCGAGACTCCCACACGCATACAACTAACAATAACGGCTCAATCGATGTCAAAGATGATCAAGGTATTCTTTTAAACCCTTTCATCATTCCTCATCAAATCTTCACCCACAAGGTAACTCCCAATTATTCTTTTCAGATTGGGATTAATTACCAAAATTAATTGATTAAGTTCCTAATTGATTGAAAGATATTATTTTGACATAATATCTTGCAATTAGAGCCAAGAAACCACCATAAGTGGCCAATCCCCATTTCTCCAAATAGGGTCGGCCACACCCCTATATATAGCCACTCATTTTCTCCAAAACCTAAGTCGAATTCCTTTCTAAAATTCTCCAAATTTCTCTAAACACTTTCTCCCTCAAATTCTAACTTTGGCATCTGAGGTTTTTCGGCCAAAGCCCCTCATCCCCCCAATTTATCGTGGGTGCATGAGGCTCTTGGCCTTGACCTTAGGTGTTAATTGTTTTGCAGGTGCATTTTCGTCCAAGAAGAATAAGGCGGAAATCTGTATCCACAAATTGGTGCTTTCATTGAGAGCTTGATTCACACGCTCGAAGAAGACTCTCGCATTTAACATTTCTAATTTTCTTCGTTGATTCGTAGATTTTCCCACACTTTTTTCCTACTCCTAGAATTTTTATATAAATTCTTTGAATAGCCCTGGGGAAGAAATACGATGACAAAAAAATTATGAAACAACAACGCGCTCCCTACAAATTTGGGTTTTCACCCACTCGACAGATCACGGAGCAACGACGACTGCCACTGCCATAGCCCAAAAAACCATGGGTTCAATTTTTTGCAGCCAAAACCCAGCCCATGCTGGTGTAACCCGCAGCCCAACAAGGTAGCCCACGGCTCAGCACATGGACTGAAGGCAGCGTGTAGCAGCAGGCATTTTAGGCCATTTCCATCTATGCAACTTTTGTTGCCCAAGCACAAGCTCATGACCATGAGGCCCACAGAGAATGATGCAACTCAAGCCGCGAGATTTAGTCAGAAGTAGGCCTTTATAACAGGAACAGATGCTGGCCTCAATTGGAGAAAAAGAAATGCAGGATCTAGGAGCCCAGTTTGAGGCCCAAGGCCCTGATCCCACTAGACAGCAGGCAAAAGCTTTTCCAATTGGCCCAGCCTTCCAAATCAGGAGCCCAAGCTCCAGGAGCAGCATGCTTCCCCACTCGCGAGCCCAGCAACGACTGCAGCAGCAGCCTAGCCGGTCAACCCGTGCTCCTGACCCGAATCCAAGCCTCTTTGCGCCTGGGTCAACCCATTTTTGGGTAATCCGAACCTATTTTATGTAGATTTGGCCTATTTTAGCTCAAACCTCATGCCTGGAGTCCATTGCACTTCTGATACACAAGCAGACACATACAATCCAAGCTCTTCCAACCTAAAGGGCGAACAACACTTGTTTCGACAAGTCATAGAGTTGACAAGCGCCCTCAAACAACAGACGACCTTGGTGAATTAACTATTGCAGTGCACCGAGATGCAATGTGCCCCAGACGAGGTGTCCCAAAGTAGGACAAAGGCAAACAACGAACCTTTTCAGCAACATCCCAACAAGCAGTACACCAGTCACGAACCGAACTTTCTGGTGATGTACACTTCCGACTGGGCCCCCGAGATAGCGTGTACTCTCGTCTTAGCGCGCAAAGAAGCGTGCACTCTCGGTTAGGCCTACGGACAAGCATACACTCACGGTTGGTGTCACACTCTGATAATCAACATGAGCAAATTTTCACGTGAAGTGTTCATTCGCGACTAGGCCCGCAAAGAGCATCCTCCACCTCACATTAGAGCCGACAGCATGACGGACAGAGAGAAGCAGTCACTCAATCCGACTCAAGTTCAACTAGCAACTTGCGAAGAACTCGCTCGCCTGCTAGGAACGTACCACACCCATAGCAGCCTAGACCAGTAGGTCACGACTGGGGACAGCCGAGAGCTCCGCTACCCCCAACAAAGGCAAATTCAGGAAGAAGTAAAAAGGCTCTTGACCAAGCGATTGAGCGATTTCCAATGCAATGAGGCACTACAACGGGACATGGCCAACATAAGCAAGTCACCTTTCACAGACGAGATCGGGTAGGCAGAGCCTCCATGCAAGTTCAACATGTCACATTTCATATCCTTCAAAGGGGATGAAGACCCGGATAGATACCTAAAGCACTATCGAGCAATGATCCTCTATCGAAACAATGATGCTCTCATGTGCAAGATATTCAACAGCACTCTACAAGGTGAGACGCAAGATTGGTTCCACACCATGCCGCCATAATCCATCCGGAGTTTCGACGAACTTTCTTTGGTTTTCACTAAAGAATATTCATCATATCGCTCGATCAAGAGGAAGTCCGACCACTTGTTCAACGTTAAGAATAACCCAAAGGAGTCGCTTCGTGACTATGTTAATAGGTTCAAAGCAGATAAGGCAAAGATAGTCAGATGTAACGACTCAATAGCTAGAGCAGTCTTCCAAAAAGGACTTCCAGCAGACCACATGCTATTCGAAAAATTGATCATGAAAGTTTATCTAACTCTGGAAGACTCTTTCACTCTGGCAAATAAGCATACACTTTGGGACTAGGCTTGCCGATCCAAATTTAATGACTTGAATGAGTACCTGACATCACTTTCCTGTTATCCAAACCGGAAGTAGGGAGGACTTATTCGCATGTTTGACGGTATCTGAAGCAGCAATAAGCTCTACCATTATACAACACGAGCTTGGGGGTAACTATCTGTATTCCACAGTTCAAAAGCTTTCCTCGATGTGGAAACCAGCTACTAGAAATTCAAAAGTTAACTTTGGCGACATTTGTTGCAACCCGGAAGCTCAAGTTATACCTTCAAATGCACGCATTAATCCTCATAACGCACTATTTCGCCCAATCCAAACGAGCGACAATAAAGACGCAGACACTGGCGGACGTAAAGTTTCTCAACGAACGCAGCAACTCAGCCCAAAAGGCGCACTAAGGGCAGACGAACACTAGAAAGACACACTCAAAAATAAGTTGTCTTCGTCGCTCCATAAGATTCTACACAGATGCAACATGTACCGACAGTTAAGCACCACCTCATGCTGCTCGTCATACGGCCTCAGTCGACCCTTGCTCCATAATTCAGCTCTAGAGGGGCCCAATACTGGCAGTTGAGCATCTCCTGATGCATGTAACATGGCCCCAGCTCCACAGTTCCCTATCTTACCTTCATGCCTAGCCTAGGCGACGCAACAAAGTAACCCAACGACGCCTCGAAGGCAACCAAGCACACCTTAGCCACGCCTGATTCACCAGATAGAGACTTCAGGCATTTGGACGTCGACTGCGCATCCAACTACAAGGGCTCGGGAGCAGGCGTTGTCCTTGTCACCCCAGATGATTCGATGCTCGAGCAGGCAGCCACTATAGGTTTCAAAGCATCTAACAATGAAGCAAAGTACGAAGCCTTACTAGTAGACCTCCGAATGGCAACAGACTTGACGGTGAAAAAGCTTGCAATTCATTCTGATTCCTAGCTAATCATCAGCCAGACTACTGGGGAATACACGGCGAAACATCCAAAGATGGCACAGTAACTAGAGAATGTACAAAAGCAACTTGAGGCGTTTTAGACTTACACCCTCACTCAAGTTTCGAGGGCAAACAATGTCTACTCGGACGTGCTAGTCAACCTAAGCTCCGCCCTCAGCCACCAACTCAAACAGTCAATTCTAGTGGAGTATCTAGATAAGCCAAACTTATAAACGGAGCCAGCAGCCGAGGTGTCACATGTTAGTACAACTCCAAACTAGCAAGATTTCATTATAGACATGTTAGTTCAACTCCAAACTAGCAAGATTTCATTATAGATTACCTGGTCAATGGCACACTCCCCATGAAAATATTGGAGTTTAAAAAGCTTCAAACAAAGGCAGCACGCTACTACATGTGGAACAACATTCTCGTCCGAAGATCTTACACTGGACCACATCTCTACTGCTTAGCGCCTCCCAACGACCTAAAGGTTCTAAGCTCAATCCACGAAGGCATTTGTGGAAATCACTCTTGAAGCTGATCCATAGCACAGAAAGCTCTAAACGTAGGCTATTACTGGCCTACTAGGCATCAATGCACTAAGGAGTTAGTACAAAAGTGTGACCGCTGTGTCACGCCCCGGACCCGGGGTTGGTGAAAAAAAATAACCCCGCACTCGGCCCGCGAGTAAAAGTAAAAATAAATAAAAGGAAATTGACACGGGTTGGAAAATGAACTCCTCTTGTTAAAATAACTCCAAAACCTTACAGGTTGTATAAAAGTAATAAATTAAAATCCTTAAACTTCTCCTCAATCACAACCTCAGCTCTTCTAACACCTGTCTTGCCAAACAACACATGTCTTGCCAAATAACTCATCTGTAAAATAATAGGTGAGGGGTGAGCAACAACCACTGTCACTCAGTGAGTAGAATATATAATATGCCAGTCAAGCTTGCCATTTTAATCACACTATAAAATAGGATAATAATATCAAAACTTTAGCCACATAAATCCATATCACATCATCCCTTTACGTGTCCATTATATCCTTCATAAATTGTAACTCACCACGTGACTCCTAATGGCCACCTGCCCTAATGTCCCCGTGTGCAATTTACATTTATCTCTCGGATTAATGCAACACCAAAGTTCTCATGCTCCATGAACATCTCAAGTAATTTCTTATACAATATATATCCCATCATAAAACATTTACACAAAATCCAACATGCTTGACTTAAAATAGATAGAGATTTGAAATATAGAAAACCCACAATAGCTCGTGGTTTTCATTTATCAGAAAATAAGAATATTTTAAACACATTACATAAACCACTCGCCTCGATAATCCAAGCTTTGGCAAGACAACCCAAATAACAATCTCCACACAACAAACCCTAAACCCTATTTCTTTCTCTCTTTACCCTCACTCCCTTTCTCTACATTGAACCTTCGTTGCATGCTCTGCATGTTTCCTTGATATGCGAAAACAATGGAGCATGGCCTCCTATTTATATTAGAAATGAGGAGGTCAAGCTAACTTCTTATTGGTTGGCTTAGCGGCTAGAGATATAACAATTCAATTTACCTTCTCTTACAAGTTGCTGCGTGGTAATCTAAATAGGCAGTAGACTTAGACAAGTGGTTGGCCAATAACAGGTGGAAATAAAAGATAAGACACGTCCAACTAAGTAGCTTCATATAGTCACTGTGTAGAGTGCTCACTAAGCAAATATACAAGGAGATAGCTATAAACTATGGTGTGCCACGTTCGAATATAGCTTCCAACAGTAAGCAATCTAGCTAGACTAATGAAAAAACACCTTTTGTCCTCATTCTAACATTAAGGTTCCCCCTCCTGCTTGCATGATTTGTAAATGACAACTCCTACTAATAAAAACATGAATTACAAGACACTTGTCCTATAAATGCAAACTAATGACACCTTCACCTTAATCCTTCCAACTCAAAACCTAGTCATGGTAATGGCGAGGTGTGAATATGCATAGCTACATGAATCATACGTGATGCGCTATGTAGAAACTTATCTAAGCTTCATTCTAACTATATAAAAAATAATAATAATAACCACAAATACAACTAAAAATACGGGACCTTACACGCTGCCAACGCTACAAGCCGGTACTAGCACTACTTGCCAGCAAACTACACCCGCAGACAAGTCCTTGGTTGTTCATGCAGTGGGCAATCGACTTGGTAGGGTCAATGCCACCTGCTACTGGGGCAGAGACATGATGATCGTGGCAACTGACTACTTCACTAAGTAGGTGGAAGCATAGCCCACAACAACCACAACTTAGACGGACATAGAGTGCTTTATATGGAGGAACATCGTTTGTCGATTTGGCATCCCTCAATCCTTCATCACAGACAACAGCCCGCAAATTCGTAGTCAAAGATTTGGCGAAGTTCTTCTAGAAATATGACATCAAGCAGCATATGCCTACACCTAAGTACCCCTAAGGAAATGGACAGGCCGAACCATCCAACAAGACGATTCTAGATTGCCTCAAGAAATCCCTTTTCGACAAGAAAGGAAAATGGCCAGATGAACTTTCCGAATGTCTATGGGCATATCGCACAACCAAACGACGATCACCCGGTGATACTCTTTTCTGTTTGGCATTTGGTTCAAAAGCAATCATTCATCCCAATGTCAGCATGCCAAGTATCAGCACTCTACTGCCAAGCATCGAACAAAACAGAAAGGAGATGGCCACAAACTTAGATCTGGCAGAGGAGAAACTCGAAAAGGTCATCACCCACATCGCATTTTACCAGCAGCAGCTCCTCTCCAGCTATTACAAAAGGGCCAAGATCCACCAATTCCTACCTAGAGATCTAGTCCTAACAAAAGCCTTCATCACTGCCCGCAGATAATGCTCTAAAAAGATGGATCCTATATGGGAAGGTCCGTACAAGATCAGCAGAGTAGGTGGCAATGGTAATTACACCATCGGCACCCTGAACGACCAAGAGATCAAAAAGCAGTGGAACGCATACAATCTGAAGAAGTACCATGTGTGACCTCCCGCTACATCAAAGCCTGAAGACTCAAGCAACTCGACGGGTAACACCTCGCAAGCCGAGGACTATCCAGTTGTTATGCAGTTCTTACCTTACATCTAAGTTTTTGTTCGTTTCATTTATTTTTCAATGAGGAATTCATAATTAATATATAACTTGGCTCAGTTGCATGCTTACAACAACTAATCACTCCTGCACTTCAAAAGAAGATGCATCTTTCTTAGGGACTTATCGCAGAAATTACACCCCATTGGGGACCAACCATGTTCTCCAATGCGAGAGGATAAACTAATTACTCTCCAGTGCGAGAGGATAAACCAATTCCCCGACACCCACATGGGTTTGCTCTCCAATGCAGGAGGATAAACTTTACACTTCGAATATCCATACGTGGATGAGTTGGGCTGCCGTGCTGTAACTAGGTGCACGATGGCTTACACCAGGATTCCTAGAAGTAGCCACAATGATCTTTTTCAAGGTTAGCTAACGGAAGGATTTTGGGTCTTTTGGCCTAATCCATGGGAAATCATGCCTTAGAGACAGATGGGGCATATTACGCAGTACGCCCTATGGGCGGCTGCCTTGGAACCCTAAAGTTGCTACTGTGTGCACTAATGTAGCCTACAGTTTCCAAATGACTGCCTACGACTTGCCCTTCAAGCAGTAAGCCACGCTAAACTTATACAACCGCACATTTTTGTGAAAGGTTAAACAAGTTTGCGTGCATATACGAAGCTTTATCCACTGCCGACATGCTACGCAGTCGATAAGCTTCACCTCTGCCAAGCGCGAAATGATCATTTAGATCTACACTAATTCCTAAAGTGTTGTGATACTTGCTACACAACCCACGAAATTTGTTACATAAAGAGCAAAGAGTTTTCTCGAACCTTTGCTTACGAAATTCGATACAACCACGTACTTTTGATACAAAAGGTTAGCGAATTTCATAACCTAAAAATCTTTAGTATGTTGTGATGCAGGCCACACAACTCAAAGGATTGAAGAAAGCCAAGGTTAACAACCAAGTGGTCACGCGGACTCGTCTGCTTCTGTAAGTAAGGCATCCGGCTGTCGACCCTATGGCTAACAACTTTGCAAAAGTTCTACACCAACATATATGGCTGCATAGGCTATGCAGGCATGTCTGCTTATAGAAAAACAGCACGTCTACCGCTAGCCTAAAAGTCAAAGGTTGGGCGTGAACAAAAGAAACGAAGATAAAGAAAAGCGAAGGAAGAAAGTTTATTAAATTTTCTAGAAAAAAATATAAACGACTAGCAAAGGCCGAATGAGTTCAAGCAAACTAACAAGGAAAACAAAGAAAATCCTAAAGGCTACTCGGTCGGCACACCTTTAGCAGCCGTGACGCTCTCAGCAACGGCATCATCTAGCGCTTCATCCTCGGCTGCCCCAACCTGGGTACTAATTTCTCCGACTACTTCACCAATGGAAGCCTCAAAAGTAAAGGCAAGCAAGTCTTCTGGAGAAATAGAGAAGGTCTCGAAGTCTTTCCCAGCAAACTCAAAGTCAGACGGTCTAACAAACAGATGATCTACATAACCCAGCTTCTAGAAATCAGCCTGAATCTGAACGAGCAAATCCTCGAACCCAGCTTTCTCACCTTCAGCTACTCGTTCTCCTCGAGCAGACCAACACAAACGCGTTGCAGCTCATCCACTTCCTTCTTCAGACTTTTATTGATCTTCAGTGCACCTTGGAATTCCAACACTCAGGGCTCAAGCATATCGACAATTTTCTTGAAGTGGATCACTTAATTATAAGCAACAATCAACTCTTCATCCTTTGCTTAAGCATTAAAATGAAGCTTAGAAATGGCACACTCAAGATCTTGAATATGAGGTATGTAATAGAGAAATGGCACACTCTTCATCATTCGCGTCAAGCCTAGTCTTCAAGTCAACGATCTTCTGGCAAGCGGTCTCAAGCTGTAGAGAAGTGGGGGTAGAGATATTGGACCCTTTCAAAGCGACGAGCTTAGACTCCAACTTTCTGATATTCTCGGCAGAAGAATAAACTTCAGCTGCCATAGTTTTTCCATCTCCTTATCTACCTTGGTATCCTCTTGGTTAATGTGCATAGACTCGGCTGCCAGAATCGCCGTTTTCTGCATCATAGAAAGCAAAGCAGTCCTATATTGGGTTGTATGATTCCCAAAGGAACTTGGGAAAATAACCCCTCTGACGCCATCAACAAGTTTGGCACACACGTCCATATCTTCAAGTATATCAGGCTTCAAAAGTGCACAAATCTCAGTAGCCTCCCCATAAACAAGCTTGGTGGATTTCTCACAATTGCCCATGTGAGCAGTCTTTTTTTTCTCAGCAGACGAATCAGTCTCAGCAGTAAAGGGAGTGGGCTTTGACGCCACCTTAGCAGCAGAGTCTACCTTGTTGCTCTTCATAGTGGCAAGCTTCTCCAAAGTTGAACTGGACTTAGCTCCCAACGGACATCTAAGTAAAGACTTTGACACTAGGGGCATGACAAAACCTATACAATGAGCAATCCTATCAACAATCGTACTAGCCATTTTCGGCATGGCAGACGTACAGGCTCAAATCTAACAGCCTCATTTTTTATTCCAATAGAAAAAAGTCAAGTTAAACATAGGCCTTTCCACAGCAGGCAGACCTTCACGAGCAGAGGAGGAAGTCTTCAATTTTTTCTCAACCGGCAACTCTTGAGCAGGCGGGGAAGACCTCTTATTTCCACCTTTATTCATAGTAGGCTCCACGACAGCGATTAGACGAGCCAATGTATCTGCCTTGATCTTCTTCATCTATTTTCTCAGGAACAGCCCATATTTCTCTTGGCAAAGATGACTCAGCAGTGGAGCTCAACCCATGTTAGCTTTTCCTTCATTTTTTCTCTCAAACCAGCAAGCAGGAGGCCTGTATGCCCAACATTTTAGTAGCCCATGAGGCCCTCGACCTCCTTATTTTTCTCAATCGCCGGCCTAGCCCTCATTAAGTCCAAGAGCCCAAATGACATGAGTCGTGCAGCTCGTCTAGCACCGCGCCCCAGCGCCTCAATCCACGGCCCTAGCCGCATAGCTACCCTTGGCTTTAGCCAAGCCAAGCAGCCCCAAGTAATGGTCATTGCCACAACACCTCATCGACCCATGCCGAGCCACACCAACCGACATACCACACCACCCCGACGGCTGCCCCGCGACAGCATTATCCAAGAAGAAGAAAAAGGAAAATTAATTTTTTTTCTTACCTTGATGCGGTGCGGAAAAGACAAAGAAAGCAGCGAAAGACGGTCATTTGCACGAGCAAGAGTAAAAGATTGGTAGGGAAGGGGGAACAAATATCCTTTAGCTTTCTCTCTTATACGGTAGAATAAATTGCTCTCTGAAGTTGATTTAATCATCTACTTAACGTAGACTTAAATAGACTTTGGAAGTGATTTATTTCCCTTACCTAGAATGATCTAATTTCCAATTAAAGAAGGAATCTACATCAAAATAGGAAACAATCCTATGTTTCTTAGAACAAGAAGATCTCTACACCTGCTGCCTTTTTTTGTGAGCAGCCCAACAGGTGTGGGCGCATTTGTGGAGCAAAAAATAATCAACAAAAATATGGAGGTGACACGTGGACTTTTGGGTGAAAAAGACAAAACTACCCTTAAGGCACACCGGGACTCCCGCACGCATGCAACGGACAATAACGGCTCAATCAAGGTCAAAGATGATCAAAATGGTATTTTTTAAACCCTTTCATCATTCCTCATCAAATCGTCACCCACAAGGTAACTCCCAATTATTCTTTTCGAATTGGGATTAATTACCAAAATTAATTGATTAATTTCCTAATTGATTGAAAGATATTATTTTGACATAATATCTTGCAATTAGAGCCAAGAAACCACCATAAGTGGCCGGTCCCCATTTCTCCATATAGGGCCGACCACACCCCTATATATAGCCACTCATTTTCTCCAAAACCTAAGTCGAATTCTCTTCTAAAATTCTCCAAATTTCTCTAAACACTTTCTCCCTCAAATTCTGACTTTGGCATCAAAGGTTCTTCGGCCAAAGCCCCCCCTCGGCAATTCATCGTGGGCGCATGAGGCTTTTGGCCTTGACCTTAGGTATTAATTGTTTTGCATGTACATTTTCGTCCAAGAAGAAGAATGCGGAAATTTGCATCTACAATGATGGCTGCTTTGAGTGAAGGTGAAAGTGAAGGGTCTGCACATTCTAATGAGTGGTTAGAAAATGAAGAAAAAAATGTTGCTTTTGTTGCTCAGATGGTGGAAGTGTCATTAAGTGATGATGATCTAGCACTGAATGACAATGAAGAGATAACTTATGATGAGTTGTGCACTAAGTATGATACTCTTTTTTATGAGACGTGTACTACAAATGTGGAGAAGATGGAGCTGTCCAAGAAAGTTGATGAGTTGCATAATGAAAACAAGTCTTTTTGTCTAGTCTGAACTGAACTAGATGGAAAGATTGATTATCTTGAGGCACATATCAAAAAACAGAATGAGAAGGATTCTCCTTGCAATGACAAAGTGAAAATAGATGATGTTATTGCTACTATTGAAGCTCAAGTTGAAAAATTACTTAAATCTCAAGAAAACTTGATGAATCAAATTCATGTGTTGAAAGCAAATAATGTTATGTATCATGAGGCTAATCGTAAATAACTACTTGAGTTGAATGAGGCAAATGACAAGGTTATTCGTCTTACCATTGGGGCTGACAAATTTGACAAGATGTTGAGTTTTGGGAAACCTCATGGTGACAAAAGTAGTCTTGGCTGCATGGAAAACGGATCAAGCCTAACAGGTACCAAATCAAGATTTGTGAGAATCTCCTCTTAGGGCACCTAAAGTCAATTCAAGCTCAAAATCTAGATTTATTCCCACATGTCATCACTGTCGTGAATCGGGTCACATTCGTCCTAAGTGTAGGAAACTTCACTATGGCAAGAATGACACATTGATGAATCAAGTGGACTGACTGGTCAATGAAGTCAACAGAATTGCTCAACTTGAGCAGTCATCCAATATGGAAAAAGGGAGGCCTCACTCCAAATGGATTCAATAAGTCTCCAACAGATGCTTAGTTGTACTCAATGCTCTCTCTGCCACTAAACCAAATGTATGGTATCTTGACAGTGGGTGCTCTCGTCACATGTATGGGGACAAATATGCTTTCTTATCTCTTTCACCTTTCACATGCGGTAGGGTTGTCTTTGGTAGTGGTGACAAATCCTAAATCACTAGAAAGGGTATTGTTAATATTCCTGGTCTACCTCAGCTCAAGAATCTTAGTTATGTGGCAGGTTTAAAGTCGAGTCTCATTAGCATTAGTCAATTGTGAGATGAAGTGGCATAGGAAGTTTGCTTCTCCAAGAAAGGTTGTCGAATTGTGGTCGAACATGGAAAGAATATTTTGGTCCTTCCTAGATATGGAGACAGTTTTTACATTCTTGATGCTTCAAAGGTTGGTGATTCTTCAAAGTGCAACAAACTTATTGATGATGTCAGTATGTTGTGGCACAGAAGACTTGGTCATGTCAACTTCAAGGATCTTCATAAATTATCGAATTGTGAGGCTGCAAGAGCTTACCTCATCTTTCAATCTCAGACTCATATGTTTGTGGATCTTGTCAACCGGTGAAGCAGACCAAAGTGGCTCACAAGAGAATAAATGGTATTGCTACCTCCAAACCACAAAAATGAGTGCATATGGATCTTGTTGATCCAATCCAAACTTTTTCTATTTGAGGGAAAAGGTATATTCTGGTAATTGTGGATAACTACTCTAGATATACTTAGGTGTGTTTCTTGAGGGAAAAATCTGACACGTTTCAACGGTTTCTCACCGTGTACAAAGTGATGCTAAATGAATCTCTGAGTGGTCGTCCCTCCCTTGTCAAAATAAGAATTGATCATAGAACTGAATTTAAGAATGCTTTTTTTGATGAATTATGTTCAACCAATGGGAACAAACATGAATATTCTTCTCTTATCACTGCTCAACAAAATAGGGTTGTTGAAAGGAAAAATCGTGTTCATATTGAGATGACTAGAGTGATGTTGAATAGCAAGAACCTAGCAAAACACTTTTGGGCTGAAGTTATGAATATTGTATGTTATATCTCTAATTGCGTTTTTCTCAGGCCGGGAATTGATGTGACTCCTTACGAACTATGGAGAGGTAAAAAGCCAATGCTCAAGTACTTCAGAATGTTAGGAAATGTTTGCCATATTTTGAGAGATCGAGAACAGCTTGCCAAGTTTGATACTAAGAGTAATGAAGGAATCTTCTTGGGGTATTCCAACAATAACAGGGCTTACAGGGTCTACAACATACGAACAAAAACCATCATGGAGTCCATAAATGTTAAAATTGATGACTCCATTATTCCTTCTGCTCCTAATGTTGAAAATGCTGATTTATTCTCTCTTCCATTGAAAGATAAAGGTGAAGCTTTGTTGAGTTAAGCGAGTTGTCAAAAAGTGACACAGAGAGTGAGTCAAGCACTGACCAAGATCCTCGTATTCTGTTCAAAGATAAGCCGAAATGGGCCAAAAGTCATCATGATGAGGAAATAGTAGGTCCTGTTGATGAAAGAGTTAGAACTCGTTGGCAAATTGCTGATGAAGTTGCCAATGTTTGTTATATGTCTCAAATTAAGCCTAAAAACATCAAGGATGCCTTAACTAATGATGAATGGATTTTGTCTATGCAGGAAAAACTGAATCAGTTTGAGAGGAATGAAGTTTGGTCCCTTGTTGATCGTCCATCAAACACTAATGTTATTGGCACAATATGGATTTACAAGAAAAAAATTGATGAGTCGGGAAATGTGATCAGAAATAAGGCCAGGCTTGTAGCTCAAGGATACTCTCAACTTGAAGGTGTTGATTTTGATGAAACCTTCACCCCAGTTGCTCGTCTGGAATCTGTCAAACTTCTTTGTACTGTTAAATACCATTTAAAGTTTAAGCATTTTTCAAATGGATGTCAAAACCGCATTCCTTTATGGATATCTTAATGAGGAAGTCTACGTCGAACAGCCTAAGGGCATTAAGGATCCTCACAAGCTAGATGGAGTATACAAACTGATAAAGGCTCTCTGCGGTCTTAAACAAGCTCATCGTGCTTGGTATGACAGATTATCTTCACATCTTCTTACTCATGGTTACACATGTGGCTCTGTTGACAATACACAATTTGTAAAGAATGTGAAGGCTCATGTTGTGATTGCTCAAGTGTATGTTGATGATATCATTGTTGGCTCCACTTTGATCTCTTGTGAAGCAATTCATTGACATGATGACCAGTGAGTTTGAAATAAGCCTTGTTGGTGAACAAAATTATTTTCTTGGACTTCAAGTCAAATAAGAAAAGGATGGCATTTTCATCTCTCAAGCCAAGTATGCAAGAATTTAGTGAAGAAATTTGGTCTTGAATGATCAAAAATTGCTAGATCACCAATGAGTACATGTGCAAAAGTTAACAAGGACTCAAGTGGCAAGGATGTTGACCAAACTTTGTATATGAGCATGATCGGAAGCCTACTCTATTTGACTGCAAGTAGATCAGATATTGCTTTTGCAGTTGGGGTGTGTGCTCGGTTTCAAAGTTGTCCTAAGGAGTCTCACATATTGGCAGTTAAGAGGATTATCAAATATGTGGGTGGAACTACTGATTTTGGGCTCCAATGTACACATTACACTAATACCAACTTGGTTGGATACAGTGATGTCGATTGGGTTGTGTACATTGATGATAAAAAAACACCTATGGGGAGCTTTCTACGTCGATAACAATCTAGTTGCTTGGCACAACAAGAAGCAAAACTATGTCTCCTTGTCCACAGCTGAGGCTGAATATGTTGTTGCTAGAAGTTGTTGCACTCAATTAATACGGATGAAGCAAATTCTCAGTTACTATGGTATCTCTCAATCCACCTTTCTTGTTTATTGTGACAATATGAGTGCTATTGATATTCCAAGAACCCTGTCCAACATTCAAGAACCAAGCATATTGATATAAGGCATCATTTCATTAGAGATCTCATGGAAGGTAAAATTCTTTCCTTAACCTTTATGCCAACTGAAAAATAGCTAGTGACATCTTCACTAAAGCCCTAGATAATCAAAGGTATAGAGATCTTCGACGGTCTATTGGTCTTTATGATATGAATTGAATAGGTTGTATAGCCTTACTTCCAAGAGTTGAATATTTTGTTTAGTTTATGTGCTTGTTTTCGTGTAGACAATTATCTCATCAAATAATCTCATTTTGCTCTATGTATACATCTATTATATGTCATACATTGGTAGTAATATGTGGATTAGCCTTGGATAATTTCTTTTCATTGTGATGTCAAAGGTTCTCCCAATTCTCTTAGATGGCCTCTGAAAAATCATTTTTCCAATCATCCAAATCAAATGGTGTCTTTGAATTTAATGTTGCTTTGGTCCTGATTGAGTGGTAGTGACTTTACTTACTCTATAATCTGGACCATGTAACAGTTCCCTTCTTTTTGTCCTCTCCCCAAAACAAAACAAAATTTCAAATGGGAGAGTGTTTTATGAAAGTGGTATCTTCAAAAGAAAGTATATATTATCAAATGGGAAAATCCCTTCTTTTAGCCTTCCATGCAATGTCATGAGTAGTGCCTCAAGATCCCCCTCTGTAGGTCATGTATGCAATACTCTCAAATATCAATGGTGATTCATCAAATTTTCACCTTCATTCAAATGACCTTGGCACTTCTCAAATTGGTGCCTCACTCAAAGTTCCTCACCAAAGTTGGCTTTTTCCTTCATGGCTTATGCCTTGCTTTCTGGCGAGTCTTGTTCATTGTCCATATTATGTAGGAAGTGATGTTTCTTAAAGTCAATGGATTATTAAAAGCTTGGTTAACTTTGGAAATGCTTGTGAAACTATGTGCTTGGTTCTAAGATTTCAAGATGCCTATCACCAATCATATTCCCTTACCTTGACACATCATAGTTGCATCATGAACAAGTGTTCATCTCTATATTACTATCTTTGTATGCCCTTGAAAAGTTGTCTCTTGAGCATTGCATTGCATATTTTTTTTCAAACAGTTGTCTTATCAATATCTCTTGGAAGCATCGATATTCAAACTACTTTTTCTTATCCCCTTCATGGCTTGTGCTTTAGTTATAGTTTATTGGTGCAAAGATTAAACTGTTATCTTGATCTCTACCTCTTAATGAGATGCCTTTGGTTGTTTGGGTACATTGGTCTTCACTTATGCTCAAATTTGTATGCTAATGGACATCTCCTCTTTCTGTTGAGTCTATGTCTCTCTTCAGATAATTGAAGTCATGTTTTAGGTTTATATGGGAGTATGTTTACATGAAGAACATCAATTTTGGGGGAGTTCAATCTCATTGTGTGCATCCTTTCTGGGGAGTTGGATTACGTAACTATGCTTACTTGTTGCTTCATTTTGCTTGGACATGCTCATATGATATCTTGCTAATTCCTTATCTGATGTGCTTTTGTTGTCCTTGCTTTGTATTTTGTTGCCGACCTTGAAAATTTGCATGCGTTCTTCATTCATTTCTTGAGTGTGGGTAAGTGAAATTAGCTTTAGGCTTGGGGTATTTTGTCAAGGAAAGTCAAAGGGGGAGATTGTGAAGTCTAGACTTTTAGGTTTGGATTTCCTTGTCAACATTGTAAGTGTACCACATGCTCAATCTAGCTTTAGGCTTTTCTCTATTTATGGGTTGTGTCTATTGGGAAGAAATGTTCAAAGATGTGGCACAACTCACTTCAAAAGGTTTGTTCATGCATGTGCATTTCACGTCTACATTCTTGCTTCATGTTGTCTAACTTAGTTGTTTAGTCAGGCTTGCGCGCGAATTTTCAGCAAGCTGGGCACCCAAATTGAGACCTACCCACATGGGCTTCATGACCGCTTTCTACCGATAATCAGATCTAAGTCCTTAATCTCCTCTGATCATATTGTATGATGACATGTGTCCTTGGTAGGTGAAAAACAAACCAAAGATTTTGGGGTTAAGATCCCCATCTAGGTTTTTTTTTTTTTTGGTGGTTTTCAGAATGTATTTGCCAAAGATAAGTTAGAGAAAGAAGGGTATTAAGTCCTTACCTTCCTCTTTGTTCTTCATTTATGAAACCCTAGTTCCAAAACTTTCTTTCATGCATTAAACACCCAATCAATGAATAATAGGGTTGCATTGTCTTTGGTTTTGCATTAAATCTATGGTCAAGTGTTTCTAGTTTCAAATCTTTAAAACTGACCCACTTTTGGATTCTCGTGAGTTTTTTTCTTCAACTGTTTGACTGGAGAAACTGACTAGACATCTGAATCCAAAACTGCATATCATTGTCACATCATTATATGCATAGTTTGTGAGCTGGTCTCGGTGCCATAAGGTGAAGAGCTAGGGAGGTGCTACCACTTCGTGAAGACCGAAGGAATCCATCATGTGTGAGGCAATGTTGCACAAAGGTAAAGCTGCTCCATAGATACGATTCTAGGAATTGAGCTTTACGTGGTACTTTGTAAGAACCTTGTTTATACTAATGGATTGGACTTAGTGGATTGTCCCCGGTTTTTTAACCTGGAGGTGGGTTTTTTTGGCCAAAAACATCTTGTGTTCATAATTACTTATGTGGTATCACATACCTCACAAACATATACATGCTCCATATATCACTTGAATATCTAATAAGTATGTGCTCACAATCATGCTCACTGACATGCTAATAACTTGGAACAAACTGAGAGCTTGATGACTAGGATAATTATTGGTAACTAAAATTGGTCAATTAATCTTTGATTTGTTGACTAACATATCTATCTTAGTCGACCAGTGGGCTTGACTAGTCAATCCAGCTGATTATTATTTTTATACAGAGAATATTCTGCCCAATACCAATTTCAGAGAGAGATGGAGGGATAGAGAGTAGATACAGATAGGGAAATCAGAAAATGGGAGAAAATAACACATTTATATACGAGGGCAATTAAGTCATTTTAAGATGTAGGAAAATCCTATTTCTATCCGATTGTTGTGCATGTCGTGTGCATATTTTAAATGTCCTATTTTTGTCTCAAGATTAAGAAATCGTCCTATTTCTAGGTATTTCCCAAGAAAAATAGAATTATCATGGGCATTAAAGTAATTTCACACAAAAAAAATTGTTTTTTCCCTAACCCCCATGTCATCAAAATACACCTTTAATTTTAAAAAAAAATAAAAAATAAAAATAAAAATCTGCCTCTTCCATGTCTTCTCTCTTCCTCTCTCTTTCATTTTCTTTAAGTTTTATTATTATTAAGGGGAGGGAGATGGTTAGAAATATTACAATATATAATTAGAATATCAAGTGGATAAATGTTTAATGATGAGGCAACAACAAAACATGTAAGACCATTTTGACAGCCTATGTGGTATTTTGACATCTTTCAAAATTTTGCTCTCCACTCAATATGTCAAATTAAATTATTATTTTATTACACTATTTTCTTTTCATTTTATTTTATTTTATTAAACTATTATTTTATGCCCCTTCTTTCTAGACTTCTTCTATCATCTTCTCTCTCTCTTTTCTAAATCTTTATGTACATGCTTCTCTTCTCCATCAACAACCTGTCACCCTCTACCATCACTCGAACTCACCTGAAATCCAAAAGCCACGTCCAATTTTTTTTTTTAACCCTTTAATTTCAATTTTTATAAAATCTGTTTGGATGCTGAGAAAGTGTGGGATTTTAAATTACCGACAGGGAAAGACGACGACTTCTCCCATTTCGATTTGAAGGTGTAGGAATTGTAGCCAAGGGATTGCAGTCCGTCGGCGACGATCTTCCTCAAATCGTAGCTGAGGCATTGCAGCGAGGATTCGAGAGCTCTTGTCTAAGCAACGGTGCGAAATGGAGTCTTACATTTGGGTTTTTGGTTAAAATCATGAGGTTGGTTTCTGGGTTTGGTTCTGAGAAAAGGGAAGAAGAATGACAAGTAGCACTTCTCAGGCTCTAGTGGGAGAGGAGAGTTGCAGATTTGATAAAAAAAATTAAATGAAATAACATTTAAAAATTAATTAGAAAAATATTTCAAGCTGCTTTCAAATTTGACAGCATGGGGGAGAATTGTTATTTCATGTCATGCCACATCAGATTTGGCTTCTCAGTTGGAAAACCTCGCTATTGTTTTTTCTTACCGTTATTACTGATTTAAACATTTTGACATATCCTTTGGTGATGCTCTAATGATACAAAATATATATTACATATAATCATTTATTAAACTTGAACATCAAATTAAGCGTGCTTATTCTCTACAAATTTGGGAAATTGGAGTTTTCCACCAAGTTGCATGGCAGACAAATAAGTCAGCCCACCATTACAGAACAAACCAAATCTGAAATATCTCTTAATTATTCTTCACAACATTTATCTAAATCTCAAATGCATAAATCATTGATTTTATTCTTCAAATAAGAATAAAATCAATATTTAATAAAGAAAAACAGAAAGAGAAAACAAGTGTAACGCCTAATCACCTCCACAACCCCCGCAACCTCCGCCAGTACAACCCCCACAAGCACCACCGTCATTACCACCACAAGCACTACCTCCACTGTCCCCATCAATATCATTAGTTACGGCAGCCGCGACAGCAGCAGTAGCAAAAGCTGCACCAGCTCCAACCAAGATCACCATCCCACCATCTTTTGTTCCATTTCTAGTAATATTATTTCTTTGATGATTTGTACCTGCACCTCTTTCAACATCGCAGTAAGCTTGTTGAGCTGCCGGAGGAGGCATTACACTCTGCAACATGGTGGATCGTCCGGTTTGCTTCTTGTTGCCTCCGATGCAATGACCCCACAGATATATAACAGCGACAACGGCAATGACGGAGCCGCAGGCCATGAGTGTAATACTTATAGCATCTGCCTTCATGATGATTTCTTACATATCGAACAAGGGCGAGCATACATAGCACTCTTTATATCTCATGATTTCAGCGTTTTTGTGCGGAAGTTTTACAAGTTGTCATTCTTTAATTAGGTCACCTGTTTTTTTTTTTATCCTTTATTTGTTCCAGGAAGGAGATGTTAAGACTAGAGTCAAACATCGACAATGCATGGTGAGATTAAATGTTCAACTATAGACTAAGACAAGGTTCTAAAGAGGCTAAGTGCTAGTCGGACGGCGGGTAGGGTCTAACGCCTAGGCATCTAGTCGGGATCTAGGCGGTGCCAACTGTTTTTTTAAATTAAATTTATCATATAACTTATAAATAAATGTCTATGTATACTTATAAAATATACATAATTATATTGCGATACATAAATTGCAAAAATAGGATGATATATAAATTATAAAGTACTAGAACATATTGAAAACATTGGGAACACACATATAATTAGTGTTCATCAAAGTAATAAACAAGTCTCTTACAAATTTAGTGCATAAATTTGATGTGACTTTATTCTTAAGCAGTGTTCTAAAAAGCAGCCTAGGCGGCCGCCTAGGCGCTGAGCGGTGGTTGTTTGATACGGTTTAGAGCAAATCGTTTACAAAATCGGTGAGGAGCTAGGCGGCCAACTAGGCACTCTAGGCGGTCTAAGCGGCGGTAGGCGGCATGTCTAGGCGGATTGATACTAGTCATCTTCCATCGCCAGCGCCTCTGCAACTCTGGTCTTCTGTTCCATGCTCTCTCGTCTTAGGCAGACTCGCATCTACAAATCAACTCTCTGGATGCTAGACTCGACAAAGAAGGGAACTTACAGAGAAAAATATAAGAAGTATATGTGAGTGATGAGGAAGATAAAATGGAAAACAACCCAGATTGAAGAAGAAGAAGAAGAAGAAGAAGAAGAAGAAGAAGAAGAAGAAGAAGAAGAAGAAGAAGAAGATGTGGGAAGAGGACGAAAACCATGGATGCTGATGGTTTTCATTATGAAAACCACCCAAGGGGTTGATGTGAAAGACTAGGTGAGGTGGACGGCTGATGGTCTTAACTTACTTTTAATAATGAAAACCACCCATGGGCTTTTTATATTTTTAAAAGTTTGGATATATATTTTATATATAAGTGTTATATAAATTATAAATTATTTAGATAATATTTTGTTTTTTTTTTCTAGGCAAGCATATTATATTTGTACATAAAGCATTCACATATGTATGTTCTTCTATAAGAAATAACATATTAGTCAATAATTATTTACATTTGATATAGTAAATTTAATTAATTCATAAAATATATAAGAAATTTACCTAAATCCGCCTAGGCGTCCGCCTAGACCCCGCCTAGCCGCCTAGGCACTAGGCCCCATCCCGCCGCCCGACTAGTGCCTAGTGTTTTTTAGAACCTTGTTCTTAAGATAAATAATAATTGGAGATACAAGACCTCACATTAATTTGTACACTTGATTGGATTTTGGAGATATAATTAAGCTCAAAGTTTTATACGATAATAATGTTACTTGTACATTTTTTTACTAATAACATGGTTAATAGCCTTTTTGATAAAGATGAACTCAACTTACATATGTGAAATTCACTTGTATTAGAGAATTGGACGTCGATGTGGTCCATCCAAATACTCATCTAGACCAAGAGGAGGGTGAGTGGGGTCGAAATGGGCTTGGATGGATGCTTTTGTGTGTTGAAACTTGAACTTAATATTCCTTCATTCTTTAATGGATCTAATTATGCGGCATGGAGTGAAAATTTCAAATCTTTCTGGAAGCTCAAGACCTTATTGTTGTTGACTATCTTACCTTGGAATGGAAAGCGCCGTCAAGAAATGTAAATGGTTAATCTGTTGTGAAATCTAAAGAAGAATGGTCTCCTAGTGAAGTCTCTTCAACCATGGCAAACAGAAAAGTAAGAAATTCCATTGTCACTGCCATTTCTCCAACTCAATTTGCACATATTAGATATTGCACAATGGTCAAACAAGCTTAGGACAAGCTCAGAATTCTTCATGAAGGAGATAAACAAGTATGGGATCTCAAACTTCAAATGACTCTTTCAAAGTTTAAGGACTTGAGGATGAAAGAATCTGAGACCTTCTCAGCTGTCTATCAAAAAGTTGAAATGTTAACTAATGAAGCATTAGGGTTGGGCAAGCCTATTGATGAAACTACCATTGTTCAAAAAATCTTGAGATCATTGCCTAAGAGATTCATGGCCAAGAAGGCTACCATTCAAGAATTTCAAGATTTAAATGAGATCAAACTTTGAAAACTGGTGGGTAAGCTTATCACTTATGAAATGGAGCTGGATATGGAGAAGGATAATGCCAAGAAAAGGAGTGATGTTTCTCTTCACAGTGTTGAAAATGCAAAGATTGTCAATGTTCCGTGTAAGCAAGCCCAAGAAGATGATGTTGCATTGTTTATCAACCAATTCAGAAGATTTCTCAACAATAAAGGAATGAAGATCAAAAAGGTCGAAGAGTCCTCTGAAAACTCAAATTACCATGCTCGTGGAAAGTTCACCTTTCGTAGAAAACAAGGAAAGTTCACAAGTAGTAGGGCAAAATCCTCATCTGGAGAATTTGGTGTATGTTTTTCTTGTGGTGGTAGTGGACATCGTGCTACTATGTGTGCAAACAACAAGGAATCAAATCAGAAAAGGGACAAAGTAATGATGGCTACTTAGAGTGAAGGTGAAAGTGAAGGGTCTGTGCATTCTGATGAGTGGTCAGAAAATGAAGAAAAAATGTTGCTTTTGTTGCTCCAATGGTGGAAGTGTCCTTAAGTGATGATGATCTAGCACTAAATGACAATGAAGAGATGACTTATGATGAGTTGTGCATCAAGTATGATACTCTTTTTTATAAGACGTGTACTACAAAAGTGGAGAAGATTGAGCTATCCAAGAAAGTTGATGAGTTGCAAAATGAAAACAAGTCTCTCCGTCTAGTCAGAACTGAACTGGATGAAAAGATTGATTATCTTGAGGCACGTATCAAAGAACAGAATGAGAAGGATTCTCCTTGCGATGACAAAGTGAAAAGAGATGATGCTATTGCTGCTCTTGAAGCTCAAGTTGAAAAATTACTTAAATCACAAGAAAACTTGATAAATCAAATTCATGTGTTGAAAGCAAATAATGTTACGTATCATGAGGCTAATCGTAAACAACTACTTGAGTTGAATAAGGCAAATGACAAGGTTATTCGTCTTACCATTGGAGCTGAAAAAATGGACAAGATAATGAGTCTTGGGAAACCTTATGGTGACAAAAGTGGTCTTGGCTATGTGGAAAACGAATCACGCTCAATAGGTACCAAATCAAGATTTGTGATAGAATCTCCTCATGTGGCACCTAAAGTCAATTCAAGCTCAAAATCTAAATTTATTCCCACATGTCATCATTGTGGTGAATCGGGCCACATTCGCCCTAAGTGTAGGAAACTTCACTCTGGTAAGAATGACACGTTGAAGAATCAAGTGGACCAACTGGTCAATGAAGTCAACAGAATTGCTCAACTTGTGCAATCATCCAATATGGAAAAAGGAATACCCCGCTCCAAATGGATTCAGAAAGTCTCCAACAGATGCATAGTTGTACTTAATGCTCTCTCTGCCATTAAACCAAATGTATGGTATCTTGACAGTGGGTGCTCTCATCACATATCTGGGGACAAAGATGCTTTCCTATTTCTTTCACATTTCAAAGGCGGTGGGGTTGTCTTTGATAGTGGTGATAAACCCCAAATCATTGGAAAAGGTATTGTTAATATTCATGGTCTTTCTCACATCAAGAATGTTAGTTATGTGGAAGGTCTGAAGTTGAGTTTCATTAGCATTAGCCAGTTGTGCGATGAAGTGGCAGATGAAGTTTGCTTCTCCAAGAAAGGTTGTCGAATTGTGGATGAACATGGAAAGAATATTGTAGTCCTTCCTAGATCTGGAGACAATTGTTACATTCTTGATGCTTCAAAGGTTGATGATTTTTCAAAGTGCAACAAAGTTATTGATGATGTTAGTGTGTTGTGGCACAGAAGATTTGGTCATGTCAACTTCAAAGATCCCCATAAATTATCAGATTGTGAGGCTAATAGAGGCTTGCCTCATCTTTCAATCTTAGACTCCTATGTTTGTGGATCTTGTCAACTGGGGAAGTAGACCAAAGTGGCTCACAAGAGATTGAATGATATTGCTACCTCCAAACCTCTACAATTAGTGCATATGGATCTTGTTGGTCCAATCCAAACTTTGTCTATTGGAGGGAAAAGGTATATTCTGGTAATTATGGATGACTACTCTAGATATACTTGGGTGTGTTTCTTGAGGGAAAATCTAACACGTTTCAACAGTTTCTCACCGTGTACAAAGTGATGCTAGATGAATCTCTGACTGGTCGTCCCTCCCTTGTTAGAATCAGAACTGATCATGGAACTAAATTTGAGAATGCTCATTTTGATAAATTATGTTCAACCAATGGGAACAAACATGAATATTCTGCTCCTATCACTTCTCAACAAAATAAGGTTGTTGAAAAGAAAAATCGTGTTTTGATTGAGATTACTAGAGTGATGTTGAATAGCAAGAACATAGCAAAACACTTTTGGGCTGAAACTATGAATAGTGCATGTTATATCTCTAATCGCGTTTTTCTCAGGTCAGGCACTGATGTGATTCCTTATGAACTATGGAGAAGTAAAAAGCCAATGCTCAAGTACTTCATAGTGTTTTGAAGTGCTTGCTATATTATGAGAGATCGAGAACACCTTGCCAAGTTTGATACTAAGAGCGATGAAGGAATCTTCTTAGGGTATTCCAACAACAGCTAGGCCTACAGGGTCTACAACCTACAAACAAAAACCATCATAGAGTCCATAAATGTTAAAATTGATGACTCCATTATTCCACCTACTCCTAATGTTGAAAATGCTGATTTATTATCTTCTCCGTTAAAGGATAAAGGTGAAGCTTTTGTTGAGTTAAGCGAGTTGTCAAAAAGTGACACAGAGATTGAGTCAAGCACTGAACAAGATCCTCGTATTATGTTCAAGGATAAGCCGAAGTAGGCCATAAGTCATCATGATGAGGAAATAGTGTGTCCTGTTGATAAATGAGTTAGAACTCATAGGCAAATTGCTGATGAAGTTGCCAATGTTTGTTATGTGTCTCAAATTAAGCCCAAAAATGTCAAAGATGCCTTAACTGATAAGGAAAGGATTTTGTCTATGCAAGAAAAACTAAATGAGTTTGAGAGGAATAAAGCCTAGTCCTTTGTTGATCGTCCATCAAACACTAATGTTATTGGCACAAAATGGATTTACAAGAACAAATCTGATGAGTCGGGAAATGTGATCAAAAATAAGGCCAGGCTTGTAGCTCAAGGATACTCTCAACTTGAAGGTGTTTATTTTGATGAAACCTTCGCCCATGTTGCTCGTTTGGAATCTGTCAGACTTCTTTGTGTTGTTACATACCATTTAAAGTTTAAGCATTTTTCAAATGGATGTCAAAACCGCATTCCTTTATGGATATCTTAATGAAGAAGTCTATGTGGAATAGCCTAAGGGCTTGGAGGATCCTCATAAACCAGATGGAGTATACAAACTGAGAAAGTCTCTATACGGTCTTAAACAAGCTATTTATGCTTGGTATGACAGATTATCTTCACATCTTCTTACTCATGGTTACACACGTGGCTCTGTTGACAATACACTGTTTGTAAAGAATGTGAAGGCTCATGTTGTGATTGCTCAAGTGTATGTTGATGATATCGTTGTTGGTTCCACTTCTGATTATCTTGTGAAGCAGTTCATTGACATGATGACCAGTGAGTTTGAAATAAGCCTTGTTCGTGGACTAAACTATTTTCTTGGACTTCAAGTCAAACAAGAAAAGGGTGAAGAAATTTGGTCTTGAATGATCAAAAGCTGCTAAGTCACCAATGAGTACATGTGACGAAGTTCACAAGGACTCAAGTGGCAATGATGTTGGCCAAACTTTGTATATGAGCATGATTGTAAGCCTACTTTATTTGACTGCAAGTAGACCGGATATTGTTTTTGCAGTTGGAGTGTGTGCTCGGTTTCAAAGTTGTCCTAAGAAGTCTCACCTATTGGCAGTTAAGAGGATTATCAAATATGTGGGTGGAACTACTGATTTTGGGCTACAATATACACATGACACCAACATCAACTTGGATGGATACAATGATGCCGATTGGGCTGGGTGCATTGATGATCGAAAAAACACCTCCGGGGAGCTTTCTACATCGATAACAATCTAGTTGCTTGGCACAACAAGAAGCAAAACTGTGTCTCCTTGTCCATAGCTAAAGCTGAATATGTTGTTGCTAGAAGTTGTTGCACTCAATTAATGTGGATGAAGCAAATTCTCAGTGACTGTGGTATCTTTCAATCCACCTTTCTTGTTTATTGTGACAATATGAGTGCTATAGATATTTCCAAGAACCCTGTCCAACATTCAAGAACCAAGCATATTGATATAAGGCATCATTTCATTAGAGATCATTTGGAAGGTAAAATTCTTTCCTTAACCTTTGTGCCAACTTAAAAACAGCTAGATGATATCTTCACTAAAGCCCTAGATAATCGAAGGTATGGAGATCTTCGACAGTCTATTAGTCTTTGTAATATGAATTGAATAGGTTGTATAGCCTTACTTCCAAGAGTTGAATATTTTGTTAAGTTTTTGTGCATGTTTTCGTGTAGACAATTTTCTCATCAGATAATCTCATTTTGCTTTCTGTATACATCTCTTATATGTCATACATTGGTAGTAATATGTGGATTAGCCTTGGATAATTTTTCTTCATTGTGATGTCAAAGGTTTTCCCAATTCTCTTAGATGGCCTTTGAAAAATCATTTTTCCAATCATCCAAATCAAGTCGTGTTTTTGAATTTAATGTTGCTTTGGTCCTAATTGAGTGGTAGTGACTTTACTTACTCTATAATCTAGATCATGTGTCAGTTCTCTTCTTTTTGTCCTCTCCCCAAAACAAAACAAAATTTCAAATGGGAGAGTGTTTTATGAAAATGGTATCTTCAAAAGAAAGTATATATTATCAAATGGGAAAATCCCTTCTTTTAGCCTTCCATGCAATGTCATGAGTAGTGCCTCAAGATCCCCCTCCGTAGGTCATGTATGCAATACTCTAAAATATCAATGGTGATTCATCAAATTTTCACCTTCATTTAAATGACCTTCACACTTCTCAAATTGGTGCCTCACTCAAAGTTCCTCCCCAAAGTTGGCTTTTCCTTCAAGGCTTATGCCTTGCTTTTTGGCAAGCCTTGTCCATTGTCCATATTATGTAGGAAGTGATGTTTCTTAAAGTCAATGGATTATTAAAAGCTTGGTTAACTTTGGAAATGGTTGTGAAACTATGTGCTTGGTTCAATGATTTCAAGATGGCTATCACCAATCATATTCCCTTACCTTGACACGTAACAATTGCATCATAAGCAAGTGTTCATCTCTATATTACTATCTTTGTATGCCCTTGAAGAGTTGCCTCTTGAGCATTGGATTGCATATTTTCTGTCAAACATTTGTCTTATCAATATCTCTTGGAAGCATCAATATTCAAACTACTTTTTCTTATCCTCTTCATGGATTGTGCTTTAGCTGTAGTTTATTGGTGGAAAGATTAAATTGTTATCTTGATAAATATCCTCTTAATGAGCTACCTTTGGTTGTTTGGGTACATTGGTCTTTGCTTATGCTCAAATTTGTATGGTAATGGACATCTCATCTTTCTGTTCAGTCTATTTCTCTCATCAGATAATTGAAGTCATGTTTTAGGTTTATGGGGGAGTATGTTTACATGAAGAACATCAATTTTAGGGGAGTTCAATCTCATTGTGTGCATCCTTTCTGGGAGAGTTTGATCACTTAATTGTGTTTACTTGTTCATCTTGTTTGGACATGCTCATATGATATTTTGCTAATTTCTTATATGATGTGCTTCTGTTGTCCTTGCTTTGTATTTTGATGCCAACCTTGAAAATTTGCATGTGTTCTTCTGCCTTGTCTTTGTCTTTACCATGACAAAATGTGGGAGAAAAATTTTACCCATGATAAATTTCATTTGTTCTTGTCAAGATTTGTCGTTTTGCAGGATCCATTCCTTCATTCATTTCTTGAGTGTGGGTAAGTGAAATTAGCTTTAGGCTTGGGGTATTTTGTCAAGGAAAGCCAAATGGGAAGATTGTGAAGTCTAGACTTTTAGGTTTGGATTTCCTTGTCAACATTGTAAGTGTACCACATGCTCAATCTAGCTTTAGGCTTTTCTCTATTTATGGTCTATGTCTGCTGGGAAGAAATGATCAAAGGTGTGGCACAACTCACTTCAAAAGGTTTGTTCATGCATGTGCATTTCACGTCTACATTCTCGCTTCATTATGTCTAGCTTAGTTGTCTAGTTAGGCTTACGCGCAAATTTTCAGCAAGTTGGGCACGCAAATTGAGACCTACCCACATGGGCTTCCTGACAGCTTTCTGCCGAAAGTCAAATCTCAGCCCTTAATCTCTTCTGATCAGATTGTATGACGACATGTGTTCTTGGTAGGTGAAAAACAAACCAAAGCTTTTGGGGTTAAGATCCCCAGCTAGGTTGTTTTTTTTTTTTGGTGGTTTTCAAAGTATATTTGCTAGAGATAAGTTAGAGAAAGAAATACATTAAGTCCTTACTTTCCTCTTTGTTCTTCATTTATGAAACCCTAGTTGCAAAACTTTCTTTCATGCATTAATCACCCAATCATTGAAGGATAGGATTGCATTGTCTTTGGTTTTGCATTAAATATGTGGTCAAGTGTTTCTAGTTTAAAATCTTTAAAACTGACCCACTTTTGGATTCTCGTGAGTTTCTTTCTTCAATTGTTTGACTAGAGAAACTGACTAAACATCTGAATCCAAAATTGCACATATCAATGTCACATCATCATATGCATAGTTCATGAGCTGGTTTCGGTGCCACAAAGTGAAGAGCTCAGGATGAGCTGCCACTTCGTGAATACCAAAGGAATCCATCTTGTGTGAGGCAAGGTAGCACAAAGGTAAAGCTGCTCCATAAATAGGATTCTAGGAATTGAGCTTTACGTGGTACTTTGTAAGAACCTTGTTTATACTAGTGGATTGGACTTAGTGGATTGTCCCCAATTTTTTAACCCAGATGTGGGTTTTTCTGGCCAAAAACATCTTGTGTTCATAATTACTTATATTGTGTCACATATCTCACAAACATATACATGCTCCATATATCACTTGAATATCTAATAAGTATGTGCTCACAATCATGCTCACTTGACATGCTAATAACTTGGAACAAATTAAGAGCTTGCTGACTAGGATAACAATTGGTAACTGAAATTGGTCAATTAATCTTTGATTTATTGACTAACATATCTATCTTAGTCGACTAGTGGGCTTGACTAGGCAGTCCAACTAATTATTATTTTTATATACAGAATATTCGGCCTAATACCAATTTCAGAGATAGAGGTAAGGATAGAGAGTAGACAGAGAGAGGGAAATCAGAAAATGGGAGAAAATAACACATTTATATACGAGGGCGATTAAGTCATTTTAAGGTGTAGGAAATTCTTATTTTTGTTCGATTGTTGTGCATGTCGTGTACATATTTTAAATGTCCTATTTCTGGCTCAAGATTAAGAAATTGTCCTATTTCTAGGTTTTTGCCAAGAAAAATAGAATTATCATGGGCATTAAAGAAATTTCGCACAAAAAAAAAATTGTTTTTACCCTAACCCCCATGTCATCAAAATACACCTTTAAATTTAAAAAATCAAAAATACAAATAAAAATCTGCCTCTTCCATGTCTTCTCTCTTCCTCTCTCTTTCACATTTCTCTACATATGCTCTCTTTTTCATTTTCTTTAAGTTTTATTATTATTAAGGGGAGGGAGATGGTTAGAAATATTACAATATATAATTAGAATAGCAAGTGGATAACTATTTAAATGATGAGGCAACAACAAAACATGTAAGACCATCTCCAAATGAGATGTCAAATTTTTAAAATAAAATTTGAATTTGACAGCCTATGTGGCATTTTGACATCTTTCAAAATTTTGCTCTATGTCAAATTAAATTATTATTTTATTATACTATTTTCTTTTCATTTTATTTTATTTTATTAAACTATTATTTTATGCCCCTTCTTTCTAGACTTCTTCTATCATCTTCTCTCTCTCTTTTCTAAATCTTTCTATACCTACTTCTCTTCTCCATCGACAACCTGTCACCCTCTACCATCACTCAAACTCAACTGAAATCCAAAGGCCACAACCAAATTTTTTTTTTAACCTTTTAATTTCAATTTTTATAAAATATGTTTGGATGTTGAGAAAGTGTGAGATTTTAAATTACCGGCAGGGAGAGACGACGACTTCTCCCATTTCAATTTGCAGGTGTAGGAATTGTAGCCAAGGGATTGCAGTCTGTGGCGACGACCTTCCTCAAATCGTAGCCAAGGCATTGCAGCGAGGATTCGAGAGCTCTTGTATGAGCAACGGTGCGAAATGGAGTCTTACATTTGTGTTTTCGGTTGAAATCATGAGGTTGGTTTCTGGGTTTGGTTCTAAGAAAAGGGAAGAAGAAGGACGAGCGGCGCTTCTCATGCTCTAGTGGGAGAGAAGAGTTGCAGATTTGATAATGAAATAACATGTAAAAATTAATTAGAAAAATATTTGAGGCTGCTTTCAAATTTGACAGCAAGGGGGAGAATTGCTATTTCATGTCATGCCACATCAGATTTGGCTTCTCGGTTGGAAAACCTCGCTGCTGTTTTTTCTTACCATTATTGCTAATTTGAACATTTTGACATATCCTTTGGAGATGCTCTAATGATACAAAATTTCTATTACATATAATCATTTATTAGTTAGGGGTGTGATATCCACACACCTCTTTTTACTTCTCACACATCTTTTCAATTTTCGGTCGTCGGATCGGATGAAATATAGAAATTAACAAGGGGTGTGTAAGAAGTAAAAAGGGATGTGTCGATAGCACACCCCATTAGTTAAACTTGAACATCAAATTAAGCGTGCTTATTCTCTACAAATTTGGGAAGTTGGATTTTTCCACCAAGTTGCATGGCAGACAAATAATTCAGCCCACCATTACAGAACAAACCAAATCTGAAATTTCTCTTAATTATTCTTCACAACATTTATCTAAATCTCAAATGCATAAATCATTGATTTTATTCTTCAAATAAGAATAAAATCAATATTTAAAAAAGAAAGAAAGAAAGAAAGAGAAAACAAGTGTAATGCCTAATCACCTCCGCAACCTCCGCCAGTACAACCCCCACAAGCACCACCGTCATTACCACCACAAGCACTACATCCACTGGCGAAGCTACATAGGGTCAAGGAGGGGTGGCCGCCCTCCGATCGTTGGAAATCGCCATGAAAGCGAGAATTCGGCCCTCCGATCTTCTGAACTTGCTGAAATTTGGGGGCGCTGCGCTGCTGGGTTTTAATTCTATTGATGTGGTCTTCTTTTAGAAACGCACTACCAACACACCATTTTAATTCTCTTCCCTCTCTCTCATTTGTTTAGACTATAGAAATACAAAAGGTTGATGTTTGTTATTGTTCTTTTTCAATCCTTGTTATTACTTCTAGTATTTAAAATTATAATACAAAAGATTGATGTTTGTTATTGTTCTTTCTCTATTCTTGTTATTATTTCTAGTATTTAAAATTATTTTATATTTTGTTCTTTAATTCTTGAGAAATGATGATTTTGAGAACTTAATTCAGATATACAAAACTTTTGTGAGGAAAATGATATTAGTGTTCTTATTATGTGAGAGATGTTTTTGCTTTTATTGAGAGAGATGTTTATATTGCAATAGATGTACAACAATTGTGTGATAGTTTGATTTTTATATTGAGATGTTTTTATTGATAATGAACCTATTATGCGACCGTTTCAGGACATGAAGCATTGCCAGCAACAATTGCAAGTTGTTTGTACTGATAAATTATTAACAACATTAATATTGTCTATTATCTAAAAGAATTTGATTGCCTACATTTTTTTTTTGAACCTATTATGCTTTTAAATTTCGCCCTTCCCCTCAAAAATTTCTGGCTTCGCCACTGACTACATCCACCGTCCCCATCAACATCATTAGTTATGGCAGCCGCGACAGCAGCAGTAGCAAAAGCAGCACCAGCTCCAACCAAGATCACCATCCCACCATCTTTTGTTCCATTTCTAGTAATATTATTTCTTTGATGATTTGTACCTGCACCTCTTTCAACATCGCAGTAAGCTCGTTGAGCTGCCGGAGGAGGCATTACACTCTACATCATGGTGGATCGTCCGGTTTGCTTCTTGTTGCCTCCAATGCAATGACCCCACAGATATATAACAGCGACAACGGCAATGACGGAGCCGCAGGTCATGAGTGTAATACTTATAGCATCTGCCTTCATGATGATTTCTTACATATCGAACAAGGGCGAGCATACATAGCACTTTTTATATCTCATGATTTCAGCGTTTTTGTGCGGAAGTTTTACAAGTTGTCATTCTTTAATTAGGAAGGAGATGTTAAAACTATAGTCAAACATCGACAATGCATGGTGAGATTAAATGTTCTACTATAGACTAAAAAGGCTAAGTGCTAGTCGAGCGACAGGTAGGGGAGTATTGTGATATATAAATTGTAAAAATAGGATGACATATAAATTATAAAGTACTAGAACATATTGAAAACATTGGGAACACACATATAATTAGTGTTCATCAAAGTATTAAACAAGTCTCTTACAAATTTAGTGCATAAATTTGATGTGCCTTTATTCTTAAGATAAATAATAATTGGAGATACAAGACCTCGCATTAATTTGTACACTTGATTGGATTTTGGAGATATAATTAAGCTCAAAGTTTTATACGATAATAATGTTACTTGTACATTTTTTTACTGATAACATGGTTAATAGCCTTTTTGATAGAGATGAACTCCACTTACGTATGTGAAATTCACTTGTATTAGACTCATCTAGACCAAGAGGTGGGTGAGTGGGGTCGAAATGGGCTTGGATGGATGCTTTTGTGTATGGAAACTTGAACGTAGGTCGAAGGTTGTCACCCGCTCGTAGAGAGCGTGTCTAAAGAAATGAAATCTTGAATTCCTGATACCATGTGTGAATTAATACATAAACAGAAAATAGCATCTAAGCACTAATCGGTTAGTAAATACTTTTAAGCATGATTTGATTAGTAAGTAAATACGGCGTTTAAGCACGATTTGATTATAGCAAGTAAATACGGCGTTTAAGCACGATTTGATTTCATGATTTGAATTATTTATTGTTTAAGTCTTCATTAAAAGATCATTTTTACAACAACAAAAACAGCTAAATTTGAAATCGTGTAGCCCATTTAAATATTGCTAGAACATTTCAATTGCTTCCGACAATGCGTATATCCATTTTTTTTTTGTCACGGTTGGATTACTAAGGCATTATATGTTAGGAAGGATGGTGCAGTCTTGTTGCTTACAAGACTGTATCCTTACATGTTAGGTAATAGTGATGAATTGCTTTCCTTGTACCTTGGGAGCAATGAGTTGAAAGATATTTGGATATCAGTTTTACTCTTGCACAAACGGTAAGATAAATGCACTAGATTCATCTAAACTACAAGAAGAGAATTTGAACATAAGTCCAAAGGTACTACTATGAATCGAAAAACAATTTATATAAAAAGAAAAAATAAATTAATTGTGGTTATTCGGAAAACTCGAATTGCTCCTCCATTAGTATGAAAACCTTATGCAACTACTCCTTTTAAGTTGTACACACTCAATTGGGACTGCTATGAATAAAGTTATTTATGGAATGTGATTGTGTAAACTTAAAGTAAAATCCTTTTAGATTTAGAGTATCTTAACCTATCATGAATGTATTACTTGGGGATCAAGTAAAACCCTACCTATGATTGGTATAAAATTAGGGGTGGTGCTTCATATGCCAAATTTATGTACCGAATGATAATTGCTCATTCTACACCGTATAAATTTTTACTACAACTCTTAATCAAATTTCAACTTAAATAAGTACAAATTTAATTAGTTCCACGTTTTTTAATGAACCAATTTAATACACCTAATATTATTCTAAAATTAGTTATAAATAAAAGTACACGACTAATAAGAAAACATATCTCACAAACAGATAACCTCTTCTCTCTCTACAGACGTCCCCCTCTCTCACTCTTAAATATTTTATTTCACAAGAATAATAAAATATACACACAAAAAAAAGGGCATAACAATGCAGCCGCTATATGAATAGTGCAGTGCAAGTTCTATATAAAGGTTAAAGAAACCGCGGGTTTAGAACACGGGTACAAATTCAGAGTTGCATTCTTCTTCCCCAACATCAGAAGAAAAAGCTTCCTCAACTCCATATTTCGGCGCCTCTGGTATATTTCTGTTCTTTAGCCTTTTCGTTCTTCCGGATTTCTTCAGATCTTTTATTTTACCCATTTGACGTTTATAAAGTGGAAGATTGGATTTCATCTGATTGTCTGAATACTAAGGGTTTGCTAGGGTTTGTCTACCCAAATTCTTGCTATATTTTAGGCTTTTATTTTCTTGATAAGAACGTTCTTCTGCTATATTTCAGTTATTAAAATTTGTTTTATTTTTCTGGTTTTGTTTTCTAATCTTAATATTAATGCAGGGCTTAGATTTCTAGGTTTTTTTTTGTGCTGTAGTTATTTGCTTTCTTCCAATTGTAGATTATTCTTCATTGTTTCATTCTCTGTGTGGGTATTATCTTATAAAGTGCATTGGTTTCGATTCAAATTCTCTCGTAACCCACTCTAACGATCAAAACTGCAGAAATTCAATTCAAATTTGAAGCAAGGGGATACTCTTTCCCCACGACATCCTATTTAAATTACCCCTTAAATCTTTGATCATATACAACTTAGTGAGCAAGACATGGAGATCCGCTGTCCGAGACCCACGCTTCATTGGAGCCACCTCAGCCTAATAATCAACCTTTATAACCAGAATGATATTCACATTCTCATACACCACCGTATTTTCTGGTTACAAAAGCCGAAACACTAGTTGACGGGGTAACGAAAGACTTCTACTCTGTGCATTATGCTACGATGCAGGGACACGGTGGTTTATGTACAGATACGTACGGCACACGACAATTGGGATACAACATGCAAAATATACGTATCGGAGCGTAGTTGACTATTGAGATATGAATATCTGAATGTCTGGATACGTTTGGCACTAAATTTAGAGGACAATAATAAATAAATAAATCAAAGATAAGTGCACTAAATCCGAGGAGAATCGTGATAATTGAGAATTCATTGAAGTTAGCCTGAATTGAAACGATTCTTTGACCCAAAAATTGAAACAATTCTTTACCAATATTATATGTGTAAAAATTCAGATCTTTACCTTCTTTTTTTTCCTCACTCGAACTTCAGAAATCAGATTTTGGTGGGAAAGACCTTCACCGTCGACCGTCGTCTGCAATTGCAAGTGTCTTGGCTTCGTCTTCTGCAACTGCAAGTGTTCAGACTGCGTCGTCTGCACCAAGTGTGCTGGCTGCTGGTTCTGTGTAACTGGGTTTCAATTTGAACAGCAGAACAGGTAAAAGATCTCTTCAAGCAATCATGTGTATCTGGATAGATTTCCTAGGGGTGCCTTCAATATATTCGGGGTGCCCTTAATATATTGGGATTTTCCCAACGATCAAGTCTTTAATCACTAAATGTCATTATAATGTTATTTAGTTTGTATTTGTATGTGAGTGATTTAGTGTTGGAACCTGTTTCCCATATAAATTATAATATTATTTAGTTTGTATTCTTATCGTTTATATGCTTTGTTAATCTAGGAAAATGAATCATCATGATAATCAAGCAAATGCTAATGTTAATTCGGATAAGAATGTTGAAAATAATTTAGATGATCATGTTCCACTGTGGTAGTATGTCAAAAAACTTGAAAGAGTGGGAAATTGAGGAGGATGAAATACTATGCTTGAATGCAACTATTGTCAGAAACTTCCAGATGATCTTACTTTAGGGTCAAGTTTTATTTGTTGAAAATATCGAGAAATGGGATCGTGTCTTGCAATAAGTTACTAATGAAACTCTTACAGAAATGAAAAAGCTAGTTCAAGAGTGCGAATACAAGCTAAAGTGTTTTGCTCCTTGGCAAGTTTGTTTGCCCAATATTGGTTCTTTTTGTTATTCTCTACCTGAAGTGAATCTTGACCCAAATAAGAGAAAGGGAACAAATGGGCCTCTCATTAAAGCTTTTAACAAGGAGGCTAGAGATCAATGTGATGCTAAAGTTGCAAGGATGTTTTACACGTGTAGCTTATCATTTAACCTTGCAAAAAATCACAACTATCGGAACTCGTATCTTTGTGCTTCTACACTTCAAGGGTATGCTCAACCAAGTTGCAATGCACTGAGAACTTCTCTTATGCAACAAGAGAAGAGTCACATTGAGCGATATGCCTCCAACCAATCTAGCATACATGGAGCACTAAATTTGTAAGTATGTGTGATTATGTGGACAAATGCACAAAGGAGACCACCAATTAATATTATGGCAATTTGTGAAAGCGAGCCTATGTTCTTGAAGGCAATTAATTGTGAAGGTGAATATGAAGAAAAGCGTTGTATTGCCAACTTCTTTACAAAAGCCATTAAAGAAATTGGTTATGAAAATGTAGTTCAAGTGATCACTAACAATGCATCTGTTTGAGGAGTTGATGGATTACTTGATGAGGCACACTGTACCAACATCTTTTGGACACTATGTGTTGTTCACACCCTAAAGATGTTGGGACAGTGGGCCTCAATAAGTAATTCAGTAGCTCTACAAATAGGGTCATTGTCAGTGCCCATGTGAATTACATTTTCACAACTATTTTATTTAATGGCTTCTGTAAGGAAGTTGGCAATACAATGATCGTCTTTGTATTCACCTTCGCAATTAATTGCCCTCAAGAATATAGACCCGCTTTCACAAGTTGTCATAATATTAATAAGTGGTCTCCTTTGTGCTTTTGTCAACCCATCACTACATAGGCTTACACATTTAGTGCTCCATGTACGCTTAATTAGTTGGAGGCATCGCTGAATGTGACTCTTCTCTTGTTGCAGAAGAGTAGTTCTCAATTGCATTGTAAACTGGTGGAACATACCTTGGAAGTGTAGAAGCACAAAGACACGAGTTTCGATAGTGGATTTTTTGCAAGGTTAAAGGATAAAACACCTTGTGTAAAACATCCTTTCAACTTCAGCAACACATTGATCTCTAGCCTCCTTGTTAAAAGCTTTACTGAGAGGCACACTTGTTTCCTTTCTCTTCTTTGGATCAAGATTTACTTAAGGTTGAGCATAAAAGAAAGAACTAGTATTGGGCAAAGAAACTTGCCTTGGAGCTGAACTCTTCAGCTTGTATTCACACTCTCGAACTAGCTTTTTCATTTCTGCAAAAGTTTCATCAGTAATCTTGTGGCAAGACGCGATTCCATTTTCAACAAATGAAACTTGACCCTAGGGTAGGATCCTCTGAAATTTTTTTGACAATAGTTGCATTCAAACACAGTATTTCATTCTCCTCCATTTACCACACTTTAGAGATTTTTGACATACTTCCACAATAGAGCATAATCATCCAACTTATTTTCAAGATTCTCATCCAGATTAACATTAACATCCTAATCAGGATGATCATTTTCCAAGATTAGCAAAACATATAAACCATAAGAACACAAACTAAATAATTTTATATGGGATACAGGTTTCAGGCCACTAACGTACAAACTAAATCATATATTATAGTAACAGTTAGTGATTAAATACTTGATCGTTGTGAGACCCCCAATATATTAAGGGCACCCCCTGAAGTTTTGACATGAAGAGATATCTTTGACGTATTTAAACGCACCCCAAGGGAATCTAGCCAGTTACACATGATTACTTGAAGATATCTCTTACATGTTCTGCTGTTCACATCGAAACAGCCAGCACACTTGCTGTTATAAACGACAACTAGCACACTTGCAGTTGCTGACGACGCAACCAGCACACTAAGAGTTGCAGACGGTGAAGGTCTCTCCCACCGGAGTCTGATTACTGATTTTTGAGTGAGGAAAAAAAGGATTTAGTGCAATTATTTTTTACCTTTTATGCATATCCTCTGAATTTAGTGTCAAACGTATCTGGAAAGTCGGATATTCGCATCCCGATAGTCAACTACATATCTGTTGACTCCGAAATGTATCCCCCGCGTGTCAGATACGTGAGATGGGGGTAAACCATTGTATCCATGCATCGTAGTTTGCGCCCACCTCACCCAATTTTAATATTCCTCTATGATTTATGATAACCAATCTTTTGACGAGCACTGCAACATGGATACAATGGTTATCATAAATCATAGATCATAGTATGATGCACTATTGGGTTCGGTTTTGATGCTGTGACCAATGACTGTAAGGTTGTGAGACTTGTCCATCTTATATCTGGAAAATGTCAAGTAGTTGAAGTTAATTCACTAGCCAAGGGCTCGTGGACCAGTCTTGGTTCTGTTCCTCCTTCCTTCCGAATAGATGGAGCTGCATTCCAGGCTTTTGTTAATGGTGCTCTTCATTGGCCTGCAACCCGTTTGACAAATGGTGGCTTTCACTATTTTATATTGGCATTTGACCTGGGGTGTATTCACTAGCCACGGGCTCATGGAGCAGTCTTGGTATTGTTGCTCCTGCATGTGAGGTATGTGGAGCTGCTTCCCAGACTTTTGTTAAGGGACTCTTCATTGGCCTGTCCTCCGCAGGAAAGATGATGGGTTTTATTATTTTATATTAACCTTTGATGTGGGCAGTGGTTTATTTAGCGAGTTATCGATGCCAGAGGTGTTGCAGAGTTCCTCGTTGGGACTGCAATTGTCTGTGTCGGTAGACCAAAATTGTATTGCTCTGTTCACAACGAGAAACGGGACTAAAGATCATTGTCTTGATATATGGGTAATGAGAGTATGGCATAAAGGAGTCATGGACCAAATTGATTGGTCTCGGTCCACAAGGTCCAGAAAGACTTTTACCGAGGGCATTATGTTTTGGGAAGAGTGGCGAAGTCTTCTTGTTATTGATTCGAGGGTACCCCGACACTTTTGGTAAAATAAATATAATAAAGCATGATTTTGTTTCCTTAGACCTTGAGAGGAAGCAGTTGAACAATATTGGGGTTTCCGGGTATCAGTATTACTCTTTTGATTCTTATCAAGAGAGCCTCCTCTTACTCGACAAGACCGAGGCAGTTTCTTACTAAAAGAAAGAACAGGTCATGTGATTGTAGTGCTGAGAACAGAACATTGCATATTGATGTTAATAAATTTGTAGATTGTCTTTTTCTTCTTGTTCAATTTAACATGGTTAGTGCGGTCTTTTTCATATGTACTTGAAGTCTCATTGTAGAAGATGGGTTGAATTCCTGTTTCCCATCGCTTTCATTGATGAAATAGTTACATTCTCACTCTTGCTGTCGATTATAATCTAATGAATTAGCATTTACTAATATAGTGGTTTCTGTTGATATCCTGTGTTTTCTTTTGTTGCAGATTTGTTGTGCTGCAACGCCCTTTGCTTGGAACTGCCCGTGTTTGCGATGCCTGATGTCTTAGTTTACTTGCTTGCCTTGGAAACTTTTTATCTCTAGTGCTGGTGTATTTTCTCAAGTAGAGTAAGCCAGACCGTTGTAAGCTCAAGCATTAGAAAATCCTGGATGGGAACATGTGTGGATGAATCTAGTTACAAATTTAAAATTGGTTGTGCAGCTTGAATTCATGCAGCTGTTTGAGTTTCTACTAAATGCTTTTGCAATGGTTTATTTGTTTGTCAATTTAGCTCAGCAAGAATACGTTTGCATTCGAAGAAAGTTGGAGATTTAGTCGTTTCGTTTCTTCATAAAAGTACTCTCTGGATGACTAGTTCCCTCCTCTCCCCGCCCCTATATGTGCGGAAATCGTCTGTCATGTATGGTCATAATCTTTCAAGAGATTTCATCCGTGTTTTGAGTTATATTCCTCATAGCAAACTCTGCAACAGCTAGACTCGAGATCATGGGTTCCGAGTGGTTGCATAAGTTTTCAACAGTCTGATACGAAGACATGTATATGCTACTACGCGTCCATTCTTTTGAATTAATCGCATCAAGTCCCCTACAAATAAAATAAGACAATAGTTTTATATATTCCGTACGTAAACATTACCACTCTAAATGCAGGGGAAGCTGAGGTGGCTAATGGGGATTCATCTTACTCCTCAAAGACCCCTTCGTCCGCATCGGAAGCCATCGGAAGCGTTGTTTCCCAGCCAGGGTCTAGAGGTGAAAATGGAATAGATACGGAAAGATTGTACGTCCGTAAACTCGAAGGATCAGGCTCGATCAGGCCGAGCGAAGCCAATTGTATATAAACAACGTTAGCGGGAAATGAACAATACCTAAATTTTGCCAACGAGAGGACGATGATCATCATCTTCACTAAACCAAGGTATCAGCTCGAGTCTTGTTGCTGGTAATACCTATTGGTAGGCGATCAGTAAAAACCAAAATATAGGCTAAGATCCTCTATATAAGTACTCAAAGAGACTTATGGTATGCCCTAACCCTGAGATAGATAGTCTTTCCCCCTAAACTTTTCAGGACTTGGGAATGCGTTTTGGATGAAAAGAATGAGAACGCTTATAATAAAATAACTTAACCTAGTTTGCAAACATCAGTGGCTGTAGTTTAGTGGTAAGAATTCCACGTTGTGGCCGTGGAGACCTGGGCTCGAATCCCAGCAGCCACATTTATTTTTTGCATTTTTTTTAGCTAAATTGTGTTCTGCCTTTTCCGCAATCTTTTTTTTTTCTTTTTTTTTGTTCAACTTTTTAGCTAAATTTTGATTAAAAAACATCATAAGATAATGATTAGAAGGAAAACAAAGAAACACTCTACCATTGCAAGTGCCCCTCTACCACAATAATGAAGATGAGTGTTGCCCTTGCACTACGGCATGGGTTCGAACCTCATCGGTTTCCTAATCTAATAAATCTATCGTTTGACCAAAAAAAAAAAAAAAAACATTCTACCATTTTAGATCATTTTCCTTTGTTTTTCCTCTTAAGAAATTAGCCTCTACCAAATCATGGGAGGACGGTGTGTCCGTCTCCTTTAACATAAGTTTGAATCATTCTTTCAAAAATTAGAGCACATAAAAATCTTTGCATTTGTAAAAAAAAAAAAATTGTGATAATAAATTCATATATGGCTAATATCGGCCAAAAGCAACAAAAAAAATACAGTATAAATTTTTTTTTCTTAATACGTTGATATTGTAATTGTTTATTACACAGGTAAGTCGTTGTTGTTCATATAAGAGATTATATTAGGTGACCTATCGAACAAACACAAAATGTACACATATGGACTTTTGTAGATACCATACTAGCGGCTATAATTTTTGCCAAAGTAGCGAGTTTTGCCCTAGATATTTGCTCAGTGAAGGACCCAAATTTGCCAAAAATTATGGACTACAATTCATGAACCCATTTGTCACATAGGTGATTTTGGTTCACTTGTCACATCTTTCATATATGATAGAGATGTAGTCATTAATGTGTTGAAAATAATTTATTTTATTAAAAACGATAACATTATTGGGAAGAGTTGGTACCCGAAATGCAAAAGTTGAAAACGAATACCTCTTTATTAAGGCAATCCGCCACTACTAATGCATTTCCTGAAACACGTTTGGTTGCAAAGAACACTTTTTCTTTTCTTTTTTATTTACATGCAAAATTGATCGTGTGATCGATTTTATTGATCAACAAAAGAACAAATAATGAGGAATGAGTAACATGTCATTTTCTGATTTTGATTTTTATGGTAATGAAGGCACCCTTATCCTGTTGGTACAACAGTATAATTTCAAGACAAAGTTAATGAGGAAGTAAAAAAGTCAAATTAAATAATCACGAGTCTATATTATGAACTGTTGAAATGTTTATATTTATCTTTAAGCAAATTAGATTCAATGAAAGTGCACAAAAAATAATCAAGAGCGATGTTAATATGTCATTGTCGATCCTTTATGTTATTTTCTTCTTCTTTTTAGTTTGCTATTGGATATGTGAACGTTACTAGCATGGCAATGTGTCCAGTGAGATACCATGACTAATTACTTTACTCATGCAATTCAGGATAGCAACTTACATACGCAGGTATATCGTTATGAGATCTCGTACCAACTAAACGAGAACATGCGTACAAATACTTACACTTCTTTATTTCATTGACTTGGAACGTTAACGTTGTAGTGTATCTGTGCATGTGAGTCTTTTTTCCCAACTCAAACTCATGGAAGTTATACTGTTATTATGGAATTTTATCATTTCACATTTATAATATGCATAAACAACATAGTTTTTCTTTTGTTATGCTTTTAAAGTATATAATAAAAAATAAATCCAAATATCAAAATCGCTTTTCAAGTGAGTATTAAACTCACTAGCCTAAATATGCCATGAAAGCTAGTGTTTTTAAAATGACTGATAAACTTACTTGCCGATAAAATAAATCCATTAACTCGACTCAATTAAAATCTTGTTTGAAAGTGTTTTCAAAATGACCGAAAACGTTTTATATTACTATGTACTGGAACTATTGACAAATTTATTCTTTTGTGTCGGTAATAAATTATTGACCAGTTTTAGGAACAAAGATCGGCTGGGCTTTGAGGATTTAGGGCTTTACATATAGGTTTTGTTTTTGGGCTTGGTTGGGCATAAATATAACACTAATAGTTACATCACTAAAACATGATTTGCATCATATGATTGAGCTTAACAAATTAGTTAATGGGCACTTGTAATTTTTTTTTTTTTTTTGGAACAATCCATATTATCTTGGCTAAAAGGAGGGGGTGGGCTTAGCCTCATAATGGGCTAACAATAATGTGGTTCAAATTCATCTTTGAAAAGAATCGAACTTAAGACCTCACACTTAAAAGTAAAGAAGAATACTACTAGACCGTATTACCAAGTGGTAGTTAATAGGTACTTGTTAAATCACCAAACCAAGCATATAAAGTTCAAAAGGTAGTATCATTTTCTTCAATGTTTCAAGCAACCAGTGAATTTATTTTCATCAACAACCTCACCAAAAATGAGTGCTTCACAAATTTATTTTATTGCTATTTCCTCATTGGATCAAAACGATTGTTTTATCAGCAAGTAATCACTAATTTAGAAGTTAGTCGAATACAAAACCAACTACAAACGTTTGATCGTATCAAAAAGCCAACAAGATATGAAAGAACTACACATAGACCTCTTCGTTAAAGCAATAATTACAAGTTAAATACCAAATCTCCCCAAAAGATTTCATAAACTATGTCACACCAAGAAAATATAAATTGTGAAAGTAGCTCATCCAATGCAGACAATACGTGCATTTCAACACTCTTCTATAATCTAATGAAGACAATAGATTATGCCTCATATCATCATCAAAATTAATAATTTTTGTCTTGTGCGATGGCAAATATGCACCAAAAATACAACAACTATACATATTTTCTTTAGGAAAATTATTAAAATGAGTAAAATCCCTTTTAGATAAAATATTTTTGAGCTCTAAAAATACTCAAGAGTGTTTTCTGTAAAAAGTATTAGAGTTCGTTTTGATATGCTTTTAAAATGATTGAAAAAAAGTTTTTGATGAAAATGTTTTTAGAACAAATCCTTAAAAAAATGCAAGTAAATTATGGAAAAACACTTAAAAGTGTTTCCTGGAAGAAACACATAATTGGTGCTTCTTGCAGAAAGTACATTAAGTACTTTTAGAATCAAAAAATATTTTATCTAAAAACACTTTCAGTTATTTTAAAAATACATTTAAGCGAGTCCTTAATTAGGTACTTTTTATGAAAAACACTTCAAATGTTTTTTTTAAATTTATAAAAACAAACGCTTTCAATTATTTTAAAAATAAAAATTTTATTTTTCGTACAAATTGAAAGAGGGAAAGAACCTTCCTTTAATTTTCGCTTGAAAATTGCGCGGGCTTTTCTCTTAATTTTTCTTTTGGCACCGACAAAATAACATTTCACATGAAGCAACACCGGAAGGCTCTCAAATCTCAACCCAAAGAGAACAAATTTTTATTTTTTTATTACAAAATTATTATTTTTAAGGGAAAATATTATTTTTGGGTCCACTTACTGCTCTGACAACTACTCTGAAAACTACAGATACAAAATCAATTCCACAGCCAGTAAGCGGGTCCGAATACACGTGGCACATCTGGCACTGTCCGATCAACTCGTATCTACTACGATCTCGACGAATTTAAATAAATAAAGGATTTTCATTTTTATATATTTCTTTTATTTTTGGGGGTTTCATATCTTTTTGCTTTCCAATCTCCACCAGACAAAATAAGGTACAGCCAGCTGTGTCAATCAATCAAGAGTCAGAAATGTTTTCCTGTGGGGCGGGACCCACCGTTATGATTGCCAGTACGGGACCCACAGAATACGTGTTGTTGTGTAGGCTCCTTTTCCACGTGGCTTTCTTCTTCTGCTTGGGATTTATAGTCATATTAAATCCGGCAAAAGTGTCTTCAATGTGATTCAGCAAAACCTTTGTTTATCGATTGTAGCAAGCAATCATGAAAATCCATGATTGTGAATTAGTTTAATTTTATCCTGCTGGACTTCTAATCGGAAAAGTGCTACCAATTTTCTCATTCTATTTTTCACAACGATCCAAACTATTAATTCTTAAGTCAGCAGGGTCAGTGTTATATAAAGGAAATCAAGTAGCGTTGTAGTTTTTCTCACTCAAATTTAATGCTCTTCCCTCTCATTTTTAGCTTTATTGTCGGTGCAAAATCATTACGGTTTGTGATTTTCGGTATTTTATCCATCTCTACCCCAGATGTCACCCCTAACAATTGGCAAAAGGAAGAGTCACTCTCTAGAAATCATTTATACAAAATATAAACTACATTCGAAATCATTTAGCCATCAAACGGTTCTTTAAAAAATACTCTTAATTAAACATTATAATTGTAATAATGTTAATTCAGCGATTATACAATTTATAATTTAGTTTTGCATAGTTAATCTTTCTTCTTTTTTGGTTTTGCCAAAACATAGTTAACCTTCAAAGGGTGGATAAAAATTAGATGATTTTGGTGATCAGCAAACACTACAGATAAAAATGAGACAAAAGAAGTACAACGAAAAAGTGAGAAGATTATTAACATTCCTCTAATCTTACAGCCAGTGGAGGTGCCACATAATCTTGTGTGGTCTTTGTTAATGTTGGGCACTTTTAGGCGCACAGGTGTCGGCATGGAAAGAAGCCACGAAGAGCCCAAGGCAAAGTCAAAGCCCATGGAAGGCCAAGAGGCCCAAGGTCCAAGGGGCTTGAAAAGGAATACGTCCAAGCGCTGAAAGCCAATTGTCTAGCAAACATCAACTAACCAGGGTATATGAAGGGCTTGCTGACCGCCAAGAGTATGTGAGTAGACTGATAGCTTTATGGCACAAGTCTCCAAGGAAAGGTCTACTTGGACATCAATCAAGCCACTTGGCAACCCAAAGTTAGCAGCAGGGACATAAAGAGAGTTGGAACGCGCGCAGAGAGACTGGATTCGATAACCGAGGCCAACCGAGAGCCTTAGTCTGCTTTACATTGGGAATGCGTGCTATCTCAACTAGACACCTATCACTTCACCACCAAATATCTAGCTGGCAAATATAAAAATGTTAGTAAGCTAGTCGACGTTGGTGGCGCATTAAATGCTAAATGGAGGACCAAGTTTGAAGGGTTCACTGATAGCCTATATAAAGGGGCGAAAGCCTCCAATATGGGGTTGGACAAAAAGAGAGAGAGAGAATTGATGTTTGAGCGGAGCGCTATTTTTAGTCTTGCAATTAATAGAATTTGTATAACACCGTAGCCTAGCTTTGAGAGGTGAACTACTTACATTTTTGTATCCATTTCATTACAGTTAACATCCCAAGCCCACCAAAGTTTCCGTATTCAAGTTTGCTATTCTACAAATAAACGTTAACTTTTGTGTGATTATTAGGGTAGTGCTACTCACACACTCATTTTTACTTCTCACACACTCATCTCACTTTCTGGTCATCATATCGAATTAATTGAAGAAGATCAATGAGCAAAAATTAAGATGAGTGTGTAAAGTAAAAATGAGTGTGTGAATATCACTATCCTATTATTATTGCTAAGAAATAAAAAAATAGGGTCATTTCGGTTTTGGCCCTAATTAACCTAATTGTTGGACTGAAACCTTATTTGTTTAAATATTTTGATCAAGATTCTTAAAATTATTTAAGAGATTTAACTCATGCATTTATGCATTTAATGTCCCACAAATTATGAAATTTAAACAAATTCAAATAATAAATACTTAAAAATAAATATTAGAGTAACATTGTTCTTCACAAAATTATAGCAAGAAAATAATGTACCCAACCCACATAATTATTAACATATTTAAAAAAAATAACTACTGATATATTTTATGTAACATCCCACATCGCCCAGGGGAGTGATCCTTAAATGTATATTCTCATCCTTACCTAGCACGAGGCCTTTTGGGAGCTCACTGGCTTCGGGTTTCGTAGGAACTCCGAAGTGAAATGAGAAGGAGGCTAGAGCACTCCCAAGATGGATGACCCACTGGGAAGTTGCTCGTGAGTTCCCAAAAATAAAACCGTGAGGAAATGATAAGCCCAAAGCGGACAATATCGTGCTACGGTGGAGAAGCGGGCCCGGGAAGTGGTCCGTCCCGGGCCGAGATGTGACAAATGGTATCAGAGCTAATCCCTAGCCGGAAGTGTGCCAACGAGGACGTCGGACCCTTAAGGGGGGTGGATTGTAACATCCCACATCACCCAGGGGAGTGATCCTTAAATGTATATTCTCATCCTTACCTAGCACGAGGCATTTTGGGAGCTCACTGGCTTCGGGTTTCGTAGGAACTTCGAAGTTAAGCGAGAAGGAGGCTAGAGCATTCTTAGGATGAGTGACCCACTTGGAAGTTGATCATGAGTTCCCAAAAACAAAACCGTGAGGGAATGGTAAGCCCAAAGCGGACAATATCGTGCTACGGTGGTGGATCGGGCCCGGGATATGACATTTTAAAACATAAAATAAATACCTATAATTAGCATGGGTACATTTAGCAAAATTAAAAATGGGTACAAATACAAATATAACTTTAAAAATATGGGCACAACAAGAAATTAATATATGGGTACAAATTATAACTGAAAAGAAAATTGGTACAAATTAAAAAAGCATTGCAAAGTAAAAATGGGTACAAACTAAAAATAAAAATATATGAAAAAAAATTTAGCGTGGCTAAATATAAATATACCAAATGTAACATTTGTAACACTAAATGAATATATTTAGAAATAAAAAATATTTTATTATTATAATAATTAATGACGTTTATTAATATTTAAGAGTAAACTGCCGATTTGCCCCCTGAACTATCACCCAACTTTCGATTTCCCCCCTGAACTTTTTAATTGGAAAATTAAGGACTTAAACTATTTTTTTTGGCCGATTTCCCCCCTACCGTTAGTTTTTAATAGATTTCATCTAAATTAACGTTAACTCTTATCATGTGCAAACCACGTAACTCTCATTTGTGAACAAAAACGTTATTTCACTAGACATTCAGACACAAAAGCTATAGAATCACACATATTTGCATAGGTTTATATTATAGAAATCTAAGGTTTTCAATTATTTTAAAGAATGAAGCGACCGAACTACCCACACATGTTGTGTACATGCTTCCATTTAACAGAAATTTGGATGGAATGAATGAAAAATTAACAGCAGGGGGCAAATCGGCCAAAAAAAATTAGTTTAAGTCCTTAATTTTCCAATTAAAAAGTTCAGGGGGGAAATCGAAAGTTGGGTGATAGTTCAGGGGGCAAATCGGCAGTTTACTCTAATATTTAAAGATCTTAATCAAAATTTAAAAAAAAATAATAATGGAGTAGTAAAAAGAATAATGAGAAATAAAATATAATGTGGTCAATTTACTTTAATTTATAGTAGTTTAATTGGGTGATGATGATGAATGGTGATCATAAGAATAGTAGAGTACTGGTTCGTATTTGGCACGTGTCTTGATGGACTAATTAGCCAATGATAGCCACCGGCACCGACAATAGATGAAAAGAAATAAGAATCCGATGCAAATAATTAAGAATTAATCTACTTTCAATTTGCAAACCTATGTATGTATTCTAGATTTTAGCAGCCAATGCTTGGGTGCAATTTGCCAGGTTGATTATAATTAATCCAGTTTTACCCAGGGTTAGTAGGATTAATTGCCGAACCCCAAGTCAAATTGTTATTTCACAAGTAACCTAGTTTAATTGACTAAGTTAGACATAAATTTTTTTGGGTAAATTACAAAAAAACTAACTCAATTATTTGTATCACGACATTTTCGTAGATCATCTTTTAAAATTGACAATGTCATACCACATCTTACGAATTTGTGCCAATATCAGACCTTCGTCAGTTTTTCTATTAATTTCTCTATTAAATGCTGACGTGGCCAGAGACGGGACCCACTCACTAATCCAACTGGATTAAAAATAATTAAATATATTTTTAATGGGGTGTGATGTCCACACACCCCTTTTTACTTCTCCCACATATTTTTGGTTTTAGGCTGTCGGATCGGATGAATTGAAGAAGATCAACGGATAGAAATTAACAATGGGTGTGTGAGAAGTAAAAAATGGTGTGTGGATAGCACACCCCTTTTTAATAATTAAATATTCAAAATTTTAAAAAATTAAAAAATTAAAAAAAATTATAAAATGGCCTAAGGGATCCGGCCTTCCCTTTCCTCCACCCACGCCAACCTTTTTTCTTCTTCTCTTCGACAACCACCAAACCTTTCCCCGTCCCCCAACCTTCCACCACCACCCGACCCATCCCTAGTCCCTCCATACCCAACTTTCCTTCACCACCCGCACTCGATGCCTAGCTCGCTGCTGGGAAACTGGATTCGGAAGAATCAAATCTGGTTGAAATTCTTCAAGACTTGGGTCGGGGAGTGGTGGGTGACGCCGGATTGGTCGAGGCTGTTGCTGTCAGCGGCCGAGGAATCTCGGTCATCGACAGAGAAAGCGGAGTGAGACCCATTCGGGGATCGCCAGTTAGGTCCCAGGAACTGGCCGAGCGCATGCAGAGGCTTGACAATGCCGCTGAGGACAAGGCGGACCACAACTTCATCCCTTTCTTCTCCGATGAAACCACCAACCCAGTTCTTTTTGTCTCCGGCTACCCCACCTCAACCTCTCTCTGCTCCGACGAACGTCTTTCCATTCTTCAACGAAACCCAACGTCTCTCATACGAACCTCGTCATCCCATCTTCCAATATATTGATCTCCTCGTCGTCTCACCCCCTCCATCTGACAAATCTGAAGTTGCCACTAGCCATCCCTAGATGCGAGGCCATCCCCTTTGACAAACTTGAAGTCGCCTTCTAGGCCATCAAGCTCTAGATCGCCGATTGAGTAGTTTTGCCGGTCGAAAACTCCCTTGATGGGGACGTAGAAGTCTGCAATTTAACAAACCTCAAGGAATGGCTAGGGCTGCACCGCTCCGTTTTGGATGGAGGGAAGGTGAAAAAATTAGGGAGATCGACCTCCTCCAGGCGCGCATGGAAGGTTTGTTGCTGATGACCTCTCTGCAACTCATGGGCTGCAAACCCTGCCACTTCTTCAAAGTATCCAAAAAGTTTTCGAATTTTGAATTTTTGTGAAATTTTAGAACTTTTTTGCTTCTAGGTTGTGTTTTTGGTGTGGATCTTGTTAAAGACGAGGATGAGGAGGAGTCAGGGTGGGATCTAGGTTTGGGTTGGGGGAAGATGGGAGAAGATAAAGAGAAGAGAGAGAGAATGGTTGGTGTGGGTGGAGGAAAGGGAAGGCCGGATCCCTTAGGCCATTTTTTATTATTTTTTTAGTTTTTAATTTTTTTAATTTTTGAATATTTAATTATTAAAAATATATTTGATTATTTTTTAATCCAGTTGGATTAGTGAGTGAGTCTTATCTCTGGCAACGTTAGCATTTAACAGATAAATTAACAGAAAAACTTACGGAGGTCTAATCGTGACACCAATAGTTGAGGTAGTTTTTTGTCATTTACCTTTTTTATTTTTTTGGCAAACAATAGCGTTAGGGGTTACTTATTAAGTATTTTATGAGGGTAGAGATTGAACATGTACGATAATGCATAAATATTTTTACTTTTTACTACTGTGATAAACGTCATCTAGTAGAAATAATATGTTTGACTTTATTATATAAATGCTAGCTGGGAGTTGCACAATGTTCTAACGTATAAACCGGGGAAGATCAGTTTTGAACTTTTGATGGGTCTGATGGTCTCCCACTACTTATTCAACATGAGTAGGAATTGTCCGAATAGATACGCTCGTGATGGCAAAGATCAAGCTACTACGTAACTATTTCCACCAAGCGTTGCTATAAACATTTAGGTGTTTTGGTTAAAATGGTATTTGAGATTGACATAACTCATTATTTTGGTCTTTGAGATTTGAAATCGATAGAAGTGGTCATTGAGTTTGTCCACTATCAACCATTTTGGTCATTCCATGATAAATCTACATTAAATAAAAATTAAATGATAAAAATACCCTCAATTTCTGTCAAATCATTTTGGCGCATTGTTTATTAAATTGAGGGTGTTGTCATTTTAGTCCTTATTTAACAAAAATTTTTGCAGAATGATCAAAATGATTGATGGTAGACAAACTTAGGGACCACTTTTATTGATTTCAAATCTTAAGAACTAAAGTGAGAAATTATGTTAATTTTATATACAATTTAACTAAAAAGCCAAACATTTATGATTATCTTTTTATGTCTTCGTATGTTTGTCCATATTTACTTGTGATGAGTGCAACGTTGGAAGTTAAAAGGAATATGAAACATCTTATCATTCGATTGGTGACTTGCCATGTATTTGATAACCATCATAACTAACATGCATTGTTTGGGAGGTGATCAAGAAGCTTACCCAATAAGAAATGACTTAGAAATGCAGCATGGAAGAATGCCAATTGATGACTCACACAAATAGAATAAACACAAAGGAAAGGAGGGTTTGGCAATGGAATTATAGAAAAATGAGAAATGCTAAGGGGATTCTCTAAAAAATGAGACTCTTCAACGATTATCTGTCACCTCATGTTTTTTGCACAATATTTTATAACGTTGGCATTGGAATTGAAGTTAAAGTTTGAGGTGTCAGAGAGTTCATTGAGAGTCTCACTTTAAGAGAGTCTCCTTAGCATTTCTCATACAAGGGTAGTCATTGGCCATTAAAACAATAAGCAATAAGTAACTTTGTCCATGCTCCTCCAATAGGATTGTTTCCCTTGAATAGGATTGTTTCCCTTGAAGTGGAAGCCATCCCAAGTCTCAGTTGTTGTGCTCATGTTCATGCTCATGCACCACCTCTGCAAAAAGAGTGGGACAAATGGAGTTTCAGTGGGTTGAGTTGCTCAAAAGAAAGCTAAAGCCTAAAAGGCCATTCCACCTCAGTCACCGCCCCCAATCAAATATTATTACAATTTCTTTGCAACAATTATTGATTACTAGCTTTTGCCCCTTCTTTTTTTTTTAATCTTTTTTCCTTTACTCTTTTCTTTCATACTAAGTATTCACTATTTCTCCTCCATCACTATCGATGCTTGCATTGCAAAATATAATTATAGTGACATAAAAGGCAGTTGCTTTATGGGTTTCTTTTTTCAAGTTACCATTCATTAACTATGTACCAATGAAAATAAGAACTAGTATAAAGTAGAATTGATCCAAGGAGACGCGAGTTGCTTTAATTATAGTAAATTAGAAAGAAAATAAATACTTCGACAACCATAGGTTATAAAACAAAAACATTTCAAGAGCTCAATTGAAGAAAAATGTTGAATAATGAGTCCCACATGGTAAAGATGAATAAGTGACTCACACTTTATCATTCAAACCTGAAGAAAAAAAAAATCTCAAATTGGCTAATTCTAAGGTGAATAGTGATTTTTGATGTGAAAATTTTTTCTACGGCAAAAGTATTTTAAGATTTTCTAGCATGAACATTGACAAAATGTCATTATTGTTATGACGTCAATTAGGCCGTTAGGCTTTTCTAGGCGATGTTTTCTATTTGCAATTTCATCTCATAGAAAGAGTTGCTAAACGATCGGATCAGAAAGGTGCAGGTAGATTGACCGCCTTACCCGTCAATGTCATTGAAACACAAGCTGGAAACACATCAACGACAAACTCGAGGAGGTCGATCATATGGACTACCTAACCTTATAGATTTAAAACAAATTCAAATGTTATAACTTCAGTACGAAAACCTCCAAAAGAGTGAATAGTCCTTTATTTTTTACAGGTATCGCCACTCAACAGTGATCATCCCCTCAAGAATAAGAGGCAATAATAAAGCACCTTTAAATAGAAAAAGTTCTACGAATTTTAGTACTTTATCATTAGCAGACAAACATAATAAAATTGTTATGAAGATGAACCCACAACACTTGGAATTTAGGTACCATGTCTTTTAGTGTTGGCCTTTTCCTAAATTCTTGATAACATCATAATTTAGAGAGGAAAAAAATTCAAACCAAATACTTAAGAGAAAAATTTAACGTACTTTGAGTGTGTCAGATCAAATGAAAAAAAATATTACAAAAATAAATATGTGAGTAGATATTTTTCCAACTGAGCTTTTGAAATGTCCTTTCAAAAAATTTCTGGATGTCGAGGTATCTTTTCCCATTTACTATTTACTTTTTGTTCTCATGTGGACAAGCATACCTTTAGTATTAGTCATAGTGAAAATAATTTTTTCTTCAAACTAAAAATCATATATGTAATTATTTTCTTTAGTTTGCCTTCAAAACAATCAATGTATGGCTGGTGACAAACTAACGTACATTGTTGAAGTTGCTTGTTGTCCATTGGACCAACTAGTGGTGGATCCAAGATTCAAACATTGAGGGTCCTAGTGTTAAAGGTCTAAGTTTTTTAATAGAAACAGCTCGAAAGCGCGCAAAAATTTTTTTGTTTATATACCAAGGCATTTTGTCAAATACTTTATGGGTTTGTTGTCGTCAACCGAACTATGTTGTGCACATGTCAACTGATATCGACATATGCCAAAGCAATCTAATGAGCCGTGAGAATTTGTCGATTGCTCACTACGAAATTTGCCGAATATGGCCGATATATGCTTAGCAAGTATTACATTTAACACTTGATGGGTACAAAAAAGACCAATACCAAACATTTGACAGTTCTTCTAAAGACTTTCACATGTATATTTTTCAACTTCGGGTCATCCTGAGACTATTTTAGTCCCAATATACATCCGTCACCGAAACCAACCCTCGAGTTTTGGCCATGATGATATTAATTGGTAGTGGTTATGTTTCATAAGACAGGACCAAACAAACAAAGCAAAGCCAACAAGCTTCAAGATAGGGAAGGGAAGGCATCTACAGACATTGAGGTCGATACGACGATACCCCAAAAGCAAACAAAGCAAAGGCAAGGCAGACCTCATGGACCAAACCAAACAATGAACTACCGTCGTCATCTACTCGTCATCATCATCATCACCATCGTGCACTTATGCTCATAAACGACATTTCAGCTATCAAAACCAAAGTTGTCGTTTTTTTTTTTTTTGGACAAAAAGAAACAGTCATATTAGTCTTTAACTAATGAAAAAAATTAAAAAAAAACTAAAAAAAGGTTTGAAAACTTTGAGTTTTAACGATAAGGACAAAATAAAGGGTAAAATGAATAATATCAAGATTGACTTTTTAGTGTAAAAATATGATTTTTCGTTAGAGTGAACAATACCGAAAGCTTTTCGTTAAAGTTCCCAAAAAAATAATGCTAAGTGTGTGTGTATATATATACACTTAGCATAGCATTATTTGTATATATATTATATAAAATAGATCATATATCATATATAATCTCATTTTACTCATATCACGGAAGGAAACTTTCTGCAGGGTTTCATTACTATTAATGGGTGGCTTCGCGGTTTCTTATGGGCACATGATATGTATATAGGAAATCCTTAATAAGGGAAGGGATTTTTTTTTTTAAATAAACATTAGTTGTAGGGTCCACACTATATTGAACTTTAACGATCCGAACCGTCAATTTTTCAAGTTGCACCTCATAGATCATCCTTGCAAAATATTAGTCAAATCAGAAATATTTAAGACATCTAATTGGGTTCAAAGAAATTAACGAATACTTTGTTATACAAGAAACAATGAAATTTTAACTTGATAATTAAATAGGCAAATGGTTTCGGATTGAATTGAGTTTTTGCAACAATGATATATGAATTGAGACTTACCAAATAGAAGATTCAGATCGTTAAAGTTCGACGTAGAGTGAGCCCCACAACTAATTCTCATTTTTTGAAAAAAAGTGAAGATCCCTTTGCATAAAGGGCCTATATATATACACACACGCGCGCGCGCGCACACACACATATTATAAAATATCATATATCATATATAATCTCATTTTCAATTCAGCCAGTAGCAATTAGGCATCATTATGCACATTCTCACAACCCGAATGTGAGACGTTGTAGCTAACCAGAAGTATATATATTTATATAGCTTAAAATATGTACACTCCAAGCTAAATGCAAAGCATTTGATCCAGTGGTTACATATTAAAATATAATTAGCAAGAAACACTCCCGAATATCTGTAGCTCCAATGATCAACATCGCCATTTTGTGATTATTACTGATAATAATTCTAAATTATCATATGAACTTTTGTGCGTAGCATATATCAATAATTGAGTCCATGAGATATCAGACATGCATGGTTCAGTTTCAGCCTTTCACTTTCCAAGATCTTTAAAAGTTTCTCCAATTTTAATAAAGTGTAATCTGTTTCTGTCAAGGATATCAAATAATAAGTTAGCAAAATATATGTTATCGTGTACTTATTTCTTTTAATTTTTATATTTCGTGAAGTACTGTGTATATGTATGCATATATAGTTTACCTGTATATTTCTACCAAATATATATGTTTGGTCGCAAGAACAATAAAATAAGTGGGAGGGGGATTAGCGCTGTAAGAGAAGCATCCAAATGAAATGACCTACTTGCGCTAATTGTTTAATTTGTTTGGAGCAAAGCATGCATATGGCAATATGCAGTCGGCCTCTTGAAGAAAAACTATGCACATGTGACACCTTCATTCACACATGGATATATTTTGGAATATATACATCTCTGTAAAATATTTCCTTTTGCCAATTTGCCATGCCATGGATTCTAAACACACATGCATTCTTGCCTGCCTTGGGCATACTCTCTCTCGCTCTCTCTCTCTCGTCGAGTAAAACCATTTTTACACAATTTTTTTTTTAAATTCTTGTGCATTAGTTTTAGTTTATTTTCTGACGTTTGTATCAAACAAAGCAAAAGAAAATTAAGAGGCGGCTTTATATATGAATATACAAAACATAGGGACATAAAAGTATACATAAATCATTTTCCCTAGGATGATGCGATATTATTTTTTACCATGTTTGGCATAAAAAAGTTAGAAGTGTTTTTGTGTTAAGAAGAGCGTTTGAAGTATTTTCTAAAAAAAAAAACACATGTTTTAAGTTTTTTTTCTAGCTAGGAAGCACTTTAGTGCATTTTCAAGAAGCACACTTGCATTGTTGTTAAAAATTACAACGTTCTTTCACTAGAAGCAGTTTTACTAAAAGTGCTTCTGAATATAAATGCTTTTTAAATAAGTAAAATTCCAAACAATCGCTATTTACTATAATAAAAAGTAAAATTCCAAACGATCACTACTACTATAATAGGTAGGGTTCCTTTCAATAACATTTCGTATTAGTTTAGATCGACCTATTTTGTCAACTTAGTTAATATCATGAATTTCAGAAGCATAATTAGTTCCTCAATCTTTTTCAGGGAATCGTGCATTATTAAGTATAACTCATTCCACGAGTCTAAAGTATGAATTAATATGTTGCAAAAGTGTGCAAGGAAAAACAAATGTTTATCATAGTTGTTGGAACATCACTGTATTGTACAACTCAATCGGCAACTTCCCGTTAGTTACCGAAGATCATCTCATCTAGTTGACCCAAAAAAAAAGAAAAGAAAAAAAAAGAAAAACAATTCATCTAAAGTTTGGGACTAGCTGCTATTTAATATTACGCTTGAGTGATATTTCTTTTCACTTATAAACGAGAAGTCTTAAATTCGAATATTGTGAATGACGAGTTTGAAACCAATTTATTTCATCACTTCCTATTGTAAATATACTTTTGTATCAACAAAAAAAAAAAATCAGGGACTAGCTATAGTTCTCAAGTAAATAGTACTATCATCACCTAACGGTTAGATTTGCTCTTTGGATGTCATTACAACATATCTGACCGTCATATGGTGATAATATAAGTAATTGTAAGTATTTTATGTTAGAGTTGTGCCCTAAAAGCCAATTTCGTAATATTAGATATTATGTAACTCCATATTAATTAATAAATAAAAATGGAAAGTTTTATTTATTCATGAGTTTTACATATTATAGAGATAATATACTATGAATGAGTCCATAAGACATAAGGTATGTAAACAATGTCCTAAATGAAGTTAGGACAGGGAAACTTGTATCCAAATTGACTTAGTCCTTAAACTAAGTTCCTAATCGCTTGGAAAGTCAATTGGACATTGACTATCCGGAAAGACTAATGTATATCGCACTAAGGTTAGCATGGTTTTGTGCTACGCGTGTTGGATATACATGCGCTTGTTTGTTGAACAAGTTCGATCACTAAACACAAATCGCCCAAGAAACTTAAACGTATGAATGTTTACCATGTGTCAAACATTACCAGCTTCAGGTTGTCGTATGCAAATAGTTCTTAAACCCGGGGCATCATCGAATATCTTGTGCTTATATATATGAACTTTAATTTATCCTAATAATATGGCCGGAAACTCAACATTTTAGCCAAATGCACTAAATTTTATAGACATTGCAAATGTCAAAAGTTTTGACATAAGTGATTAATAACACAATAACATTTATTCATGCATATGAATGTTCTAGGTGTATGTAGAACAAAGTGAGATGATAACTCAACAAGAGTGCATGATGATTATTTGGAAGTGCGAATAACAATTTTATATTAGTGATAGAACCATATATGTATATGTTGTGTTCAAGGAGGATTTGGAGGTGGAGGTGTTTTTTTTTTTTGGGGGGGGGGGGGGTTCCTAATGGGTCTTGAGAATGTCCACAAGGTACAAACTATTCGATGAAATGCTTTTTGGGAAAAATTCGGCAAGCCTTGGCAAGTGATGCTCAACATCATGCCTTAAAAGTTGTAGATAGAACTAGGCAAATAACGATATGGCCACCAAGTGCTTGACTAATTACCTCAATGAAAAGACAAACAAAATTGAGTGATGTGCACGCTTGAATCTTTTACATTAGATCCACAAGATTAGATTTTGGATCCACCACTGGTTGTTTTTTTATGGTATATTCGTTTTGTCTGTATGGAAATTTAACTGAATTAGTAATGATTAACAATCAAATTTAGATATGATAAAAACATATAAAATAAGAAAATGTTGTTATGGGTAAGTTAACTAGTTTTTCTTTATTAACCTTTTGGTGCAAAAGGAAGAAGTTCAAGAATGGAATACATAAGGAAAAAGGATCAACCAACAATTAAACTAAAAGAGGTGTAGAGAGACAAAGGAAGTGGCTGGTTACCTTTCATTTTCCGATTTGGAAGTTATTAGAGAGGTAAGGTGAGACATGGAAATTGGGATCTTTCTTTTATGACTATGACCCAATACCAACATATATCACCTCAAATATATTTGCTAATACAAATTATACAATTTGATCAATGCCTAACTACTTCAACTTAACATCCATCCTCTGTGCCTTGCCTGTCAACTAAGTTATCGATTCCTAATAATACAATATACTCATGACAGATCTAGCCAATTTTATTTACTTTTCATAGTAAGGCCTATCTTATTTGTAAAAAGAATTTGATCCAAATACGATATCAAACTTCAAAAAATAGAAATTAGTTGTGAGTACTACACTATATTGAACTTCAACAATCTGAATTGTTTATTGTTTAAGTTACACCTCATATATCATTCTTGCCAAATATTAGCCAAAGCGAAAAATTTTGAGGCATCTAACTGAACTCAAAGAAATTGACGAAAATCATGTTCTAAAAAACATTGAAATTTCATCGTAACAATTAAATAGGCAAATTGTTTCATATTGAATTGAATTTTTGTGAGAATAACCTATGAATTGAGTCTTACAAATAAATAGTTCGGATTATTTAAGTTTGATGTAAAATAAATCCCATAACTAATTCTCATTAAAATATATATATATAAATCGCTTTTCTTAACGAACCTGTATATATGTACGTGTATAACACTTAAAAGTCAAATTATATAAAATGAAAAAACTCAACATTTATATTGCGATAACAGTGGGCCAGGCTCACCTTTTCTTCTTGTGTAGCACTCATCCACCTGTCTTTCTTACCCACCTACTTTATATTGATTTAGTATCTATATTTAAACTATAAAGTGAGTAAAAAAAAAAATAGACAGATGAGCGAGCATAGCAAAACTTACATTTGAATTTGACCCAAAAAAAAAAAGGAAAAAAAAAGATTCCACCAAATTAGTTAAGGCTTTTTATATTAGCACTTCATAAAATGTTGAATGCACCCCATATTAAAATTTAATATTAATGACTTATTTACTCTAATATGTAATGACAATTTTGACCTTATTAGGTTTAAAAAATAATAAAATTTTTATAAATACACTACAAATCTCTTTTAACGTAATATTTATTTATTTCAACTATCAAAATCCCTCTCATTCTCCATTGTTGAATAAAACCCTAAGCAATGAAACTATAAACATGTTGATTAAGAAAAATTATTTTTGACGAATGGAACACGAAATCGGTGTTTCGAAAGCTTTGAAATCATTATTATTGTTATTGAAAAATGTTCAAATGAGTCTAAACATTTTTTTTTAAATCATTCAATTTGAAATCCTTCAGCAAACTAAAGTTCATATAGTTTGAAATCATTCGGCAAAATTAAAAATGAGTGTTATAAGATTTGAGAAATGTGGGATGTATAAAAAATGTGGGGTGTGTGTAGAAAATGTAAAATGTATATTAAGAATGTGGGGTGTGAGGGTATTATGGGGAAGGAAGTGGGGTGTATTAAGATAATTTTTAATTAAAAAAGTAAATGTGAGGTGTATTAAGTAAGTGGGGTTTATTCTAGGGGTGGGCACTTAGAACCGAAAACCGAAACTGAAACACGAATCAAATCGAACCGCACCGAACGGTTTGGTTTTGTGGTTTTGGAACGGTTTCGGTTTTGAAACCGAACCGCAACATAGAAAACAGTTTGGTTTCGGTTTTGGCTTTTGAAAACCGCACCGAAACCGAACCGCACCGCAAATATTAATAAACATTTAATTAAATGTCCATATTAAATTTCATGTTTTAATTGGTTGTTTATTAGAATCCATGCACTTAGTATGGACACAACCACACTAGAATATCATCATTCATCACTTTTCTTTCGTTCATTAACTTGAAGGACCTTTGTTATTTTATACCATCACACACACACACACATATGTACAAGGGTGGACTAATCTTGTTATCAAGAGTCGAACAATGATATAATGAAGTCCACTCATTTGAAGCATGATATCACATATTCTAGTATGAAAGTTTCGCTCATGTTTAATGAATTCAAAGTTATTCAACTTGTTTTATGTTATACTTTGTACGGGACACCATTTTGTTGCACAAACATATTTTAACATCACAACTGCATGCAAGATGCTAATTGTTTATATAACAAATGTCTTTTTCCTATTGCTAATGGGAAATGCTTATTAATATGTTAAATTGCAAATTGTACATTTTTTCTTAAAAACCAAACCGAAACTGTTTGAAACCGCACCGAACCGAACCAAACGGTTTGGTTTCATTTCGGTTTTGACTTCAAAACCGCACCGAACCAAACCGCAAAAAATTTTGGTTTCGGTTTTGGTTTCACTCAAAACCGCACCGAACCAAACCGTGCCCACCCCTAGTTTATTCAACAATTTGTGGGGTGCTAATATAATAAGCCTTAGTTAAAACAACCAAGTAAACAACTCAATTAATCTACTAAACTACCCTATTCATTCTTTAAACAAGTAACAACCAAATGGGTACATTTATCTGTTTAAACTAGTAATTTTTTTTCCTTAAAAATGTGTACAATGAATATTAATTATTTCTCACAAGTATATAAAGGGTTAAGCTATGGAGACCATCAATTTAAATCGAAAAAAATTGTAGTAATAGTTCTTCAATTTTAACTTAATTGGAACAATGATCCCTCAACTAAAAATCAATGATCATTGGTCTCTTTATATATCAAAACATGTAGCTATGGTCATTTTTGTCAACTTCGTCAGAATTTCGTTAAAATGAGTCATGTTTGAAAGATCATTGATATAATTAGGTTAAAGTTGAGGGACAATTGCCCTAATTGGGTTAAAGTTGATGGACCATTTCTCAAATTGGATTAAAATTGAGGGACCTTTGCTATAATTTTTCACATTTGGTTTTAAATATTTGCCCCTTGATTCAGCCTCATGTGACACACCCCGTCCCGAAGGAGGGCATGCTGGCCGTCACGTGAGAGTGACATAACCATTTACACAATTCGGAAGCTTTAAAAATACAATTACTAAGATGAAACACCCGAGGGTGAGTCCTACTTTTGTGAATTCTGTCAGAACACCGTTGGATTCCTCGTGGCCACCAAAGCTCTGCTAACTTGAACCTGGAGGGGCGCAAAACAAAATTGAGTGGGTCAGCAAAACAAAGTTTTTCGAAAATGTTTCATTTAAAACATTTCTAACCCCTCGCTGTAAAACCTGTATACTTTCCCAGAAAATAGCATAATAGCATAATACTTTTCATAAATCTCAAATCATCAATTTTTCTCAAAAACCAGAAAGTATGTCATGTTTTAATTTCGAAAACAGAATGAATGATGCATCAATGTAACAGGTGAAATGGTGAATTAACCGGAGACCCTGCAGTTGGTCCTGTACGGTTAATTCTATAGCTCAACATTCAATTGATGCGAAAATTAACTAACGCACAAATTTAAACCCTATTTGTGACAATTGTAGTAATGATGTAAGTAGGGATCGTTCTAGGCCGGGGATTAACCAGGGATGCTAACCAAAGTAAAATTAAATTAAAAACGTAAAAACAAAATTTAAAACACTAAACTAGACTCAAAACACTTAACTAGAATAACTCAAAATAAAACTAACAAATAATCTAAAACAAATCAAAAGACTCAAAATAATTCAAGACTTTAGAAAACACAAACTAAATTTATTTCTAACAAATCTAACACTTTAAAATAAACGGGGGATTGATTTTTTAAGAAATTTAATTTAAAACAGAAACTTAAAAACAAATTTCAAAGAAAATATATTTTATAGAAATAAAATGATGAAACGTTAGTTAGAGGGTTCCTTATCCACACATGAATATATGCATACAATTTGATTCCCAGTTATGAATTCAACAAACGAATAAATGACAACGCTCCAAGTTAATTAGGTCCGCTTAAATTAACTTTCAGATTTCCCTATATTCATTGAATTGGACGGAATACGCATCACAACCAAATTATTCTTATCAAGTTCCCTAACTATGGAATACGCATGATAGAGAGACATATCAAAGATCATTAAGTTTAATGGAAATCATAAACATCGACTAGGCATTCATAACTATGAAATACGCATGTTAATCCAACCTAGGGTTTATTAAACACAATTGTGGCTAGCGATTTTTACTACTCATGAATATAAGTTCATAACGATTAGGTGAAATTCCCTTATATCCTAGCATCAAGTCTAAGCATGCAAATTAAGTGTCGACCCTCAACCCACATACATAAACAAGTTATTAATCAACAGAGAAAAATAAACCACATCCAACGTTCAAGAATTCATAACTGGAGTATATCAAATCATAATAAACATAAATCCAAGGTTTCAAATTCGCCTCTAACTAAATAGAAATTAAGTACACATGTTTAACATAATTTAAAAGTAAATTAAATTAAACATGTAAATAAAAATAAAAGGAATAAAACCAAATGGAGAGAGTTTGCTCCTCTCTGTTTCGTCTTTCTGCGCTGCTGCTTGCTTATTTTCTGCCTTCAGTGTCTTTCCGCGCCTTCTTGGTTCCTGCGCCAGTCTCTCACGCTGCCATGCAGCTTTCTGTTCTCCCTCAGCTCTCCTGCGCTTTTTTTTTCCGCAAGCTTAGTGGCTGCCAAAGCAGCCTTTCTTTCCTGCTGCCGTCAGTCTCCTTTTCCGTGCCTCTCAGTCTGCTTTCCCAGCCCCTGTCTCCCTGCTTCTCTTTCCCCGCAAGCCTTCTGCGCGCGCCACGTCTCCGTGCTTCTTTCCGCACAGTTCCCTGCGCCTGACCCCTTATTTCTTTTTTTTTTTTTTTGTTTTTCTGACAGTTCCTCGTCTCACTCCCCCGCTCCCAGTCTTTCCTTTCCCCCCCTCAGTGGCTCAAAGGCATCTCTCCTCTTCTTATTATTTTTCTGATCCCCCTCGCTCAGTCTTTCCTGCGAGCTCTTCCAACTCCACTCGCACTGCCTTGTTTTTTTTATTATTTCCCCCAAATGCCCACTGCACAAGGCCTCCTTTATTTTCTTTATTCCCCCTCAGTGGCTGCCTTGCTGCCAAACACCATTCCCCTTATTATTCCTGCACGTTTTCTTGTTTTCCACTGACCTATGCAGCATGCACCCACACTCCTCCTTTAATTATGGCAGCCTTCTTTTTATATTTCTTTATTCCCAATCTGCCAAGCTTTCCTATATTTCTTTTTCTGTCTGCTCCATTTTATCTGCCAAAATGTTTTCTTAAGTTAATAAAATAAGTGAGCACGGTAGAAATGACGAATTTATTACTTAAAATCACATTTGTGCTATTTTTATTTTCTTAGCTAGATAAATTCGATAAAACACAAAAACAAAGTAAATAACTAAAAAATATGAGGAAATAACTAACAAAAGACAAGAGAATTTAATGTAAAATATATATAAATATGAGCTTATCAAATACCCCCACACTTAGCTTTTGCTAGTCCTCGAGCAAAACAAACGAAAACAGAAAAAGTAATAACATGAAAATTATTAGTTTCCCCCTATATGACCCTCATAGAATTTCATTCGAGAACACAAATCATCAAGAACCATAGCTAACACCAACAAGCAATTTAAGTTCATTTTCCTTACTCAAATATTAGCAGTAATCTTTGAAACATCCTTGAAGTGTAGTGTGTGAGATAGTCATGCTAATGCAATTTCAAATTTTTATTTTTAAAATCACCATATGCAAACTAGTGACCTTCTCACAGGAAATACACTCAATCACACATGTGTTTAGTTTAAATGTGTTTCGCTCAAAGAAACAAATGTGAAATTTCTACCATAAGCTTGCATAAAGATCACTTCTCCACAGTCATAATTGCAAAACTTAAATCAATAGGACTTTTATTGGATGTAATGAGGCTTAGGGATAGGGTTATTGAAATGAAAGAATAGGTAAACACAAGTTCCAAACTGCACTGCAAGTGATTTTTTCTTTAGATTTATAAGAACTCAACTTTTCCAACGATTCTTTTAGCACCTCCAACCACACCCTGAAACTGAAACTTTAAAAACTTTTTATTTTCTTTGTATACAATCTTTTTTTCTTTTTTTTTTTTTTTTTTTTATTCCTCTTTTTTTTTTTTTTTTAAAGCGGAAACAAATATGAAATACCCCCACACTTATTCTTTTGCCAAACACCCTCAAAGTACTTCACAAACATTTCTCATAAGACAATCTTGCATTACTCGCTTGGAAAGGGTAAGGAAAAAAAATATTTCAGGCATAAGGGTAGACATATCTGGTGATAAGAAATAAAAGGCTCACAAATACGGCTCAAATTGGCGATCTAATGATATCATTTTTCTTTGGGAAACAAGGTTATTTGGGCCATGGTGGTAAACCTAATGCCTCTATCATTTTCAAGTTCATGCAATCAATGACAAATATTTCGAAAGATCGTTATGCAAGTTCTAGAGAAGTATCCCACATAAGTTCATCACACATGAAAGAATAGGAGTGTATGAAAAATGCACACACTTTCAATAGGCTCAAAAACTCACATAGGATGTAAATGGTCACTAAATTCACATATGGAGCTTTAAATCATGCTTTAGTTTCACATCAACAAGGCTATGTGCATTTGGTTTTTCAAAGATGATCAAATATGTACAAACTAACACGAGAATTAGGAATTTCACACAACATATGTTAACTAAGTTCTTGATCATCATGGTTCAAATTTTATCCAATTATATCATTGGGTCGGGAAACTACAAAAAACTAATTCAAAACAATAAGGAAAACAAGGAAATATTTTTGGATTTTTTAAATTTTCCGAATTTTTTATTTATTTATATATATATATATATATTTTTTAAAACAACAACTTAATTAAGAAAACACAAAGCAATAACATGGAAACAAATGAAACCAGTTCAAAGTCGAAGGTACAAAAATTTTCAATTTGGTCATTTTTATACTCTTTACCCCCACACTTAAACTAGACATTGTCCCCAATGTCAGAAAATATAATAAAATGCAAATAAAAATAAAGTAAATAAAAATAAAGAAACAAAATAAAGCAATAGGACTGAAAACTTCCCTAATTTGCAGAAAAAATCAAGCGATGACCCCCAAGCTAAAATTCTGCAATCAACTTCAAGGGTGGAAATAACCAAAAGTTCCTGCAAAGAAAAGAAATAAATCAGTTAAGCACGCAAGAAAATGTAGAAAATGCAAACGAAAAATTAAAAATGAAAATAAAAGACAATGAATAAAACTAAAAAGTGATCATTGGTCCTGTTTGGTGACTTTCCACAGCTTTGAACTTGAACTGGCCTCGGAACTTCTTAGCAAGGAAAATGAGACTTGATTGGTGGTGTTGTTGAAGCTTCTCGAGCTCTTGGTTTCAACTCGGACTCATTCTGCCGGGTTGATTGAGTCTGCAGGCTACATTCTTCTCTTTTTGTTTCTTCTGCATGGCAGGTAGGCACGAGGAAGAGGTGGTGGTCTGATTCTTTGTTCAATCTGTCCAAGTGCCGACCGATTGCCTTCTTTCACCTTGACTCGCAGGCAAGAGCAAGGGTAAAGGAAAAGCATGCCATGAGATATCTTTGCCTTTGACTCTGATGATATGGGATACTTTTGCTTTTGAAGAAGTATCGTTCCACAGGTGTATGCTTGAACTGGGCTGGGGAACTTCTTAGCAAGGAAAATGAGACTTGATCTTGAAGATGAAGCAGCACCTTGTCTCCACATGCTTCAAGTATCATTTTCACTTGCCATGTCTGTTCTCCAGGCAGATGTGGCGACTTCTTCGGAAGTACATCAGCGGTTGAAGAAGAGCACTCGAGAGCAATGCTAGGTAAGCAATCAGGAAGGATTTCCAGGCAGTCGGTTCTTAGATCGGAAGATTGACACCGAGTGCTGGCTGATTGCCCGCTTTCTCCTTATCACAAAGACAAGGAAAAGGACAGGGAGAAAGCGTGATATGAGATACTCTTGCTTTCAACCTTCATGATATGAAATACTCTAGCTCTTGATGACTTGTTTACAAATGTATCCCAGGGAATGAGAAACACAGAGTAACTCGAGAGGGTTTGTTGGAAAGGCATTTTCGGAGATGAAAAATTTCGGAGATGAAGAAGTGTTGAGAGAGTTTTTCCTTTGCAATGGATGGCGAAGGTAGACATTTATAGATGATTCTTCACAACCGAAACTGTTCCTTTACCCCTGTCGGCAGCCGGTGGATGGATGAACAGTACAGGTTACGCGCTTTCTGAAAAAGCCACCCGTAATTTGCGCAAAGCTGACAGCGCGTGACGAGTGACGACAAAACTGGAAAAGCTGTTTGCCTCGTGATTCCTGACCGCTCCATCTTTTGAGAGAGACGCCCGATTTTTGAGAACGGCGTCCGACTTTTGAGAACGGCGTCCGACTCTTCGATTTGCGAGAGGACATCACTTTGATTGCTGAGTGATGCCTCATCGATTTCTTCTTCTTATAAGAGCGCTAACTTTGTTCCACAACACACTTGAGCACCCTCCTGTAAACACTCCCTCCGGTAAACGTTCCCTCCTGTAAACATTCCCTCTTGCATTTCTTTTAATCTTGATCAGTCCGACTCTTCATTCTCAACACCTTCAAATATGTCTTGCCCTTCTGACCGTCGCCTTAACTTGAATGTTGGGGAAGATAGTGATATGTCTTCTCCAACCAACATTTGGCAGCCGTCATTCATATCCCCAAATGGTCCTCTTACAGTTGGGGATTCCATGATGATGAATGAAACAACCGCCTCGGTGGTGGCCAGAAATCTGCTCACTCCTAGAGACACTAGGATACTTTCTAGGCGGTCCGACGAACTAGCTGTCCAGGACTCTTTGGCCTACAGCGTCCGATGCGCAGGCTCAGTATCAAACATGGGCCAGCGCCTTCTTGCACGAACTCGTCAGGTGGAGTCGTTGATGGCTGAAGTGGCTAGTCTTCGGCAAGAGGTCAGAGTGCTTAGGCATGAGAACAGGGAGTTGCACATGCTCGCAACCAATTACTCCACAAGCATGAAGATGAAGCTTGATCAGCTGCAGGAGTCCGAAGTGCGGATTCAGAGTGATCATCAACGGTTTATGACGTTACTCCCGAGGTTTGTGTTGCCTTCGTCCTCGGGAGCAGCACCAAGTATTGAGGCTCCGAATGATCCAACTCTGGCGCTTCGTCTTTCAGGGGCTCCGTCGACCTCCGAGGCACCACCTACCAACGACCAATGAAAAACTATTAGTTCAAATTATTGTAAAATATTTATGCTTTAAAGTTTATTTAATTATATCTATAAATATAAGTATTTTTTTTTTAAATTATGTGATGTTTATTATTATTATTATTATTTTTTTTTTCATTTTTTTTAAAATATCAATGTAAAATAAGTAAATCAAAGTAAAAAAAAAACTATGTTTAACTTTCTAAACAAAAATCACAACTAAATAAACAAAACAAAATGAAAGCAGTAAAGAAAAGGGATTAGGAATGCAAATCTGATTGTGGGTGATTCCTAGGCCTCCCTTCATTATTCAAATGCATGGGCTTATCCTTGAACGGACGGTGGTAATTGAAATGATCCGACAACGGTCTAAGTTCTAATGACGGTGCCTGAATCATCAAAATTAGAAACAAATTAGTATAAATTAAAATTAAAAATGGAGAAGATGGCTTACAATCTCGTTCGAACTCAATTACAAACACCACGTCTTTGAACGTTTCAGGGACTTTGAACTTTGCCAAATTTATTATAATGGTTGTGGCTTGTCCCGTGTCCTCAGTCTTAACTCCTTTGGGCTTGATTGTCTCATGCACAGCCTCTTTGATGTATTCAACAAATTCTCCGGCCACCTCATTTTCTGGAATAATTCTTCTTGGTGTACAAGTCTCTTTGAACGTTTCAATACCATCGGGAACTTGATTTGGTACACCAAAAATTTGGATATCACTTTGCACCTTGGGAAGATCTTCCACAACGTATTTTTCATTCACTTCTTCCTTGGGATTTAAAAAACTGCAAGGAAAAAGGACATTTGGTGGAACGATGTTAGAATGAATTGAACTTAGAACCTCCTCACCTGAGTTGGATGGCATAAGGACTTGAGGGGTTTGCGATAAGAATTCTTCTAAACTGCCCAAGTCGTCATCCTCATCTTCTTCTTGAAGCGGCAATTCATCCATGTTCGGGCTATGTTTGGATGGTTCTAGGACAACTTCATCCTCCATGTCACTTCCCAAAGTGATGACTTCATTAATTTCCATTTCTCCCTCTGAATTTGCAAATGTGGAGTTGGAGAGTTCACTTTGATCTTGAATTTGTACCATGAACTCTATAATTTGCCCAATTTGCTCCTCCAAAGCATCCATCTTGTTGTCTTGATTTTCTACTTCCTGGTTCAAAGAGGTGATTAATTGAATAATATTATCATTATCAACCGACGAACCTAAATTTGGTTGGGAAAATTGTGATGGAGGCTGTGGTGGTGCACATGGCCATTGATAGTACTCCTCTGATGGCTGTAATTGTTCTTCGTTTTGTGAGCCCTGCACCAAAGAAATTAATTCATCAAGCCTTTGATTATAATCCACGGGCATACTTTGATTTGATTGGAATTGTTGTGGGGGATGCTGTGGTGGCTGCATAGATCTTGAATAGAATTCGTCTTGCTGCCAATATCCGCTTTGTTGAAAGTGTTGAGGTTCATCCCACATATAATCTGAATAGTCTCTCCAATCCGAATTGTAAGCGTTGGAAAACATGTTGCCCCTTGATTGGTTATGGCCCTGATATCCCCAAACATCTTCATTTGCAGAAAATTGAGGACATTGATGAGTTTGATATCCTTGCCCATACGATGCTCCAAATGTAGGGACACTTGACATTGTGGTCCTTCCGGCATTCTGAGTTAATTGAGACGTGAGATTCGCCAATTGAGCTTGGATGGATGCAAGTGCCATGTCTCGCTCCATTTGTAACTAAAATCAAAGAAAGAAAACTAAATCAAATATCAAAAGTAAAAGACATAACACAAATAAAATAAAATAAAATACAATAAACACAAATAAAAAAAAATAAAACACAAACAAAAACATCAACAAAGGATTAGCAAATTTGCTAATCCCCGGCAACGGCGCCAAAAATTTTGATGCGAAAATTAACTAACGCACAAATTTAAACCCTATTTGTGACAATTGTAGTAATGATGTAAGTAGGGATCGTTCTAGGCCGGGGATTAAATAGGGATGCTAACCAAAGTAAAATTAAATTAAAAACGTAAAAACAAAATTTAAAACACTAAACTAGACTCAAAACACTTAACTAGAATAACTCAAAATAAAACTAACAAATAATCTAAAACAAATCAAAAGACTCAAAATAATTCAAGACTTTAGAAAATACAAACTAAATTTATTTCTAACAAATCTAACACTTTAAAATAAACGGGGGATTGATTTTTTAAGAAATTTAATTTAAAACAGAAACTTAAAAACAAACTTCAAAGAAAATATATTTTGTAGAAATAAAATGATGAAACGTTAGTTAGAGGGTTCCTTATCCACACATGAATATATGCATACAATTTGATTCCCAGTTATGAATTCAACAAACGAATAAATGACAACGCTCCAAGTTAATTAGGTCCGCTTAAATTAACTTTCAGATTTCCCTATATTCATTGAATTGGACGGAATACGCATCACAACCAAATTATTCTTATCAAGTTCCCTAACTATGGAATACGCATGATAGAGAGACATATCAAAGATCATTAAGTTTAATGGAAATCATAAACATCGACTAGGCATTCATAACTATGGAATACGCATGTTAATCCAACCTAGGGTTTATTAAACACAATCGTGGCTAGCGATTTTTACTACTCATGAATATAAGTTCATAACGATTAGGTGAAATTCCCTTATATCCTAGCATCAAGTCTAAGCATGCAAATTAAGTGTCGACCCTCAACCCACATACATAAACAAGTTATTAATCAACACAGAAAAATAAACCACATCCAACGTTCAAGAATTCATAACTGGAGTATATCAAATCATAATAAACATAAATCCAAGGTTTCAAATTCGCCTCTAACTAAATAGAAATTAAGTACACATGTTTAACATAATTTAAAAGTAAATTAAATTAAACATGTAAATAAAAATAAAAGGAATAAAACCAAATGGAGAGAGTTTGCTCATCTCTGTTTCGTCTTTCTGCGCTGCTGCTTGCTTATTTTCTGCCTTCAGTGTCTTTCCGCGCCTTCTTGGTTCTTGCGCCAGTCTCTCACGCTGCTAGGCAGCTTTCTGTTCTCCCTCAGCTCTCCTGCGCTTTTTTTTTCCGCAAGCTTAGTGGCTGCCAAAGCAGCCTTTCTTTCCTGCTGCCGTCAGTCTCCTTTTCCGTGCCTCTCAGTCTGCTTTCCCAGCCCCTGTCTCCCTGCTTCTCTTTCCCCGCAAGCCTTCTGCGCGCGCCACGTCTCCGTGCTTCTTTCCGCACAGTTCCCTGCGCCTGACCCCTTATTTCTTTTTTTTTTTTTTTGTTTTTCTGACAGTTCCTCGTCTCACTCCCCCGCTCCAAGTCTTTCCTTTCCCCCCCTCAGTGGCTCAAAGGCATCTCTCCTCTTCTTATTATTTTTCTGATCCCCCTCGCTCAGTCTTTCCTGCGAGCTCTTCCAACTCCACTCGCACTGCCTTGTTTTTTTTATTATTTCCCCCAAATGCCCACTGCACAAGGCCTCCTTTATTTTCTTTATTCCCCCTCAGTGGCTGCCTTGCTGCCAAACACCATTCCCCTTATTATTCCTGCACGTTTTCTTGTTTTCCACTGACCTATGCAGCATGCACCCACACTCCTCCTTTAATTATGGCAGCCTTCTTTTTATATTTCTTTATTCCCAATCTGCCAAGCTTTCCTATATTTCTTTTTCTGTCTGCTCCATTTTATCTGCCAAAATGTTTTCTTAAGTTAATAAAATAAGTGAGCACGGTAGAAATGACGAATTTATTACTTAAAATCACACTTGTGCTATTTTTATTTTCTTAGCTAGATAAATTCGATAAAACACAAAAACAAAGTAAATAACTAAAAAATATGAGGAAATAACTAACAAAAGACAAGAGAATTTAATGTAAAATATATATAAATATGAGCTTATCATCAATCCAACCGGAGTCACCTCGGTGACCTGTACGGCACTACACTGCAGATAAGTCGGAACTACCTGAAGTAGTCTGTACGACATGAATGGTGTAATAATACGCTCTAGTGCTTCTCTCATCAATCATCTGTGCACATAATCTAAAGTCACCTATCAGTCGGAACCCTCTCATGGTCTGTTCGACATGTCGGAACCCTCACATGGTCTGTACGACATGCACCTACTTGGATCCAAGGTGAGCGTGCGGTGCGAGGTGAATAATATAAGCACTAACACCATGGTTGCAGGTTATGAGCTATCAACATAATATACATCATCAACAATGCACATGAATAATATAAAACTCACTTGATACTTACCTGTACGTCCACAGCACCAATTCACATATATATATATGCATCAATTATAAATTCATATAATTCATATCGTGCATATCATTCATATCATGCATGCATGACATTTTAGAAACATACTTTCATTAAAAACTCAATTTCTGGGAATTTCAATAGCATATAGGTAAATACAGAAAATACTGCCCACTCACCTGGAGTTCGCCCTACAACTCCCTAGCACAATACATCAAGGCGTCATGACGATCGGCGCATAGAACAATAATCAAATCCAACCTCAGAAATTATATCCATAGAATATATAACTTATATAAAACACGTCACTACGCAGTTCGATCTGGAAGATCTGCAACTCAGATTTCCAATCCATAACTTCCAGAGATCCATAATATATCTCTAGAACAACATTCTTAAATTTCATTACCATTCAACGGTCGGATCTCCGTCAATTGTCAAAACCGAGTGACGGTTAACATTCTAATTTATGAACTTACAACTCCAATTCCGGAAGATCCGTAAATCGGATTCCCAATCCGTAAGTTTCTATAATCCTCAAATATTACGTATTACAACGTATCAAATTTTGGTGACGATCCAACGGTCGGATCGTCAATTCACATTTTCACCTAACCACGAATCGTAACGAACTTAGGTTCAATTATTCAATTTACGTCCATCAATTATCAAAACTGAACCTAGAGCATTAAACACATGCTAAGAATGACATTGGCGGGCCATTGGCCACGCGCCGCCGCACGGGCCGCCGCGGGTGGCGGTTGGCCGCCCCGGCTCACCGGAAAATCTAACTATTTCCAAAAATTACCAAAATTTGCAGATTTGAAGATCTCAACGAGTAGAGTAAACTTTATACCTGAAGCCAAGGCCAATTTGGCCTGGAAGAGCTCCAATTTTGCCAAAACCGTGAAGAACCCTAGAATTTGGGTGAGTTCCAATTCGTCTTCAAATCAACTCCGTCGTCCCAACCAATGCTTGGGCTTTGTTCCAGGTCCTAAGGGAATGCTAATGATGTTAGTAATTGAAAGAAAACGTTTCAAGATTTGAAGAATTTGAACAAAAAGTCACGGCACCCACGGGTGCGGTTTTCACCAAATCACCATCAAATTTCATGATTTTTGGGTTGAAACATGAAGAGGGAAGGCCTAGGTGTTGATTGGGAGTGGTACCTTGATCCAATTCGTGGAAATTTCGGTGAAAATCGTCGGAAAAATGGAGGTGGGTGTCGCGGGTAAACAGGTTGGGGGAAAACCCGTTTCCTCCTTTCCCCCGCATGCCACTCTCCCTCCTTTCCCTCATTTCTTCTCCCTCTGATTGGTCCTCCACTTCCTCCTCTTTCTGGTTGGCTCACTCCTCCCTCTCTCCTGTTCCGATTGGGCAGTTTAGCCCAATCCTCTATCTTCTTTTTCTTCTCTCACGTACACACACACACAAAACCTTCTTTCATCATTTATTTTTATTTCCTTTCTCTTACATCCAAGCCATCCATTGCATTCTTCATTAAATCTGGGCCGTCCATTTTCATAAAAGAAATTCTGGATTTTACTAAAATTATAATTCCTTAAAATCCCAAATTTCAAACGTTAATAACTTTTTCGATATAACTCCAAATCACGAACCGTCAGCGCCCACACGTCCGTATCGACGAGTACTACGAGGATATGTCAAGAAAACAAATCTTAGATGGCACGACACAACGAATAATGTGCATGCCTCAAAAGGCATTTTTGTAAAATCCTATATTAAAACTTTAAAACTCTTAAAATCAGGGACGGGCTGTCACAATCTACCCACCTTAAAAAATTTAGTCCTCGAAATTTACACAATCCTTACAATCCATCAATATCCATAAAACAACCTGAAACACATCTCTCCCGTTTGATCTTTCGTCTCCGAAGTAGTTTCGTCTGCTGAATGATTCCCCCATAAAACTTTTACCAAGTACACTGTTTTATTTCTCAGGACTTCCTCTTTCTATTCCAAAATAATCATGGGTTCCTCATTATAAGTCAAATCCGGATTAATCTCCAAAGGCTGCACCGGAATCATACGCGACGAATCTGCTACTTTGTAACGAAGCATCAAAACATGAACTACACTATACACCTTATCCAATCCCGAGGGTACTCAAACTTGAAAGTATCTCACCGATTCCTTCAATAGTCAAAGACGGCCTGATGTACTTAGGATTTAACTTATCTTCCATTTCGACCCGAACCGCACCTTTCCAAGGTGATAATTTCAAAAACATCCAATCTCCTGCATTACACGTCCGGTCAGTGGCATGTTTGTCTGCTAAGCTCTTCAGCCGATCCTGGCTCACTTCCAGGTTAGACTTAATTACTTGAATATTCCGAGTAGTCTCCTCCACTAACTCAGGGCCTTGAATACCATCCGTCCACAATTCTAATAATTTCGAAACACAAGACACAGCTTTCCACGGCCTTATGGCGTTGCTCTAGGGAACAAACTGAAAGGACCAACATACCCAAGAAGTTCAACATATCCATAAGCCCAAATCTCTTTTCCCATAAGACAGATAAATAACTGTTGCACTTCTGGAAAGGTTACTGCTATTTCATTAAAGAATTCCGCGCTGATTTAGTAAGCCAATCAATTATCACCTCAATTTCATCATAACCATCTCGTGAACGAGGAAACTTGCACGCATAATCTATATTAATATTTTCTCATTTCCGCTTTAACCTGCTGACGGATGATACGCCTACTTACATACTCCACCATTTCTCTTTTCATACTCAGTCAATAGTAAAATGTTCGAATGATATGATACATTTTAATACCTTCAGGATGCCTTGAATAAGTTGAACAGTACGCAAATTCCAAAATTTGCTTCCTTTAATTCCATAACAATAAGTACATACATCTTGTTCTCTTGCATAAGCATGCCATCTGATTCTCTAACCCAGAGGTCTTTCTTTTTCTCGTCGTTCTTTGCCTCAATTAATTCTTGAGTCTCTTCGTCTTCCATCCGAGTTTCAAGCACACGACCCATTAAAAATTGGGCCTAACTTGAAAATTAGCAAGTAAGGCTTATTCTTTATCTTCCACTCCTAACTTCACTCTAGTGAACCGTAAATCATCAAGAAGAAGACCATAACAATCATAACTGGCATGAAGTCTAGCTGAAGTCTTCCTACTAAGTGCATCAGCTACCATGGTTGTACGATTAGGATGATACTCAATCATGCGATCTTAATCTTTTAGCAACTCAATCCACCTTCGTTGATGAAGATTAAGGTCTCTCTGAGTAAACATATACTTGAGACCCTTATGATCGTAAAATCTTGCACTTTTCTTCCCATAAAGACAATGTCACCCAAATCTTCAAAGTAAAGATGATAGCTGTTAACTCCAAATCATAAGTAGGGTAATTCATCTCATGAGGTTTCAATTGTCGTGAAGTGTAGCCATCACTCTACCATGTCGCATCAACACACATCCTAAACCATTCAAGGATGCATCACTGTAGACCTCATAATTACTGTCATCATCCGGGAGTGTTAAAACAGGGGTATGAGTGATATAATACTTCAGTTGCTGAGACTTTGCTCACAATTTTTCCCACTCAAACCTAACCTCTTTTCTAGTCGATCCTGTCAATGGCAAAGCAATGACTAAAAATCATTTACAAGCGTCTATAGTAGTCTGCTAGACCAAGAAAATTCAATACCTCAGTGACAGTTCGAGGTTGTTCCCAATTCTCAATCGTTGCTACCTTTTAAGGATCCACTTGAATACCTTAAGTGGATATAACATGTCCCAGAAATGTCACTTGATTCATCCAAAATTGACATTTGTCAAACTTTGCATACTACCAATGTTCCCTCAAACATTGCAACACCAACTCAATTTGACTAACATGCTTTACTTTCAACTTAAGAGTATACCAGACCTCAACTCTTTTCCTTGCAAACACATAGGCACCTCTAAGCTGATCAAACAATCACAAATGCGCGGTAATGGATAACGGTTCTTACTCGTTACCCGATTTAATAACCCATAATCAATGCATAGCCTTAATGTCCCGTCATTCTTTTTCACAACAACAACTGAGGCTCCCCAAGGTAGTGTACTAGGTTAAGTGGAACCTTTATCAATCAATCCCTGCACACTGAATTTTCCAATCTCTTTAACTCTGTAGGAACCAATCTATAACATAAAATATGTACTTGGAGACAATTCAATAGTGAACACCACATCTCTGTCTGGTGGCAGTCCAGGTAACTCATCCAGGATTACAACAGAAAATGTCTAACCAACTTTTACATTTTCCACACTACTCAGCGTAGCATCATGTAGCACTAAGTGAGCTAAGTATTCTTGGCAGCTTTTCGATAATGATCTCTTTGCTCTTACAACAGCAATAACGGCATGCCTCACTCCACTTTGCTCACTCACAAAAGTAACCTCTGATAATCCAAGACAATGGAAAGTAACCGATTTCCCGTAGCAATCCATATTGGCAAGATTATAATGCAACCAATCTGTGCCCTAAATCACATCAAAATCCACAATGTCTAACGGGATAAAATTCGCTGGCACAACTACTTCTTCCACCATCACTGGACACCCTGAATAATCATAACTGACATAGAATGACTTACTTGTTTACTTGCTTAACGAATCCAACAAATAAGTTATGGATATTACGGTCTGCAGCCCGCAATAACGATAACTCACTGTTGTCTCGATAAGTAAGCAACAATTCTTAAGGGTGCAATATTATCATCTTGTTCTTCATTAGAAATACATATATACTCCTCGATCATGCTCCAGCATTACTCTCTTTGGCAACATCGTCAATAACATCAAATTTCCGCATCATGACCAATGAACTCTGGCAAAGTGACCAAAATATCTAACGTATCCATAATCAAGCCTGAAAGATTCTGAATATCTTGTAGCTCTATGTCCTATGTCCACATGTAAAGCATCATCTACCAGAGTCACCTCGCCTCTGTAATCTAGGATCTCCAGTAAATCTACCACCTCGCATCTGATCAATAGTACTAAAATCTCTGCTGGCAGAACTAGAATTAACCTCACTTCTTTTGAAGCTCTAAGTCTTGCGAGGTTCTTGAGACACATGACCTTTACCTTGGTCATCTTTCCTTTGATTCTCATTCTTTTCCTTGTCTCAAATTGTAAACTCTTGTTTCTTACCGTCCATATATGCCAGAGGAATAAACCTTTTCTTTAAACAATTCTTTAAACGACTTCCAAACAGTCGTTCTTCCAATAACATCGGATAACATTCCTATCTCCATCAGAATGCAGATTCAAAACTCAGAAACTAGGTAGTCATCTCGACCCACCTGTCGGGAGGAAGATTCCCTTGACTTTACATAATCCGAAACGTCTTTTCCAAATGCTTAAGCCCTCAATCTGCTCCCTTAGGTTCTTCATTACCCTAAAGTGATTCAAATTTAACTTATAACCAGTCTCAAAAGGTTCCTTTAGATTATAGACTGAATCCCAATGGCAATAGTTTCCTCCCAAACTACTATATCGGGGAAATTAGGCTCATCCGAACTACGTGGCTCGCTACGAGGCGGTATAGTTCTGACAGAAGACACTAGGAAATTCTCAAGATGTCCAGAATTGCAACTTAGGCTCTGATACCAACTGACACACCCCGTCCCGAAGGAGGGCATGCTGGCCGTCACGTGAGAGTGACGTAACCATTTACACAGTTCGGAAGCTTTAAAAATACAATTACTAAGATGAAACACCCGAGGGTGAGTCCTACTTTTGTGAATTCTGTCAGAACACCGTTGGATTCCTCGTGGCCACCAAAGCTCTGCTAACTTGAACCTGGAGGGGCGCAAAACAAAATTGAGTGGGTCAGCAAAACAAAGTTTTTCGAAAACGTTTCATTTAAAACATTTCTAACCCCTCGCTGTAAAACCTGTATACTTTCCCAGAAAATAGCATAATAGCATAATACTTTTCATAAATCTCAAATCATCAATTTTTCTCAAAAACCAGAAAGTATGCCATGTTTTAATTTCGAAAACAGAATGAATGATGCATCAATGTAACAGGTGAAATGGTGAATTAACCGGAGACCCTGCAATTGGTCCTGTACGGTTAATTCTATAGCTCAACATTCAATCCAACCGGAGTCACCTCGGTGACCTGTACGGCACTACACTGCAGATAAGTCGGAACTACCTGAAGTAGTCTGTACGACATGAATGGTGTAATAATACGCTCTAGTGCTTCTCTCATCAATCATCTGTGCACATAATCTAAAGTCACCTATCAGTCGGAACCCTCTCATGGTCAGTTCGACATGTCGGAACCCTCACATGGTCTGTACGACATGCACCTACTTGGATCCAAGGTGAGCGTGCGGTGCGAGGTGAATAATATAAGCACTAACACCATGGTTGCAGGTTATGAGCTATCAACATAATATACATCATCAACAATGCACATGAATAATATAAAACTCACTTGATACTTACATGTGCGTCCACAGCACCAATTCACACATATATATATGCATCAATTATCAATTCATATAATTCATATCGTGCATATCATTCATATCATGCATGCATGGCATTTTAGAAACATACTTTCATTAAAAACTCAATTTCTGGGAATTTCAATAGCATATAGGTAAATACAGAAAATACTGCCCACTCACCTGGAGTTCGCCCTACAACTCCCTAGCACAATACATCAAGGCGTCATGACGATCGGCGCATAGAACAATAATCAAATCCAACCTCAGAAATCATATCCATAAAATATATAACTTATATAAAACACGTCACTACGCAGTTCGATCTGGAAGATCTGCAACTCAGATTTCCAATCCATAACTTCCAGAGATCCATAATATATCTCTAGAACAACATTCTTAAATTTCATTACCATTCAACGGTCGGATCTTCGTCAATTGTCAAAACCGAGTGACGGTTAACATTCTAATTTATGAACTTACAACTCCAATTCCGGAAGATCCGTAAATCGGATTCCCAATCCGTAAGTTCCTATAATCCTCAAATATTACGTATTACAACGTATCAAAGTTTGGTGACGATCCAACGGTCGGATCGTCAATTCACATTTTCACCTAACCACGAATCGTAACGAACTTAGGTTCAATTATTCAATTTACGTCCATCAATTATCAAAACTGAACCTAGAGCATTAAACACATGCTAAGAATGACATTGGCGGGCCATTGGCCACGCGCCGCCGCACGGGCCGCCGCGGGTGGCGGTTGGCCGCCCCGGCTCGCCGGAAAATCTAACTATTTCCAAAAATTACCAAAATTTGCAGATTTGAAGATCTCAACGAGTAGAGTAAACTTTATACCTGAAGCCAAGGCCAATTTGGCCTGGAAGAGCTCCAATTTTGCCAAAACCGTGAAGAACCCTAGAATATGGGTGAGTTCCAATTCGTCTTCAAATCAACTCCGTCGTCCCAACCAATGCTTGGGCTTTGTTCCAGGTCCTAAGGGAATGCTAATGATGTTAGTAATTGAAAGAAAACGTTTCAAGATTTGAAGAATTTGAACAAAAAGTCACGGCACCCACAGGTGCGGTTTTCACCAAATCACCATCAAATTTCATGATTTTTGGGTTGAAACATGAAGAGGGAAGGCCTAGGTGTTGATTGGGAGTGGTACCTTGATCCAATTCGTGGAAATTCCGGTGAAAATCGTCGGAAAAATGGAGGTGGGTGTCGCGGGTAAACGGGTTGGGGGAAAACCCGTTTCCTCCTTTCCCCCGCATGCCACTCTCCCTCCTTTCCCTCATTTCTTCTCCCTCTGATTGGTCCTCCACTTCCTCCTCTTTCTGGTTGGCTCACTCCTCCCTCTCTCCTGTTCCGATTGGGCAGTTTAGCCCAATCCTCTATCTTCTTCTTTCATCATTTATTTTTATTTCCTTTCTCTTACATCCAAGCCATCCATTTCATTCTTCATTAAATCTGGGCCGTCCATTTTCATAAAAGAAATTCTGGATTTTACTAAAATTATAATTCCTTAAAATCCCAAATTTCAAACGTTAATAACTTTTTCGATATAACTCCAAATCACGAACCGTCAGCGCCCACACGTCCGTAGCGACGAGTACTAAGATGATATGTCAAGAAAACAAATCTTAGATGGCACGACACAACGATTAACTTCGAATAATGTGCATGCATCAAAGGGCATTTTTGTAAAATCCTTTATTAAAACTTTAAAACTCTTAAAATCAGGGACGGGCTATCACATCATGAGCGTGGCACGTGACTCATTTTGATGGAAGTTCCAACGGAGTTGACGAAAATGACTATAGCTGCATGTTTTGATAAGTTAATGGATCAATGGTCATGAATTTTTAGTTGAGAGATCATTACTACAATTTACTCATTTAAATCACATTTTATATTATATTGGGGACAAATTACATAATTTATAAACACGATCTAAAAAATTAGTCTACCTAATATTACTCGTAAAAAGGTTAAAAAGGTAAGGAATGAAAGAACCATCATGATCTTGAGTCATGGTGGAGGGTGAAAGTGGTATGGACTAAATATAGATATATGGTGTTGACTTGAAGTAGTTTATGAAAAAAGAATAATGGAATTGAGCACCCACCAACCTTATTCAAGTTAGATTATCACATTAATTGTCCCTCTGCCAGGTTAGAAAAAAGGTTGACAGAATGCTCGTACGCAGTCGGCAGTCTTTAGGTGAAGAAATTAATTCCGCATTTGTATACCCCTTATTTATATGTCTCTTTGCTATTTATTTATATTTTCAACGTTATACATTTGATGCACGAATAAATGTTATTAATCACCGAAGTTATCAATTTCTCACAACAATATTTTTGTTTTAGAATTTTTTTCTCTATCTTTTAACTTACACAAATTATTTATATATACCATTTCAATTAAATTTCATATGTTGGATGATAACTTCATTATTAAAGAAGATTATAATTTAATGGATAAAAAAAGTTCATATCACATGTAGGTTTTAAGTTTGATAAAAAAAAAGGCAAAATTAGTATCTGGTCCCTATTTCTTAATGTTTATTGACTGAGACCTAACTTAATTTTCAAATTTTGATTAAAGTCCATAGTATTAATGTATAATGAATTTACATGTTTATTACATAATTTTTTTATATAAAAATTAGTAATTAATATAAACTCCTAATTAATTTTCAATTCAAACATTTCCAACGTAATAAAAAAAATTAGATTAAGTTTGTACCTATTAGTTTTTTTTTTCTTAAAAAAAGATTCGCAATTTTTTAATCTTAAATGTGCCCATTCATATAAATTTTCAATTTTTTTAATCTAAAAAGCCTAATTAAACACTAGTTAAATTAACTATCAATTAACTCTCCTTCCTTACTTCAATTTCTTGATTATTCACGCAATGATTTATGATCAACATTTAACCACTAAAACATAGGGTCAACTCTTATACTCTTTCCACCAATGTCCCTCAAACTACTCAATTTCCCAAACTAGACTATTGTCTCGATTATTCATTCTCACTTATTATATGGTTACATCTAACGTCTTGTTAGACTGCATACGTACCCTAAACAGGGATCAAGCCATTCGTAGTTCGTATTAATCATTTATAGTAATACACATATGGATATATCACGATGAAATCTAAACTCAACTATCTCATAGTATTTTATAACATATATAAATAAATAAATAAATATATATATATATATGTCATGGCATAACTTTCTCAGTTTTTATTTAAAAGCATTTATAGAATTTTCAATCATGAAAGAATATGATAAGCAAGGAAAATCCACTCACATGGAGTACGTGCTACAACTTCCTAGCACAAACATCGGGGCGTCACAAACGATCGGCGCCTGTGACCAAGGCCAATTTGGCCTGGAAATGCTCCAATTTCATCAAAACCCGTGCGGACCCTAGAATTTGGTGTGCTGCGATTCGACCTCCAAACTTATTTCGACGCCTCCACCACTGCTTGGGCTTTGTTCATGGGTTCAAGGGGAGTCTAATGGTGGTGGTGGTTGATGGGATTTGCTTCAGAAATGGTGGATTGCCGCCACCCCACCTTCGGCTCACTCCCGTGAAAAACCCTTCAATTACTCTCAAATTCCTTCCAAATTTGGGTGATAATGGGAAAAGGAAGGGTTAGATGATGATTGGGAGTGGTGACTTGGTCCAATTCGTGAGAAATCCGGTGGAAAATGACCGGAAAATATGGAGAAATGGACTGGGTTTGCATGGGTCACGGGTTGGGAACCCGTTTCCCCCCTTTTTACCCCGTTCTTCACTCTCCCTCCTTTCCGTCATTTCTTCTTCCTCTGATTGGTCCTCACTTTTCTCTTCTTTCTGGTTGGCCGAACTCCTCCCCCTCTCCTGTTTCGATTGGGCAACTCTGCCCAGTTCTTTCTCCTCTCCCATTTTCCCCTCCTTCTTTCCTCATTTTTCCACTCTTTTCAAATCACTAAAATGATAAATAAAATAGATACCTTAGAAAAACATATAAAAAAAATATATAAGTAGTGACCAAACCAAAAGTACTTCAAGAAAACGCTAATGGATTAATTCATACACTTCACTATACGTTGATCAACGAAAGTCAATACACCCGCCTCTAAGGGCATTTTCGTAAAATCACGCTTTTAAAATTAATAGAAATGTAAAATTGGTTGTCACATATGTGTGGGTGTGTGTGTGTATATATATACACGCACACAATATAATAAAGAGTATAATTTATATCTTATTATTTTTAATCCCACAAATTATGGGTTTTATTTAAAATCTCATTAATATAAAAAATTACAATTTTCAATTTTTAATTGTAATTAAAAAAATATAGTAACTTACATTATTACATTAATGTCAGAGACTTCGATCAAAAACAAAAAACTAACAAGATTTCAGTCAAAGAATATTAATAGTTAAGGACCGTATCCAAAGTGTCCCTAAAAAAAATTTATGTTTTAAGTGGCAGTTTAAAGGTCCGTTTGGTATTGTTTTTCTCACAAAAAAAACTGTTTTACTTCAAAGTTAAGCATAAAAAGTGTTTAGTAAAAATAAAATATTGTACTTATTTTCAAAGTAATGACCTCCAAACAACAACTTTTAAAATTGCTTTGAAAAGCTACTTTCATAAAAAAAGTGGAGTTAAGCCTTTAATGAGTATTTTCAATTCTTTCATGAAACTAAGCTTCGACAAGCCAACACACAAGCTTAACCCGGTACAAGTTTGAACTGTTTCGAGCCAGTTTGTAGCCCTAAACCACCACCATACCCCCACCATTGTCGTTTCCATTACTACCGTCGCGCCCTTTGCTACACCACCATCTTCGCCACCACCTACGACTGCAAACCACCAACATGACACCATCACATAATCACCACTACCATCATTGCCACTGCTGCCGTTATCACCACCACCATCACAATCACCATAACTTCTGTTGCCACCACTACTACCTCTACACTTCAATTGTCTCACCTAATTATTGGCAGTACCACTATGTTCCCCCCCTTTTAGGTACCACCACCACCATTGCCTGTGCCATGACATCATCCCGACTACCATGTTTATTTTTGTCATTATATACAATTAATCACTTTTATATTAAAATTTACTAATGCTTTTACAAGGCTTTTCATACACAATGCTTTTTAAAGTACAGTTTATCAAAATTTCAACTGGTTTATTTTACAACAGATTATTTTTAAAGCAGAACAAATGTAGCTTTATTTTAAAGCAAAACAATCTCAAACTAGCACTAAGACTCATCCAATTTAATGAGATGAAATGAGTTTAGATCAAAGATGCAAACCTTTTGTGACACACCCCGACCTAGAATGTCCACGAGGACCCCGAATCGAGCCGTGCTGGCCGACACCTGGAAGGTGACGAAGCCATAAAATGTGATAATGTATAAAATGTGAATAAATTAAAATCTAAAAGTTCCTAAGTACACGAGTGCGCGGTGAGCGGGTCTGGACCAATTTCATGCGCGATATAGAGCATAGGTATAGTACAGTAAGGTGAGAAAATGATTATACTATCATAAAAGACATCTGTGCTGAAAAGTGCCACGAATCTCCGTCGATACGGAACTCTGCTGCTAGAACCTGGAGGGGTACAAAAACAGAAATTGTGAGTGAGTGAAATAAAACTCTTCAAACCAATTCCAACTACCAAAGATAGTAGCCCCTCGCCGTAATACCTGTTTAATTTCCCAGAAAATAACAAGCGTGACTATAAATCAAAACCATAACCAAAATAATAGTCTTACGGTTATGCTACGCCAAATATCTTAACAGGAATAAGTAACCTAGGTGAAATAAACCAATAGGAAATGGCATGCCGGATCCACCTATCATGTACGGTTGAATCAATATCTCATCCTATATATGCTAGTATCTCATCCTAAATATGCTAGTATCTCATCATAAATATATGCTAGCATCTCATCATGTATGCTAGCTCGTAACATATCTCATCATATATGCTAGCATCTCATTACAAATCTCATCACATATATGCTAGCATCTCATTACATATATCATCACATATATGCTAACATCTCATCACATATATGCTAGCATCTCATCACATATCTCATCATAAATATATGCTAGCATCTCATCATATATGTTAGCTCGTAACATATTTCATCATATATGCTAGCATCTCATTACGTATCTCATCACATATATGCTAGCATTTCATTACATATATCATCAATCATGGCTAGCATATAAGTCGGAGTCACTTGTAGTGACTTGTACGACTCATTCATATCTCATCACATCCATTCATTACTAATTACCATTCAATCATACCAACATTATATACTCACCTGAACTTACCTTAGCCTCCGCATTGGTGTGCAACACTGTGAAATGTTGTACTAAATCACATACTAAAATGTAAACTAATTATGGCATGGCATTTATAAAACATAAAACCACAATTTCTCGTTTTATGCGTGTCATCCTTGCGTATGGGCCATGCTAATCTTCTCTGTATCGTTCCAATTTTATCGGATGTCCTGTAACATCCCACATCACCCAAGGGAGTGGATCTTGTAAGCCTTATATGTATATTCCCATCTCTACCTAGCACAAGGTATTTTGGGAGCTCACTGGCTTCGAGTTCCGTAGGAACTCCGAAGTTAAGCGAGTTCGCGCGAGAGCAATCCCATGATGGGTGACCCACTTGGAAGTTCTCGTGTGAGTTCCTAGAAACAAAACCTTGATGGCGTGGTCGGGGCCCAAAACGGACAATATCGTGCTACGGCGGAGTCGAGCCCGGAATGTGGTGGGGGCCCGGGCGGGGATGTGACATTTTGTCCTTTTGGTCGTGGATCAAATATGCAAATTTATACCATAGTTGGCTCATTCCTCATTTTTCTCATTCTTTCAAGTAACAGTTTGACTCACTCATATAAAATAAGAGTAAATTGTAGTTATGATCCCTTAACTTTAACTCAATTGGAGCAATGGTCCTTCAACTAAAAATCCATTACTATTGGTCCTTCAACTCATCAAAACGTGCAGCTATGATCCCTTAACTAAAAATCCATTACCTTTGGTCCCTCAACTTTAATTCAACTGGAGAAATGGTCCCTTAACTTTAACCCAATTGTAGCAATGGTCCTTCCAACATAACTCGTTTTGACAAATTTTTTGACGTAGTTGACGAAAAGGACCATAATTACACACTTTGATGAGTTGAGGGACCCTAATTATATAAATGGTTATTCCAACATAACTTATTTTAACAAAATTTTGAAGAAATTGATGAAAAGGGCTATAGCTACACATTTTGATAAGTTGAGGGACCAATGGTAATGGACTTTTAATTGAGGGACCATTGCTCTAATTTGATTAAAGTTCAAGGACCATTGCTACATTTTACTCATAAAATAATTGATAAAAAATATAAAATAAAATTTTATGCACACGTATAGAACTGTGATTAGTATGAATATAAGAATGTTTACTCGTAAAGGAATAAGCCAATATTTCCTTTGGAATAGACAATAATAACACTTAAAGAAAAATACAATTCGTTTAACAAAAACATCAATCAAATTGGTTTTTTTTGGGCAAAGATGCAGAATAAAGTAAAAGGGTGTACAAAGTAGGGCATGGACATAGAGAAGGGTTTCATTAGCTTGCCAACTTCGCATTGTATTTCAAATGGACAAATTAATTCATAACGCTCCTTGCCATTGCTGATACAGGCCAAACTGACTTCAGTTTTTTACTGAACACAATCTAAGATGTCTCATTAGAAGTATTGTCTCATTAGAAGTATGTGTGACTGTTGCACTTACATTTAGATTACTTAGTTTGTTAATTTGACGCGTCAAGCCTAACGTTACACTTTCATTTGGATTGCTTAGGTATTAATTTGACGCATCAAGCCTAATTGTCAATGTGTGTTTCTATCTATGAGCCTAACAAACTCGCTTTCTCATTCTATTAATATTCATTTGGTCAAGTTCCAGAAAAATATTATGAGTTCAACTCACATAGACGACTATTGTTACATAACATAAAATTTACTCTCATTTAGGTAAAGTTTTATATTTTACAAATGACCTTAAACAAGCAAAGAAAGTCTAAACAAGACTTAATAAAAAAAATTATCATTATAAACAAAACATTTCTTAATGTATCTGATAAATAAATAAAATAATTTGTTCTCCAAAAAAAAAAATAAATAAAATTTAAAGGAAGGTAGACAGACAGCAATGCAATAGATGGCCACCACTTGGTCTTGTTAACCTCTTTTTAGAGAGCAGAGCAGATTCTCATTAATTTATCGCGAGAATTTACCGGACCTTCCCGTTTTTCGGTCACCAGCTGCACGAGTCGCACGTGACACTCACCCAAGTAATAGTGTGCTTTTGTCAAACGGAAGAGAGAGAGAGACTGATCAGCAGCTTATTCTTCTTCCTCATCACTCTCTCTCTCTCTCATTTGACAACACACCGAATGACCGAAACCGTGACGGAGAGTGAGAATAGAAAGAGAGATATCTCGTATCGAATCGAATCGGACGACATCCACCAAAGCCACCGACACTAACATACGCACACACAAAAAACCCAACAACTCTTTTCTTTTTTTTCTGTGTATGATTTACATAACTACCCCTTCCCCCACTCTCCTCCCTGCTCCGCCACCGACACTCCGGTGGGGCACCCCCCTTCGCCCCCACCACCACCACTGCTGCCTTGGCCTCCATAATAAAAACCTGGGTCCCACCCAAAATCCCAATTTTTATTTATTTTTTTGGAGAATTAATTAGGCGTGAGTATATCCAGTTATATATATTCATCAATGTACTGAAGAACCTGATCTCTCATCTCTCTCTCCCCCTCCTCTCGTTTCTGTCCCCATCTCGTCCCTTCTGTGTTTTGGTGTTGAATTTCAACTCCCCCGCTTTCAGATTCTCCCTCTCCTCTCCTCTCTCTCTCTCTCTCTAGAAGTGAAAAAGGTTTCTTTTTAATATCTCCTCTGTAATTTGGAAGCAAACCGTGTCACAGATCGAAAGCCACCGAGTTTTCTTCTCAAGACAGCCAATTTCTTAGACGACTCAGTCTCTCTCTCTCTGTCTCTGTACATTTCTCTCTCTCTCAAGAAAAGAATCATTCATTGCTCACAAACAGAACCCTTTTTTTTTATTTTTTAAAATTAAATTTAAATTTATTTAATTTCTCATCCATTTTTATATTCACCATTCTATATTTCTCTCTCTACCTCTCTGTCTGTCAAGCCGTGTTTTTTATTCATTGTTTAATGTGGGGGTTTTGTTTCTTGTAGTGGGTGCCTGAGAAGAGAGAGAGGAAGAAGGAGGAAGGAGGCAAAGCTTTGTTCTTTGGGGGGGTTTTGAGTGATGAGAAAGGCAGAGGAAATGGTCCTCTGAAGTGGGTCTGTCTCTCTCTCCTCTCTTTCTCTCTCTTATCTATTTGGAGAGAGATTGAAGGCTCTCAGATTGTGTAGTGTGAGTGAGGGCTATCAGCTATGGATACCAAAGGAAGACTTATTGCAGGTTCTCACAATAGGAATGAGTTTGTTCTCATCAATGCTGATGAGGTTTCAAGAGTAAGTCCTTTTCTCTCTCTCTCCCTTCCCCACTCAACCTCTCAATTTCTGCTGCTGCAAAATGTTAACAGCCTTCCAAATCTGTACACTTCTACATTCTGCAGATGCCCTTTTGCTCATACTCTCTCTCTCACCCTACATTTGTTAGATCCTGAAATTCTACTGGGTTTCTGTTATTTTCTACCTCTTGATAGTTATTTGAAGCAAAATTACCCTTTCATCTGAGATTTACAAGCCGCAATTACATAAATTGGTTGAGGGTTTTTCAGTATATATGGATTTAAGGGGTCTCCATTCTATAAAGCCTGCAATTTTGTTTCTGAAACAGTTAATTTTGTAGCAAATCAGCTAGCAGTTGGGGTTTTAGGATCTCTTGCCCTCTTGGTTTTTGTTGTTTTGTTAATTGTTTAATCTTCCTGATCTGACATAGATTGGTAACGTTTTGGAACTTTACGAATTGCAGGTAACATCTGTTAAAGAACTGAGTGGGCAGATTTGCCAGATCTGTGGAGATGAGATTGAGATTACAGTGGATGGGGAGCCATTTGTTGCTTGCAATGAATGTGCATTCCCCGTTTGTAGATCTTGCTACGAGTACGAAAGACGCGAGGGCAATCAAGCTTGTCCCCAATGCAAAACCCGATACAAGCGCATCAAAGGTGAGTCTTTCCCCTTTTTCCGCAATATTAATTCCGAGCATTCATGATGATTCTCGAAAAAGGAATACTGAAGATGCATCTTTTTGATAGGGAGTCCAAGAGTTGAAGGCGACGAAGAAGAGGATGACATTGATGATTTGGAGAATGAGTTTGATATTGCAAGCAATGAGAGGAGAGATCCTCACAGCATTGCTGAGGCAGTGCTGGCTGCTCGCCTTAACATTGGACGGGGTTCCCACGTCAATGGTTCAGGGATTAGCACACCAGCTGAATTCGACTCTGCCTCCGTTGCTTCCGAGATCCCTCTGCTGACGTATGGCCAAGAGGTGAATTGGTTTAACTGCTTCATGTTCTCTTTGTCAGCAGTTGCACTAATTTATTCGTGTTTGACAAGTTGAATTTTTTTTTTTTTCGGTGAAGGATGTTGGAATTGCCTCTGATAAGCATGCTCTTATTGTTCCTCCATTTATGAGTCGCGGAAAACGAGTTCATCCAATGCCATCTTCTGATTCCTCTATGTCCTGTAAGTTCATTAAATTCGCAACAATTTTTGTGGTAGTTGAATATGCTTTAATCGTTCTTAGAGTGTGATCGAGTGATTGTGGCCTTGATGATGCAGTTCCACCGAGGCCCATGGATCCTAAGAAAGACTTAGCTGTGTATGGTTATGGAACTGTTGCATGGAAGGAGAGAATGGAGGACTGGAAGAAGAAGCAAAATGAAAAACTTCAGGTGGTGAAGCACCAAGGAGGAAATAATGGTGGAGATAATAACGGAGAGCCGGATGATCCTGATTTACCAAAGTAGGTGTTCATTTAGAATACGTGGATATTCCTGTGACTATCCTGTTATTTTATTCATAAAGTTAAATGTGAAATGATTATATGCATTAGATTCAGTTTTGATTTGTTATTATGATTTAGATCTTATTGTGTGAAATTGTATTATTTAGGTGCTAGAGATTGGTTATGTGTTTGATTAGTTTACTATTTTTGTATTTATCCTGTTTAAATCAATTGGGGAGAGAAGAATATGTTGTTACTTGATATGAATCAAAACGGAGGGTTTAGAATATAATTGGTTAATCATTGGTAGGTATTGGAAATAAGTTTTCGACGAAAACAACTTACTGTCATGCATGTTAGTGGAGAATCCAAGTGGTGCAATATTACTGTCATGCATGTTATAATTATGTTTGAACCAAAGAAGGCTGATGATTTTACTATCTGTTTTTTCAGGATGGATGAAGGCAGGCAGCCGCTTTCGAGGAAGTTGCCTATTTCTTCGAGCAAGATAAATCCTTATAGGATGGTAATCTTACTCCGTCTTACAGTTCTTGGCCTCTTTTTTCACTATAGAATTCTCCACCCGGTCAACAATGCCTATGGACTCTGGTTAACTTCTATAATATGTGAGATTTGGTTTGCCATGTCATGGATATTGGATCAGTTTCCTAAGTGGTATCCAATTGAGAGAGAAACATACCTTGATCGATTATCACTGAGGTAGCCACCTCTCTTTCTCTCTCTTTCTCTCTCTCTCTCTCGTTTCTTATTGTATGCAGCTTTTTGAAATATCTGTTCTAATAGTGTGAAATTTTTTTGTTCAGGTATGAGAAAGAAGGGAAGCCATCTGAGTTGCCTGATCTAGATGTGTTTGTTAGTACTGTTGATCCTATGAAGGAGCCTCCACTTATCACAGCAAACACGGTTCTGTCCATCCTTGCCGTAGATTATCCGGTTGACAAAGTTGCATGTTATGTATCAGATGATGGTGCTGCAATGCTTACGTTTGAAGCCCTCTCAGAGACATCTGAGTTTGCACGAAAGTGGGTTCCATTCTGCAAGAAGTACAGCATTGAACCCCGTGCCCCAGAGTGGTATTTTGCTCAAAAAGTTGACTATCTGAGAGACAAAGTTGATCCGACATTTGTTAGGGAACGTCGAGCCATTAAGGTTACCAGCGTTCTTCATGTATTTGTATTACTGTTTGACAAGTTTTTTGCCTGGCAAGTAGTTTCTTTGATAAGTAATCCAAAATGAATCAGGATAGGTGTCACTGACTGTTGATACAAAAGACAACCATTTTTTCTAAGCTTTCATACCCAAACAAAAATATTTTTCATAATATTTCCTTGCCTAAATTATAGAGTGACTTTTGCTTGGTGCTGGATGATGACGTTTCTGATCTGGTGGTGTCATTTTTTTGGTACAGAGGGAGTATGAAGAGTTCAAAGTTCGGATAAATTTGTTGGTCGCAACAGCACAGAAAGTCCCTGAGGAGGGTTGGACAATGCAGGATGGGACTCCATGGCCTGGAAATAACGTCAGGGATCATCCTGGGATGATTCAGGTGAGGGGCAGTTCATTAATACGTTTCATGTTCAAGTGCAAATCCAAGTGTTTTTCCTTATACGCATTATACATTATTGAGTATTTCTAAGATTTATCATTTTTTTCAGGTTTTCCTTGGTCAAAATGGTGTTCGTGATGTAGAAGGAAATGAATTACCACGTCTGGTTTATGTGTCTCGTGAAAAGAGACCGGGTTTTGATCATCACAAGAAAGCTGGAGCTATGAATTCTCTGGTAGTTCTCTCTCTCTCTCTCTCTCTATATATATATATATATACCTCCTATATAATATAAGAACTGTTATGTTTTGATTTGTCTAATTGTTATTGACGTGTTGGCTATATCAAGGTGCGGGTATCAGCAATCATATCAAATGCTCCTTACATACTGAATGTTGACTGTGATCACTACATAAACAACAGCAAAGCTCTTCGTGAAGCAATGTGCTTCATGATGGACCCCCAGTCAGGAAAGAAGATCTGTTATGTACAGTTTCCTCAAAGATTTGATGGGATTGATCTTCACGATAGATACTCAAATCGCAACGTTGTATTCTTTGATGTAAGGACCTTGTTTGTTTGTTTATTCTATATTCTAAAAGTAGGTGTGCCAGAGCAGTTTCAAAAACATGTTTTTTTTTGTTTTTTGTTTTTTTGGTAATAGAAGCTAATCTATTTCATAATTTGAATGCAGATCAATATGAAAGGTTTAGATGGGATCCAAGGACCCATTTACGTTGGAACTGGGTGTGTCTTCCGAAGGCAGGCACTATATGGATTTGATGCTCCTACCAAGAAAAAACCACCAGGGAAGACCTGTAATTGTTGGCCAAAATGGTGCTGCATGTGTTGTGGATCTAGAAAGAAAAACAAGAAATCCAAGTCAAACGATAAAAAGAAGAAGACCAAGGATACCTCAAAGCAGATACACGCACTAGAAAATATTCAGGAGGGGATTGAAGGTAAGGAGTTGTTTCCATGGCTACCGTAGTTTTTATCTTGTTACAGATTAATCTTGAATTTCATTTGCTCAATATACTTGTGAATGTGGATTATTACTTTGATTTTTGCATGCTGTTGGTTGTCTTAAACTCAGATAATTACTTTGCTACTGAAACCTTTTGCAGGAATAGATAATGAAAAGGCATCCCTGATTCCCCAAATAAAATTTGAGAAAAAGTTTGGACAGTCCCCAGTTTTCATTGCTTCGACACTTATGGAAGACGGTGGAGTTCCAAAGGGAACAAGTTCTGCATCACTCTTGAAAGAAGCCATCCACGTCATTAGTTGTGGCTACGAAGATAAATCAGAATGGGGGAAAGAGGTATGCGGAACTATTTATGAAATTTTACTAGTGATTGACTTGGGTGATTAAAATTCGGTGTTTGGCATTTTTCTGTTTTCTAAATCTTAATTACGTTCCAGGTTGGTTGGATCTATGGCTCTGTTACAGAGGATATCCTAACGGGATTCAAGATGCATTGTCATGGCTGGCGATCTGTGTATTGCATGCCCAAGAGGCCTGCATTCAAGGGTTCTGCTCCTATTAACTTGTCAGATCGGCTTCACCAGGTGCTTCGGTGGGCTTTGGGATCAGTTGAAATTTTGTTGAGCAGGCATTGCCCGATTTGGTATGGATATGGGTGTGGTTTGAAATGGTTGGAGCGCTTTTCTTATATAAACTCGGTTGTTTATCCTTTAACATCCATCCCCTTGCTTGCGTACTGTTCCTTGCCGGCTGTCTGTCTCCTTACTGGGAAATTTATTGTCCCTGAGGTAATTTTCCCTTTCTATTTATATACATATGTAACAAAACTTTTTAAGTTTCAGGGATCATATATTTTTTTAAAGGCCAAACCTGAATGCTGTGCTTGCTGGATTTCTGTCGCAATGCTTTCAGCTAATTTTGGCTTTCACTGATTGACAGATTAGCAACTATGCCAGCATCCTTTTTATGGCTCTCTTTTTGTCCATCGCTGCAACGAGCATACTTGAGATGCAGTGGGGACATGTTGGCATCCACGACTGGTGGAGGAATGAACAGTTCTGGGTGATTGGTGGTGCGTCATCACACTTCTTCGCACTCATCCAGGGTCTGCTCAAGGTTTTGGGTGGTGTGAACACAAACTTCACTGTCACATCAAAAGCAGCAGATGATGGAGAGTTTTCCGACCTATACCTCTTCAAGTGGACGTCACTTTTGATCCCGCCCATGACCTTATTGATCATAAACATAATTGGAGTCGTAGTTGGAATTTCAGATGCCATCAACAATGGTTACGAAACATGGGGTCCTCTCTTTGGTAGGCTGTTCTTTGCCATTTGGGTCATCGTCCATCTTTACCCGTTCCTAAAAGGTTTGGTGGGAAGACAAGAGAGACTTCCGACCATCATTGTGGTGTGGTCAATTCTTCTGGCATCCATATTCTCCCTGCTGTGGGTGCGAATCAATCCATTTGTGAATAAAGGTGGCATTGTACTAGAAGTTTGCGGGCTGGATTGTAACTGAGATACGCTATAGAGAAGAAGGCTTAGACAGTGAGTTCTGTAGAAAAGCTGTTTGGACAGAAAACAAAAAAAGGATCCAAGTTCCAAGTGCGCGACCGAAGGAAGGTAAAGTTGTTTCAAACAGTTTGTATTCGTAAAGGATAAATCTTCGCGGTTAGAGCAAATCGTGGCCAGTTGGTGGCGTGTAGATACAAAGGGACTGGATCTGACACATGAATTTGTTTTGCAAAGTGTTCATTAATTCTTTGATACATGGATATTGGAAGGGGGATTGTATTTGAGGTCTGTCTGTAATCCAATGAGAAGATAAACGAGTTTAGTATTGATTTCATAAATTTATGTTCACTTTCCGAATAAGGGGTTTCATATTTTAAAACGACGTCGTCGTCGTCTTGTGCAGTAATTATTGAGAATAGCTGCTGCTATCGCAGGTCGTATGTATTTTTTAGAGATGTCCAGAATGTTTTTGCCAAACAAGGCAATTCTTCTTGTATGTGTGCTTGTTTAGAACAACTCAAACTCTCAATAAATGTTTGATTTCATGTCCTACTGTCTGTCGGATCCTCCTAGGTTTCACTTGTGCTTCAATTCAATCTTTGTTTCTTCATGTATGATTCTGAATTTGCACTTCAAGCTTGTGTAATGGTATGGTGATGTGGCAGAATGCGCAAACTCATGTCTTTCTTGAGTACAACTGCTTGCCACCACCATTACTATCACATCATATCACTTTCACTACCGTTGTTGCCACTACCAGCGTTGTTTCAATCTAAATTATTCCGAATAATCTAGATTGTTTTGAATCTTTTGATAGATTTTTTTTAGTTTTTATATTTAACCGTAGACTTATATATTAAAAATGATAAACACATATAGTCTATCAAAATCCGAGATTACTTCAATTCCAAATTTAGAAACTATGATTCGATCCAAATCAATCCAATCCAAATTTTTGGAAGGGAAATTAAAAACCTTGTCTCCAATCCAATCCTTGAGAAATTACCGCCAGATTAGCCGAACAAGTTCACAATTCCAATCATCTTTTAAAGTTGCATCATAACAAATCCATTACAATACCATACTAAATAGCTGTTGCATAAAAAAAAGCAAGACATTTAGCAAGCCTACTTCTTCCCGAGATCCTCCAATGCCCTCCGAGGTTTCAGAGTTTCCGCTGCCGACTTGGTAAATCGATCAACCTTTGTGCTTCTCAAATTTTCCTTCATATACAAAGTATTCACCACACTCTTGGGGGTACTAGGGATCAAACTCTCTTTCTTCTCCAACCTTGCGGCACAAGAAACAATTTTACTTTCCTTCATATCTTGCTTCCAACATTCTTTCTTAGGTGATTCCGACTTATCTGAGAAACACGAGCATGGAGCTTGAACAATTAGCTTTCTTTTTCATGTAAATTAGAGTTCGAATAAACGCATAGAGGGTAAGGACGATGAGAAATGATGAAAAATATGCTTACCTTGTTTCGAAACAAAATATGGAGATGCGAGACATTGATCCACAGTATCATCAACAACAGGGTTTGGATCACTTGCTGCAGGGATATTAAAAGGACCATAACTGATGCCGCTCATCTTAGCATCAATATCACCAGTCTCATCACCTTCCTCCTTTAGTCCACCTACAAAGGTGATCTCATCTGACATAGGAGAAAGAGTGGATTCCGGAACTTCCTCTGCCATTCTTTCCCTACCATCTCCACGTTGCTCTGCAGAAACTTGTGCAGTTCCCGGGACATTTTCTATTTTTCCTTTCACATCCTCACCAGCTTCATTGGCATTAATAAGCCCTAGTACAACTGAAAATACAGAAAAAATAATTATTTCGAGCATAGATTACTAGAAATCTATGCTCACATCCAATAACTGTAGCTTTTCAATCTATAGACTTCCAATTAACAATGAATTCCGGCTATTGAAGTAAACGATGGTTGTCTCATATGATTGATTATATCTAATATCTTAAAGTCTTGGGATCGTAGTTAATATTAATAGTGAAGTTTAAAACTTAACACTTACCACAGCTTGAAAAATCGGTAATAGGAGAATCGGCATGGCAATTACTATCCATTTTCTGGGCGGACCTTAGCTCCTTAACTTCCTCTAAATTACGCACAGGATCACCATGTTGACCTGCAGCAACTGGTGCAGTACCAACATCACTTTCTTTCCCTTTCTTCACATCCTTGTGATCTTCAATCATTGAATTGACATTTGACATCTCTGGATCTGATTTCAAAATGATTTCTATGTTGTCATCTTGGAAAAACTCCATCTCAAAACTGGTGAATAAAGGCGCGGCAACATTCAACTTCGAGGCTTCATTTTCTGATTAACATTAAATATAAACAAACCATTAGAGAATGAAACATTTTAACGATTTCAGCTGAATGAAGATTACTTGTTTTAAAAGAAAACAACCCATAGATATATAGATAATACTTGGATTCTAACCAACGTACTGTTTTCACCCCATCATTTCCCACCAGGCATAAAAAGTGATAACAAAAATATAACGATAAAAGGTAACAGAAATTGAAAACGACAATTAATTCGCAGTAACTTATTCACCCTTATGCAATGAGCACTAACCATGACTAGAAGCAATAGCTGGAGAATCAGCAGAGACTCTTTCTGCAATTCCAAATTTGTCACCTTGCATAGGCAGATTCCTCCTTTCGGGATCATTTCCTGTAAAGAGGAAAAGGAAATCTGTCAATAAACATAATAGAGTGCAGAAAATCAGTTAAAGAGATAATAAACCATTATACACTCTACATAATGATAAGAGGTATAGTTTGCTACTAGTAGTAATTTATTGTACATAATTCAAAAGAAGATGCAGAATGCAAAGACAGGTCAGTTAAATGTTGTGCATTGAGAAAGTAAGGTCACCTGAAGCATCAAAATTTTCTGAAATAGCTAAAGGAAGAGCATCAAAATTAAATTGCTCCTGAGAATCAAAATGGATAACGTTGGAACTTGATTCTGAATCCATCTTCCTGAAGTTTTCTATTCTTTCTGCAGTTTTGTCATCCGCAGATATGGAATCACCTGAAGCAGCAGAAGAATGTGAATCTGTATCAGAAAGGATTGCTATGCAATTTGATGAAGTGAATAAATGCTTAATTAGTGCCAACAAAATGAAAATAAAAAGCAAAATATGTTTACCTTCTCTCAAAGCTGAACTTGCATATGTGGGTTCTTGATCCACAGTACCTTCAACGTCAGGGTTCAGATCACTTCTTGGTGCAGGCACATCAAAAGGACAAGAATTGATGCCACTCATCTTAGAATCAGTTGACATTTTGCCTGTGTGGACACTAGAGTATTCAAAACTACCAGTCTCATCATCTTTCTCCTTTGGTATTTCATTTACAGAGGCGTTCTCATCTGAAACTGGAGTGTATGTGGATTTTGGAACTTCCTCTCCCATTTTTTGACCAAGATTGTCACGTTGCTCTACAAACACTAGAGGAATTTCCAAAACTTTTTCTTCTTCTTCCTTCACATCCTCAGTACCTTTATTGTCTTTTATAAGCACTGCATCGAGGTCCTGACATTCATCTCTTGTGCCATCTCCTAAAAATATTTTCATCTCAAAATTGGTCAGTCCAACAGATTCAACATTTAACACCAAGGCCCTATATAACCGAAAACACAAAAAAAAAATTATCGCAACAAATCCTCCTAACTTTCAATTTTACAACCAGGCTTGGCTAAAAAGATTAACTGGAAATATAAGTTCACGTGCAATAAATGTAACTTCCCAAACTATAGACTTCCAAATGTTGGGCTCTTCATTAAAATTGAAATAGCTTAGACTCTTGGAATCATAATTAATTAAAAATATTATAGTGAAGTTTAAAACTTAACACTTACCACAACTTGAAAAATCGCTAATAGGAGAATCGGCATGGCACTGAATATCCTTTTTTCGAGCAGGCTTTAGCTCCTCAATTTCCTCAAATATACGCTTAGGATTATCATGTTGACCTGCAACAACTTGTGCAGTACCAACATCACTTTCTTTCCTTTTCTTCACATCACTACCATCTTCAATCATTGAATTGACATTTGGCATTTCTGAATCTGATTTCACGATGCCATCTATTTTATCATCGCGGAAAATCTCTTTGATCTCAAGACTGGTGAACATAGGCGAGCCAACATTTAACTCCAAGTCTGTATCTTCTGCTCAACCCAAAATTACAAAAACAATTAGAAATGAAACTTTTTAATAACCAGAACATATATGGATGAACTCCTTGGATACACACTTAGGCACTACCTTCACCACACTTCCCACCCCCACAACCCCCAACTCTATGGTACCTGGCTTAGGAAATGAAGATAAGAATAATAAAATACAATTCTTGAGAATACGAAAACAACTATTAACTCGCAGCCACTTATTCACTCTTGTGCAATAAGGACTGACCATGACTAGAAGCAGTAACGGGAGGATCAACTGAGACTCCTTCCATTCCAAAATTTTCACCTTGCATAGGCAGATCCCTCCTTTCAGGACCATTGTCTGTGGACAGTAAAATATTTTTCTCTCATTAAGCATCATGCGGTTTAGATATCAAAATGTTTGCATTATCAGTACAGAAAAAGATAAAGAAAATACTAATACAAATAGATAATTGACTGCAATACACTCTAAATAATGACAAGAGGAGTAGAATAGCTACAAGAAATAATTTAAATGTACATAATTAGAAACAACTATTATCATAGAAATAGTGTTCGTTAGATGATAATTCATCAGTAGATAAGGTTCAACAGAATGTCAGAAGCACAAAGCAAAGACCACCCACAGGGCAGTGAAACATGGTGTGTTCAGAAAGTACGCTTACCTGGCCCAAAATTATCCATGCTAGACGAAATGACAGAAAATGAATTGACATCTAATGAGTTTCTTTCTTCTGATAAATTGCCACCATCCAACCTAAGTTCTACTAACTTAGTAGCATCATCAACATTCTGAATACCAATTACTTCTTTCACGGTTCTAGAATCAACTTCATTTGAACCAACTTCACCATTTCTATGGCCATACAAGAAATCAGTATCATCAGCTTCACTATTGTCAGTCCTGAAAGGACACTCCTTGGAGCTAGATTTAACCTCCATCTTCCCAACATTTGCTATTCTTTCTGCAGTTTCATCATCTGCGGATATGGAGTCACCTGAAGCAACAGAAGCACGTTTATCCAGCTCTCCAACAGTTCCAAAATTGAATTCATCTAATTGCAATGGAGTTTCTGAAACGTCATTTGATCTCCCATTTGCAACATCAATGCAAACACCCAAAGCAGGGACATTCTTGTAAAACTCGACCATCTGTTCAGTAAACGCCATATCGGAACCTGCTGAACCACTGGTCATTACACAAGCTCCCTCTTCTTCAACTCCAGAATTTCTGCATTTATCTAAACCAGCATAAATAGAGTCGCCAGTCCTAGAAGTTTCAGTTAATATATCTTTACTGGTGGAATCATTAGAACTCTTGACCTCAAAATATTCATCCATAGCTTTCTCACGATCAATATACTCTTGGATAATAGCAGATGCAGTATCTTGCTCCCTACATCTTTCATTATCTTCCAAAATACGCTCTTCTATGAGTGGAGCATTAGCAAGTTGCTTTTCATCCGGTTTTTTAGTTTCATCTTGTTCTGCATTCCCAAATACTGTATTCATCTCCCAGTGAGTGAAAATTTCAGACTCAACAGCATGCATTAAAGCCCTATTATCTGCAAATCCAAGATCTACATGATTATACTTAGAAATCAAGCTAAAATGACATCCAGTTCATTCAATATCATCAAGCAGCGTGTCATTCTAACATTTCAACATCAAGGGAATTTAAATAAGAAACTGGTAAAACACCAGAATAACAAATGTTCGGAATTGGTTACAATGGATAAAGAAGAGGCATTTTATAAAATATATTCAGGTTTATTTCAACTTCAAGGCAATTTAAATAAGAAACTGGTAAAAAACAGGAGTAACGAATGTTCGGAATTGGTTAGAATGGGTAAAGAAGAGGCATTTTCTAAAATATATTCAGGTTTTAAAGCTCATCACTTCTCATAATCGGCATCATAACATGTTAACATGCTATTATCAGATAAATGATGGTTCTGAGTCTTCTGACTACGCAATAATGATATGTGTCAAATTAGCAAGTCTTACAATACCTTTCTGGAAATTAGGTAGCCCTTCAGCATATTCTTTGAAAGTTGCATTTATATCCACATTCGTGCCATTCATGGTATCCAAGTAAGCTTTATCCATTATACCGGCCTCTGCTTTACTCTCTAACGCAGCATTGTCTTCTTGAAAGGTTGTACCCTCATCTAGACTTTCATTTCCTACAAATGATAAGAATAAACAAAAAGCATTACAGACAAAATTTCAGCTTTATTTGTTCCCAACCAAAATCGGCATGTCATATTATCACCTAACTTCATATTTATGTACAAAGTGCTAGACCATGTCCATTAAAATCAAACTTGAAAAAAAATTACTAAAAGATGAAGAATCATTAAACAATAAACACTGAGACAATGGCCCCACCTGAACGCATTTGAGGTTTGGCACAATAGTTATCGGCAGATAGTTTGACTTTTCTAATACTGTAAGTATCAGCTATCTCATTGGTTCCAGCCAAGCCAGCTTCGATTTGTGGCACTCTGTCACTTTCAATGTCGTTGCTCAAAATAATGCCCTGACCCCAGCTACTACGATGAATCAGTTCACCTCCAACCAAGCAATCACCAACATTATCTAAATTAGACTCAGTTTTTGAATTCGCACTTCCAGAATTTACAGCACTATCCAGTATTCCAGCATTACCATCCATATTGGTATTGTCATCCATGTGGATACAGTCATTTGAAGAAAAGGATGTACATCTCTTCATCTCCAAAGAAGCATCCTTTTTTAGAACTTCACTATCTACGGACAACAACATTTTTGAAGGACCTTGAGACTTGTTGTCATTCACATCTTGCATTTTTGCCAGATCAAAATTAGAAATAGACCCTGACTGTCTCTCATCCACCTTTGAATCCATAGAACTTTCATGATTTGAACAACCTCTCACACTTGCTGCCACTGCATGCTCTTCAAGAACACCACTAGAATCCTTATTAGCATTGTCATTTGTGTACATAGAGTCTTCTGAAGCCAAAGAAGGACGTCTCTTCTTTACTTCAGAAGCTTTCTTGTGTATGTCAGGATTACCACAAGTCACTTGATCCAGTTGGAGAACAGATTGTAGAACTTCACTGTCTACAGACACCGCTGTACTTGAAGGAACTTCAGATTCGTTCTCATTTACATCTTGCATTTTTGCCAAGTCAGAACTAGAAATAGACCCCGACTCTGTTTCGCCAATCATGGCAACCATAGAACTTTCAGGATTTGAAAAAACTTTCGTACGAGCTTGCAATGTGTGCTCTTCCAGAACACCAACCAAATTAAAGGATAAATTTTGGTCTCCATGCACCAATGCCTCATCTCTTTCATGTAGATTTATGCCTTCAACTGGTAATTTGAATTTATCTTGAAGTTGATCCCCTACTGCAGATTAAATAATCATTAGTATCGCATAACGTTTTCGATAACTATCACTAAATTGACACTAATTTTTAGGAAATGAGAAAGAATATCAGTCTCGTCTGTCCATTCTAATGATTGACCAATATATAACATCAAAAATAGAGTTTCTAACTTAGTTGACATGATTGTCCATAATGCCCTAAAGATTAGGAAATGAGAAAGAATGTCCATCTGCTTCTCCTCTATCTGTTCTAAGGATGAACCAATAAGTCAAAGATAGAGTTTCCAACTTAGTTAACGAATTTGTAACATATGATCATAAAGAGAGGGAAAAAAAAGTAAAAGCACTAGTGTTGGTAATCAAGGCCACAGAGAAAATTTAACTGAACCTTAGGTGTGGAAGTTTAAGGTCAAGAACATTTATATCATGTATTGGAGAAAAATTCATGTACTGACCCTTGCTCATTACATGAGGGAGCTCGAAGGAAGAAAAGTTTTGAACAAGTTCACCAGCAGCTGAAACAAAGAAAACATACGTACATAAATTATGACAGACATTTTCCTTGACACAAAGAAAAAGTATAACAAAGGGAGTTTGTTGAAGGCCTTACTATCTTCAGTTTTTGAGTCGCTTCCAACTTTATCCATAATACTTTCTTCTAAGACGATTGGACTGGTTCTGTCACCACCAGAGAGGTCATGCCCATGTTTCTCTTTAATGTTTCCAGAAACATTTTCATTGCTTTCCACAAAGACCTCCTGCTTATCCTCAGCAACCTGACAATCTGTCTTGTCAAGTACACCATCATCCAACTTGGAGTTTCTTTCAATGCCCTCACTAGCATACTCTTCAACAACAATTTGTTCAAAATCTAAGGCTTTAAAAGATTCATTATCTTCCCGCACAAAAGCATTAGCCCTCTCATGAGCACATGGGAGCATCACCTTCTTGGAAGAAGTTACTTCATCAGGGTGTTCATTCGCATAACTAGGAAAGTCTTCCCTTCCAATACAATTTATATTGCTTTCTCCAACAATAGTAACTTGAGCTTCAAACTGATTCCCATCTACACATCCAGCTGAAAACAACGCAGCATAAAAGGGGTTTGGTTAACACAACCAACTACAACTGAAAACTATTTAATCAAGCTGTACAACTTTTGGAGCAAGTATAAGTCCAGTAAATAATGCTTCTATTACCAATAGCATACAAGTGATATAGAGAAATTATGCTCAAATGGTGTGATTCATTAATAACCATTTAACAACAGAAGCATCGCATACGCATGAAAATGAAATAAGAAATTATAAAATGAAACATGGAATACCTTTCTTTACTATTAAAAATGCTGGTAAAGTTACTGCAGTATCACTGGCCACAATTCCATCCTGATAGAATTCTCTAATTGTCTCTGCACTAGCTTCCGCAGTATTGCCGTCTGAATCCGTACAGACTGGCTCGCCATCGCTTATAGGTTTTTCATTTTCTTCAAAGCTTCTAGAGAATGACTCAAATTTGCTTATGGGTTTTTCATGCACTCCATCATTTCTTTGGTTTATCGTCTCAACAGTCAACGACTCGTCTGTTTCCAAGTCCAATAGCTTGGAACATTCACCTACAAATTAGACGAACTCATTAAGCACCAAAATTAATTATAACATCCATTCAACAAAAGCATCATTAAGACCCTTACCTTCACAATCTGGTTTAGATGTAGGTGATTGACCATCACCAAGACAGGTAAATTTGGAAGAACCCCCATTGATGGGCTTATATGGACAGTCTACTGGGTTTTGTTTAACGAAGTTATCATGACCAGTATCACCTCTGTTCAATGATAGACAAGAACGATCATCCAAATAACCTGCAGCAGTGTTATCATTGATGACATCATCCACCATAACACTGTCCACTGTATTAATTGCTACATCCTGTGCCATTTGGACTTGAGATATACCTTGAAATCTTGCAGATTCTGAGGGATGATTTTCCTTCATATGCGCTAAGATTTCCAGTGCTTGATCCTTGTCAGGATATAGAGAAGACACTTCAAAACAGGAAGGCTGCCCCTTTGCAAACGATTCCCTCCTCTTGGTTGATTCATTCCTCTTCTTGCTTGAATTTTGTACAATTTCTTTGCTGGAGCTAGAACCAACATCATTCTCAATTCCTGCAGATTCCGGAATATACAATCCAGCATCTATATCTTTTTCAACTTTTTCTTCAAGGGGTGAATTGAGATTAGTAGACAAAACCTCCTCTGCTATAATTGGAACCCTAGATTCAGTTTTTGTATTCTTTCCAGCAGCTATACCAATGACTTCTGTAGCTGCAACAAAGTCACGTTTGGATGCATTACGTGAGGATTGACTTTGAGGCCCTTTACTTGAAGGGCCATTTACAATATATGAACTTCCGTTTTCCAATGTTGGCTCTTGAATTTTCTTCACAAACCCATCATTTTTAACACCACCAGAAATTTCACCCTTGTCATCAAAGGCTTCTGTTATAAACTTTTCACTACCATTCCTACTGGACCGCCTTACAGGCTTAGTAACATTAGAATATTTTACAGCAACTAATTCTGTTGATTGCTTCACTGTTCCAACGGCTTCATGATTTCTCAGCTCCATATCATCAGAATCAGTAAAGGGAAACAATGTAGTCTTGCGTCTGGACCTCCTTAAAGGACCATTGGGTAGGAGAACAACACCTTGTTCTATTGTTTCTACACTTTGCTCAACTTTGGAAGCTCTTTCCAAATCTGTATTCCTTGGCCGTTTTCTGGTATCACCTTTTGCCAATTCCTTGCCCTTCTGGACCACAGAAAATCTCCGCCTCGACGTTGTACTTGGGCCCTTTGATGGTTCTTCAAGTTGAGGAACCACTTTGCATTCTTCTTGGCCTGACAATTTTCCCACAAACTCCATTTTAGGCATCTTTCTCCTACCAACAAATTTAGTTTCTATCAATTGCCCACATACAGAGTCTCCATCCCTAGCTAAGTTCCGTTTTGACCTCCTTATGTTCTGAAAAGATCCAATAGATTCACCAGCATTGTTATCACTGTCCACACTCTTCTTCAGCAGTGCAGCAGACTTCCGCCTCAGTGACTTCTGACTTTTGCCCTGAAAGGTTTCTTCAAGTTGAAGAACTTCTTGACCCACTTCCTGAACCTTGAGACTATCTGTTTTACTTTCAACTCCTGAACTCTTCCCTTCCACCTGAGTCCACGAGCGTGTGATCCTACCACCAAGATCAATTTTTACTGGTTCCTCATTCAAAACACTTGAGACTTTGACCTTAGTCGCATTTCCTTTTCTTGCAGGAACAGTGTCTTTTGAAGTCTCACTTGGTAAAAGAACCCCATGGCTGCCTTCATTTTCCTTGGTTTTCTTCGAACCCTTTGGCGCTAGACTCTTCCTCAAAGCCTTCAAATTTCCACCATCTTCACTCACCACCACCCTGCTTCTCAACTGTCTTCGAATCAACCCATGACTCAAATTTGCTTTTTCTGTATTACCATCAAGTCTTTCATTTACCTCAACTTCCAGAGGTGGTTTATCACAAATATCAACCTTCTCCACCCCAGTTTTTGTTTTCTTCTTTCTGTGAAGAGGTGAAAAAACTGCTTCTGCACCTCCTTCAACCGATTTTTGCGCCCTAGACCTTGTAGCTCTACCTCGTTTTTCAACAATATTTATATCAACCGATAATTCAAGTCCTTCAGAATCTTCGAAAACCTCAACATGCTTATTCTTCTCTGACACCTGCTTGACAGTCATTGTCTTCCTCTTTCGCGGCTGTTTCTTCTTTGGATTGTAATTGCAATCCGAATCCGAGTCTTTATCCGTACCCACAAAGTAAAAAGTTTCATTTTCTGGACTGAAGGTCACTGTCTTCACCTTCTTTGCCCGAAGGTCAGAATCAATTTCCCCTTCATTTTCTTCTATATCTTTACAGACTGGCTCAATGGATTCTTCATCTTCCTGTTTATACAAACAAAAAAAAAATCGAAAAACGAAAAATGTTACCGAATTAAACAAAAAACCACATCATAAAGTACATAAAAAGGAGAGAAATCACCTCCAAATAACAAATTGAAAAATTATATTCATAATTTGAAACCCAATAAACCACCCCCATACACACACACGCATTTTCCCCAATTGAGTTGAGCGCATCTTGAAAATATAACATGAAACCCAGAATTTTCTTCTCAATAATTTTCTCGGCATCCAAGCAGAAAACAAGACTAAAGAAAATAACCAGAAAAATGAAAACATACGATATGGATATAATAAAGATGGAATTTTTCTCTTTAAGACGGGATTACCTTGAGAAGCAAAGTGAGCCTGCTGGCCATTTCAGTGTTCTTCAAATTTGCAGGAATCCCGTGCTGTTTACAAAGTGATTGAAGTTGCTTCCTCTTCATCGCATGGAAATCCATCTCTCTCTAATCACAAATTCAAAATTCAGGATTCAAAATTGGAAAAACAAATTGAAACCCACATCATAGAAAGCACAAAATTAATATATGGGGAAAAGTTACTGGTACCGGTTCTTGTTCGCCAATGCGAAATTGGCCTCCCATAAACGTCAGAAGCTTTCGGAGGAAAAGAAAGAAAGAAAGAGCGAGATAAATGTAATTAATCAATCAAAGACGGAGAATTTAAAAGGGTCTGCGTGTTTTGGTTGTCAAGAAAATTGAATCCGCCTTTTGGATTTCGTCGTTTTCATTTTCCGAATAAAATAAAAAGGAATCGGTTTGAATTCCGGTTTTAGCTTTTTCTGCTGTTTTGAATTCAAATGGGACGAGTTTCCCGCTTTCCAACACGAATAGGAAAACGATCGTAATTTTGAGAAGTAGGCTTTAGTGCATATTACAGGTGTCATGTGACTATACGATGCTTTGAATTTGAGTTTTTACATTTTTTTTTTTTTTTTTTTGGGGGGGGAAGGAAAGCTTTGAATGTGAATTGAATGTTGAGGAACAAGTCAAATACTTACCTCCAATTGTTTTACAATCTTCAGGAATAAGAGTTTCAAATGACTCTGGCTTATTCTGGGTTTGGGTAAGAAATTTAAATTACACTAACAACTAAATTTTATTTCACTAAGACCAACTCCAATGGTGGCCTAAAAGCCAAATTACCCTCCAAAATTTCCCCCCAAACTCAATCCAACCTAAGGGGAAAATTTGGGCTAAATGCTAAATGTTAAACCAATGCCAGATTTCCCCCAAAATTTAGCCCAGAAATTAGAATTTAAAATTTTCAATATTTATTGGAATTTAAATTTTTTAAGATTAAAATGTTCATAAAATTAATTTATAATAGTCTACATATTTATTTATTTTTTTAATTTAATTTAACAAAAAAAATAGCATAAATTCATTATTTAATAATCCCAGGCTAAAATTTTAGGTTAGAACGGTTGGAGCAGAAAAACTGTTTCTGGGCTAAAAGCTAAATTTTCCGGGCTAAAATATTTGGCTTTTAGCCCAACCATTGGAGATGGTCTAAGTGTGGTTTGTTATATAAATTCTAAAATGTCATTGTGCTCGGTTTTGCTCCAAGTATTCCAAATTTTTTTTCTTATAGTCTCTTTCAAGGTCTTCGTCTACCCATTTTGCTTTGAGCTTCTATCTTATAGTCGCATCTTCTAAATAGATAAGAGAATTTTAAAAAAGATGGAAATTATTATTATAGAATTTGTTGCCGAAATTTAGTTGTGCCTTGAGGGGAGGGTATGGTAGGGTGGTGTGGTGGCGATAATGGTGATGGTGCCTTCAGGGGGGGGTGTGTGGTGGTGGTGGTGACAACCATGGAAATATGGTGGTAATATGGGGGAGGGGGATGGTAGGGGTGGTGCGATAGTGATGATGGCAATGGTAAGTGAAACATTTTTGGCTAAATAAAGTAAATTTAACATCGATCATCTTACATAACAAAACACAATTTATATTAAATGGTCTCACTTCTAATTTTCCCGTAGCCCTTTGTGATAAAACCACACATGAATCTATCGATTGCAAAAGTGGCTTAAGTTTGCGAGTAAATAAGTGAGACTAGTAGACCACTGGTCCATCAATAGTGGTAGAGCCAGACATCAAGGTTAGCAAGGTTATCATATACTACACTAAAGGGATGGTGAAGATTTGAATTCGAGGCACGGTAGGTTGAAGATGAAGGGCCCTATATATCCAGTAATTTGAGTTTACCTTTAGTTGTTTGTTAAAACTCAACCTAGTCCAAATATGTACAACGTTAACGTTACGATGGAAGTTCTTTTATGAACAAATGATATCATGTACATTCAGAGGGTTGGGTAATGGGCTAAGCCTCACAATGGCTAGCAATAAGGTGGTTCAACTTGGCATTTGGCGAGAATCGAAACTAAACCTCTCACTTACAAGTGAAGAGGAATACCATTAGATCATAGTATCAAGTCGTTTCGATGAAAGTTCGAATAACTTGTAATAAGTTTCCAAATTCTTCCGCAAATTCCGAATTATACACTTGACTATATGTATCGATCAGCTAGTATGGCGGCATATGGGTGTGCTTCTTTAGGTCATAACTACGATCATTCTTCTATATGGTTTCATAATTTTCCAAAATAATATTACCGAAGTATAAAGTTTGATTTGTATGGTTTTAGAATCTGTCTAGGATCCTCTTTGTAATGTTATTTCAGTTTCTCAAAAAAAAAATTTAAGTCTAACAACTTGTTCTGACAAAAAAATTTCGAACAACTTGACTCATAATTCGGCAATTGACAAAGAAAAAAAGACTGTTTCTTCCAGCTAATTAGTAACATGATATATTTTGTGTAGTTTCAAATTTTGTACTTGGTTTCTGAATAAGTTGAAAATAAAAAAAAAATCACTTGATTATGAACAAGAAATATGTACCCTTTCGATTAACCCAAAATGAAGTAAATTGAGCTTCTTATCAAGGATTGTGTCATAGAGAGGTTAAATCCATGTTAGGTTCTTTTTTATGCCTTGGCGACAAGGACTTTACATTTTCTTTATATCGATGTAAAGAGAGAAAGACAAACTGATTAGAAGTAGTCCAAGTCAGTTTGCAAGCCCCATTGAAAATGTAAAGACAGAAAGTGAAACAAAGTAGAGAATAAGTAAATGATTGAAAGTAAAGACATCGAAAATACTTGTCAAATGTTAATCAAAAGCACAATAAACTGTAGAAAAGAGATAACAACTTGAAAATAAATGGCAAATACACGTAAATGAACAAAGTTTATGTTGAATCCCACATCGGCCAAGGGAAAGAAAAATAAGAGTTTAAATAGGATTAATCCACTCTAACTTACATCGAGGCTTTTTGTAATAAAACCTCACACCTAACATTGGGCATGTGGTAATAATCAAGTTGAAGATAGTATTGATGTTGTTAGAGTGGGGTCCTCGGCCCGTCGGCCTAAAAAATTCAACATGGTATCACAACCAGGGGACATGCTTGTACTGCCACGTGATTGGGTGGGTCACCTTTGGCCGCGCGATAGGTGAATCCTGACTTGGCTCCACATAGGCTTGTATTGCCACGTGATTGGGTGGGTCCCCCTTGGCCCCACGTGTTGGGTGGGTCTCGACTTGGCTCCACGTGATTTCTGATGTGTGGATTTCCACATGTGATCCACTAATTTGGGGTCTCACGTGCGGGGGCGTGTTGAATCCCACATCGGCCAGAGGGAAAGAATAACAAGAGTTTAAATAGGATTACCCCACTCTAACTTACATCGAGGTCTTTTATGATAAAGACCCACACTTGACGGATTGGGTAGGTGATAATAATTAAGTTTATGACAGTATTGATGTTGTTGGAGTGGGGCTTTCGGCCCGTCGACCTGAAAAATTCAATAGTTTTAACATATTTGGGCAAGTTTAACCCACAATGGGGCAAGGTTGTAAGTGCACAAAGTGTTTATGAAATGAAGTTTATACAAGAAATCGTACTACATGCAATGTGATAGAGCTATAACAATGAAAGTGGAAGGGTGCTTGAGCTACAAAAGGAATTTATAAAACGTAGGCTTGCAGATCTTTGAAGTCTTTTTATACATTGAGAGTACTTTTCTTCTTTTTTCTGCTACCTTTTAGAGAACCGCATCTTTCTTCTAGAGTAGACCTTTCTTTCTCAGTTTATTCCCTCTTATACAAGTTGTTGATGTTATTACTTGTTAGCTGATGGGTTTCCACTCGGTACCTCAAGCTTTTATCCCCTTAAAATTGCGAATCTGCCAATCGAAAGTCGTTTTCTCTGTGAAAATCGACCGAGCAGCTTTCTTTTAGTGTGAAAAAGGATTTTTGTAGCCCACAGTGCTACGTCATAAAGTTCTTTAAATCTTGAGATGTGCATTGTTTACTTGCTACCAAAATAAATAGCAATAAGCTTTCCACACTAACACTAAGTACTGGTTTGGTACTTAGGTGCTTTTATAAAAAGTGGGTATAAAAAAAAGCTGAGCTCAAAAAGGTGTTTGGTAAACACTTAAAAACAGCTTAGTTTCATAGTTTTGGGTGAAAAAAAAGCTGAAAACGTGAAGCAGCAAAAATGAGCTTATTGTCACAGCACAGCAGAAGCAGTTTTTTTTCAAATCACAGCAATACCAAACCAGCTCTAAATCCGGCTTGTTGGGCCTTGAACATGCCCAATACCTGATTTCAGTCCAAACAAAGCTTATTTGTGATTGGTTAAGGACCGTAAAGAATGCAAGCAACACTAGTTACCGGAGCTACGTCTTTCAATTGTAAGAGCAACTCCAGCGTGACAAAGGCCTCCTAGGGCAACTTACTATTCAATCCCCTCCAATGAACAGTAACTGCCTTTTGCATCTCCACCCCTAAACTGAATAGCCATGACAATAGGCAATAAAATATTGATATTTTTTATTTTATAAAATAATACAAAATAATTTTATTTGTAATTTCGGATAAGATTTTTAATCGTTCTCGTTGTGCCACGTGTCATTATCCGAAAAGACAATTTTTGGTGATAGATTTCGATAAGATTTTTATCCAATGTCGTCGTGCCACATGTTGTTACCTTTTCAAAATCGTTGAGGATAGACTTCCGATAAGATTTTCAACCAATCACGTCCCGTCACGTGTCACAATCTGTTTACAATCTTTGAGGATATATTTCGATCAGATTTTTAACGAATGTCGGCATGCCACGTGGCATATCTACAACCTAATCCTTTCTTTTTCCTCCTTATAACCCACCATCCATCCTAAGAAATCACACGCCAAAATCAAAATCTCTATCATTATTTCTAGTTTCTGCTTCCTTCTTACAATGTCTTCTTCAAGGATGTTGTGGAAAATCGATGAGCAAGAGAAAGAATTGTTTAAGCAAGGGGAAGAAATGTTCAATCTCTAGGTGGGCAAAAATGAGATGGAAGAGGATGAGGATGAGAAGCGTAGAAGGATAGATGACGAAGCAAGAAGCCAAAAAGCCTCACATTCCCGTCGAGTCATCCAAGTTGTGGCTTAGATCTCTAGGCCCAGCCGTTCTGCAAACATTGATAGAAGCAGGCAACAACGAGGTACAGATCTCTTGGACGATTATTTTGTCCGTAACAATGCATTTGTTGATACGTACTTTAGACGTCGTTTTAGAATGGAACGACATTTGTTCAACAAAATAATGATTGCTGTTTGCAACCATGATTCTTACTTTGTGCAAAAGAATGATGCTTTTGGTGTTATGGGTCTCCTTCCTGAGCAAAAAATTACTGCTGCCTTGCAGATGCTTACATATGAAGCATTTGCAGACCAAGTGGATGAGATAGCGAGGATGGGGAAATCAACCATTCTTGAGTCCCTGATGAGGTTTTGCTCCGCAATCGAATCCATCTACACCACAGAGTACCTCCGGAGACCTACTGAGATGGACTTGCAAAGGCTTATGAAGAAGGGCGAGATGCGAGGTTTTCCTGGGATAATTGGAAGCATCAACTGTATGCACTGGACCTAGAAAAATTGTCTAAGTGCATGGCAAGGAGCTTATGGGGACAAAAAATGAGCAAAAAGTATCATTTTGGAGGCGGTGGCATCATTTAATACATGGATTTGGAACGCTTTTTCGGTGTTCCGGGAGCTCAAAATGACCTCAATGTCCTTACCCAATTCCCAGTGTTCAACGATGTCCTGCAAGGAAAAGCACCAAGAGTCATATACTGGGTCAACGGACATAAGTTCCACGGGTCATACTACCTAGCAGACGAAATTTACCCAAGGTGGTCATTGTTTGTCAAAACAGTGCCACGTCCGCGAAGTGCAAAGGACAAACACTTTGCAAGCTGTCATGAGGGGTGTAGGAAAGATGTGGAGCGTTGTTTTGGTATCCTCCAGGCTCGTTGGGCGATTGTCAGGGGTGTTGCCAGAATGTTTGATTTAGAGTCGTTTCGATCCATCATGATGACGTGCATCATTCTTCACAAAATGATTATGGAAGATGAGTACGATTATGATGTCATTGATGAATATGAGCCAGACACGATGAACAATTCCAGAACACAAATATATTGTGCTCATGACGCCACTGAAGAACCTGTGCAACACAAGCCATTACAAGGGGATGAACGTTACAATGAAAGGCTCATTCAACGATATACTTCACTTCAGGACCCATATATGCACAATGCCTGGCAAATTGACTTGATAGAGCACCAGTGGGAATTGAAACAAGCTCAAGAAACTTAAGTTCATTTAGTGTGTTTGTTTTTATTTGGTGTGTTTATTTAATTTTATTTGGTGTGTTTTTTAAGTTCATTTAGTGAGTTTTTTTTTATTTGGTGTGTTTGTAATTTTATTTGGTATGTTTATGTCCCTTGAATAAAGATTCTCTTAGTTTAAATAAATTACCAAATTAAATAAATATACTCTTAGTTTAAATAAAGTACTAAATTCAATAAATTGGAAACAACATAAAGTACTCTATTCAATAAATAAGAAATTACAACCCAAAGTGATTGGAAAATTATGGGCTCCGATTAAAAACAAATTCCCTAGTCCCTTGTGAATGGAAAATCATCACCTAACCAATTTGTGGTGCTAGGATCATCTCCTCTTGTGGTGCTAGGACCATCTCCTCTTGCTCTCGCTTCTCTTGCACGCCTCATTCGCACCACATTCGCTTTCTCCAAATTCCAAAAATATTTAGAATTCGGAGACATCGCCTCTACAGTCTCCGATATATTTTGCGTATATTTTGCATAATCATTGTTGGAAGCACTCCCTTTTCTCTTTGAAGCCTTCTTACCTTGATGCCTAATTGGATAACGGGTCGACCCCGACCCTTGTTCAGGGGGCGTTTCCGGCACTTCTTCTGTGTCGGTTTCATGAACATGTGAGGCATGATCAGGCGTAGAGTGTAGATGAGTGTTTTTCATGACAACTTCTAGACCGACAGACACATCTCTGAATTTAGGACAATCTTTGACAATATTCCAACATTCCCACCGGGTGAATGATTTGTTTTTGTTTTTGGTTTTGGCATTATACCAAGATTGTGCTTGAAGTGTCTATACAATGCGGGAGAAGAAATAATTATAATCAAAGTAGCTAATGTAAATTTAGGTATAGTACAAATAAATAAATAATATATTGTTACTTGATCCGCTAATTTTTCCCCACTTTGAAGATTACTACTAGTTTGTGCCAAGGCGTCTCTCCAAAGACTAAACGATTGGTTGAGTATTCTCCGATGACTGGACATTGATTCTTTGGTTCTTTTCCCACCAATTTTCTTAAGAAAAAGGGTATGAATACGATTCCACATTTCTCACAATTGCATATCATTACCCGTAATCAGATCATGAGTAACTTCAACCCAGCAAGAACACAACGTAACATCTTCAATAAACGTCCAATTCGTACCTGCATCATTAGTCATTTTGTTGGAAACCAATTGGATTGAAACTTTGAGAGAAAGATTGGAATGTGGTTGAAAGTATTTGAGAAATATGAAATTGTGGTGTAAGGTAGAAGATAATGAGAAGGTATTTATAGAAAAGTAAAATCAATTTTTTTTAATTTTTAATTTCTTTTTTCGGATTTTTTGTTAACTTAAATAATTTCTGCCGTTGGATTAAAAAAAAATTGAAATCCAACCCTCCAGATTGTGCCACGTGGCACAACAGTAACATATATGAAGTTTTTAATGTGAATTCTTTTTAATTTTTTTTTATTTTTAAAGACGAATAACGTGGACCGTTGATCTCAAGTCCAACGGCTGATATTGCGGAAGGTTTGAAATTTTTTTTTATCGTTGGAAATCCAACGGTCTAGAAAAAGTAACTGTTGAAATCCAATGGACAAGAACGTGCCTAGTGGCCCACCAACGGTAACATTTCAGCCATCTGCACCGCGGGCCCCACTGACTGAAAAGCTGTCGGTGACGCACCCCCACGCGCACATGGGCGACACGCTCCTGACGCAAATTTTTTTTTATAACGTGGCTGACGTCAGTCATGCATCATTTGGCCTCAGGCTCTCGGACCACCGATTTGAGCCGGGCCTCTCACTCGGACCCCCTAGCCCACATGCCCGCATGGGCTGGAGCAAGGAGCTGGGGCTATTGGGTCAGAAAAATCGCCGGTCCATCAGACTATTGATCCCGGTGGAGTTGCTCTAAAACACTAGTATATGCTCATACACTTTTTTTTTTTTTTTTTTTTAAATTGAAGGAGAGAGGAAGAGAGTGAGAGAGAATGTGGAGGTGGAGAGAGAAGTTTATTTTTTACTTTTTTCATAATTAGAAATGTTAAAATCACCTGTAGGTGAAGCTTAAACAAAAACAAAAAAAATTTGTTTTATAAAATTACGTTACTACCCTTAACTTTTTGTTATCATAGAAGACTAAATAGTCTTTTCACCCTCTTTTGGCTGATAAAGAGGGTTCTATTAAGATGTAGTTTAGATAATAGCAACAAAGAAACGTATTAAACAAAACACCAACTTTCCTTCAAATAGCAACACTTTAGTTTACGTTTACAATTCAACCAACCCAACATTTACTTTAAGATTAAACTTACATTTGAAAGTGGTGGGTTGTCGTGGTAAATAGGGTCTTGATTGACGTCGTTCGGATCGAATGAGGATCCTCTCCGGATCCTCTTTGTGGGGATTCTAGGAATCCTCACATCATGGTTGTTTATCGTACATCGTGCGATCAATTTTCGTTAGGTACTATTTATGTTTAATTTTAAATAATAAAATTCAAAATAAATTATAGCTTCACGATATACGATAAACGGCTAAGACGTGAGGATCTCTAGGATCCCCACAATTTGGATTCGGATGGGATCCAAATCCATCCGGATCCACACCTTTATTCTCCTTAGTCTAGCTTGAAGTACTAATACCACTGTAATAACACAAAACCTAAAAAAATCATATCACAACATATGGCACTGCAAATCTAGTAGCACATTATTTGCCCTTGTGAGTTCGATATCTTATTATGATTGATCGATTATGTAATTTAGCCTAAATGCCCACCCCAAATGGCCAACCAATTGTGTGACAAACATGTGTATAACGAATAACATTCACAGAGATAAAATCATTAATTTTGATAGATATGTTCATATCCAATTTATATATTCAATATCTTAAATAAAAATAAAATACATTAATTTACTTTCCTAACGAGTCCATTTATTATCAACTTGACCCTTTAAGGCTCGACGTAAATGCTGAATTTTCTCATGTGTTCGTGTCATGTTATTGGATAGTGCATGATTTTGCCAAGTCTAATTTTGTTAGTCGCACTTAAATATAACTAGATGTAGTATGGCAAATGGCAATGTAAGCGTTATGAAATCGTGCCAATTACCACAAATGTACGGGAGTTCATAAGAAAAACAGTGTAGGTAAAAATAAAAGTGCGGTAAGTGGCTCTTTACCACAGTGATGTAAAGAAGTTGAGTTCTTGCGTGACGGCATAAGTTCGAACTCCGTTGGTAATTAATCTAACAAAATCTAACGTTTAACAAAAAAAAAATGAAAGTGCAGAAATCACTCTCTAACACTGCATTGGATCGGCACTTCATCAATTTGGTCAATAGCCCAATGAGGTAAGCTGAAAATACTGGGCTTTAGGTCCGATCCAGAGAAAAGAACATTACATTAAATCTCATCTGATTCTCCTTCGTCTCAAAGCTGTCCTCCACTCCTCTGAACCCAGACAAACTTTAGCCTTCCGACGACGCCGACGCCGACGCCGACTACGACTACGACTGCTGTAATCTAAGGGGTTCAGCAGCTAATAGGTATGCCTAAGACTTCTTACTGGTTGCGATAGTCTTCAGTTGCTTATTCTTTCTCTCTCTCTCTCTCTATATACACACATATATATTATCAGTACATGTAAAACAGATGTTTACATACATAAGGAAACAAACACGCATATCCTTGGATTTTTGGTGCTCTGAGATTGATGAAAATTTGGGTCCATCAAAATTTTGAATTTTTATCATAATTTCTGGGTTTTTGATTTCGTTTTCCAATTTTTTGTATTGGAATGTGGATGTTGCTTGGATATGGTTTGAAATGTGAATTTAATAATTGAAGATTGTAGACTAAAACAACGAGAATCAGGAATTAAAAGTAGCTTAATTCGATAACATTAAGACGAAATAATTAGTGGGTTTGGGTGTTTTCAGGAGCAGATATTCAAATGGAAGCCAAGTTTTTTCGATTTCTTAAGATTGTGGGTGTGGGATACAAGGCCCGAGCGGAAGCCGAAGGACGCATGTTGTATCTGAAGTTGGGTTACAGTCATGAGGTAGAATTGACCGTTCCTCCTGCGGTTCGTGTTTTCTGCTTCAAGAACAACGTAGTTTGCTGCACCGGAATTGATAAAGATAGGGTGCACCAGTTTGCTGCTGCGGTTCGTAGTTGTAAGCCACCTGAAGTCTACAAGGGCAAGGGTATAATGTACGTTGATGAAGTTATCAAGAAAAAGCAGGGAAAGAAATCTAAGTGATTGGATGTCTCAAAGCTTATCTGTGGCTGGAAATTGGTAATCTTCTTTTTTTCTTGCTGGTTGTAATCAGAAGATTCGAATAGGTTGGTAATCTTCTTTTTTGAGCCGGGATTTGCATTGGAGGATTATATTGTGTTTATCCTTGCAGCTTTTTTTAGTGGTCGAAAACAAGTGTTATGATTCTTGCTTTAGTGTTTTATTTTACGGGCTCACATACATTGAATGTTTCATTTTCTTATCAAATGGATAAGTGGAACTTATTACATTGAACTGGCTATGGATTTTAGGCTCCGGTTGATACCTGTACCGGTATCAAAAGCTAAACGCAGTGCAAACTTTTGGTGTTTGTTGCTTTGTGATTATTTGTTAACATGGTGTTGCTAGGATTGAGTCTTTGGTATGCCGGACGTAGTGTGTTGGGGCTGCAATAGAAAAATCATGGAACCGACTGTTGTGCAGTGGATCCCATAGAATTGCTATTACAGTTTGCGATATTACATTGCTGGTGCTGAAGGGTAATTCTGCTGCTAGGGAGTTTAGCAAGGCCGTCAGTAGTTGTGAGCCCCAGTGACTGTCATCCAAGTCACTAGTGATTTGCACTGCTAAGGCTGGAGCCTGAATACCCTATATCTCACCCCTCCTCCCCACTCCCACTACATTTTGTTTACATGGTGGAAAAAGCCTAGCCCCTTCATTCATGTCTTGTTTTGTAGGGAATGGATTTACCGGATGAGACCTGGCTTCTCTGCCCTCCCAGTTCTCATACACTCCCATCCATTTCTATTTTGTGCGGTCACGGTTAAGTCACGTCAACATTTTATCACTATTGCTTTTTGTCTTATTATCTCTATAAAAAATCAATATAAAATGTTGACGTGACTTAACCGTGACCGCACAAAATAGAAATGGATGGGAGTGTATGAGAACTGGGAGGGCAGAGAAGCCGGGTCCTATGGGATGGCGATGTTTGAATTTTTGTTGTTTTTGGTATGGTTTGTGTTTGTCCTTGGGATTTTGTGGTTGCCACAAAATGGTAGGAATGAAAGCGATAGAGTGAGAGTTATAGGGTCCAGTCGAATCCAATCATGAGCACCAAACGTAATAAGGAATGCTAATCCAGTTTAAGACTCGTAACAAACCTGCCCAGTGCGTATCCGTCAAAGTGCGTCAGTTGAAACATCAACTAAGTAATTTAACATGACTACATAAAAATTACATAAAAGAGATGAACAAGTAAATCATAGTGATCTTGTCTTTATAAGTAAACATTTGGATTGGGAGGAGTCATTGATGACATTTGGAGTCAAAGCGTTTTAAAATCCTATTGACTACACTATGATTTTAAAGTCTATTACGATGCTATCAAATCTTAATTTGACTTCCCGAATATGAATCTAGTCTTATTATATTTATTGAGAAATAACAACAGTAATTCAAGGCAAAATCCTTTTCAAAACTCTCTGAACTTTACAGATTTCATGCAGGTTAGTTAGCATACAACAATCAGAACTTTGCTCAAAATGTCAACTATGCAAATCAATCTATCACATACCAAATTTATTTTACGACGTCCACAGTTTATTCTTACAGTACAACAGAATGACGTTTACATGAGAATGTAAACTGTAAAAGTACCATCCAAAGCAATGATAAATGGTACCAGCCTGCGTTAATCTATATTGTTACATAAAACAGTAGTTTAGCAGCAAGTGGAGATTAACAAGAACATTTTAGACCAAAGTCAACAACACATCACTCAGACAAAGTTATGACTGTTTCCTTTTGCGTTCAAGATAAAAATAGTTGGACTGAAATTTCAAGACCGCCCAAACAATATGACGGAAACCAATCTCAGGCCAGAGCACCGAGGGAGAGTACAAATAACAGAACGCACTCTGCCACAAAAGAAAATTGCTCAACCGGGTCTCACCTGAAGTACGGATTAAAACATCAGGGTCTGGTGCAACCGCCATATACATATGTTTTTCAATATCTGTCAATTTTACAATCTTCTCCCTTTCATCCTCTTCATTGCCTCCAAGTTTAGTTAGACCATACCCAGCTTTACTTGCATTCATCGAGCTAATCTCGTCCAGTTTTTCTTCACACGATTCTTGAACAGCATGCACAATCTCATCAGTGGAAGTGTAGGCAATACATATTGACAGCACTCCTCGGGAGTTATTGGCCGTGGCTGCCATAGCCCTCTCTGCTGCCGACCTGACAGGTTCACTCAAGAGCTTTAGGTTCCCAATAAAATGTACCCTAACTCCATACTGATTCACTATGCTTTCTTCTTTGATTAACCCTTCGATCTTCTCCTGCATCAGGTCCATCAAGGATTGAACTTCTTCAGGATTCCTTTTGAAATTCTCAATACTAAACGCATATACCGTTACATATGTCACACCCAACTCAAAACAATACTTGAGCATGGACATCAGAGCCAAAAACCCAACCCTGTGTCCATCCCCATCCATCATCTTCCGCTTTTTAGCATATCTTCTGTTTCCATCCATGATGAAGGCAATGTGACGTGGTATGGGACGAATAGATATTACAAGAAAGAGACATCTCCTAAAAAAACTAACTATGCTCCAAAACAAGCGGGTTGCTATATTGCCACTGGTTTTCTCCATCCTAGAGCCCTGTACAACTGTCGAGTTCTCTGATAAAACCGATATGACTGTTAGTTAATAAACAAAATTTAGCCCAAACTCCTGAATCTACAGAGACATCGCCCAAAAATCATGCTCCCCTCCCCTTCTTATAAAACAAATTTAATGCCCGAAACTTCAAATGTAATCGAGCTTATTAAACTTCAAAAACGCAAAAGATTCATGAACCATCAGCCATAGAATGCATAATGATCAAGTCTGTATTTTTCCACATCAAACTGAACCCAGCTATTCCCACTGTCATGCATTTCATCAAACACATCCAGTGCTTCAAAAGAACGAGAAATTTTCTCAGTGCCTGGTAGTTTCAAGTGGGTGCTCCACGTGTCATAATATAAGCGGAGGGACATGAAAAAAATATATCATTTGCGCCACTTTGTATTATGATACGTGAAGTACCACTTGAATACACCGCACTTGGAAAAATCTCTCAGAAGGAGAACCCTTTCAACAAACCATGAGAAATGAAGCACACAGAACAACACTGTTACTGCATTAGAGGTGTGTTGTACTAAAACCCATTTCCCAGCAGAACTCAAACGAACAGTTGAGCTCACAAAACGCAACTTGCGCACTGTTTCTTAACGAAATGATAAAAAGGAACAAACTGGGATTCCATGAACAACTAAACAAAATTTGAGGATTAAAAACATAAGAAAATATGTATAATTACGGTACAGAAGACGAGAGAAATCAGAAAGTACCTACTGGTGATTAAGCAAATATGTTCATTGTTCTATTTAGATATATTTTATTTCTTATTTGTATATTATGTTATTGTAGCATGCATTGCACTTCCGCAAATTCGAAGAATAAAAAGAAGCAGCTAATCAAGAATGCAATGCTTAATAATCTGCAAAATCACAAAATTAATACTATGACCAAAATGGTGATTAAGCAATCAGATTAACCCCCTTTAATGTGATTAAGCTCTAATTTCTGATTAAAAGCAGCATAAAAGAATCGAAAACACGAAATAGGAAGTAACATTGTCAACTTGAGAGAGATTGGAAAATCCCAGAACCTAGAAACACCCACTCCATTGAACCCAAATCATAAACTTTTTCTTTTCGGTTTTCTCGGAAACCAAACAGAAGATTGGAAAATCAGAGAGAGAGAGAAAGTTACCGGTGAAGAATCAAATGCAGAGTAGGGCGGCGATTCCCCAGTGGAAGGTAAGAGTTCAAAGACAATTTCGCTCCTGCCGTCTCTCATTGAAGCTGGAATCACATACAAAAATATCTACGTAGTACCTTCAGTTTTTTACTTTATTTATTAAATGGCCCCTGAAATTTGAGCCAAGTTTAATTTCCGTCCATGTAGTTCAGAGAAATTATTAGATGGTACAGTACCACCAAGTGGCACTGACAGTTGATAGTACCCACCAACAAATGCAAGACACGTGGCAAAGCTCACAACTTCGACTTCCAGCTCATTTTCCCGTTCCTCCTCCTTGAATCGGATCCAGAGGGAGTTCCGATCCGAGTTATGCCGTCCTGGATCTCCTGGAATTGGCTCTGAAGCACATTCGAACGGAACCCATCTTCTCCAAAAGACCCTTCAATTGCAGCAGGGAACCATCAAACTGATTCATCTCCGATTGTTTGAAACCAGAAACCATCTTCGCCATTGTTGATCAAGTTTGCTTCTTCTTTTAAAGATTAAAAATTAAATTAAAAAAAAAACCCAAAAATTAAGGATCTAAATGTTACGAACGCGATTCCGTGAAACATGGACAAAAAGGAGAAAACCCCAATGTGCCTAGCGTGTTCAGTGATCAAAGAAGGTGCATTTTCCGATTTCTGAAAAAAACAAAACCCTAAAAACAGAGGACATACTGAAAGAGAACGAAAGGCTGCCATTGCTGATGAAATGAAGAAATCGCACACCTTTGAGTTGGAATTTCTCAGCTTTGAACTTGAAATCGACGGCTATGGAGGAAGGATGGCGCAAAGCTTGACGCTTTAGCTGCTGGTTCTTCTTCTGGAAGCCAAAGATGTGAACTTTGTCACGTGTCATGCTTTTGTTGGTAGGTACTACCAGCTGTCAATGCCACGTGGTGGTATTATACTATCTAATAATTTCTCCAAATTTCAATGTGATTGCTTAATTACAAATTTCTTTCACAAATTGGTGTCTGTTGTGAAATCGACTGTGGGTGCAGTGGAATAAATGAAACAAGACACAAAATTTACGAGGTTCCTCTACAGTCAGTGTGACTGGAGTACGTCCTCGGGGCAGCAGTGGTGCTTTCATTATAATTTAGAATAATAGGAGTACAAAGATAACTCTCTCTATTATCTCCTCTCATCTTCCTCTATTTTCTCTCTTCCTCTTTCTTCCTTTTCATTCCCATCTTTCCCGTGAACTCACCTTTCTTCATCTCCTCTTCTTCCTTTATATAAACAAAAGAAAGCACTATTCACTTTACAAATTTTCCACAAATGAATAGTGAAAAAACTGTGCATAAATAGTAACAAACTATTCATGTGGACCATCCACATAATATTTACAACACTCCCCCTTGGATGGCCACAAGCCTTCGATTGACTCGTTAAAATCTTGATCTGTCTTGGATGCTCCCCCTGATGAGTATCTCCCCCTGATTTCAAATCATTTAGGTTGATCGTTGATCGTTCTGCTTTAGTCTCTTAGTAAGAAGAGTTGCTGAAATAGTTGCTTTACTTGTTGTTAACTTTCCACAGGCTTTTTCTTGAACTGGGTTGTAGGACTTTCTGCTAGACTAGTATCGAAGATCTGAATTTACTCCTTTTATCGTTAAGAGCTTCATGTGGCAAGTGATCTTCGGTTTTGTCGGGGATGAATCAGCACGTGTTTGTTATGCTTGTCTCCACATGCTTCAATGTATCATTTTCACTTGCCTTACTTGCTCCCCTGCTTAAGTAGTATTTTCTATGGTTTTCCCCCATGCATGTGTAGCATCTTCTCTTGTAGGATTTGTCCCCTGGTGCAGGAGTGGAATGCAAACCCTTGCATTTGAATGGTTCATCACTTCTTGGTGACTGGAGACCCAGCTCCAACCGTTGAAGATGACTACTCGAGAGCAATACTAGGTAAGCAATCAGGAAAGGTTCCAGGTAGTCGGTTCCTTACCTGGAGTTTGAGTGGAGGTTCCGACATATTGCTTTCTTTATCATTGTCTTTGCAGGTAAGAACAAGGAGATTGCATGATATGAGATAATCTTGCTCTGGTCCCTGAAGATATGTGATAATCTTGCTCTGGTGTGACATGTTTGAAGAGGTATTCTCGGAGAGGAAGAAAACTGAGTATTTCGAGATGCTATGTTGAAGATGCATTCTCGGAGATGAGGAAGAGTTAGGTATTCTTGCAGTGTTGCAGGTCTGCCTTGTTATGGAGAACAGAGGTCGACATATATAGAGATTTCTCAATAGCAAGTGTGGTGATGTGCTTTTACTCTTGTCAGCAACTGTGGTGTAAATAGAACAGTAAGATTTACGCGTTTTCAACTTTGTCAGAGATCTTTGACAAAGTTGCACGCGATATCTGAAAAAGCTGAGATTGCGTCTGAAAAATGCCAACGAACTTTATTCAGGAAAATCTGGATTTTGAAATTCGGAGAGCGGTGCCTCTTCGATCTCTGAATGAGTGGCTCTGTTGCCTCTTCTTTTATAGAGACATCGATTGTGTTCAAGAGTATGCTCAGAAAGTTGCTGCATGTAGAAATTTCCCCCATCTTGCACTTCTGAAATTTTATTGGACCTCCATTTTCCTTCATCATTTCTGAAAATGACTTGCCCATCTAACATTTGCTTAGATTTGAGTCTTATGAGTGATACAGATGAGCAACATCAAGATAATATATGACGCCCGTCCTTCTTATCTTCTAATGGTCCTCTTACAGTTGGGGACTCTGTGATGAAGAATAACATAACCGCTACTGTGGTAGCTAGGAATCTTCTCACTCCAAGGGATAACAAGATCCTTTCAGAACGGTCTGAAGAGTCGGCCGTTCAAGACTCATTGGCTCTTAGTGTTCAGTGTGTTGGCTCTGTTTCCAATATGGGTCAACGCCTACTTGCTCAAACTCGCCAAGTTGAATCATTGATGGCGGAGGTGGCAAGTCTTAAACAAGAGATCAGAGAGCTCAAGCACGAGAATAGGGTGTTACACGTGCTTGCAAATAATTACTCTACGAGCATGAAAAGAAAGCTCGACCAACTGCAGGAATCTGAAAGTCGGATTCAAAGTGATCACCAGAGGTTCGTTGCTAGATTCTGAAAGCAACTGATGCCTTCCTCTTCTGGTGTTTTGCCAAGTACTGGGGTGCCACATGATCAATCTCCAGTGCCTCCCCCTTCTGGGGTACTTCCGAGTACTGAGGCTTCACATGAGCAACCTTTGTGAAGGCTCTATCCTCATGTGTATGTACATATCTGTAATTTCTTGGAGATATTAATAGATAAGCTTTATTTCATTCAATGTATTGTGCCAAATACAATAAAGCATATACTTCACTAAGATGTGGTACTTCTAGACCAAATATTAACTTATCTTTACCCTTACGAAGATAAATGATTATTCTTAGTGTCTTCATCATTTGAGTATTCAACTCATAATCTTCAATCCATATGGTTCTTTTAATATCATAAACATTATGGATAATATTCGTGTTGGTAAATTGTTCGATCTGCAGCTCGAGACAATAATTCTCTCAACACTTTATAACCTTTCTTGACTTTTCAGGAGTCTCAATTTAATATCATCAACTCTTCAGGAGTTCTAATTTAATGTCATTGACTCTTGCAAGAGATTTTAGTATGTTGCAACAATATCATAATGATAGTACTCACTAAGGCAATTTATACCATCCATTGGTATTGAGTACATATTTTATGATTTACCCTTCGGGGGCTTACTTCAAGCAATTTGAATCCTTCAGGGATTTTCTACACTTCATGACACATTTTCCTTTGGAATTTATACAGAGCAATTTGCTCCCATGTATACTTGAGGGATTTACTTATGGAGATATGATGTGGGCGACTCATAACCCTTTATATATAATTCTCCATTCATATAAATTCGTTTACAAGAGTATAATTAGTAATCTTGTGTCATATCATGTAAGTGTATTTCACTATATTACAAATGCCCAATGTAACCTCATTGGTTCAACATATTTTGGCTATTTGTATTGTATTCAAATATATATAGGTCCATTTTTCCTCGTTCTTACAAAATTGTAATGGAATTGCCTTTCTCCATTTTTGCCAATAATTTTTCTTTTGTCGACGAACAAAAGAACGTGACTCAATATTAACACAGCTCATTGATGAATTTAGTAGCTACTTGTAAAAACCAAAATTACCATTGGTTATCATCAATCCGTGATCTCATATTCTCATGTGCATGCGAATGCATAAAAGCTTTTTATTTATTTGGATATCCATTGCCTCTTCAAGGGCATTACACTATCTCTTCCAGGATAGTCGTAATTTAGAGAATGCGGATCATAACCTCTTCTAGAGCGTTATAGAGCTTGGATTTTAATCTCCACTTCCGGGAGTTGAGTCATTGGAACCTATATGTCTATCATGCTCCATGCATGAGACATCAACATTCCCATGTCCGCGGATTGTCCTTTCAGGGACGTGTATCCATGCGGCGACTGTCATGCTTCTGGCATGCAACAATTATGCTTCAGGAATGTAATAGTTCAGTAGTGTCATATTATTCTTCTTTCGAATAACTGAACCTTTTGAGTCTAAAAATCTGTCACGCTTCAGGCGTGCAATAGATAAATCATTTACTGTCTCATTATTTGTTTCGTGAATCAAAATAAGACAAATTATCTTCATTCTTCTGGAACGGTCGTTTCTCATCATTCGTCTGGAATGATATTTTCTCATCGTTCTTCTGGAACGATGTTATTTTCTCCCCTAATGGCGGGAAAACTGTCTTATCAAAATGATAGTCCGCAAACCACGCAGTAAACATATCCCCAGTCAAGGATTCCAAATATTGAATGATAGATGGTGTTCAACATCAAAGCCCAATCAGCGATGATGTCTCATTTCAGTATGTTGTGGCAGTGTAATAGGCACATAGATAACACAACCAGAAACTCATAATTGTATAATGTTTGGCTTGTGCCCAAACACAAGTTGTACTGAGTAGTATTGATGGTTGGCAACAGATCTCAACCAAATTAATATTGCATCATGTAAAATGACATGTCCTAATGTAGAAAACTTGGCAATTTCATTTTCATGAGCAGAGCACGGGTAGTCAATTTTATCCGCTTAATAAATACTTCTGCTAAGCCATTGAGTATGGACATAAGGAACTTCTGGTCCTTATTTAATAGTCTGTAGACTGAGACTCTTATGACTTTTATTACAATTAAGTTGAGGCACTGCGGCACTTCAAACTTACAGTACTCATCAAGGAACTTCATGTCCTGATCTTGAGGATCAAGGGACTTCATGCCCGATCCTTTTGCATGATGGAACTTCAGGTCCAATCATTTTTTATATGATAAGGATCAAGAAACTGCAGGTTCTGATATGTTCAAGGAACTTCGGGTCCTTGTTATATACTCATCGTAACAAAGATAAGTACAATAAATAAATTAAAGCAATAGGCGGTAATTCCAGCCATAGTAAATAAATTGCATTTAAGTAAATGAGGCTTGTGACAAGGGCTTTAATTCAGCACCATTCACATAAATCAAAACTTAAAGCAGTAGGCGATAAAACCATCCATGATAAATAAATTGCTTTAAAGTAAATATGACTTGTGAAAGGATTTTAAGCCAACACCATTCACATAAATAAAGCAATAATAGAAAAGGGTGATGATTAAGTTTCCATCATATTTTTTTTTCTTTGATTGGCAATCATTCAAACTTTTCACCTTTTTTTATTATTATTCTTATCCTTACCAGATGGTGCCCATGTACCTCCAATAACCTTTGTCCCCATTTCCTTTTTATTTTATTTATTATTTTCTCATTCACATGCTGCATCATTCCAAAAACTTTGCCTTTTGTTTTCTTTCACATGGTGCAACGTACCACTCCAAAAGACTTTTGGTTTTATTCCTCCTTTTTCTTTATTCTTTCACATGGTGCCTCACCATTCCATAATCCCCTTTGTTTATTATTTTTCTTCCTTCTTTGTCTCTGCCAATCTCGAACCCAGGGTCACACAAAACCAATTCAATTCAAAGGGCTACTAGAGACTGGTGTTGTTCTTGCATGGCCCAGAGAACATGGCATCGCAAAGCAAGAACTTCCATACAGGAACATAGATGACAGTGGGGTTGACGGAGGCACAAGAAAGGTAGGCCTGTGTGGAGTCAGTCATGCCATCACCATCTCAGACAACTGAGGATTCATGGAGGTCCTCGAGATCCATTGAGAACGACACGATCTGGGTTTCCAAGTCTAATGAGATTCTTCTGGATCTCTGGAAACCAGTTGTCAGGTACGAGTTTTCTTATCTCGTGACGACTTCAGGTCGTTGTAAATTTCAATTCGCACAGGAATTCGGTGGGGCGCTTCTGGCGCGGTGGAAGAAACGAAGAATGGACATACCTTTGCTTGTTTTGCTGCAACTTTGTTTGTCTGTAAGATCTCTCCATCTTTCTTGTCCACGAGAGAAAAATAGATTGCAGGTCTAGCAGGGATAAGGATTAGCACATCAATAGTTAGAGTGATAAAAGAAAAAGTGATAAAAGAAAGGTTGATGGATTTTGTGACAAGATGATCTTCCCTGTTTGACATGTCTGGCTTGCCGTCTATACTCTGTGAGATTTTAGTTGACGGAGGTGAGAGGTAGATAATGCTTCACCGGATTTATGGTGTTGTGCTTTCCACTGACATGAGAGCTTTTCGTGCTGATAACGTGTTGTGAAATCGACTGTGGGTGCAGTGGAATAAATGAAACAAGACACAAAATTTACGAGGTTCCTCTACAGTCAGTGTGACTGGAGTACGTCCTCGGGGCAGCAATGGTGCTTTCATTATAATTTAGAATAATAGGAGTACAAAGATAACTCTCTCTATTATCTCATCTCATCTTCCTCTATTTTCTCTCTTACTCTTCCTTCTCTCTCTTCCTCTTTCTTCCTTTTCATTCCCATCTTTCCCGTGAACTCACCTTTCTTCATCTCCTCTTCTTCCTTTATATAAACAAAAGAAAGCACTATTCACTTTACAAAATTTCCACAAATGAATAGTGAAAATATTGTGCATAAATAGTAACAAACTATTCATGTGGACCATCCACATAATATTTACAACAGTGTCAGACATTTAGAAAACTCACAATTTTAATTGATAATTTCTTAAATAAATTGACTGAATTAAATATTATCCTTGCACTGCAATTAAATTTGGGGAGCATTTTTGCTCACCATCATAAACTATGGTGTATGCTTATCATATACCTAATCAATTGACACGTGTCATTTCACTTAACTCTAGTTAACTTTTACATTAAATGTTAGTTTTTCAATTTTGAAAAAAATTAATCAAGATTAAGTGAAATGACACGTGTCCATTGATTAAGTGTATGGTGAGCATACACTATAGTTTAAATGGATACTTCGAAGACATAGCTATTAAAAATTGCTAAGTTAATGAGAGATCTTAGGTTGAATGTCATGAATGAAGAGTTTGATATGGTTTATATTAAAAAACAAAAAAACTGAGAGTTGAGTAAGAAAGTCGAAAGAAGATAAGTTCAGAGAGTATAGCATCTAAAACCACAGCAAGTGACCCAGTGATAAGGGTATTGATTCTAGCTTTCAAAATACATAAAACAGATGGGTCTTGAGTTCAAGGCTCCAAGCTGGTGAGTCTGCTTGATGTGGCCAGGGGAGGCTGAAATGCCTTTGTGAGTCTTCCTAACCTCCGAAAAGGATAGATAACTGTGACTTCCCCTTTTTGTTTTGTAAAAAAAAAAAAAAAAAAAAAAAAAGAAGCATAGGATCTAGGTCCGGGCTGCATATGGGCAGAGGATTTTTAAAGCCCATCCTCATCTGGGCCGGGCCAGAAAAACCCGTTTATGCCTGAAAAATAAAATAAAATGAAAATTTTATGTTTGGCAGAGAATTCAAAAATATAAAGTTTATAAACCCCATAAACCCCGATCACGGAGAACAAGTAAACTGAACTCGCCCGGAGCAGCTCTCTTCTTCCAGTTGGCTCTTCCACTTCCGCCCTCCCATCAGCGCAATCGCCGCCGATTCCCCCCGTCCAATCCGCCGTCGCCAGGTCCCCCATCGCAAGGTACGTTTCTCTCTCTTCGTTCACTGTTTCAGTCAACCTCAACATTTTCGTTTTCTTTTTAGGTTTTGATCATCTTTTTTTTCTTTCCAATCCTCCGGTGAGATCCTAATGATCGCCGCCGTTTGATTTTCTGATCACGTTCTCTCGCTCTATACTCTATATAAATGTCTTGCTTTTTCCTCTCTCTGTTCAAATTTCGTTCTCCCTCACTAAAGTATATGGTAAATTTTGGATGTGAATGCGGAAAGATGATAAAAAGGGATCAACGTACATTGATTTCTATCTAATTGTCTTTATTCGGCGACTAGAATTCTGTTCGGTTTTAATTATTCTTGTCCGGCTTTTGTGATTGTTTCAATTCAACGATCTGGCTTTTATTTTTTTTCTTTCGTATTTTTATTTAATTTTGTGTCGAAAATTATTGTCTCTAGTTTGTATTTAGGTTTGTTATTTTGAATGTGAAATATGTTGATTTGATCTGCTCAATTTGAATAAGTGCATTGCCCTATTTATGTTTTGCAGATATCAAGTTCTGATATATATATCTATATTTTTTTTTGGTATTTGCTGCTTAATCTGAGTATATATGTCTAATAATGTTGGATAACAGGAGTGCAGCCAATGTCTTTTGATCGCAACAACGAGCATCCATCAATTATTCGATTGTTTTGTTTTATGAACCGAGGTAGGCTCTGGTGTTTGTGGAGGATCTTGTTCCGTCATTGGACTTGAGGAGACGTGCTGCTTGGTTTCAAAAGACTATACTTTATTTTCTTCGCATCTTGTGAGGAATTTCCACATTGGGATTTAAGGTTATTGTTAGATAGTTGAGACGTGTATATTGTGAATGGGGAAAGGGAAATCATTGTTGCCTCCTGGTTTTCGGTTTTCTCCAACTGATGTAGAGCTTGTACAATATTATTTGAAGAGGAAAGTAATGGGGAAAAGACTCCGTTATAACTTCGTTGCAGAGGTCGACATTCATAAGTACGCTCCTTGGGATCTTCCAGGTAATATGTCATTCTAACTTATTTTCTTTCCTGTCTTTATTTTATGTACTTTGTCATTGTAATTAGCCTTGGCTTTCCTGCTTTGTAATATGTTTCTGACTGTGTTGTGCTTTTCTTTTTCAGACAAATCTAGTTGGCAAAGTGGAGATTTAAAATGGTACTTCTTTTGTCCAACAGAAAGGAAGTACCCAACTGGGGCTAGAACGAAACGTACAACTGAATGTGGTTACTGGAAGGCCACAGGAAATGACAGATCTGTTCTTTACAATGGTGAAGTTGCGGGCAAGATAAAAACATTGGTTTTTCATACAGGTCGAGCTCCAAAAGGAGACCGAACAGACTGGGTTATGCATGAGTATAGGCTTGAATCTAAGGACCTAGCTAATCGTGGTGTGCCTCAGGTAGATGATATTCTTCCTCTCATAATTTTGTATTCTTCCTTGTTTTCTGTAAAATTTGTTTGTCAATCTGCACCGAGTTTGTAATATACTTTCCTTTTGTAAAGATTTGTTATTCTTTAGTGTTTCAGCTGATTAGAATTTTTTCATGCTTCTGAATCGAACTGTTACTTTGTACAATTTCTTATACTGCTTTGGATGGCTAGCCGGTGTTGATTACTTTTTCTGTCTTTCTCATATTGCAGGAATCGTATGTGCTCTGTACCATTTTTCAAAAAGAAGGGCCAGGGCCAAGAAATGGTGCACAATATGGTGCGCCCCTTATGGAGGAAGACTGGAGTGATGATGAGGCTGAAAATTGTTCAGAAGCAGTCCCACATGCAAATATGCCTGTACCAAACCTTGTTCTGCCGAGTGACTACAATAGGTCCATCACTACTAGCACGTACACCCATGATGGTATACGCATAGGTCCTTCATCTGAATCGTGTATATCAGATGTTGTACCACTTTCTTGCAATGTTTCCCAACTGGTTTCCAGCAATCATGCTACAGTGGAGGAGCCTCATACTTCTGAGGATGATATCCTGTCAATGTTGGCTTGCTTCTCAGAAGAAAGCCCTTCATTATTTGAAGAAAACGAAAAAAATAAGGTGTGTAATACGCCCTTCTCTCTTTTCTGCATGTAGTTTATAGCATTCATGGTTTAATAGTAAGTGGAACCACCAATCATGAAATGAATTTACATTTTCTGAGTGGTGGAATCGTCACTACTATAAAATTGAGAAAGGTTTATGTTGTGAGACTATGCTCATGCTATAGCTTTCCAATGCATATGTGATAATGTGGCAAGATAGAGTTAGGTTAGATTTTGTTGAATTCAAGGAGTTAGCGTCTATACTTTCTGTGACTGAAGTTCTATCACTGATGTCGTAGAGGTTGTTGAAAGATACAAATTAGCCTTTGTGTGGAAGCTGGGACTATATAGTCATTGTTAATAATTATAATACCAATGTTATTTCTTGAAGCTAGAATTTAAAATTGGATGGCGTGACTGTCCGAGTTTATAAATAGATGGCGTGCCTTGAGAAGTTGATGGTTTTGAATGTCGTTTTTGATAATTTCATTATATACTAGAGCATCTTGAATATCTTATGCATCTATATCTGTTTTTAGAACAAAATTAAATCCGTAAGTACTTTAGTACAAATAAACTATCTTGCAAGTGTTCTTTGAACTTCTAAAGTATGTTAATGTAGAACTTCTTCATTATTTGCAGGAGCTTGGTAATGTCATTCCTATTGGAAATGCTAGTGCAACGCCTCATCTCGTTATTAATGATATGTATGACAATTTAGGAGATTTGGGCAAGGCAGCAAGAGTCGGTGAAGAAGGATGTAGTTTCTCCAGTTTGCCAAATTCTGTCTGTGCTCCTGGTCAAATCCCACCAGGTGACGATGAGCAATATTTGGAGCTGGATGATCTTGGCGAACCATTGATTTACCGTGATTCTACATACAGTCAGCCTCCTTCTATGTTCAGTCAGCCTCACACTTCGCTGGGAGAGACGTCTTTTCAGGGTGAAGACCAGTTGAACGTGTTTGATAACGTGAACTTCTGAAGTTATTATTGCACTCCAGTCTTTCAAACCAAACTTGTTAAAACGGTTTCGCTAACTTTCAGAAGTTCACCTTTTCAAACACAAACTTTGAGTTAATTCTGCACTTTCTTTCGTTGTTACGACAGAGCAGTAGTAAATCCTAATTCACTAGTTGGGTGTTGGATTTGAATCGCGTCACCATGTTGTACAAAACTTGTGACATGGTATGACCAATGATTGCTTAGTAATTTAACATGTTATAACTAATTCACTTGTGCTATAACAAGTGAATTACAACATACTAATTGTTGTTTCCTATATTATAATGCATGGATTGATAACACGATGTGTCAGTGTGATCGAAACTCAAAAAGAACGATGCTATGAGGTTAATGTAATTACAATAGACCTGATCTATAAACTGATGTCAAATTTTTTAACATCAGGTTTAGACTCCCTACCACCTCACAAGCTCCAACCGATTCTTCATCAATTAGGTTGGAGGAGGGAGCTGTTAGTTTTGCTGACGTACCAAATACTTGGGAGGACATTTGAATCCGCAAAAAGAGTGTTGATAAGCTCACCTCATTTGCTTATTTCTTCGGCCATTTTATTATCTTACTCCCTTTTAAAAAGTTTAAAATGCAAAAATGCTCTTTTCTCGCCCTCTTTATCTCCAAAATGACCTCCTTTCCCGATTTTTATTCCGCCGAAGCTTCAGAATTCGGTCACTTCGTAGATCTCTAACCAATTGCACCTTTCCTTCCATCTCCAACACAACCCTCCCCCTCCCTTTTTCCAAGTCCCACGAACAAGGTCACGTTCCCAAAATTTCGTCCTCATAATCCAATCCAAATCCGCAGCAACCCCAATTCCTTCTTATGGTCTTCCATTTCGTTTTTCAATTTTTAAAATAATTGTTTCATTAATAAAATATTTTGAACAACTGTTATATACGATTAAACTAGAGGAATAGAAAATAAAGAAAATATTTATTTGGAGGAATTTAGATACTTGCAGAGAAGTTATTGTTTTTTCTTTTTGCTTTGGTCCTTGGATGTTATTTTACAAGACAGTAGGTGAGTTTATCAGCACTCTGCAAAAATTACCCTTGTTAAAACTCCCAGATTCTCTAATCTATTCCTATATTTATTGTTTTCTCTAACCTATTCCTATATTTATTGTTGAAAAGACCTCTTTCCTTTTTTTTTCCCTTCCCTTCTCTCTCCTTCTATTTGAACGGTCACAATTAAACTACGTCAGCATATTGTACTAATTTTATATAGAAAGAGAATAACAAAATAGGAAATGTGAAAGGAGGGAAGGGAAGAAGATGAAAAGAGAAAGAGAGAGAATCATAATCTACTTCTTTAACCTTGTTACTACATTTCTTTCACGTTTTTCTCGACTCAGTTCACGAAATAGGTAATAGAACATGGTAGGTGCCAGATTTGCAGCAACATAATAGCAGTGTAAAGGCGATTTTTCTGATGTATCGGGGAGCTGCCACATGTCCTCCATCATGTGCTTAAGTCTTATTTTTTTAATTTTCGCAATTTAAATTTGTGTAACGTAAATTTCACTTGTATACAAGAACACATCATTTTCCTGCAAAGGATAAGACCAAGAGTAAGGTATGGAAAAAGCTAAAGGAGAAAAGTTGGTATTGGACCAACTAGATCGACAGATACTAGTAAGGGCTGGTTTGGTAGTGCTGTGTTTTGAAAAAAAGCTGCTGTGAGAATAAACGGCTGTGAAATAAATCAGCAGAGTGTTTGGTAAACTTTTTTGTAAAAGTGCTTTTGGAAAAAAAAAAGCAGTCTGATAGTGGGTCTTTTCATTAAAGGAGCACTGTAGCTCCATGTGCTTTGAAAAAAAGCCAGTTTTCCAAAGCTACAAATAGCAGCTTCAGCTTTTTCCTTTGATTTCAGCTTATTCTCACAGCAGCTTCGAAAATAAGCCATTTTTTTTTCAGTTTACCAAACATCTAAAACCCTCACAGCTTTTTTTCATGGGTGTTTTTTTTTTAAGCACCTCACTCTCAAACCACCCCTAAGACAACTAGTTCTTAGCGTAAGAAAATCACATAAAAAGCAGAGAAAACTGAATCCCTCAACCTTGGAATGGAGACACATTCTGATAGGAGAAAGGGTAAGGAGCTCTCTCTCAAATTAAGACTTTTTATGGATTATGTGTCACCTCATAATTTAACATCAATTCTCGTGTCAAAATTATAAAATATTATGCAAAAAATATGAAGTAACAGTTCGTAAAAAATTCCACTTTTGAGAGAGTCTCTCAATCTATGGGAACAAAAATATGCACATCATTTTATTGATGAAAACAAAATTAACAAGTTGTATGCTCTGTTAACGAAGAAAAATCAACCAACATTGTATGCCAGTTTTGCTTATTTGTCTTTGTGTATTTGTTTGTAGCCTTGGTGGAGCCTGTCACTTTTTCTTCTTTGCCTATGATTTTGCCTTTGAGATCGCTTTACATTCCTTTTTATATAACGATACACATTTAACAGTTAGGTAATAAATTAGTATTGAACTCGTCGTCTGTAACATCCCACATAGATCAACGGAGAGGGGGTGATGTGCCTTATATGTACATGCTCACCTCCATATAGCACGAGACCTTTTGAGAACTCACTGGTTTCGGGTTCCATCGGAACTCCGAAGTTAAGCGAGTTCGAGCGAGAGCAATCTGAGTTGAGCAATCCTAGGATGGGTGACCCACTAGAAATTTCTCGTCTGAGTTCCTAGAAACAAAATCGGGCGAGAGCAATCATAGGATGGGTGATCCACTGGAAAGTTCTCGTCTGAGTTCACTGGCTTCGGGTTCCATAGGAACTCCAAAGTTAAGTGAGTTCGGGTGATCCCAATCCTAGGATGGGTGACCCCCTAGGAAATTCTCATCTGAGTTCCCAGAAACAAAACCGTGAGGGCGTGGCCGGGGCCCAAAGTGGACAATATTGTGCTACGGTGGAGTCGAGACTGGAATGTAACATCGTCAATAACAAGATTCAAACTAAAATTTTTACTTATAAGTGAAAAAAAAAAAATTAAATCATATGTCAATCCATATTCGTTAAAGTCTAAAACTTTCCACAGATCAATGAAATATGTATTATCTGAGGGAAAAAAATATATATTTACTCCCATATTACATGGTTAGATAATTTGGGGAAAAACAATCAAATTCAAAGAGTCTAGCAGATCTTTATATGCATAACAAAATTTAACCGAGAAATGTCATCTCAGGCACATTAGTAAATCAAACACAAAAATTGAGAAATTTCATCCTTCAAAATATTAGTAAATCATACACAAAAATGATTGTAATTATGTCCCTAAAATAGCTGATTCATCTGCCGTCATATTATTTATTTGTAAAATAAGATGGATTGGGATATTTGGAACTTGTCTTGATATTTGCAGCCATATCCCATATTTCAATTTTTTTTTGTTGAATTGATTCCGTTGAGTTTAGAACCCCTTCGTTAGCCTTTTGAAAAATAGTTTTAATTTCGCAGATACGAAAAATGGATGAAAATGTGTTTGGCTGACTATTTTGTGAAAATAAACTCCGCAAATGAAAAACGAAAAAAAAAGTATTTAGCCTAAGTTTTGAAGAACCCCCCACAAGGGTGCATATGCATGATTTAACCTCTATTTTCAATATTTAGCCTAGGTTAGAGTTTTAATAAAAATAAATAAAATCATGTATACTACAACCATCGTCACCATCCCTGCCACCACCACAACAAAAAATTTCTATCGTCTCACCATCATCACCACCACCACCACTATCTTTGACACCACCACCATCCACCACCATTGCTGCTACCACCGTATCATCCACCGTCTCACCATCACCACAACCAACACAACCGACACCGTCTCACCATGGTAACCACCACTTGCACTTCCATTGCCACCACCGGTCCACCACCATATTATCGACTGCCATCACCCTCGTCACCATGGCTATCACCACCTCTACCATCTCACTGTTGCAGCCATCACCACCACATTCTCCACCTCATTATCCACACAATGACCACCACCACCTCCACCATCTCCACCCCATTATCCTCCCTACTACCACCATTTCAACCATCATTGGTACCAACACCAATTTCGTCTCAACCACCATCTCTACTACCACCGCCACCATTACTACCAAACACAAATTTATATTGTTACCAGATGGACTCTTAGGCCTTTCACAGTGGCTCATATGAGTATGATATCTATATATAAGAATCAGGCATCTTGAGTTTGATTTATATTACACCACTACTATACTAGTGAGAGTTCAATAAATTGGTATCATACTTTTTCGGCTCAATATAAAAGTGTGATTCTTATATGAGTTCAATATATCGGTATTTTATTCGTTTTTTCCGACCTACTGTGGAAGGTGTTATGGTTTTTTCTTACATGTCATAAATGTGAATCCCACTTTTGATGATGACTATCCATGTGAATATAAAACCACTAAAAAATCACAACAAACACCCACATCAAACTCCTGTAAAAAAAAAAAAAAAAATTTATTATTAGCACTTATAAAAGTCGTGATATACTTTTTTTTTTAAATTATAGAAAATGCATGACGATTTTTTTTGTAGTGAAAATAGCTTCTATAAAAAAAAATATAAAATTACTTTGAACATCAAACTCTCCTCCTTTCTCCCTCCATTACACACAAAACTTGGCTCCCTCCCCTTGATTTTCAATGATGTTCATTTTTTATAAAGTTTGATCCCTCTCCAACTTGATAGCATATAATTACTTGAATGATACAAGGCTCTTGTTTGGACCTAAAATTACACCATTGGCCCGAGTAATCGAGACCGTTGAGTAAGCATACCTCCACACTGTCGATGGAAAAGTGAAGATAGTTTTAGTAAGGTTAAAAGATAACATTATGGTTTCTTTTATCATGATTATCTTTTAATAATGATTTATCTTGACATTTTCTTATGGAAATAATATATCTCCAAGCTGGAAACAGGCGGCACAATTCAAATTGATGTGGATGTGGATATGTGGTTTGGATCAATTTTGGTTGACAGATATGCACGGCATCAAATAATGAAGCATGCAGGTCATGATAATATCCATTTAAAATATGGTGATAATTGAAAATAAACATCAGCATTCAGGATGCATGCGACATTTTTGGTAAAAGATGATGGCTTAGGGTGATGATGAGAGCCTAGGAAAGCTAGGTTTTTTGGTGATGTGATGATGTGGTACGAAACCTAGGTAGGCTAGGCCTTTTTGCATGGTGATGGGTGTTGTCAAATGAGTTTAAAGTGAGAAGAATTGATGATGGAATCACAGTATGCTTGCCATGTGAAAATGTTTCAACGGGACATCTGTTGCTCATCTGGTAAAAGCCTACAGGCATAAGGAGACTAATAAGATTTTTGCCAAAATATATTAAAGATAATATCAGTTGTTTTGATATTGTTTTTGGAGTATAGTCGGGAAAGGACTTTTTGGATTGGCGATTAAGGAAACTTGGCTAGAAATACTAAGCGGCAAACAACGAAAAGGCTCTCTCCAACTCAACACACAAACAGCCCTGCGCAAACTCTCGCTCTACGCGAAACCTCTCAACAACCTTGAGATTTTTTATTTTCTTTTTCGCCAACACATCTTCAGTTTGGATAAACAACATTGTGAAGGCAACTGGTGAACATCTTCAGTTTGGATAAACACCATTGCTGCCATAGAATCAGCCGACCGCGAAGCACCTTCAGTTTGGATAAACAACACTGCGTCGAGGCCGACTGGTTATCTATCCAAGTCTCGACCGAGAAGGATTTTCGAATCCTTGTTGGTAGAGGTCATCTCATTAGCCTTCTCGGTGAAGTGAGATGTTACAAATTACTGGGCTCGACACATTGAACGTCGAGTTGTTTATGATTGGTTATTCACAAGTAGGGTTTAGAGTTCGGCATTTTGATGGTCGAACCACGTTTACCATCAAGACATATATTTCCTTTGAGTATTTATGTCCGTATAGTTTGGAGCCGGTTTGGCGTGCTTATACTCTCACGAATATAATCACCGTGACTGAACCTGGTGCCAACAATCCGTGAACTTCGCAGAACTAGCAGCTTTGTCTTCAGGCTTTAGAACCCGAAGGCCGAAACGTGTTCCTTCCTCGGCCGCAGTCGCAAGATCAAGAAGTCAGCAGTGCGCTCAACGCAACATCAACAAATTTACTCCTCGGCCGAGCTTGGCCGACGAGTTGGCACGCCCGCATACAACCGGATGATGTAGTTAGCTCATTAGTTGCTCGGCATGCGCGCCACGTAGACTTAGTAGTTTTTAGGGTCAACAGCTCCATAAACTCCGTACTTAAAGTAAAAGGTTGCTCGGCCGTGATCTTTGCTGACCAACTTCCGTTCGCCGTTGATAAAAATGGTCACTGTCCTTGCAGAAACATTGTGAATCACGTTCAGCCTTACCCACTTGTTGTAGATATTGGCAGCTAGCAAATTGTCACGATAGTACTTCAAATCCCCATTGTAGACAGCTAGTTGCAAAGTTGTAGCTTGTTTGGGTGAACCAAAGATTTGCATTATTGTAGCCCCCGACGTGCCTTGTGGCACAAGAAAGTTGCCCTCAAATTGCCAAACCCCGGAAGTGTAGTCATATCCCTAGAACAAAATCCATATATGAATTATTAAATGAAATCAACTTCCCTAATATATAAGAAAGAAATTCAACGGGACTTGAAAAGTGATTTATGAACAACTAGAAGCGCTTCTAATTAACTACATTTAAGAGAAAAACTTAAAAGTGTTTTTGGGTGTCATCGTACATTAGATCACATTATTGGACATTGATTAATGTTATGTTTCTGGGTCAACATGTTTGTAATAAATTATAAAAGTGCTTCGAACAAAAACAGTTCCAAACATGCAATGGTCAGTAATAATAAACCTAGAAATATATCAAAAACAAGAGAGAATATACATACAGAAACTCTGATTTCGGAGCGCGGCCTAGTTGGATTGTGCTTTTGAAAGGGCTTGTCGTGGCTGTAAATCCAAAACGTTTCAACTCCATCTATATCACTGTAACGCTCATGAGGAGCCTTGTCATATGGTTTCTGTAATCTGCGATTTTGTGCAGTGAATTGCACAAGTGTGAACCCATAAGTTGGATCAGCAACACAGAAACGTTGGGCTTCAAAGAAGATCAAGATCTGTACGAAAAACACAACTTTTCTGAAGTTCCAACTACTGCTGATGCTTTTCATTTTGTATCATATAATCTATCGATGTGAGTTGTAAGATTTTTATAGTGAAGATATGAGTCAAATGACAAACATCAACGTCCAAGAGTGAAGATCCCTTCACTCTAATTTTTATCGGATATAACCCTTGAGGATGGGCAACTGCCTAACTTACATGCATTATTATTATTATTATTATTATTTTTTAACGCTAAAAAAATTACAATGAGGATTCTCGATGGATCCCAATTACAGACAAGCCAAACTTTAGCTTATACAAAATAAAAAAACGAAAATGATTAAACTAAATACAAGAGTGGTGGTAATACAAATGTCTAAGGAAGCTAATTCATCGGCAACTATATTTTCTTCGCGATAGATATGTCAGATAGAGAGTAATGATATTTGATCTATTAAATACATGGATGGAGACAACATATGCCCATGGGGCAGCTCCCCCCAACTCCTAGCTTTTTGTGTTAGAAGTTCCTCCAAGTAAAAATACAAATTACCCTCTCACGTTCTATAGTTTTTCTACCCTCTTACCGTTCTAGTCGTAACTTTTTTCATTAGCTAATAGTTTACAATTTTAGCATTCTAAACACTAGTTACCTAAAATCATATAGTTGGACAATACGTTTGAACATTATTTTGAAATTTCAATTTAATTTCGTCATTCAAAGTTGCCCCCACTTAAAAATATTCCTGACTCCGTCCATGATTAAATACCATATATATTGGACAATTGATTAAATATTCCAAATTTCTAAGGCACATTGATCGCTTTTTAAGAACTTGTATAAAAAATTTAGGGTCCGTTTGATATTCTACTTAAGAATTGGACTAAAGAAATTCATTTTTTCTTAAAAACAAGGGTTTTAGCCACTTAGTACTACAGTCTAGTGGTATTCTTTTTCACTTGTAAGTGAAAAATTTTAGGTTCGATTATCGCTAAATGCGACATTATGAATTAAATTAGATTGTTTCGGTGGATGATGACGATGACATTGACGGGAGGGAGGGAGGAAGAGAAGGCCACTGAGGGGGTGGAGAAATTTTTCAAGGAGCCGGGAACTCCACATAAGCATTGATAGCTGGTGTACTCGAGCAATAAGAACTAGACACATGGCTTTTAATTTTTTTTCTTTAAATACATATTGAACACGTAATCCAAAACCAAGAAAACTTCTGTCAACGTTAAGCATTCACCGCCTCTTTCCTTTCCACCGTAGATTGGCATCGTCAAACCCACCCCAAATCCCGACGACATAACCGAAATATAAAGCCTCGTCGGCTTCCTTCTCTTCAGCTGCATCACCGGACACCCTGGACCCGAACGCGACAACCCACTCGGCAGCTCCGGGATCTGAATCAGAGGTTAAACTGCCGCCGACAATGAATACCCGTCCGTCCTCAGTTTCGTCCTTGCTCCGATGGCTTTCCACTGCCCTTTTATGGAGACACCAATCAGTTGAGAAATTAAAGGAAAAAAGTTCATTTTCTTAAAAAATCACTGCAATCTGCCGCCATGTATTCCTTTTAAAACCCAAAACATTCATACTATGCATGGATTCATGAATTTTTTAAATTGTGAAAAACCCAAAAAAGAGAAAAAAAAATTAGAATTACTCAAAAGAAATTAAAAAATTCGAGCAAAAAGCTAAAGGGAATTGAGAAGATCTATGCAGAGGCCATGATGGCCGTTATCTTCTCAGTTATTGAGCCTAGTGTTTTGGAAGTCACATAAATTGTTTTAATTGAAAAATAAAGCAGGCCACGTGCCTGCCTGTAATTGGCTCGGTACTCCAGATTAGGTTGGGTATCCGGTATCCTAAAAAATTTCGCCACTGAGGGATGGTCAGATGGGCCACTGGCTTTTTATTAAAACTGACTTTTGTGTAACTTCGGCTTTTTGGTAGGCGCATGCATGGGCCTATAGTTTTACATGCAAAACTGATATAAAGTAATTTAGGGGTCGTTTGATAATAATTTTGTTTTTAGTTGTTAAGTTATGTTAAAATTAAATATTATAATGTTTGAATGAAAAATTCATGTTAAATTTCGTAAGGTTCTATAGTTTGACATGCAAAACTGATGTTGGTTATGCGAATGAAATTTTGTTGTTGAAAGCAAACGGTCATATGCTTCTAATTTGATTAAGGGTTACAAGTTTAGAAGGCATAGCCATTACCTAACTGTTGTCTTAAAGAGTCACTTTTTGGGAGTGTAAATATCAGTGTTCTAAAAATCGGCCTAAGCGGTGAAGGCCCGCCTCGATTTTGGGCAAATCGTTTCTAAAAATCGGTTTGGAGTTAGGCGGGCTAGGTGGTCCTAGGCGGCTCCTAGGTGGAGAGCTAGGTGGCACCTAGGCGGTCCTAGGCGGCCCTAGACGGTCCTAGGCAGTTTTTTATATATATATTTTTTATTAATTATGTGCTTTTTTCTTTTTTTTTGGTTTCATGGTTGTAGCCTTATGGAAATGGTGTACCTAATTTGCAAATGATGGATTTACTACAAGTTCATTCAATAGTGCAACGAATTGGAGCATTTTGAGGGGATACATACAAAGAAAAGAAATAAGCTAGACACAACAAGGTTAAATAATTTAGTCTATGTCCAATCCAATGCAAGGATCATGATTCATGAACAAGAAGAATTTAGTCTATCATCCAAATCCTCCTCATTATGATTATATGCTTATTGTTTTTTAAATATTGAAATTTTTGGATGTATATAATTTGTGTATTTTTCTACTTCTATTTTTTCATTTTTTCATTATTTTATTATCCATACAAGTATAATTTTTTTTAGGTGTAAATAGACACTTATTGACACACCCCGACCGAGATCAAGGCATGCTGGCCGTCACGTGAGAGTGATGTAGCCATGTGCACAGTGCGGAAGCAATAGAGATAAGAAATATACGAATAACTAAAAACCGAATTACTAGAGTGCACTACTAAACAGGAAGTGATAGGAGTTAATTACAAAAGTAAATACTCCTAATCAGAGCATAATAAGTCTAGGTGCAGTCCAGTAGGACAAGTTCTAGTTATACAGTACCAGGAATGTCCTACTATTATTTAGATAGGTCAGAACTGCCGACGTCCTCAAGCCACCCACAACAAGCTTACTTAAAACCTGGAGGGGCGCAAAACAGAAAACGTGAGTGGGCAAAAACAAATGTTTTACAAAACTATTTCATTTATCAACATATCTAACCCCTCGCTGTAAAACATGTATAATTTTTCCCAGAATCAAGATATAAGCATATACATAAATATATATATGTAAATATATCAATTCAAATCATGCTTCACTTAATCATATTCATATGTATGCCATGCCAAAATATAACAAAGTAAGCAATTCAGGTAAGAATAATTTCATAGAAATATAACATGTTAGCTGAACCCCTGTGGTAGTCTGTACGGCTGAAGTCATAGCTTAACATCAATATAGCTGGAGTCACTACAATGACCTATTCGGCAACATACTGCACAAGAGTCGGAACCAAAAGCAAAGGTCTATACGACAATAATGGGTGTAATATAATCATGCTCAATACTACTCTGCCATAATAGTTGGGCGATAAATCGCTAGTCACCTACGAGTCGGAACCATAAATAAGGTCTGTACGACAAGACTGTGCACCTAAATTGGATCTAATATGAGCATATGGTACGGGAGGTGACATAATAAACATGCATGTGCCATATCTATGGCTAAATCACAATCACCCTAAGTGCAGTTTTATGAGCTCAACATTATTCAATCACATATCGCATCATCAATGATTCACATAACCAAACACGACTTACCTTAGCTTACTTGAGCGTCCACAACACCACATTTATATATATAAAGCATCACATACCAAATCATGTATGAATTATAAACTTATATGCATGACATTTATGGCATACTATCATTTAAACACATATTTCTGGGAAAATATCAAGTATATAAATATATACTGAAAACCAAAAGCCCACTCACTGGTATGTCGAAGGGTCGTAGCCCCCGAGTCGCCCTTGGATACGCTTGTCCTCGGAATAAGTTTCACCTATATGCGAATTAACTATAAAAATGTTATTTTAAAGCACATAGGTAAAACTAGCTAATAACTTCTCATACATAGCTCAAAATGGGTATATGAATATACCACAGTGACCTACACAACCTCAGGATCATCCCCAAATTTTTAGATAAATTTTTGGACCTCTCACGCGCAGCCACGCGCCTCCATGCGCGGCCACGTGACACGCATACTGACGACGCCAGTCAACGCCGTCAGGAATATTCTAGGGAATATTTCGTTAAACCTACTAGTGCATGAAAATTGAGTTTTGGGTTCTCGAGATTTCGAAGGAATCCTTACCTGAAATGGGTACCAACCAACTCGAAATTGTTGGAAATGTGCCCTAAAGCCATTCATATGATGATACTTTACGGATATTTCACATGTTAAACTAATCTAGTTTACATATAAAGGGCAAACATTATTGTTTGAGACGTCTCATATAAATGTTATATGCTTAAACGATAAAGTCCAAGGAATATGTGATTGGAAGAATGCAATCTAATGAAGTTAGATTAATGAGACCATTCTTTCGTAGACACATCCTAAACGTTCCTGATCATAGGATTGCCAATTGGGCATTGACAGTCTGATAAGATCAGTACGTGCTATGTCTTCTCTCAGGGAGAGTGACTAGTCTCGAGTCATTGGTGTGTGTGACATCAAGACAAGTACGTAGGTGCTCAATAGAGAATGAGTTCACTGAACACGATCAACGAGGAGTTCTCATACTCATGTCACATGAGAACTCATGTTTGGGATAATGCAAATTAGTCCTTTGACCTGAGGCATCACAGTTGTTGTCTTGTGGTTAAGTCCTTGATCTTTGATTATGTCAAAGTCACCCCATCGGGGTGTCCACGACATCATTGGGGTTAAGCCACTTAGTCATGGAGACAAGTGAATGCGCAACAAGGGATCTCTAACCTTCAATTGGCTTGAGGGAGAATACTCTATGATATGATTAAAATCTCTGGCCAGAGTATGAATGAGATTTGGGAATGCGTTCCAATTCACATTCAAAGTACTCATATAAGCACAAGAATCACATTGGATAGTAGACATGAATAAATAAACTATCAAACCAAACAATGTGGTCAAGAGTATTAGATTAGAGAAAGACCGTATTGCATTTGTAATCCTAAACTGAATAGGTTCTCTACCTCTTCTGATTAGCTTGGGTAGCCATGATATGCTGCTAGGTGATAAGCTCATATTTTTATATATTTTTACATCAAATTCACTCGTCTTTTCTTAGTTAGTTTCTTGTATTTTTGAGCTATTTACTTTATTTTCGTGTTTTATGTGATTTGGCTAGCAAAGAAAATAATAATTGCTTAAGTGTATATTTTTAGTAATAAAATCGTCAAAACTGCATTGCCCACTTATTTTATTATTGTAACTTAAGAAAACATTTTGGCAGAGCAAATAAAAGGTGACTGAATGAGTTATATATCTATATATATATATATATAGATATAAAAGGTATGGCAGGAACTTAGGCGTGGGGAGTGAAGGAATATAATAAAAACACAAAGTGCATGCAGAAAATGTGAAAGTCTCAGTGGGCAGAGAGTGGAGGACACACTGGCATTAGGAAATAATAAGGAAAAGGTGTGGAGCACTTCGTGGGGGTGCATGAAAGACCAGAAAATAAAAAAAAAGAAGAAAGCTGCCTTTAGGCAGCTGGAGGGAAATAATAAAAGGATAGAGGACTGACGAGAACTGGGGGGTGTGCTGCTTGGGCAGCGTGGGGGAGACGCTGCTTTTGCAGCCTGGAAAGAAAGCCTTAGGCAGCTTGAGCTGAGGAGCTGCGAGGAAGACAGGGCATCGGGGAGACAGGGGGAAAGCCAGCTGCTTTGGCAGCGCGCAGGAGAGAAGCAGAGGACAGGTTAGGAGGCGTGACGCGAGGAAGGCAGAGCTGCCTTGGGGCAGCTGGCGAGAAAAGCAGGAGGGCAGTGTGGAGTGCTGCCATTGGCAGCTTAGGAGAGAAGCAGCAGCGTGTGAAGCTGCGAGGGGAGCCAGCTGGAGAAATACGCGGGTCAGCAAAGGAAGCTTGCGACGCAGGTCAGCACGCGGGAGAGGGCTCTGGCGCAGTCAGCACGGCACGGGGGGTCAGTGCGAGGAGTGAGGGAGGTCAGGAGACAGAAGGCTTGCGCAGGAAATAGAAAAAGCTGACTTGGGTCAGCACGGGCAGTCAACACAGCAGAAGCACAGTGGACAGCAAGCTGTCAATCTCTCTCGGTTTAATTTTCCTAAACTCACATTTTATTTCTGTTTTAATTTTAATAATGTGTAACTAATTTTATTTTGGCTAGAGTTTAATTCAAAACCATGAATATATTTGTAATATGAATTGATTACCTTCAGTTGTGATTTCTGAGTTGTGATTTAATTTGCTTAACTGCTTGATTGATAACTTATTTTTGTATGTCGATTAAGGATGCATACTTAATTTACATGCATGAATTTGATGCTAGAATATAAGTGAATTTCACCTAATCGTTATGAACTTATATTCACAAGTAGTGAAGGTCGCTTATAAACGATCGCGTTAGGTAAATTCTTGGCATAAGTTTCATGCAATTCATAGTAACAAGTGCCTCGTCAATGCTTATGATTTTCATAAAACTTAATGATTCTTGCTTGTATCTCTATTATGCAATTCATGTAGGGAACTTGTAGGGAATGTTTTGGGTTGTCGTATGAAATCATCCAATCCATTAACTTAAGGAAAATCTGAGAATTAATTTAAGCGGACCTAATTAATTTGGGGCGTTGAGAATTAACAATTTATTGAAAGAACAACTGAAAATCAATTTAGGTTGCATATATGTCATGTGTGGAGAAGAACCCTCTAGCCATTCCGTCATTTATCATTTTACCTTAATTTTATGTTTTTGTCAATTTTGTAATTTATTTAAGTTTAATTTACTTTTCATCAAAATCAATCCCCCATTTTATTTTAAAGTGTTAGATTTATTAGAAATCATTTTAGTTTGTGTTTTCTTAAGTCTTGAGTTGTTTTGAGTCTTTTGATTTATTTTAGTTTAGTTGTTAGTTTTATTTTGAGTTATTCTATTTAAGTGTTTTGAGTCTAGTTTAATATTTTAAATTTTGTTTTTACGTTTTTAATTTAATTTTACTTTGATTAGCATCCCTAGTTAATCCCCGGTCTAGAACGATCCCTACTTATCCATATACTACAATTGTCACAAATAGGGTTTAAATTTGTGCGTTAATTTATTTTCGTATCACTAGGTGTCACTCATGGTTTGTGGAAGCCCTAAACGTGTGTAATCACTAAAGGGAGAATTGAAAGTAAGTTTCAATTCACAATCGATGTAAAATGGTTTTAATCGCCCACTGCCTCGCTAAAAGGAACCTAATGTATCGTACACCAAATAAGGTGGAGATTGAAGAAACAAAGGAGATGAATTAAATGGTTTAATTATTTATGGCAAGGATTAATTAATATGTTAATTAATCAAACGAATAAGTTCGTTAAAGACCTCGGGATAGTTTTGGACCTTAAGGCCCAATGGGCTTCGAACGTCAAAGCCCATTGACTTAAGTTGTATGACAACTTAATGAATAAAGATTCACAAAGGCCCAAAAGCCCAAATCCATTAAGTGTTGAATTAGGGTTTTTGGTTCTTTAGGTCATTTAAAGAAGTGACTATATAAAGAACTTTATAACCTAAAATTCATAAGTTGTTGATTTTAGAGAAAATTGGTGAGAACACAAAGCTTCCATTTCTCTCTAAGAGGCCAACCACCTTGGGGGATATTGTCTAGCAATTCTATTTCCTCAAGGTCACTCATTTCCTCTCCAATCCAACCTTGGTGTAGAATCTTTAGAGGTTCTCAATTTTGGGAACTTGGAGAACCTATTCTTCTAACCAAATCCATGGAGCTAAGAAGCAAGGAATGAAGGCCCTATCTCTTGGGTGATTATCCTTTGCATATGCAAAGAGGAATCTACAAAGGTAAATATTTCTCAACTAACAAATTGTTGTTTTTAAGTTGAGTCAAGGTTCACCAATCTACTAGGCTTTGAATTTCATGGTAGATGTTTTGTTTTTGAATGCATGAAAGCATGATTCCGCCTTTAATTGTTAATTGCATGCTATATGATGTTATTCAAATGAACATGTTTTTCACAAAATTTCCTTCAAGTGGTATCAGAGCCTAGGTCTAGTAGTTGGTGAATCATTTTGGGTTTTGTAGTTCATAGTTTTTGATTTAAAAGTTGTAATATGTTACAAGCTTTATTCTTGTTTCTTTGAATGTAAATTTTGTTAGAAAATTTGCCATCTCAAATGTTGTAGATGTAGTTCATATGAGCATGAATTTTGGAGCTAAAATTTGGTGCCATGTTTTTTGGGAAATTCGGCCAAATCCAAAGGGTGATTTTTTGGGTTCATGTTTGTCTTGTTAAAACTTTTGGAACCCCTAAGTACCCTAGGATGTTAACCCTCTTTTGAGTGATGAAAATTTGAGTTTTGGTGAGTGAAAACATTCATGGAGCTATTATGAGTTTTCATGAGTGTTCTTCAATGTTCTTGAAGTTCTTGCCAAGAACAAAAAGTTTTGAAGTTTTGATTCAAAATGTTTTATGTTTTTACATAAAGTTTTGGTTTAATTTTAGTGGGTGATTTTAGTGGGTGATGATTATTTGTAAAGTATTATTAATGGTTTTAATGGTAGACAAACTTTTTTAAAAGTTTGACATAAATTCAATTAATGGTTATAATGGTAGACAAATTTTTTTAAAAGTTTAACATAAATTCAAAAATATTTCATCTTTACCTCACCTAATAAAACCCACTTACAAAAACTTTGTAAAAATCATATTTTTTCTATCATGGCCGGCCACCCTAATTAAATAGGGTATTTTTGGGTCTTTTATTCAATTACATAAAGTTTTGATACTTTTGTGTATTTGCACTTTGGCCCAAAAGTTTACGTTTTTACGTTAAGGCCCAAAAACGTTAAAGGACAAATTGTTTTGCTCCTTTAATGAAGTTTTTTGTATTTGTTGAAATTTTTGGGTTCTAGTTGTAATTACATGAAGTAGTGGACTTTTGTGTTTTTACAAAGTGACCCCAAAAGTTTGTGTTTCGCAATATAGCCCAAAAAGTTGTGGTTATTGCATGATGGCCCAAATTAAGTAGGGAACAAAAATTGTTTTGTCTCTTTAAATGAGAATTGGATTTTCATTTCATTTAGCTCCATTTAAATCAATTTTATGGATACAAAAACCAAATGAAAATGTTGCATTCAATTTAATTAATTAAAGTGTTGATTAATTAAAGGGTGATTATGAACCTAAGCCTACGATAATTGAGCTATGTGAAAGGTCGTTTCAAATTTGTTTGAACCATGGGAATGTGTAGATTAATTTTGGTTGTAATTTGATTTGATCAAATGTTGTAAAAGAGCATAAGCTCTTCTTTACTTTAAAGTAATTTGAATTATGCAAATGTTGTAAAGAGCATAAGCTCTCTTTTACTTTGAAGTACTTCTTTCTTGCTTTATTTGATATGCATGAAAATGAAGTAGTTGGGTCCAACGCCCCTAGGAACAACACGCCTTAATGTGATTAAACGCGTAACTAAAATCAATCTCCATCCCTAGTCCGAGATTCAACACTAGGCTCGTGTTGAATCTAAACAAAGGTTCATAGTCATCCTAAGGCCCTAAGGCAACTATATAGTCCATCAAATGAATGCAAATTTTATGTTAGTAGTATCATATACTCTTGCTTTAAAAACCGTTTTATAAGTATAGTGGGAGTATTATATACAACTAAATTGAAACAAATGGACCAATAGTTGTAATAGGACCAAAATTGTTTTAATAAAGATTAAAATGAATATGTTTATGTGATGAGACCTAAAACCCTCAAACAAACCATTATTAAGTTGATAAGCGTGAGAGTGCTTTGAACACTCTTTCGTGGCCTTCCACCATGGTAGGCTTCAATTGTTTATGACTCATACACCGTATTCGTCCAGTTCTGGGGTTGCAAAGTATGTGCTTACATTCAGGAGAAGCCTATATACATATGATGAAGTGAAGGTAGGCAACGAGTGTGGTCAATATGATATTCTTCTGAGGCCATTCTTGAACCCCTACTTTAACTAGCATGGTGGGAATGACTTAACTAAGTGCAATGTGCCAATATGATATTCTTCTGAGGCATCATTCTCTAGAGGCCAAACTAGATGGGTACTTGCAAGAGGTTGTTGCAAATGAGTAAGCGTACTCTCTCATTATTATTAACGCTAGCCAATATGATTTTCTTCTGAGGTGGGCTTGGTAATAGTGAGTCTCCCATAACCTACTAAGAGTTTCCTCCAAAACTCTCGAATTCCAATGAGGGATATGGAATTTGCCAAAAATAGTGGGTGGTGCTATTTGATTTAAAGACCCGAATCAAATGGCTTAAAATCAATCAATTTATATTCGTTATGTATTTGTTTACCAATATATTTGCAAACGCTATCCAAAACTTGACAAAGAAAAACCGAATGTTTTAGTTTTCGGACTTGGTAACACAATCCCAAAGATTGTCTTAAATGGATTGTGCATGTACCTAAGAAGTCTCATCCTCACAATCTTCCTATTGATAATGTATCATTGGAAGAACATGTTAGAAATGTCTATCATGAAGAGGACAACACAAACAACCAATGCTTATTCCTTCGTTATATGAACAAAGGAACTTATGAAGAAATGAGAGTTGCCTTGAACAACTCTTGAAAGTTTGTAATTATGTTTAGAACATAATGGTTGGTTGACAAAAATAGTCCATCAACATGGACTTATGATGATTTTGAATCATTGAGTGTTGAAGTGATAAACCACTTAACGAGACGGAAACTAAGCTAGGACTTCACCTTTATGTCCCTATCCTAATGGTTCACTAAGTTTATTGTAAACTATGTAGTGAATAATAACCACACACTCTCCAAAATGTTTGATGTGTATAACACAATTGAAAAAGGTTTCAAGAGAGATAGTGGGAGTTTAGGGACCATGACTATTGTAGTCAAAGGAGAAGTCAAATGAAGAAGATAAAATTAACTCCAAGGGAACAAACTTTCTTTATGAAAGGATGGACATTGGAAGGGGTATTTGCAAGAAATGTCTTGCAAGTGTCAAGAACACACCTTTCGAAGGTGTTGTAAATTGTTCTTGAAAAGTTCAAAACAGTTGGTTCTTCTACTTGAATACATGATTCCGTATTAGTAACTATGTTTTACAATCGTTGTAAAAGTATGGCTAATAAGAAGTAGAAGATTAATGAGAGAAGAGAAAGTACTTCACATTCGGAACGTGAATAAAATATAGATCTCTGCGAAAGCAGATGGTACTAACTTCCTCATATGAACTACCAAAGAAATTGGAAAAACCAAAGATTGTCTTTACATTCCAATTTTAAGGAACTTAATTCCGTCACTATAGTAGAGATGGATGAATGTTTTGTTTGACAAAACATTGTTCTTTATTAATCAATGATTGGATTATAGTAATCTAATTGATTGTCTCTATAGTAGAGATGATATGGTAGCGTTAACTGTTTAGAATATAATGATGCTTAAAACCCAAAAGGTTGCAAGATAGTGGCAATTGTCCACAACATAATACTACTCATGTTGTATGACATTCACCGAAGATCACTCTCGGTTGGACTATAGTTTATTTTGAATAAACACAAGTCCGAATACTTTGCAAAAAGGTTTCAAAGAATTCAAGAAATGTAAGTTGATGAGTAAGACGTCTAAAGTACTTACCTCCTTAGATTTGATCCAAGGAAAGGTAACACTTTAGATGAGTTTCCTTGAAAGATATCAAGGAAATTAGCATCATAAGATAATGATTTTCTCCATTAGGAGAAGAACGAACTAGAATAAGATTTAGTTCGTTGGATATTATCAATTACCCATATATAGGATATATATGCTTCTAAGACAATATGATTGTCAATTAGAAGATCTTCCAAAATTTTCATAACTCCATAGGATGTAGTTGGAAAGAAAGACAAATCTTAATCATGTTAAGATTTGGGGTTGTGTGCTAATAAGCAATATTTGTTTAAAAATTATCTTGTGGATATCCTTAAATTAACCTTTGGATATCACTTCTATAAACCAACCAACAAATGTTGTTTGTTGAGTAGTTCATTGTAATCCTACAATGTGATTTGCCTTAGAGCAAATGAACTAGGAATAGAACTCAAAAGAATGGGTTCTTTGAGAGACAAGATGATAATCAACAAATATAACAACCTAATTCCTATACCACAAGCTCCAAGGTAGTCAAGAAGGATTTATAAACCGTCTCAGTTGAATGGTTTGAACTTTATGACTACATTGAGTGTATATACGATATATACTCAAGGAAATGGTAAAGTACCATTTGACCCGAAATAATGAAACCTTCATAGCTAATTGGTAGCTTAAGGTGACTACAATCAAAGAGAATGGTTGACTTTGAAGGAACCATCTTTGACGTAGTCTTAGTTTCAATTAATTCGAAGATTGCTAGCTACAACTAAATGGTGATTCAATGTTTGGACATGATATGGGTTTCCGAAACCATTATTAAGATAGTCTTGATAATTTATGTCTAAAACTATGAATCACAAAACATGTAAGTTGTAGAGATCCAACCATCATGGATCTTAGCAAGCTAGTGGGAGCCATAAGCGTCTTATGAGAGAAAGATCAAAATTGTTTGATTTCTCATATAGATGTAAATGAATCTTTTGTTTACTAGGTTTACAAAATATTAGTGGGAGTTAATCATATTCCTAAATTTGAATATATGTATGATATATTAATTTTGGAAATGAAAAGAATACTTCATTGTTAAAGTTATGACTTTAAAAACTTTCTATAACGATAGAATGTATATGGGAGACATAGTCTATATACATGGGATGGAAATCTATAATGATAGATTTTAGGATATAATTGGATTATATCATGCCCTAATAATAGACAAAAGGTTGCTAGGAAGTTTCTCGTATGATGATAAACTTTAATAAGAAGAACAACTCTAGTGAGACTAGGAGGTAGCTCTTCTCAAAGGGAACGTACCCTTTGACTCCCAAAGAAATAATGCATAAATAGAATCCTTTATGCATAGGCAAAAAGGTGATTTACGTATTTCATATTGTATGAAAATGTTGATATGAATTGTACCTAGATCGGTACAAGACGATATCAGTGCAAGACCAGGATCGATATCATGGCAACTGTCAAGTGAATCCTTAAGTATTTAAGAAATACTAAAGGATAGGTTCCTCGAAGAATGAGGAAGAATTAGAGTAACGTAATGGAAGCGTAAATGTATTAGATTATGAATCTAATCCATCATTGGATGTTTCTTCATTATGAATGAAGAGATAAACAGGTATCCCTTTATTATGACTAAAGAGATATTTGGATGGAAACATTAAAGTATTGACTTTAGTGTGTTCCATTATGAATGCAAAATATATTGCCATATATAGAAGTTTACAACAATGTTGTTTGGATGGGAAAGTTCATTTATGAACTCTCTATTCGGTTCCAACCAGAAAGTGTACGACACTAATGGGGCGATAGCTCAAGCCTGGGAATCAAGGTCTCATCAAGATCCGAACTCATATGAGAGACTGAACCACATGATTGGGAATCATGTATAATGGTGACGTCGATATTCTCAAGGTTGCTTCTATGGATAACATATAGATATCCATTTCCTAGGCCTACTACTCAGCCATTTAGGAAATGACTACAGAAGAGGAATCATAACAGATGACCAAGCTGATTGGCTCTAGTGCAAGTGGGAGATTGTTGGAAATGTGCCCTAAAGCCATTCATATGATGATACTTTACGGATATTTCACATGTTAAACTAATCTAGTTTACATATAAAGGGCAAACATTATTGTTTGAGACGTCTCATATAAATGTTATATGCTTAAACGATAAAGTCCAAGGAATATGTGATTGGAAGAATGCAATCTAATGAAGTTAGATTAATGAGACCATTCTTTCGTAGACACATCCTAAACGTTCCTGATCATAGGATTGCCAATTGGGCATTGACAGTCCGATAAGATCAGTACGTGCTATGTCTTCTCTCAGGGAGAGTGACTAGTCTCGAGTCATTGGTGTGTGTGACATCAAGACAAGTACGTAGGTGCTCAATAGAGAATGAGTTCACTGAACACGATCAACGAGGAGTTCTCATACTCATGTCACATGAGAACTCATGTTTGGGATAATGCAAATTAGTCCTTTGACCTGAGGCATCACAGTTGTTGTCTTGTGGTTAAGTCCTTGATCTTTGATTATGTCAAAGTCACCCCATCGGGGTGTCCACGACATCATTGGGGTTAAGCCACTTAGTCATGGAGACAAGTGAATGCGCAACAAGGGATCTCTAACCTTCAATTGGCTTGAGGGAGAATACTCTATGATATGATTAAAATCTCTGGCCAGAGTATGAATGAGATTTGGGAATGCGTTCCAATTCACATTCAAAGTACTCATATAAGCACAAGAATCACATTGGATAGTAGACATGAATAAATAAACTATCAAACCAAACAATGTGGTCAAGAGTATTAGATTAGAGAAAGACCGTATTGCATTTGTAATCCTAAACTGAATAGGTTCTCTACCTCTTCTGATTAGCTTGGGTAGCCATGATATGCTGCTAGGTGTCACTCATGGTTTGTGGAAGCCCTAAACGTGTGTAATCACTAAAGGGAGAATTGAAAGTAAGTTTCAATTCACAATCGATGTAAAATGGTTTTAATCGCCCACTGCCTCGCTAAAAGGAACCTAATGTATCGTACACCAAATAAGGTGGAGATTGAAGAAACAAAGGAGATGAATTAAATGGTTTTAATTATTTATGGCAAGGATTAATTAATATGTTAATTAATCAAACGAATAAGTTCGTTAAAGACCTCGGGATAGTTTTGGACCTTAAGGTCCCAATGGGCTTCGAACGTCAAAGCCCATTGACTTAAGTTGTATGACAACTTAATGAATAAAGATTCACAAAGGCCCAAAAGCCCAAATCCATTAAGTGTTGAATTAGGGTTTTTGGTTCTTTAGGTCATTTAAAGAAGTGACTATATAAAGAACTTTATAACCTAAAATTCATAAGTTGTTGATTTTAGAGAAAATTGGTGAGAACACAAAGCTTCCATTTCTCTCTAAGAGGCCAACCACCTTGGGGGATATTGTCTAGCAATTCTATTTCCTCAAGGTCACTCATTTCCTCTCCAATCCAACCTTGGTGTAGAATCTTTAGAGGTTCTCAATTTTGGGAACTTGGAGAACCTATTCTTCTAACCAAATCCATGGAGCTAAGAAGCAAGGAATGAAGGCCCTATCTCTTGGGTGATTATCCTTTGCATATGCAAAGAGGAATCTACAAAGGTAAATATTTCTCAACTAACAAATTGTTGTTTTTAAGTTGAGTCAAGGTTCACCAATCTACTAGGCTTTGAATTTCATGGTAGATGTTTTGTTTTTGAATGCATGAAAGCATGATTCCGCCTTTAATTGTTAATTGCATGCTATATGATGTTATTCAAATGAACATGTTTTTCACAAAATTTCCTTCAGAAATGGCACGAGGAATGCAATGGTGCCTTTAGAATCTGCGATCTGTGACTGGGAAGCTCACCTCGAGCTTGGTCCGTACGAGGAAGAAGAGAGAGAGTGAGAGTCCGAGATAGGGTACGGGTGAGAAGAGAGAGGGAGTGAGTGTGGTGTGTGTGTGATCCACGTGGTCACCAATCCAAAACCACACAATAACCTCTAAGTCTCCATATGTCACACATACACACTACAATTTCCCCGTCCAAGGGTAAAACTGACATTCTACATCACTGAAAATTAAATATTCGGGACGGGTTGTGACACTTATGTACAAGATATATAATAAATTTACATAAATCCGCCTAGTCGTCTAGGCACTAGGCCCCTGCCCCCCGCCCGACTAGGGCCTAGCGATTTTTAGAACCTTGGTAAATATATAAATAGTTCACTAGAATATGAAGATTACGGTTGTATTCTGGATACGGCCGCCTACCAATTTGCAAGTACAAGAGTGGAACATTGCATTCATGCAAATCTCACTAGCCAAGTTTGTCAATTTCTACAACTTCACTCAATATTTTTGTTGTTGATGTTCTATATACATTTGTCGTTATAAAATATTTTCCTTATTTTAATATTTAATTGTTTGATATAAATTATCTATTTCAAGTTTGTTATAACAAACACAAGTGTTGTTGTTGTTCTTCAATTTATATATTTTTCATGTGTTATAATATCGCTACAACAATCTAAAAACAAAATTTTTGGACAATCAGAAAGTATGATTGTAATGTTGATCCTAAGCCCTTTCTTAATGAAAAAGCAAATGCGCATAGAATTGATAAGTGAGGCATTAATCCTTCCCATCTTTATGCAAATATTTGGATTTGAGTGTTGAGGTGGATGATGCGTTGTGTGGTGGTGCATATTTAGCATACAATACAAAACAAGTTATGGAATCTCATGCCATCTTTTTGTTACAATTTTTTACTAAGAAACAGAATCAATCAAAAAGGTACGAAGCCCTTATATTGTACGAGAAATGGACAAGTGCTTAGTGTTATACAGATGCGTGTGCAATTTTTCAAGGCATTTATCTTCCATGGATGCGTCTCGTGGTCTCAGATCTGTTTTAGTGTACCGTTCGATTTTGAAAGTTAAAAATACATTGTTGCCTCATTCAGTTTTGGAATTGCATGGTCTGTAAATTAGTCTTTCATAAGAGCAACTCCACCCCTCCCAATTACAACGGAGATTGGGTGATTGTTGACCCTAAAAATTACAAAGCCTACGTGGCGCGCAGGCCGAATAATCTATGAGCTAACTACGTCCTTCGGTGAATGCGGGCGTGCCAACTCGTCGGCCGAGCTCGGCTGAGGAGTAAATTTGTTGATGTTGCGTTGGGTCGCGCTACTGACTTCTGCGTCTTGCGATTGCGGCCGAGAAAGGAACACGTCTCGGCCTCCTGGATTCTCAAACCTGAAGACAAGGTTACTATTATTACGAAGCTCACAAATCGAATTCGGCTTTCAATGTGCCGAATGTAATAACTGTAACACCTCACTTCGTCGAGAAGACTAATGAGATGACCTCGACCAAAAAGGATTTAGAAACCCTTCTCGACCGAGACTTGGATAGACAATTGACCGTGCCCGCCGCAGTGCTGTTGATGCCAACGGAAGGTACTGCGAGTTCGGCCAATTCTACGGTGACAGAGCTATCTATGCCGACTTAAGATATCACCGGTTGCTTTCACAGTGCTGTTGATGCCAACGGAAGATGTGTCAGCGAAAAAGAAAAAGAAAAAAAGTTCTCAAGTTGTTGAGGATTTGCGCAGGGCAATTTTGTATTGATTTTGTGTGTTTTACTGGCTTGCAGCCTCCCCTATTTATAGCACTGGACCTTGAGTTACAATCCTACTCGAACTAGGCTTTCTTCTCCGGATCAACAACAACTCGACCAGTCCTATCCTGACTAGGATTGTGAACCTAGTCCCTTTTTTAGTCGGCTCCCTTCCGGGTTATCATACTTGCCGAGACTCCTTGTTGTACCAGGACTTGTCTTCGTAAATAACTTAGCCGGCCTAGTTTTAGAAGCCCACGACCCGAGCGACCCGAGGCTCCCTTGTTGTCAGGTCTTCCGGGCCGAGATGGTTCTGTACTCGGCCCAAATTGATATTTTGGGCCCAAACATTGCCCCCTCGCTTCTGAGGTCTTCGGCCTGAACTCTTTGGCCGAGTTTCGACCTTGAATAAGCGAATCTAGCTCACAGAACCCAAGTACTCTATTTTCAAGGCGCATTTATTGAACACGATCGCACGATCTTGAACCTGCAAACCTCCACTCCACGTGGCAGCCTGTGACTTGGGTGACTGACGGGAGCATGTAATGCCGAAGCTTGGATGCGGCGAAAAATAAGGCCAGGCACAGCTTCTCGACGGCGGGATAATTGATCTCTGGGTGGCTGAGATGGCGACTTAGATAAAAAATCGCCTGCTCTCGACCATCGTCGTTGTCTTGTGCGAGGAGGCAGCCGATGGACTCTTCGGCCGCCGAGATATAAAGCTTAAGAGGTTTCCCGCGCCGAGGAGGAACCAAGACAGGTGGTTTCGTGAGGGAGACTTTGATTTGCGTAAACGCCGCTTGATGTTCGTCGTTCCAAACGAATTTATCTGAGTCCTTGAGTTTCAAAAGCGTGGAGAACGCTTTCATTTTACCGGCCGAGTTAGCAATAAATCGGCGGAGGAAATTGACCTGACCGAGTAAGGACTGGAGTTGTTTCTTCGTCGTTGGAGGTGGGGCACTGATTATTGCGCGTGCCTTATTCGCATCGACTTCAATCCCACGGTGATGCACGAGGAAACCAAGGAAATTTCCGGCCGACACGCCGAAGGCACATTTGGCGGGATTCATCTTGAGATTATGCTGACGCATGCGGAGAAAAGCCTGTCGGAGGTCGTCCAGATGTGTCTGTCGGCGTTTAGATTTGATGACAACATCGTCGATGTAAACTTCGACAATGGTTCCAATTAGATCGTGGAAAATGGTGTTCATCGCCCGTTGGTATGTGGCGCCGGCATTTTTTAGACCGAATGGCATGACAACCCATTCGTAAGTGCCGAGTGCCCCCGGGCAACGGAAAGCAGTTTTGTGCACGTCAGCTTCGGCAATGAATATTTGGTTGTACCCCGCGTGTCCATCCATAAAAGATAAGATTGCATGATTCGCCGCGGCATCGATTAACAGATCTGAAATCGGCATTGTGTATTCATCTTTGGGAGTTGCCAGATTGAGATTTCTGAAATCGATGCAGATGCGCAGGGCACCGTTTTTCTTTAAGACAGGTACGATATTCGCCAACCACTCAACATATCGAGCTGTCCGAATGAACCCGGCTTTCAAAAGCCGAACCAGTTCGTCCTTGATGCTGAGTTGCACTGCCGTTGAGAAACGACGTGGTGGCTGACGGAAAGGCTTACATCCGGGCTTAATACGTAATTCATGCTCGACAAGAGTACGATCTAAACCGGGCATTTCATGGTAGCTCCAAGCAAAACAATCTTTGAACTCCGTGAGCAAGGCACGAAGCTCGTCTTTCATTTGCTGAGGAAGTAAAGCACTAATAAACAAAGGTCGTGGGTCAGCGGTCGTCCCAACATTAATTTCCTCCAGGGGGTCTTTAACTTGGGGCCGATGATCTTCGAGCTCGGCCGGGGCTGCTTGAATTTTATCAAGAGATAAGACAGGACCATTATCCCCTTCGGCCAGGAACTCAACGAGATTAACGGCCGAATTTGGTCGTCTAGATATAGTATACCAATGGGCCAGCAGTCGTTCCATCGTGGATGAAACCGCGGCCCTACGTATTTCCCGATCGATGTCAGACATCGGCGTCGGGGAGGAAGTTAGCTAATCCGAGTCTCACCGAATCCTGATGGACAGTCTCGGCGCTAACCTCGATAGCTTTCTGTACAGAAATCCGAGTCGGCCGTCCTTCATCATTGAAGCCTTGTAAAGTAATGTAGTCGACGTGGTCATCGTAATACCGTGCTTGGATCATGTTAGCCTCGAAGGGCTGGCTATCGGCCGGATGAACAATGACCGATTTGCCGTCCAAAAAAACAAGCACTTGATATAATGACGAAGGAATACAACTGGTTTGATGAATCCAATCTCGACCGAGCAGTGCGTTATACTCGGTTTTGGAATCAACCACGAAAAAGGCGGTCATGTGAGTGCGACCGGCAATATTCACAGTTAACGGAAGTACACCTTTGGTTTGGGACTTGTCACCGACAAAACTACTCATTGTGATCCCTGACGGAATCAGTTCGTCATTCGAGCGACGCAAGGCCTTCATAATGGTCAGAGGCATGATATTGACGGTAGCCCCACAGTCGACAAAAACTTTAGAAACTGGGTATCCCTCGATATGGGCCGTCACATACAATGGCTTTAAATGGTGAAGCGCGGCCGATGATGAACGAGGGAACAATTCGGCTAAGGCGGCCTTTAAGCTCTCATCTTTTGATGCTGACTCACCTTCAACAACAGATACAAAATCCACATGGCCGGCGTCTTCGGCGACGACATCACCATCGAGGAAATTCGGTTGAGCCGTGCTTGATTGAAAATCAGCGGGTAACACATGGACCATACTAATGTCCATGTCATCCAAGATTGACGGGCCCATCGGGTTGGAACTCTCCTCGTTATCCTCATCTTTCGTTTGATCAGCAACTACGGACTCCGTTTTTTTCAAAGCCGGACAAAGAGACTTTTTTGTTCATTCTTCAATGGCTTGTTCCGGCGGTGCTGCTTCGGCCGCTTGTTGGGTCCGTGAAACTGCCTCAGGTGAGGGTGAGTGCGACAGCGTGCTTGGGGCCGAGATCCGAACCCGCTCCTGGTAATGTATCCGGGCATCCCTGGTATCGAGATATGCATCCAAACGCGCAACACGTGCCATTTCATCGGTCGTAAGGCCGAAGAGAGAAACAGCCGAAAATACCTCGAATTGACATCGTAAATACTGAAGGTCTTCCATTGAGAAAGGAAGTTCGGCTGCTTCCATATCAATGTATGGGTCAACTTCAAATCCAAAGACGCGGGCTTCTCGTATGTGCTGGAACCTTGCTTTCAATCCTGGGTCTGAAGTTTTCTGGATAATTCGCTCGGCATCAGGACAAACCTGGACCAGATCAATGGTGTCCTGGCATGCCTTCGACAAACCATACAGGTCGTTGGCAGAATGCTTCTTGTGAAATTCTCGCATATACGCCAAAGCTTCCCCAAGGAACGGTGGATGCAAATTTCGTCGAATTTTGATTAGAAGTTCTTGTATGGCCGACGGGGCTAATTCGCCTTCGACCTCCTGCCTGAAATGTTCAAGGCATGCCTTTATCTCCCCTGGTCGAATAAGAAGTTTGATCCGTTTATCAGCCTCTTCAAACATGGTTTCGACATCTTGGTCGACCAGCTGCTTCCCTTGCATCGACGTTGTCAGAACAGCTGGATGCGGTTGCTTGTTGTCATTAGCAATTATGTCCTTCGGCCGCCATTTAGGGACCGAAGCCTCTTGGGCTTCCCGTCGGCGTGCCATGCAATCGATCCTTTGGTGCCGGCGTTTCTGGGATTTGGACAGTGCAGTGTAGACACCTTTTGAAGAATGATACGTATACCAACGTTGATCTCTAGGCTCGGGAGGTTTGAAAGTTTTTTGGCTCCGCGATGATTCCGAACTGCCAGAATTACGTTTATAGTAGGCATCGTCGTAAAATGCAGTATCAAAGTCGAGGCGCCGCCTGACTGATGGTGTCTCTTCCATCCGTGCTTTAGGGCCGAGCCGATCAAAAACCCCCTGATGCCGGCTCACGTTGGCTACTTTTTGCTGGATTACGACCGTAGGTCGTTCCGTTATCAGCGAAAAGGGCTTCACCTCTGGCTCACTGCCGACCTCGGTTCTACATTTTCTGCACAAAACTGCTGTTCCATTGTCTTCATCGGTGCTATAATCCCTCATAGGTTTAACAATAGCGGGCCCCGTTAAAGCTGTAGGTGGCTTGTTTGCACGAAAATCGGCCATGAAACGAGGCCGAGAATTCTGATTATGAAAACGTTGTGTCTTAACAACTTCGACCTTCCCTTTCCCTTTGTCCTTAGGGAGGCATGCATCGACCATATTTACTGTTGCCGTGGGAAACGGGTCAGTATCGACACTCATCTTCTTCTCTGGAAATTTCAATTTACCATTATCGATCCAGCTTTGGACGTTGTCACGAAAGACGACGCAATTGTTCGTCGTATGTTTGCTTGAATCGTGGTATTTGCAATACACCTTTCCTTTAAGTTCTTCGGCCTTGGGAATGTTGTGGCCAGGCCGAAGCTTAATGATTCTTGCTGATATGCTGATAACAGTTGGTCGAAAATTGCGTCAGCCTTTGTAATATCAAAAGTATAAACTTTTGACGGTTTCGATGTTCCTTCAGCGGCTGAACGGCTTTTGACTTCCCTAGAGTCAACTTGAGTCAATGCCTTGCAAACAAACGGCTTATCTATCATTATCTCGGCTGCATCCACGCTAACGCATTCATCCTCGGTTGACGCATAATTGACAGTAGGATTCTTGTAAATCGTCCCCCGAGATGGAGCTTTCGAAACCTTTTCCTCGCGGAGCAAATAGTCATATTGTTCGACATGTTGGGCTAATTCGTACATATCCCGAAAGTTTGCCCCCAAGAACTTCTTTTTGTATTCGACATCGAGGCCGTTCAAAGCGAGTCTGACGAATTCAACTTCGGGTAAAGGCACTCGGCACCAGTTCCTGGATGATTTGAACCTGGTGAGATAATCCATTGGTGACTCATCAGATGCCTGAGCCATCCTTGCTAATGAAGAAACTGACACCTTCATCCCCGGCCGATAAAACTGCTCGTGGAATTTCTCGACCAACTCCTCCCAGTTTTGGACGGAATTAGGAGGAAGATTGATATACCAAGCAAATGCCGAGCCGGTCAATGAAAAGTTGAACAGCCTTAGCTTATGGAAATCACCATTAACATCTCCGCATTGCGCGGTGAATCGAGCCACGTGCTCCAACGAAGACAGAGACGATTCACCGGCAAAGAGGCTAAAATCTGGAATCTTGAAACCTTTCGGGTATCCGAACGTTTCTACGTAGGCCGGGTACGGATGGATAAACTTAGGAAACTTCGGCCCCTTCTTTATGGCCGAGTCGATCATCCGCTGGACTTCGGTCATATCAACATGTGTTGCTTCGACCCTCTGGTCGATTCCGTCTGACCTACTATTCGACCCTCCTACTTTTTCCAAGTCAATTGGCTTGAGCCGAGCAGGAATTGGCTCGGCCTGTACGATTGGTAACGGATTATTTCTTGGTGGCAAGCGCTGGGGAAAATCGAAAGGCCTGCCGTCACTGACTTTACTAACCAGCATTTCGAGCAACCTGGTCTGTTGCTCATTGGAACTGAGTATCACGTCATGTAGCTTGTCAATACCTCGACTAAACGTCTGCTCGACTGACCGAGACTGCTCGTCGAGTCGCTTTCGAAGAAACGACCTTGTTGGTGGGTCGGATCCTTCACCGCCATCCTCATCGCAATCCTCCACTATCCCTTCATTGAGAACGCAGGTGTTCCTGTTAGGGATTTCTAGACCGCGGGGTTGACTGCCGAGATTAATTTCCCTCTCTCGGCGAGTTGCGCTTGTGGACTCGGGTGTCACAGCGCTAAGGGGATTCTGTGCCTGGGGCACATTCTGTCCTGTGTTCTGAATCGGCAAATCGGCTGTTGATTTTCCCATAACTGTTTTCTTTTTTACCGATCGCGTTTCAATTGGCATGAACTTCGTAGTTTAGCACTAGGTCCCACTGGGCGTGCCAAAATGTTGACCCTAAAAACTACAAAGCCTACGTGGCGCGCAGGCCGAATAATCTATGAGCTAACTACGTCCTTCGGTGAATGCGGGCGTGCCAACTCGTCGGCCGAGCTCGGCCGAGGAGTAAATTTGTTGATGTTGCGTTGGGTCGCGCTACTGACTTCTGCGTCTTGCGATTGCGGCCGAGAAAGGAACACGTCTCGGCCTCCTGGATTCTCAAACCTGAAGACAAGGTTACTATTATTACGAAGCTCACAAATCGAATTCGGCTTTCAATGTGCCGAATGTAATAACTGTAACACCTCACTTCGTCGAGAAGACTAATGAGATGACCTCGACCAAAAAGGATTTAGAAACCCTTCTCGACCGAGACTTGGATAGACAATTGACCGTGCCCGCCGCAGTGCTGTTGATGCCAACGGAAGGTACTGCGAGTTCGGCCAATTCTACGGTGACAGAGCTATCTATGCCGACTTAAGATATCACCGGTTGCTTTCACAGTGCTGTTGATGCCAACGGAAGATGTGTCAGCGAAAAAGAAAAAGAAAAAAAGTTCTCAGGTTGTTGAGGATTTGCGCAGGGCAATTTTGTATTGATTTTGTGTGTTTTACTGGCTTGCAGCCTCCCCTATTTATAGCACTGGACCTTGAGTTACAATCCTACTCGAACTAGGCTTTCTTCTCCGGATCAACAACAACTCGACCAGTCCTATCCTGACTAGGATTGTGAACCTAGTCCCTTTTTTAGTCGGCTCCCTTCCGGGTTATCATACTTGCCGAGACTCCTTGTTGTACCAGGACTTGTCTTCGTAAATAACCTAGCCGGCCTAGTTTTAGAAGCCCACGACCCGAGCGACCCGAGGCTCCCTTGTTGTCAGGTCTTCCGGGCCGAGATGGTTCTGTACTCGGCCCAAATTGATATTTTGGGCCCAAACAGTGATTCAATCCACCAAAACCAACAAAATGAGCTCCACCCCTGCCCAAATAAGTCAGACGGCTCACTTGGGCCAAAATTGTCCAACCCAGCACCTGGGGGACTGTGACATTAAGGTGACGTCACAGTGAAGTCACCCGCGTTATTATTATTTTTTTGCGCCAGGTGTGTAAGTGCGAGTGGAGCCGTTCGATTTGCATAGGATTTCTACCTAACGGTCCAAATATTTTCAACAAAAAAATTTAAAAAGATGGACATACTTATTATCTGTTGTGGCCTACGTGGCACAGTATGGGCTGTTGGATTACAAAAAAAATATAATACAACGGTTCATATTAGTTAGGTAAGAAGTAAATATTAAAAATTATAAAAAATTAGAAATTATTATCCGATAGACTGCAGAGTAATTGCCTTAACCTACTCCAACTCTTGGAGTAAAACTCAAAATTTAGATTCTAAACTTACTCCAACTTGCACCAACCCTTGGGGCAAATATGAGTTTTAACCCAAAACTCATCTCTGAGGTAAATTTAGCTCAGAATTCCTCTCAGTTTAATGGGGCTGGCCCACCATATATTTATGTTTTTTTAGTTTTATATTTATAAGTTCATAAAATCCAACGGCTAAGATTTAATATGATCAAATCCAATAGCAAAAAAAAAAAAAAGATCCAACGGTCCAAATTAAATCTAACGGCTAAAGTAATGAAAAAAAAGTTATTAAAGTAATTAAAACAAATTATTTTATGTGTTTCATATTCTACGAGTTTCATGGTGTCATTTTAATAACTTTTCTATATTCATTGAAATCTAAATCTTTTTAGGTTAAAATGTTTATAAAATTAAATTAGAATAGTCTACATAAATTTTGTACATAAAATTAAATTAGGATAGTCTACATAATTTTTTTTAAAAGTTACTTTAAGAAAAAAAGTTATCCTAAATTCATTCTTTAATAATCTCGAGCTAAAAATTTAACTCAAAAGGGTTGGAGGAGAAAAACTATTTATGGGTTAAAACATAAATTTTTTTAAGTTAAAAATTTTAGGTTTTAAGTCAAGAGTTGGAGATGGTAGGTGAAGTTTTTATAAATATGTGATCGTATATCCATTATTTTTTTTAACAAACGATATTATCCACACTAAAAAGAAGAAGTGAGCTTAGTCTCACAATGGACTAGCAATAATATTGTTCCAACTTGCATTTTAAAAAAAAGAAAAAAAAAAGGAAATACTATCCAAATTATAATCTCTCAAGCGAAGATACAGTTGCCAGAAATGATGTTAATGGATTCCTGCCTGCTCCGAAACTCACACCAATTTACATTCGGATCCATATCCATACCCGCAAGGGCCATACCCATACTCGACCTCCTCAACCAAACCCAGAAATGCCGCCAATCCCATTCTCTCTCTTCACTCTCTGTCTCCCTCCCAACAAGTTCTCGGAAGCTCCTCTTCGCGCGGAGAAGTAGCAGTAGCAACGGACCCCAAACCGACGTCGCTTTCGACGAGGCAGCTTACGAGGCCGAGCGGCTCAGCCTCGACGCCAAGGCTCGGGAGCAAATGGCCGAGACTTCGAAGATTGAGACCGAGCAAAGTGGAGTTGCCGAAGACCCGAAAGCTTGGAAATGGGTTATCCGGAAGAGAATTTGGGACATGATGGAGGCCCGGAACATAGCCCAGAACCCCCGCCCCGTTCACCACCGCATCCCAAACTTCGTCGGCGCTTCTGCGGCTGCCGATAAAGTAAGAGAGCAATTCAAAAATGAATTCTTTTTGGGTGTTTGCGTAGAGAAATTTACAGAGAATTTGTATTTTGATTGTGTGGGTTTGGACAGTTGGGTGGGTTGGAAGCGTTCCGGGTCGGGGATTGCGTGAAGGTAAACCCGGATTCACCACAGAAGCAAGTCAGGTTTCTCACTCTTTCTGGTCAGTTTCAAGTGTTTACGGTACTACTTATTGATTGTTTATCATCCAATTTGATGTGGTTAATATGATGATTGCATATCATCTCTTTTCAGCATATAAAGTGGTTTAAAGAGCATACTGGGCTCGTTCGTGTCCCCTTCCCGTGGTTTTGGGTAGATTAAAATACCGCACGAATTAAAAATAATGTATACAATAAAAGAAGGAAACTGGTTTCCTCTCACCTTTTCTCGTATTTATGTCCCTTGATTCTCGTTTGACTTGTTTCATCGAGAGGCTAGAAATAGTTCCCTAAAAGAATGTTCTCTTGCATAAGAGTCCCGGACACAGTGAAACATGATGGAAATCGGAAGATTGTATCAATGTGCACCAGGAACCAGTAATGGCTACTGCTCACTTCTAAAATCCCATTGTACGACCCTTCATCTTGTGCAGGTGAGAAGAAGTTGTTAACTCCTCAACCGCGTTTAAGGACTGGGTTTTTCTCTGTGCTTGAACCTCATTTGTTGAGTCCTAGTACCATCAAAGAGGCTTGTACGTCTGTCGGAGCTGCCAAGTATGGGAGGCCAATTGGATTAGATGAGAAAATCAAGGTTGATCTTATTGTCATTGGCTCGGTTGCTGTTGATCCAAGGACAGGTGCTCGACTTGGCAAGGGTGAGGTAATCATTGGGCATTTTTGTTGTCCTTGTCTTGCTAAAAGTATTTTGGTTCAGTGTAACAAACCAAATTTGAGTTTTAGGCAAAAGTTTGGTTAGTATTGAATGCAATTAACTCCTTTTCTGGAGTATTGATAGGAGAAGGTTTTATATTTGAAGTTTCAGCCTGGTCAATCTGAATTTGTCTCGGGTAATGCCATGAAATTGAGTCTTTGACATACTGTAGGAGCTGGGAATATTTTTTTGAATTCTTTTGCTTTGATGTATCAGGGGTTTGCTGAACTTGAGTACGGGATGCTGCGATTCATGGGAGCCATTGATGACTCAACACCAGTTGTGACAACTGGTAAGTGAGTTGTCTTTGCTGCTAACCCTCCCGTTTCTTCTGCATGGTATCGTGCATATTCAAGAAGATTAAATTTGTCTCTGCTTGCATGCCTATTCCATCGTTCTTTTGATCAAGAGGCATGAAAGGTTTGCATATGAATATGACTGTTGTTTGAACATTTGTGATTCTCGTCTGTCTCTAAGACATTGCTCGGGTATATTGTTTCCATTCACTGAACAACTGTAAACCAGTTTGCACAACTTTGGTTAACTTTTGTGTTTGCATTAGATGTAACATGTGAAATTTCATGCAGTGCACGACAGTCAATTGGTAGATGATATTCCGACTGAAAAGCTATTAATCCACGATGTACCCGTTGACATCATCTGCACTCCAACACAGGTCATTTTTACAAACACATCAGTTCCAAAGCCTCAAGGTCGGTGAACTTCTGCACTATGCTTCACTTCTTTTTGATATTAATTTCCTGGACATATGATGGAATCGGCTTGTTATACTACCATATGCCCATTTTGCAGTACTGTATCATATTTTTTATACCAATATTGCTTCGGTTATAGGGATTTACTGGGACAAATTGTCTCCTGAGAAGCTGGGGCAAATTAGAATACTTAGAGAGCTCAAGAGAAGGATCGAACGGGAGACTGGACAAAAGCTTCCGTGTGGCCCATCTGAGAAGCTGCCTCCCACAGCTCGACGAGGGAGATAAACTTGTGGGATCTATAAAAATATAAAAACCGTGTACCAAGAAAGACGGAAGAAACACAAAAAATTGGAATTTATAGTGTAATATAAGACGTGGCTAGTAGTCACCTTGTTTTTACTTTTATTTTACCGATGTTTTTAGGGCCATGTTGTTCGATCTTGCTTGAGTTTTAATGTATCGTTGGATGTATAGATGATTTATGTGTATTGTATTAAAATAGGTTCAATTCTCTCGTTTTACATGTTTTTTTTTTGAACAAACGATATTATCTATGGTGAAGGAGTGGGCTAAGCCTCACAATGGATTGGCAATAATATGATACAAATTCGCTTTTGGCGAGAATTGAACCTCTCACTTACCGTAGTATTAAGTGGTTGTTGTACATATTATTTTGAATTCTAAAATATATGACTCTACAAACTCTCTACTTATTTCAACCGCTTGGTATAAATCATAATTTGTCTTTCTTTAACATTAAAAATCATTTTCGCTTCTTTCACTTCTTTTCTTTTTGTTGTGTATTGTAATCACACATGAAGTGCTCTTTATATAGAGCCACATCTGTGACAAACCAAAAAGTGAAATGATTGTCATTTTTGAAAACATCACATAACAACAATTACACTACTATGGTGTCCTTTTGAAAGCATCAGATAACAACAATTACATCACTGTTCTCAAGTCTTCCTCACTTAAAACATGTGGGCATTCATTCTCACAATTTTAAAACATTATATACATATATTGTTATAGAATTCCTTCTGATTGACAAAAACACAAAAGAAACCCATGTTGTAGGGGGAAGGCAGCATTTTATACGAAAAACTTCCAATTACTTTCTTTGCTGAACAACTTAATAAAAAGTATGCAACAAATTAAGTGGTGGAGTTTTACACACTTTCAACTGAGCCATCTTCAACGACATGATCGACCCAAAAAAACAACATAAACATAACTCTGTTTAGCTACACAAAAACTAAAAAGATATCAGAGGAAAAGACAAAAACGCTAGAGGAAGGGATTGAACCTTCGACCTTGTGGTTAACAGCCACACGCTCTAACCAGCTGAGCTACTCCAGCTTGTTGGGAACAGCATACAAAATTAAATTTTTTGTAATTTAGAAATATATTTCTTTGTATGCATCAAGAGAGATTTTAGGAATTTATAATTGGGGTGTGCTATCTAGGCCTGGCATTTTGGACCCAACCCGTTAACCCGACCCGACCCGATCCGATCCAACCCGTTAATATTTGTATTTGGGTGGATGCTTAACGGGTCGGGTCGCTAACGGGTGAACCCGTTAACAACCCGTTAAATAACGGGTCACTTTGGGTCAACCCGTTAGACCCGTTAGGACCCGTTAGCACCCGTTAGTTGATGATATTTTAGTAATTTTAGTAAAATCTTAATAACAAAAAATAAACTTTATGCAAAAAAAAAAATAATAATAATTGTTAACGGGTGTTAACGGGTGAAACGGATGACCCGTTAGCTTAACGGGTCGGGTTCTGGTGACCCGTTAGCTTAACGGGTTAGGTTCGGGTGATCCGTTAACTTAACGGGTCGGGTTGAACCCGACCCAAACCCAATAAACCCGACCCGTTTACAGGTCTAGTGCTATCCACACATCCCTTTTTACTTATCCCACACCCTTTGTTAATTTCTGTTATTTGATATTCTTCAATTCATCCGATCCGATGACCGAAAATTAAAAGGGTATGAGAGAAGTAAGAAAGGGTGTGTGGATATCACATCCCTTTATAATTACAGATCCTTACGGAGTTCACGTTTTTATTACAGGTCCTTTACAAGTTACAAGTTACAACAGCAATGTCATTGTCTGTCCTTCCCATAAGATAGATAATTCAAGGAAAATAATTTTCCACACCAGTTTTACTTTTTATCCTTCTGCGTAGGCTTGCTCATTAATATTCATTGATCTTCTTTGATTTATTTAATGAAACGGTTAGAAATCATTAGCCTATAAATCTCTTTCGGAATTAAATACTTTTCTCTATACATGCAAGTATACTCCCCCTTACAACAAATCGTAATTCTACGCTTGTATATAATATTTTATTTTACACATCCTAAATTAAAAAAATAATAAAAAATGTTAAAAAAATTATATCTTATGCTTGTCCTGAGTCAATTTTTTTTATATGCGAAATTATGATTTGCATTTACGGAGAAAAGACTACATATCAATGTGACACCAATTCACAACGCAAAGTCACTAGAAAAGTTAATGCATGTCCGTTGATTCTCTTTTGATTTATTCAATCAAACCGGCTAGGAATAGACAGAGATGTGCAGTGGGAGAAAGACGGGGGCGTTGAAAATCCTTTCCCCAAAATCATCACACCAGCATTTCTGTATTCCATTTCAACGGCGCAAGGCAAAGTAAAAGCATACTGAATATACATCGTACCAGTGAAAAATACTACGTAACATACAACATCGCGTAACCTACTCCTACATAACGCATAGGATCGCGAATACGAAATACAAACCGAAACCCTAGCCATGAATCCATGAACAAAAAATAAAGCTCCTCGCATGTTTTCTCATGTCTAGCTGTGTTTTGATTGAGAGCAAGCAGAGCAGTAATCTTACCAACTGAGCCCCCCGTATGACTTGATTCTAAAGGGACACCATTCTGTTCAGTGGAATCCTGTCGCTTTGACGAGGAATCCTTTCGATTGGAGAAATCACTTGCGGCATCGTCATACCAACTGAGATTATGATCTCTGCATGCATTTCAGGGGAGAAACAATTGTCAAACCGTTATGCAATAATAGTACTACTCGAACATCTCTGAAAAACTAGGAAGGAAAATTATGCTAATTGTCACAAAATCATCCATGGTTGAATTTAAATCCTCCTTCCAAGTCAAACGACTTCTCTTTTCGGACAGTCGTAGTGAGAAGTCAGAAAATGCAAAAGAAGTACACTTTGTCGAAAGAATATAACAATCAAGTTGCGAGAGAACATATACCCCAGCATAAAGGGATCAGTGTGAAAAATATCAAATCCTGTTCGAATACAAATCCATCTTTAATACAGAACAAAAATACTCGAAACTGAATTTTCTCCACTGAATTCAAATCGGATACAGAACCAATAATACAATTAAGATTTGTTTTCGTCTGGCTTAGAATAACTTGAACTGATTTATTTTTCATTTTACATCTAACTCTTAAAATTCTTGAACAACAAACAAATTGTTTCAGAAAGCCATCAAGGAACCTCGTCTGGCTTTTGATGAACAACCCAGTAAAAAATTTGAAACCATTTGGACCAAACTTCTTATGATATGTTGTCAAGCCAAACTATTTTCTCAAGATATTTGCTGCCACAATGGAAATCTCTCTCACTTATGAGATAGGCAGTAAATCTATATGTGTTTTTCATTAACTTGTAGATCTTTGTTCATATGGTTTTAAACAGTTAGGAGGACTGTTGGGTTTTTTCCAGCCCATGATTAGTTGTCCTAAGTCTATTGGGAATTAATAGTCTTAGAGGATTAAATTGTTTTCCCAATTAGAGTTGTTTTCCCAATTGGAGTTGTTTTCCCAATTGGAGTTAGTTTCTCAATTGGAGTAGGATTCATAACTAGATTCCAATTAGGATTAATAATCCTTATTGAAGAAGACCTTTATTATGTCTATATAAAGGGGTATTGTACTAGTTTTGAGAAAGGGAGCAAAACAATAAATTGTATCCCACTCAAGGGATTAGAGTGAGAGAATATTGTGTGTGCGAGAGAAAAGAAAAGAGAGGTTATTTCTTGTTCTTGTTCTTTCAGGTTTTTCGTCAAGTCCTAGTTCTAGAGATTTGGCAAGATTATTGGTTGTACTCATTATTGATATAGTGAAAGATTGTTGTTGCTGTCCCGTGGACGTAGGCACATATTGCCGAACCACGTAAATTCTTGGTGTTATTTATCTTGGTTATTTGTTTGTCGATTTCCGGAGTTTGTTCTTGTTTTTCCCATTCTTAAACGCGATATTCTCAACAAGGACAACCCATTGTATACATGTTAATCACTCGCTGAATGGTAATATTATCCCCACCAAGATCAAGAATTTAATTTGAACGGGAATTTCAACCAGTTTGTTATTGGAATGTATCTGAAATTAAAAAGCACGTCTGCTAAACCTATAAGACACTGTAAATTACCAATCCATCTTTGTTCCATATCAAACATCGGCTTTCCTGGTTATAATGTATGCGTATCCTTTCTTCTATGAATAAGTAACTTTTAGAAAAAACACAAGGCAAAATCCACAGTATGCAGAGCTATCATGTCCATGTATGATATAGACTATATGGTGCATGACTGCACGTCAACGAAAGAGGAAACAAACCTATGCCTTCCCGAACTGACAAATTTGGTCGTATGATCTCTTCAGAATTGACAAGAAAAATATCGCCAATGTATAGATGGTTTGTTGGGACATAAACACTACACAACTCCTCATCTCCATCATCCCTCTGTAATCAACCACAAAACAATCAGATCCTAACTCATGGTTTTTATGAGAAAATCCAAAATAAACTACAACCAGATGTAACTAGTAGAATATTAATATCTTCCATAGCAAACCATCACAAAACAACCGTTTTGTTTCTTTCATTTACAGCTTATTTTGCATATAAAAGTTGTAGATGACATTTCAATAGTCTTTTTTTTTTCTTGCCTTTTAGAAGGCTGTTGCGATATAGCTGTGAACATTATTCAAATATATTTCTTCAAAATTTAATGGATTGCTTTGCGGATTGCATGTAAAAATTGGTGATATCCATAGTATTTTTGTACTACAAGTGTTATAATATTAGAGCTGCCTGTAAATATGAACAATTCTTCTTTACATTTAATGACTTAAGTATCTCTCGCATGAACTGTGCTTGCAAAAAATAATACTGCCAGAGAAACCACTTCTGTACTTCCTAGGAGGTGCCAAAACTAGCCCTTTCTTTTTCGACAAAAGAAAAGCAAACAAAAAACCCTTTTTCTCAGGTATAAAAACAGCTTTTTGAGGGAATCAAACAGATATTCCTCTCCATTGCATTAATAACCAACATAATCCATCACCTGCTTCTAAAAGTAAGCAGAAAAAAGTTCTGCGGAGTCGAAATTTGGGCCAAAACAATCTTAACATACAACTAAACTTACTTCTTGCAAATACACACCAAACTGTTGACAAATAGAAAATTAAACCATGTTGTGGTGGCTGTACATGAAGTTCTAATATCATGTAGAAGGTAGATCTATTAATTGGACAGTCCAACATACCTGAAGTGTTACAGATGATGTGATAAAACCAAATGCATATTCACCAACTCGAGGATGGCGAATAATTGCAACCTCTTTAAAAGCAGTGGTATTTTGATCTGTCAAATAGAAAGAAATAATTCATTTATGAATATACCAAAGAGGAGAAAAAGAAAAATAAGCACTGAATGAATTCCATGTCAGAAATACGCTATTTCTACCATGCACCAAACCACACACTCACAAATTAGATGGCATCACGAACTTTTACTAGCTGAGGAGAAACTAAAAATCATAGCCACTTCAGATAGGTTGGTGAGCCTAATGTGAAACCTACCAATTTTTGGGCTTGGATCGTTATTTCAACAAGCCTGAAGTTAACCTTGGCTTAGTTCATTTGTTGACCAACTCAGCTAACTCAAGTGAGGCCAACATGCTTGCAAGTGGATGAGCTCCTTTAGAAAATGGAGAACATAAACCCTAAGGCCTCGTTTGGCACACCGTATAACAGTATAAGACATTGGATAGTATATATAATACGAAACAGGTGTTTGGTGAGCTTTTGTACTAAACAAGCACCGGATTATTAATCTGGCCCCACCTATTTTATCTCCCTTACACCCGCTTGTTTATCCTGTCTAAAACCTTGGTATTATTTAGTCGGGTTCAAGCTAACAAAAATGTGCTGGCTTTTCTCCAAGCCATCTCACCATCCCCTCTGCACATTGCTAACTCTTTCTCAAGGTATTCTCTCTCCCTCTTTCTCCATCCCCACCTCCGATCAGCATCAAGCAGATTTCAAATGGAAAACCAGAGGTGGCAGATCGAACTCAAGTCACGTCGTTCCTGTTCTGGAGAGACATCATCTGGGTTTTTGGCTTAACTGTTCCTTGATTGTGTTGGTGTGTGGTGCTTAAACTCAAAACTGGGCGAGATTTCATCTGGGTTTTTTTATTTCAATGGATTAATAACTCAAATCTGGGGGAGATTTCATCTGGGTTTTTTTTTAATTCAATGGATTAGAAACTCAAAATTGGGTTTTTTATTTCATATGGGTTTTTGGCTGCACCGATTCCCTTGGAAAGCATGGAATTGATGATTTTTTTATTTGCGTTTCCTTTTTTAATGAAAGAATTTGGAGGTTTGATTCTGGAAATTTGAAGGTTTTGATTGGTGTAAATTCATGGCACTTTGCGGAGAGTCTGCTCGAAGCTTCCATTAACAAGTGATTGTGAATTTTTGTTTTGTTGGATTGTGAATTTTGGTTTGGTTGGAATACACATTTGTGTTTTTTATTTATTTATTTGAATCATCAATCCAAAATTGTTATTAACTAGTACCAAACACCGTATAAATAATACAGTCATTAGTCCGATATTGCACCATACGCCCGATTAATTTAGTCAGTACCGTCCGATGACTATTTATCCTATCCGACTGAAATAGTCAGTACAATCCAAGGTGCCAAACGAGGCCTAAGATAATTAGGACAGCCATGCAAGAGCTTAACAAGAACATTCAAGTATGGACCGAGAAATTGAAATAAAGGCAGTTACCTGGAGAGATTGCAGAACTAATCTGTTTAGAGGCCGAGTATATGTGCTTCATAAAGGGCATTCGTTTAATGAACCATTCTCCAATCCAAAAAACTGTTGCACCCATCCATGATGAGGCAAAAATACCGATCAAGAATATAAAAAGTAAGGATGTAACAAATCCTAGGCCTGCAACAATAAAAAGAAGTATTCAATACCGCATAAAAGGACATAGATAAAACAATTAACCACCCATGACGAAATAGACGTGATGAGGACATCAGTGCTAAGTCATTTAAGATGTATCACCAAAAGAGATGCAGGAAGAGGCCTTAGAGCTCTACCTTTTTGTGGCTGGATTAGAGTTTTCTTCAGTTTCAAATTTTCGATGGACCTTGGAGTTACTCTCTAAGCCTTTTTTAGGTAGATTCTAGAAATTAATAAGTTAATGCATCTAGAGTTTTCTGGGAGTCGAAAAGTCTTTCGTCATAAGAGTTATCTGGACTATAAATATATGTAAATGCTTTTAGGCAAAGTAATGAAGTTTATGAATAAAAATCAGCTTTCAGAAAAATATTCTGATCTATCTTCCTGCGAAGGGAATTTGGTGTGAAGCCCTGGAGCGAATCCAGTTTCTTCTCTTCTTCTAAAGAGCTTCTATTCCCTCTTTCTTACCCTTCTCATCTTCTACCAGCATATAATCACAACTCTATTGGGATTACCACTTGCATTGGAGTTAAACCAGCCCTAAACTAGAGGGATCGACACGGACATAGAAAGTTAGAAACTACTTAGTTTCTGAAATTTTCAAAGGAACTTACTGTGGGTATCAAAATCTGCTTGTTTCATGCTAGTTTCCTACTTTTAATTTCAGGGTGTTGTGGGTGTTTGTAGTTTCTTTTGAGTTTTCATTGTTGAATTAATTTTACTATTAATCTTGGCCCTAAATACTATCATGCTGCATCATGACGAACATTTAATCTATTATCCAGCAAAACTTAGTATGAACTTAAGATACGATTCTGTTTAGACCAAAAAGTTAAAGATGGTCCAAGGTATGGAAATTTTCCGTACATGATGAAGTAATAATCTATGCTTCGCCACCACTAAAAAGTGTTACACCAATACCAAATTTGGATAGTTACTGCAACTTGAACTATTTGGAAACTTCCACAAAACCTATTCAAGTCAAATCCCTATAGTATTACAGTATTACTAGAATTTTCCCCAATTTTTTTGGTCAAAATTATTACTAGTATTTTAAGCCATGCAGAAACATATTCAAGTAAGAACTAAGGAGTCACAAAATACTTCAAGTATCCAAACCTCTATAGCATATATTTTATAATTGGTTATTATAATGGTAATATAGTGATTATCATTATTAAGTTTTTCAGAACTATTCACAGAGATTCATACATCAAATTATACTTCCTTAAGAATTAGTCATCGCTGTCCCAAAGTAAACATCAATTTCGTGATCTGGAGTCATACCAAATATGTTAACCCCAAGCCTGGCATATATTGGACTGAAGAAACCATCTACAAACTGAACAAACCACCAAGTGATGAAGAATGTAACTGCGACAGGAAAGAGAACCATACTGCAAATTCACAATTCAAAACTAATGCGTTATAATCAAACAACATTTTTATGAAAGATTATACAATTGAAAAAAAAAAAACCTTACCATCCGGTCATGAATTTCTTTGAGACCCAACTCTGAAGCACTGCATAGCATGCCTGATCAAATTCAAGGGTCAATGAAATACTGAATGCACAAGTTGTTTGGTATACTTTATGCATTGAAAAACAACCAACAAAATAATTTTTTTTTTTTTAAAAAAAAAAATTATCCAGTAAAGATGACTTTAAATAGGACTAGATAGAGGAAAAGGACTAACATAACTTCCTAAAACCAGTTGGTACAAAATCTATTTCGGACCACTATCATAGACACTTCTGCCCCTTTTGTTAACAGTTTTCTTAACCTTCTGATATAGTCTTTTTAGAGGTTATATAAATGCAAGCTGTTTCTAAGAAGGATAACATTTGCACAACAAATGGTACTTCAAACTTGGAACAAGTATGAAGAAATTAGCAACACTTGTTTATATTTCGAGTTGTTACTGCAGATCCATTTCTCAAGGCTACCCAATTGTAGTTTATTCAAGAGATCAAAATAAGATTTACCATTTTTTGCTTTACAAATGTATCAAATTCAAACTCGATACTTTGGGTGCAAGGTTGAATGCTTTAAACCAACCGAGCTACAAGCCCCTTGCTTTACCATCAGAACAACCTATGTTTTAACCAGATTCCAGACCCCCTAATACAACATTTCTCTATCTCGAAAAGCTAATTAGGAAATAGTCGGCATTCAACAACTAAATTAAACCCACAAACAGTAAGGACAATTAAGAGATCATCGGGACCAAATCAAAGCTTATTAGTAAAGAAAACCGAGTTCCACTACTTCTACTACAGATTACACCTAATAAGCATTCAACTATTAATTATGGTTGTTTCAAATTCATAATTAGGGTTTTATGCTCTAATCAAATCCCAAACTGCCACAGGAAAGAAAAGAAATTTGATTAAATTTCCAAATTGGGGAAGAGGTATTCTGAAGTGACCGGGAGAGTGACAGACGGACAGACAGACCTTGCGAGTTGAGGAGTTGGGGGAGCTTGGCGGAGACCTGGAAACATCTTCAGGGTCGGTTTGGGTCAGCGGACTCGACGACGTAGGCTCTTTAGCATCCGCCATTTGGCTGCTTCTCCGTCGTTGTGTTACTTAACCAGAGCGGCGGAGACGGAAGACCGAAGAGGAAAAGCAGATGAGTTCAGTTTGCCACGACTCGTCGGACTCCGACTCGGACTCAGACTCAGACTCTCTGTCTCTCTTCTGACTGTTGCTAACCTCTGTTTGGCTGCGCGGATAACTTTGTTTGGTTTAACTCTAGATCTACCTACCCAACTTCCAACACGACTTCAAATAAACGTCTTAATTATTCGTTTGGAATTGTTTTCATGAAAGACACTTCATTATTTATTTGCCTTGTGTGAACTCTATTTTAATGGGAACTTGGTGAGTAACACTGTTAGAATTTTTATTGGAGAGTATTAGAACATAAACTTCACAGGTGATCAGACTATGCAGTAATGGCAGGAAGAATACGGTAACTAAGCAGTTTGCATCAAAACAGACAGTGCAATAAGATATTCCTGTCCAGCCATCATTGATTTGGACATTTTGTATTTGGTAAATAACTGGCAACGGTCATAGAGTACAAGAGCCACTAATGTGGCTAGAACTTGGAACCACCTAAAAGAACCCATGAAGAGCTACTCGTTTGCAAACTCCTGCCTTTAAGTATCCCTAAGTCCTACATTGAAGATAGGCAAATCCAAATTTAACGTTATTCATGTTGGAGATATGTCAACAATCTATGATGAATTTATATATGCTAATAAATAATAAAATGCAAATTGTGTATGAAAAATGAAATAATATTTAACAGAAATATTGAAGATCGAGACTTGTGTACCGCAATGTCCTTGAAACAGAAATTTCGCCCCTACTCAGTGCTTGTAGTTCTACGGAGGTCTGCTTCATCAGGATTCAACGATCAAGTCAGAATTCCAGCACTGGAAAACTTGACTTCTGGTGAATTTATGTGTGGTTCTCTCAGAAATGATATTTGTGATTGTAGAAGAAGAATGTAGATTTTATGTGTTCTAAATGTCATGCAGATGGATGTATATATAATATGATTATGCATGTTCGCAACATGTATGAGGAAGGGATGCATCAGTTCTAAGACATCTTCTCAGATGGGTGTTTTCTTTCTTCGTTCTTTCACACTTCAGACTTAACTTACACAATGCAATTGCCAGAAAGCATGGGAAAGGGAAAAGAACAAAGGATGGAGGAACCAATATGCAGGCCAATTTGGTTGAAAGCTTGAAATGACCGGAGCATGGAGTCCTTGTCACCGAGGAACTGCAGCCTCTAGAAAAACCAATGAAGCAAATAGGAAAATCAGTAGAAGAAGAAATTCTACCGACAAAGAGAAAAACAAATTGATTACTGGCGAGTAGGATATAACATGTTGAAGAAGAGGGTGTCTCAGAAGAGCCTGAATTTAATAAAGGAAAATTACAACAAACTGCGTCGTTTTTCTGGTGCGGTGAAAATCAAAGCCAGTGTGGTTCTTTCATGGAACCAGACTTGCATCACCATACAGGCCGGTGACAGATGATTTGAGTACAATGAGAAGATGTTCACTTGAAGATGTCTTGCTTGTGTTATTATTTTTCTCTGTCTAAACCAAGGGCTCAAACAGGAATATTTAAGCATATGCAAAGTTGCAAACTCGCAATAGAATATCCCATCTTTTCACGGCTTCTGCTACAAAGGTAAGTGGATATTGGTAATGAGCAATAGAATGAACACAAAAAGGTAAGGCTGAAGAACGCTGTCACCTAAGATGGGCTTAAATTTCTCCATCCCTACCGACTCACAACCAGCCGTACACATTTATTTATGTATTATTCTCACTTTGATAACCATATATAGTAATATGTGATTGCTCAAAATATCAATTATCTAATAAATTGATCATTAAAGAGTGATCTTGTCGTTTCATATTCACATTACAAGATATACACAATAGGCACTTATGAAAAAAATATAGATTAACACCACAGAGACTTGCAAAGAAAAATCAATGCATCCATGTGGATCATTTATACCACAATAAGAAACTGCAATTCCATGCACTACTCAAGTACTTTGAAAACAAAAGAGCAGAATAAGAACGATTCTCAAAGGCACCCCTGAACAATCTAACGGAAGTATAAGAGCAGCAACTAAATAGCTGAATTAACCGAGCTGGCGTAGCTCATACAGTGTCCAAAATGTCAAGACATGACTCAAAAGGGAAACCCTAGGCACCGTTTACGTCACATAGCCAGCAGGCCTGTCACAACGGTGATGCAAGACCTATACCATGAACCCCAATACAGAAACGAATCTAATCACAATATAACAAAAACAGATATTTGTCAAAATTGGGTTTCTTTCTGAAGCCACAGAAATTGTCAAAATCGACAGAGTTGGAGGGATTTGAGAAGACTGTACCTTGCAGCGCAAGGAACTGTTCTGGTGGCTGAAGCAAACGGGGACGCCATGGCTGCGGGGTTTAGGGAGTTAAGGGAGGTTTGGGTGAGGGCTCTTGCCATTAGAGCTGACCTGCAGAAGGAAGCCATTTCTCGTTCGGAGGATAAACCCTACTCTTTTTTTAAGGCAAGCCACCATTTTCTCCTTTCTTTAGTTTCGTAAAATCTCACTGCGCTATCCATTTAGCGCTGCTTATGTGCGCTTCATTTTAGCACCGTTGGATCAAATATGGACGATTAGATTGAGATAAAAGGTTTCATCGTTGTAACATCAATTTCTGGATAAGGAGGGGGTTCTAGCCGGCGAGATGGAGTCGTTAGTCGTTACGTTAGTAGTAGGATAAATGATGTCAGGAAGTCGTTCTTCCCTTTTTGGTTCACCATTTATCGTATTTTTCATGTTTTCACATATGCATATTTTATCCACATTAGCATATTTGTTGGCTTTTTGAAGGAAATTAACAGAATTAGGGTAATATAGAGCGAGTTTTGAGTTTCATGAAGTAAAATGACGACTTTTGAATTTCAAGGGTCAAAGTGGGATCAAAATCGAGTTCTAAGAGCAAAGTGAGATCAAAATGGAGCGAAGTTTACAGAAGAACGGAAACATTGTAAAGTGGCTCAAATTTTGAGTTACAAGTGGCAAAATGTAATCAAAATCGAGTTACAGGAGGCCTAAAAGTAGGCCTCGTAAATATAGGTAAGTTGGTACATGGGTTTATAGGAGGCAGTGAGCACGGCAGAGTCAAGTACAAGGCTCCAATGGACTATTTTATGATTTTTAATTATTTAAGGTTAAAAATACTAATTGTTTGGCCTATTTTATGATTTTTAATTGGAGTAGTCCACCTAGCAAATGAAAGTCTAAATCTGAGAGCTGTTCTTAGAGAAAATAAGAGTTAATAAATGTTAAATAAACTCATCACTTTAACGAATACTAAAATTTAATGGTAATAATATAAAACTTCTTTAATACCACTCACGATTCCTTATTTTATTCATTTAAAAGTTTGAAGGCTAGAAGCCTAGAAAATAGACTATAAATTTCTTACTTCAAATTATTACTTTCATATTTACTATTATATAGCTTCATGCAAAGTTCTAAAAGACGCTAAGCGCTAGTCAGGTGGCGGGTTGGGGCATAATGCTTAGGTGGTTAGCCGGGGCCTAGGGGGACTAGGCGGATTTAAATAAATTTATTATATATCATATAAATAAGTGTCTGCATACTTTAAAAATACATAATTTCAATGAGATACATAAGCTGCAAAATAGAATAACATATAGATTACAAAGTATTAGAACATAATTAAAACATGGGAAACAAGCATATAATGTTTGTTAATCTAAGTATTCAACAAGTCTCTTACAATTTATTTTTTAAAAAATGCAAAATGAAAGTTATTTACTTTCTGTCTAAGTGAGAGTCGCAACCTAGGCGGGTCTGGGCTGACTAAGAAGGCGCCTAGGCAGTCTAGGCAAGTGCTTAAGCAGGTCTAGACACTCTTTCTTAATTTTCAAAGGCCTAGCGCATTTTTTTAGAGGTGGAGTTGCTCTAAAACAAACAAGATACTGACATAAATGGACTGCGTCATTTGATAGAATTCTTAATTGTCTAACGTGTGTGAAATCTAAATTACAAGGACAAATATGTAATAAAACAAAGTATAGTGACAAAAGTGAAAGTTCTTGTAAACTATACGTGAATTTTGTGAAATTTCGTTATTGTTTTGGGTAAGTTTTAGTAAAGCTGTGCGAATAAACAGGACGGCTATGATTTAGCCGAACAAAAATTGGACGGCTAGGATTAGAAATTTCGCGCTAACCCTATGTCCCCGCCTTCTTGCAGGTGAGCCAGACGAGATCCCTAAAACCCAGACGCAGAGTCATTTTTCCTAAACCCCTACTCTCTCTCTCTCTCTCCCTCCCCCCCTTCGTTTTCTCTCTCTGTAGTTTGTGGTACAGAGAGAGAAAGTATGCTGCGCCGAAAAATTAGGTTAACCAAGGAGTACTTGTACAGAAAGAGCTTGGAAGGCAAACAACGATTGCTCTATGAGAAGAAGCGCAAGATCAAAGAAGCTCTAGAAGGTTTCTCTATCTTCCCCCCCCCCTCTCTTTCTCTAGAATTTACATATATGTGTGTATGTTATTTGTTTCTAATTCGAAGTTTTGTTTTGGAGTAATTGAATTTGTAACAATTTTGGGAAATTTGTTGTCTTTGCAGAGGGGAAACCGATACCCACTGAGCTCCGGAATGAGGAGGCTGCTCTTCGTCAAGAGATCGATTTAGAGGACGAAAACACTGCCGGTATGGGGTCTATGAAAATTATCAATTTATGATCATTTATCTATGAAAGTTCTCTTTTTATTTTTATTTATTTTTATTATGTATCAATGTGTTAAAGTTCTTGCGTAATCGATAATTTATTAATTTGTAATTTTTCGGGTAGTAATTTAAACCTTTATTTCTTTAGTTTTCATTAAGTTATGCTGTTGATTCTTCATGGCTTTCATTTCTGAATCCCAGTCCCAAGGTCACATATCGACGATGAATATGCAAATGCATCTCAAAGAGACCCGAAAATTTTGTTGACTACTTCTCGGGATCCGAGTGCACCACTAATACAATTTGCGAAGGTTGGTCTAGCCTTTTTCCTTACGTGCCACATTAGTTTTGCTGCACTCTTGTGTTCATTTTAGCGATATTATGTAAGGCCGGTGTTGATTATTGATTGCCGTTCAATGACACTGTTGTTTCAGGAATTGAAACTCGTTTTTCCCAATGCGCAACAAATGAATCGTGGTGGCCAGGTTGGTGCATTTTTTTGCTTAGCTTTTATTATTGATTGTGGAGATAATTTTTTCCACTCAAAGGGCCTTCTGACCTAATGAATCATTGACTTCGTTAAAAGTTCTGCCATTTTCAATCTAACTGGAGGCACTAGAAGGTGGACAGAGCGGTAATCTGAACTGATGTGCACATACTGCTTTGCATGATGCTGTTTGATCACTTCTTATGAATCCACATGCATCACCCAACCGTTGAGTTGTGGGAAGATGTTTTCTGCACGTTCAATTTATTCAGTTTTTTTGTGTGAATTTTTATGTTTTTACATTGTTAATCATTTTTTGTGTTACAATTATGTCTAGATTGACCTCTTTACTTGAGAACGTTATGACATTTAAGGACGTACCTATCCTATCATTGATGGTTCCGATGCTTTGGTCTTTTTGGTCCTTTTCCATACTTAGCATTTAATGATATTTTTTTCTCTAAATCCTGCAGGTTATTTCTGAAATTATTGAAACATGCCGTTCACACGAATTTACGGATGTTGTGTTGGTTCATGAACATCGTGGTGTACCAGATGGTTTGATTATTAGCCACCTTCCCTTTGGTCCAACAGCTTATTTTCAACTACTCAATGTGGTAAGTAGTGTGATAATTTTTGTGTTAATGTTGGACAAATATCTTGGTATTAAGACTGATGTAGGACAGGAATCCAGACAACATAAATTCCTTAGGGCCTTCAGCAGCAAAAATTAGGAAAATGTGAGGCCGAGATACAATTTAAAAAAATTGAAAGAGAGGGATCATGATCTAAAGGTATGAATAGGGCTAGAAAGGATTTCGTTTCTTTGCTTAACAGTTCTTGCGGGAGAGATGGCCTTGGGTTTTCAAATTTGTGATTTTCAATGGTTGATTGTACTTAAGCGGAGTCTGGTTAATGCTAGAAGTGATTGTCAGGTGAAAAAAATAAGGAGAAAGTTGAAGAAGATCAATCTCGCCCTCGCATTGGTGATGAAACTCTGTTGCCTAAACCTAGCAAGAAAGCCTCATAGCTTCTAAAAGTATTGACCGGAATATTTTTTTTTAAATTTTTTATGAAAAGAGTTAAATGGATGTATATTGATAGACTTGGATCCAGAGTTTCAAAGTCAAGCATAATAGGCAAGTCAATAGCTGGAGATCACCCACGAATGATCCATGGACCACTATTAAAATCCTTCTCCAGGCAACTTGAGAGACTCTAATTCCGTAAAAAAGAATAGTAAAAAACAAAGCAGCAGCTTCTAAGTGAAAAGAACCATAAAATGAAGGTTTGATACTGACAATTGCAGATTGCCAATCTCGGTGAACATTGGTATTAACCAATACATGTTTTTACTGTATTACTTTTTTGACTTTGTCATTCATTTATTGGATCTGTGCTTTGACTTATTTATTTTGAGCACTCTGCTAATATTATTTTTGTTGTAGGTCACAAGACATGACATCAAAGACAAGAAAGCCATGGGAACGATGCCTCAGGTTTACCCACACCTGATACTTGACAATTTCACGACCAAGGTATCATATCTCAATTAAAGATTCCAGCATCTTGATTGGTTACTTTACTCTGTACATTATGCCAAGGTAGATCGGACCCCATTGATCCAATTAGAGATAGTTTATAATGGTTCAGAGATGAGGATGATTGATTATAGTTATTCTCCAAAGATTTTTCGCCAGTTATTTATGACATACCCACTGACTATGAAAATCATGTGAGGAATTTCAATGTTGCTGTTCTGTCTCTATATATTGAGTTATTGATAACCTACCTTGGTGATATAATTAGATGAGGCCATCTTTCATCTCTCTCTCTCTCTCTCTCTCTCTCTCTCTCTCTGTAGTGCCCTCCCTGATTACTATTCTTACTAATTCTAATCCATCCAATCCTGCTATGTCTTAATCTTACGTACACTTACATCACTGCATCAGTGCTTTTTTTTTTTGAGTTGGCCTTTGAAGTTACTAACCTGTTGACTGTTCCATTGAATATGATTTTCTTTTCTTGATTGTTCGTAGTTGGGTGAGAGGGCAGCAAATATTTTAAAGCATCTCTTTCCAGTGCCAAAGCCGGATACGAAACGCATAATCACTTTCGCCAATCGGTCTGACTACATTTCATTCAGGTTGGTTTGTTGTCACATCTCTACAAGGATGGTTGTTGATATATCATATATCAAAATGATTTTCACATTTCTCATAAATTCTACTATTTGCACATGTTGGTGAATGTAGATAGGGCTTTCTTGAATGATACCGACTCGGGCTACTTTTATTTGGTCAGAACATATATTATGCAACTGTTTTATTTGGTCGTTAGATATTAATAACTGCTTTTTCCTCTTTTTTTTTGTGCATTTTCGTTTCTTTTCTCGTTTTTTCTGTTGTCTTTAACCATTGCTTAGGAGCAATTGTACATTGTATTCATTATATTTCTTTTCTTTTTTTGTCTTTAACCACTGCTTTGTGTTTCCATTTCCATTAACAATTTGAGAATGTACAGGCACCATACTTATGAGAAGCCTGGAGGTCCTAAATCCATTGAGCTGAAGGAGATCGGTCCTCGGTTTGAATTGAGGCTTTTTAAGGTTAGTACACACTGATGTTTTTTGTTTACCTATCAAATCCAATACCTCCTTACTAAGTCGTGCAGGTGGTAATCAAATCACCCGATTTATCAATCATGTCCATGCCATGCTTATTCCTAGTAGACTGTTTAATGTTTCATAGCATTACTTGTACGTGTTTACACTCGTTTTTTTCACTTTGATGTTGCAGATAAGGTTAGGAACGATGGATCAGGATGAAGCCCAGAATGAATGGGTCATCAGACCATACATGAACACAGCCAAGAAACAGAAGTATATGGGGGATTGATAATCTTTAGAGCTTTTCGTTTACAATTTTGTGTAACTGGTCCTTTGTATGATTCAACCAACTCACTTTTTTTTATCGGTTCATCGATCCAAAGCATGGGACGATACAGCCTGTTAGTGTCATTCTGATTTACTTCAGGGCGACTTTTTGTTGCATTTTCCAATTTATTCCTTTAAATTAAAGAAATAGATGAGAGATGTGAAATCAGCTGTAAATGGTTGTGTAACTTTTCATTTGATCTGCATCGACAGTATACATTCTCTAATCCTCCATGAGCTCAGGGTGCTCTTGACCCTTGTCATCCCTCGGATCAGGTGAGGCCAACTCCCTAAGGGGAGTGGGTGACCCCGTTGAGCACTTGGGCGTTACTCTGGTATCCTTTTCTGGTTCTCTTCATCCTGTGGGTCCTTCGGCGCTGATGGACTAAGCCCTCTTTTTTTCCTTCCTGCTTGCCATGATACCCAAGGGAGACGATCACTTCGTCGCAGAGAGTATGCTTAAGTCAGTTGGGTAGAAAACACAACCAAACTGTATGCGTTTTAATCTGTTAACACTCAAACTTGTAGATTAACAAACTAGAACAACTTTTGTTGGGCTTGGAATTAAAGCTATAATGAAATGGCCTCAATATTTAAGTAGTTTATTCCTCAAAACTGAGCTACATTCATTGTGTTGCTTATAATATATTGATTGCAAAGGTTACAAATAGCACTCGGCTAAAGACTAGAATTACCTCTCCTTTCAGTGGTCCGACCCCCTTACAAAAGGTTCCCACCCCTTTTTATAGGCCCTCAGTGAACTCAGAAAGCCTTGAGCTCACCTACTTTCACTTTTATGGCATTTAATGGGCACCTACGTAGACTAGCATGCTGACAACCTTTTGTAACCATCAACGATGAAGTGACATTTTGCGCAGTCGGGATTGCACATTCTTGTAGACCAATGTGTGTTGAGCGACCTCCTGGGCAGTGGCCTGACAACCTTTACGTTATGTTCTATATACTTCTGCTTTTGATTGACACATGGATTGATTGTTTCCTGAGTAGGCCTGCTCCTAAAGCCTTGTGCCGTAAAGTTTTCAGTCTTCCCACGTGTCCTTGACGGTCGAAAAGTACTTTATGTCGTTTAGTCGAACCAGGATGGTGAGCAATTGACTATAACGCTTGACAAGCCTCCTTTTAAATTGAGCCTACATTGCACCACCTGTTGGAGTTTACGTCAATGTTTACAGTATGGTACGTCACGGGTAAGATCCCATAATACCCCCTCCATAGATTCTCTTAACTGTACAGGGCGGCCAATGGGTATGGAAAAAACCTAAAAAAAGTAAAACAAGTTTTAGCCATCTAGAAATCACTATTAATGTATATGATAGGTTTCCAGGAAATAAATAGCATACATGGTCAGAGTCTACATGAATTTTGCCTGTTGTGCAAATTTCTGAACCTCCAAGTTGGTTATCTACAAACATAAAATCGAGTCATTTATTTAAATTAATATAATATAATCTAAATCTAACCCTCCCTACACACACCCAAGCATGAGGCTTTTGTATAACATTATTGTGTTTATGGTGTGAGTAGGAAGGGTTAGATTTAGATTAGATTATATTAATTTAAATAAATGATTCGATTTTATGTTTGTAGATAATCAGCTTGGAGGTTCAGAAATTTGCACAACATGCAAAATTCCTGTAGACTGACCAGGTATGCTATTTACTTCCTTGGAAACCTATCATATACATTAATAGTGATTTCTAGATGGCTAAAACTTGCTTTACTTTTTTTAGGTTTTTTCCATACCCATTGCCCGCCCTGTACAGTTAAGAGACAATCTATGGATGGGGTATTATGGGATCTTACCTGCCACGTACCATATTGTAAACATTGACGCAAACTCCAACAGGTGGTGCAATGTAGGCTCAACTAGGGTTGGTTCGGTATGGGATACCGAAACCCTTGTCCCGATTCCCAAACCGAAGTTTTTGGGAATCCCAAATTCAAGACCGATCCCAAACCAAATTTTCGGGAATCCCAAATTTCTGGAATCCAGAAATAGTTTCGGGACAAATTGGGAATCCCAAAATAATTTTGGGCTATTGGTAATCCCAAAACTACAACTAACTCAAACCGGTTTCAAATCAAAATCCCTATTTGTAATTTGTAAGTGTTAACCAAATGAAAAAAAAAACTCAGAAAACAAAACCTAGATTACCAAATATGAACCCAAATGATAGATGTAATCTGAATAAAAAGAAAAAGAGTTCTAAATTTATGTTCACCTAGAAGTTAAACTCAAATCCTTTAACTAAGAGTTAGCTTTGTAAGTCACACACACACCCTGTATAATAATATATCTAAACATATATATAGAGCGAGAGAGAGCAAACCCTAAAACCACCAAAGTAGAATTCCAAAGCTTTCGGAGATCAGTGAACAACTTGTAAGGATGAAACCTTCTAGGAGAGGTCCTGCAAAATACAAATACTACAATCTTAGAAACGAGATGATGCAAAGCGAGAAGAAGCAACAAAAATTATTATGAAAAATTGGGGGTTCCTATTCCATCTTTACTCCTCAATTCGAGCGAATTTAATTACGAGTTGTGGGGATCTATAATTTCATTTATGTTTACTTTTCATGTGGTTATGATGTTGAATCATGACCGTTGCATAGGTGGTGATCATGATATGTGTATGGTCTGCACGAGTCCTATAACATTTTTGGGTAAAATCAACTACCTGGGGTCGAATAGTTACAAAAATTTCATGAAAAAGGAACCGGATCCCCTCATGAGCATAAGGTGGGGATCCTCCTGACCGGGCCATCTGGACCATTAAAATTTGATCAAACGGCTACAATAATTATAATTTTTAGAGGGTCCCCTGTTTGTAGCTGTTAGATCAAATTTCAATAGTCCAGATGACCCGGTCAGGAGGATCCCCACCCTATGCTCAGGAGGGATCTGGTTCCCATGAAAAATAAACAAGGGAAAATTTGAAATATGTCTAATTTTATAGGCCTACTTTTGAAATAAGTCCAATTTTTAGTGATTTTTTAATTTTTGAAATAGGTCTAATTTTTAGTGACTTTGGACCTATAACAAAAGATCCCAATAAACAAAGTAGAGCAGAAAGCACCTCAAAATGTGGAGCTGCAAAACCGTTGGATTAAAAAAACGAAAATTTAGATGTTATCCATAAGAGATTTACAACCCACCAACTGAACAAAACCCACATAAATGTTTCAAAGAATTAGACTTTCTAAGACCCTTTTGGAGCAACAAAGTAAAAACCCAGAAAACTTTACCTTGCAAATCCAATTATCCAACAACCAGAGAAATGAAACCAGGTGGGCCTGCAAATTACAACGGGCAAAGGAGTGGTGCAGTCGGTGCTATAAAATAAAATAAAACATTGGATGATGGGGCCCTTATAAAATTTGGGCTGGGTAAAAGAGTTGGAACTTGGCCGATACTCTAGGCCTTTTAAGGGCCGCCTTAAACCTTTCGCGTTCTCGCTCGTTGCCTGTAAACCCTAAACCCTTGCATCTGCTGCTGGGGCCCGAATCCTCCGCATCATCCTCATCACCGTTTCTCCACCGTTGCGTCCGCCACGTTCCTCACCTCTCACTGGTTCGTCTCTCCTCGTCTTCCACCTCCCTCTTCTTAGATGAGATTCTAGGTCGCCGCCCTCCGCCCTCCGCCCAACCATTTGCGGTTCGGGATCGAAGCAGATCTCGCAGCTCCGCCTTTTTTTTTGCTCAAACTTAAGCAATGGCTGAATTGCTTCAAGTTTATATTGCTTTTTCTTTTTTCTTCCATGAATTTGATTTTGAATGGACTATTGTGGTGGTTGACATTTTTTGTTCCCGAATCTACATTTTTGTTCAATTTTTGTTTTGTTTTGTTTTTGTTTTTTGGTATTTTTTCAATTCTTTATGTTTTCACAGCGAGAGTGAATATGAATTTCAACAACGTTAAGGTTCCGAAAGTTCCCGGTGGTGGTGCAGTTTCTGCTTTGCTTAAGGTTGGCATAATCGGTGGGCTTGGCTTGTATGGAGCTGCCAACAGTCTGTACAATGTCGAGGGAGGGCATCGAGCCATTGTGTTCAACCGGATAATCGGTGTCAAGGACAAGGTTATAGGTCTAATCTCTACTATTGCATTTTATCTGTATTTCAAGGTTATGCTCGAGTAGATTTTAGTATTACTGTGGCTTAATTTGAAAGGCCAGCCCCAAAAGCTCTTGCCTTTAATAACTATATTTATACGGGGTTATATGCTATCTGTTGAGATGGTTCCAACAGAGATTAGCGATCCTATGTGAAGAGAAACTTCCCAGGATGATTGCATCCTTTGTTAAGACAATTTATCCTAAATGAGGTTCGCCCCTCCAGTTATAAAACTAATGGGGTTTACCCGAGTCATATGCTTAATTTGTTCAAGTTAAGGACGAGTCTAACACACCTGTAGACTTACTTTGTGTGTGTGAAACGTCTTTCAGGTCTATCCAGAGGGTACACACCTTATCATTCCATGGTTTGAGAGGCCAGTCATTTATGATGTCCGTGCACGACCTCATCTAGTGGAGAGCACTTCTGGGAGCCGTGATCTCCAAATGGTTGATATCTTTTTCCTTCCTTGCTGTTAAACGGAATTTTGACAGCTTCATGGCTTGTAATTTTGACAATAGATAAATCTCTATTCTGTTTTATGTATGTGATGTATGCGTAGTGTTAGCCTTTAAACCTGTATCCTCTGTGTTCAAAACATGTCTTTTCATCAGGATATACTTTCAAACAAGTTTTAATTACAGAGACAATTTAGTTATTTCGGTTTATGTTGTCTGCAGTCCTTGTCCTCAATGTTAAATTTTTGTTTTCTCATTGTGCTGTACAGGTGAAAATTGGGCTTCGAGTGCTTACTCGACCTCTACCAGACCAGCTGCCTACAGTTTATCGGACTCTTGGTGAGAATTACAATGAGAGAGTCCTTCCTTCCATTGTTCATGAAACTTTGAAAGCTGTTGTTGCACAGTATAATGCTAGTCAGCTCATTACTCAGAGAGAGGTAGGGAGAAACGCTCTTACTATACATATGTTTATTTTCCTTTCTAGTCAATTTGAAGTTTCCCCCCCATTTTTTCATACCTTGTCCACTTGTATAGTTATTTAGATGAAGAGGTAGAAGTTCAAATGTTTCCTTAGTGTTGATTATCCTTTTTATGTTTAGACTGTCAGTAGGGAAATACGAAAGATTTTGACTGAAAGGGCTGCCAATTTCAACATTGCGCTGGATGATGTGTCAATTACAACTCTTACTTTTGGGAAGGAGTTCACGGCTGCAATTGAGGCCAAACAAGTGGCTGCACAGGAAGCTGAGAGAGCTAAGTTTGTTGTGGACAAGGCTGAACAAGACAAGAAGAGTGCTATCATCAGAGCAGAGGTGAGTTATAACACATTCTCAATACAGATAATATCTACTGTTCTTGACTTAATTGCAATTTTACCAGCCATTAAATTGAAAGTATTGGTTTTTAAGCGTATAGCTTGCTGAAAGCCATGGGAAAGCCACATGCATGAACCAACTACTTTATAGATCCTAAATCGAAATGTATCCCTAATTTTCATTATATTATGCTCATTGTTGAATTAGCATCAGTGATTTTATTTCTTAGTCCTGTGATGATCTTTAGAAACAAATCATACAAGTCCGTATATAGAATAAATTTGCATTTTACTAGTTGCGTCCAAGTACTCCATTTACGGGGAATAAGATGGACATAAAGTCGCAATATTCCTATATGAATGTGGGTGTTCCTTTTAAACTTTTGTTTTGCTTAAATCATTTCTCTGTTGGTCAGGGAGAGGCGACAAGTGCCAAGCTGATTGGTGAAGCTATTGCAAACAATCCGGCATTTATTACACTGAGGAAGATTGAGGCTGCAAGAGAGATTGCACATACAATCTCAAATTCCGCAAACAAAGTTTTCTTGAACTCAGACGATCTGTTGCTGAACCTTCAGGAGATGAATTTGGATGTCAACAAGAAGAAATAGACACTGCAGGTTGGACTGGTAATAATTTCGTTTCAGATTGTAAAATTTTGGAAATAGTTCCTTGAAGAGTTGAGCAATGGACCTTAGAGTTTACTTGTCTTTTGATACGCCGCTAGTTGGCATGGCAATTGCTGTTTGCAGAGATAAATTGAACACTTAATGGAACTTTTCTGATGCAATTACTTGTAGGTGTTTCGCATGTTATAATATATGATGTTCATCCCGTCCCTCTATATTTTGCTCCATTTTATGGTTGATAATTTTGTAAATTTCACTCATAGGCATGCCCTTCTTGAGCCTTCAAGGTGTGGCTTTTACCGGAAAAAAAGTTTGGCCGGAAGTGTGCAGGCCGAATAGGCAACAGTATTTACCCTCCATTTGCGGTACTAGTATTTTGCAAACAGTAGATCAGTCATGTGACTTCCAAACTGTTTCTGAATGATTCCCACGCAAATGACCTTTATGCCTGCAACTGAAACGTACTGTTTATCTTCGTCAATCTTCATCTTTGGTAGCTCAAGGCATCCATTTTCTCTTATGCTAATATCTCCATTTTTATCTGTTTTTTCCATCAACTCTTGTAAGTGATGGAAAACATAGTGGCATGTTCAAAGTGTCCACATTGTTCTATTATTGACACGGAACACTATACTAATAGGAAAAGTAAGCACAATCAGAAGCAAAGTAATCAAAATTATTGCAAACTCACATGCGCATTCATACAAGTACAACAACAACAAAGCCTTTTCCCACTAAGTGGGGTCGGCTGTATGTCACATCTTTCGTTAGATCCAAGTACTCTTAAGTTTTTTCTTAGTCTCTTTCAAAGTCATTCTAGGTCTTTCTCTATCCCTTCGGCCCTGAACCTCTGTCCCGTAATCGCATATTCTAACTGGAGCGTCAGTAGGCCAATCAAATTATAGTCTATAGAATTCCTTATGATTGACAAAAACACAGAAAACCAGCAGCTAAACAAAATTACAGAGCAGAGCTCAAGACTGGAGTATAACTATTATACTAACTCGTGATTAAACTCTTAAACTCATAACAAGTAGTGTAAAAAACAAGAGCTTCCATTACATTCACAGCTTCGCCGCTTAATAACCTAATGGACTTGATTAAAATCAGCAGCTGCATACTTTGTATTTGTAGAAGCTCAGCTAAAGATACACCCGACGGACCACATGTCTAATTTTAGCTGATTACAAAGTAACGTCACATATGTCCCCGATATCAATCAAGTCGTATCTTGAGAGGAGGGGAAAGTTACAAGAGAACATAACAGGAATAAAAAATAAAAATGTATAATCAAAGATAATTCAGTATCAAAGTTATATGAAAACTCAGCCTTTTTCGCATTATATCAAGGTTCGAAACAAGAATTTCGAATTTTGAGTCTGATACTTAGCAGGAAAGTTAGTACTCTGAGCTACAAGTAGACCTGTAAATGGGTCGGGTTTATTGGGTTTGGGTCGGGTTCAACCTGACCCGTTAAGCTAACGGGTCATCCGAATCCAACCCGTTAAGCTTAACGGGTCACCTGAACCCAACCCGTTAAGCTAACGGGTCACCCGTTTCAACCGGTTTCACCCGTTAACCTTTTTTTTTTTTCTTTTCCCACGAATAAGCTGCTTTGACAGCATAAATGTAAGCCAATCCACAACTTCCCTGACCTCCATTTAAAGTTGGCACTATTGGAGCTCTCGATTCCGTGCACTTGCAAAAACTCCTCAGAAACAACATAGAACATGTGCCTAACACTCCTCTCAGTACCCACAACTGCAAGAATGGATTCTCCAGAAGAATCCTTCAAGAAATAGTGAACCACACTGTTGCCCCTCTCCTGCGAAACAAAGTGCTCTTTCCACTCCACGAAAAAGTGACCATTTCCAGGCATTTTGACCGAGCGCACAAAGAGGGCTTAACGAAACACCAGAAACCTACTTCAAGTTCTATTAGGACTGTTGAAATTACACAAAAGTCCTTACTAACGGGTCTTAACGGGTTTCGCGGGTTCACCCAAACCGACTCCTTATTTAACGGGTGATTAACGGGTTGACCCGTTAACCACCCGACCCGTTAACCACCCACCCGAATACTAATTTTAACGGGTCGGATCGGGTCGGGTTAACGGGTCGGTGTGAAAATGCCAGGTCTAGCTACAAGGACAAACAAACCAGGTAAAAATTGGGACCTGTAATGGAAATCATCGAACCAAAAACAATTCCAACCGCAAGAGAAAAAACAGTCAACCAAACAAAGAAAGAAATAAACAACCACATCCTTAATGTGAGCTCAGGCCTCATATATTTAATCCTACAAAGCAATTTTCAAGGGCAGTAGTGGTATTCCTTGGCTGCCTATTTCCAAGACACCACCTAACAATATGTGTCTGCTAAATTAAATTGCATTACCTCAAAGGATTGTTCCTGTTACGTTTTTGTTTCAGCATTAGGTGAAGGTTTTTTTATGCTGCAAGCGCAACAGAAAGAGAAAAAATACAAGACCCCGAGAACACCTTCAACAGTAGAGATCACTTTATCGAATTGGAGTTCTCAACCAACGCTCGTCACCAAAGCACTGTGAACAAACAAAATAAGAAATTGGAGTTCTTAATCAACACTCCTGTCACCAAAGCACCTTGGACAAAACTGAAAAGAACCAACCCATTTGGACCAACTACAGTTGAAGGTTGACAGAAAATGTTCAACAAAAATAACATCACCAACAAATTTGGACAGGCAGTAAATGATACAAATAAAGAATCACCATTTTTTTTTCTATTTGCATTTTCCAGCTTTAACATGTTCGTAGGATTGCCCAACTCTAACCGCAAAAATTAGACACCGCCTAAACATAACTTCGTAATTCTGAGTCTTGATGTCAAACACTACCTAACAATCCCCTGCCCTAGAAAAAAGCAGTGTTCTTACTAACCACATTGCTAAAACTAGACCAGATGGCACACTAATCATGTGATGTCTGATCAAAATGTCCCTGATTAACTAATAAATATATACGACAATTTAAATGCACTCAAATTACTGAACTTCTGAGAAATCAATCGAGTTACGAAATAACATATGAGTCAACAAGAAAAAAGCACAAACAATCAAAATGCACTGATAATAGAAACCGGATAAAGCGTAACCTGCTCTCGTGTATCTAATGTCAATTTGACTATAGGTTGAATTTTTGATTTGGCATCTCTCAATGCTTCCATCTATAAGAAGTGTTTATCACGAGATTGATATCACCTCTCCAGCAATGAACAACAGATATCTGATGCTACCACAGGGCAAGGCTACAAAACAGATCCCACAAGTAAGCTGCCCGTAGAAATGATGGTTTTACCAACACTTGAAAAGAGAAAAACAACCCGGTTACTAGCAGAATAATTTTTTTCTTGGTTATTTGCCATGTACAGAAGGAGTACAATATTGGGAAATGCAACGCAAGTACAGAAAAATGATGAAAAAAATTAATATGTAACTATATTGCATTCAAAAGATCTGTTCGTAATATCGATTCATTATAACGACAAATGTGGCAGTACATTCATCATTGCGATGAATTTGCTGAGACATTAACAAAAGAAACAAAAAAAAAAATCAAATCCTATATGCTAAGAAGGAAATCACCATCTCTAATGATCAAAACTGTGAATGTGTCTGCACAAACCGTGGGAATTAGACAGTCACTGTCACCTCTGTATATCCTTATATTGATCAGACACACAATCACGACCACTCATCCACAAGCAACTGATCGCATCCAAGTTGCTCCTGTGGCGATTCAACCGTTCCCAACCACCGTTCAAAGTCTAGGATCAATGGGTCAGTGCGTAAAAGATATTCTTCATCGCTAGTAAAATCAAAACCTTCAACAGGTAACGAAAAATCCCCAGTTTCTCCAAGATACTTTTCATTGCTTAAAAGAAATTCTTCTTCGCTGCCAAAGCATATCGGGTAAGTAGAAACATCATTCATCGGCATTGCAACATTACCGTCAATGCTGCTTATGCACTCATCATCATGATTCATGTTGCATTCAATTTCATCAAAGGGCACAACAGAAGGAGTATTGCTTTGATCAATGGAATTAGTGATCACATTCACACTAGTAATTTGTGATCCCAGTTCTTTTCTTGCTCTCTTCTTAATCGGCGGCTTCTCATTCAATAGTTCCTTTCTTTGTGTCTTTTTAACCGGCGACTTCTCATTCAATAGATCTTTTCTTGCTCTTGCTCTCTTAATTGCCGGCTCTTCATTCAATATTTCTTTTCTTGCTCTCTTCTTAATTGGGGGCTTCTCGTTGAATTCTTGAGGTAAATTAATGTTTGCACACCTGGATCTGGAGCTCCTTTTAAGTCGGGAAAGAACTACTTTACGATCGGAGTGAGCGACTAGATTAGGATTAGGAAGAAGACAGTATTCTTCTAACAGCCATTCACCATCATTCTCGCACCCTTTATTCTTATAACTGAAATTCCGTTTTTCCCCAATTGGATTTCCATCCAAGGCTTCAATTCGCGAGAAGGAGGTCGCCTTCCAAGAGCCTCCAGCTTCGATAGAGCGTTTGTGGTTCTTCTTCGAATGCTGCAGCTCGTAAAACAAGAAGAGATCTTGATCGAGGAAGGAATTTCCCCCGAATTTTTCCCACACCACCCAGGGTTGTGCGCTGCCGAAGAGATTGAACTCGTGAAGAAAGGGAATGTCTAATGGCTCTCCGGCGACGGCTCTCAGACGAAGATAACTGACCAATTCTTGATCAGTTGGATGAAACCGACAGCCCAACGGCATACCCCAATAACCCAGCTTCGGAATACCCATTGTTGATCGCACGCAGTTTCAATTTAATGCAAAAATAAACAAACAACACAAAAGCAACGAAACGAAACGAAACGAAATCCCTAATTGTAATTCAAATTGTAAAATAATGCGAGAAAATTAAGAGAAGAAAAAGGGAACCTGGAAATTGATTTCGATTTCGGTCGTTGTTTCTCCGTCCGCCGACCGAGAACAGAAGAGAAGCTCTATCGTCTTCGCCGGTTCGTTCGCAAGCAACTGAAGAAGCAGAAAACGTGGAATCGATTTCTGTTCACCTCGATCGCGATTGGCGTTCACAAATTCAAATCCAAACACAGAGACTGAGAGAGAGAGAGAGAAAGAGATCAGGTGTGAGAGGGAGGGGTTTTGAAATTCGAATAAATCAAATATGACCGTTTGGGAATTGGATGTTATCGTTGGAACTTGAAAGCATTGAATGCAGGACGCTCCTCAGTACTCACCGCTTAAGCGCGGCTTTTTATCACGTGCGGTTTTCTTTTCTTTTTCATTGGCGCCAACTGAAAATTGGGCTGGGCCGCTAGCTTCATTTTATTTGTTGGTTCCACTTTTTTTTTAAGGTTCATATTATTTTTCCCTGAAAATTTCAAGTGCGAAACGCATAATTACGAGCTTAAAACTTTTTGAAAGGTTGTAAAATTTCAAATTATGTTCGTGTGAAGAATCTGAGAAAACACAAGTTCCTTATAGTGTTTCTCCACATGATGTCATATGATCGGCACCAAACGTTACGATGATAGTGTATCTGTATCATGTAAGTTGTTCTCATGTTCTCTGTAATTATAATCTAACGGTGTTGCACACCACCTAGCTAGGTTTGGTCTCCCAGTAAGTTCCCCCTTTACTTTGGTTCGAGTACCTTCCTTATGTCATTCAAGACGTTCGTCTCCAAAAACAAGAAAATCTTGTTTCTTAGTTGACAAGTTAAATTTATATCACTTAAAGTTTTTGTTTCATTTATGTATGTCAGCACCTCAACATATCCAAAACAAAAAACAGAAATTGTGGAGACATCATCAGCTTCATCAGGAGGATCACAGCCTCACTCATATGGCCGCTTTATCTTTGATAAGAAGAGGAGAAGCTCCGCGCACAGCTCTGACAGCTTCCACCTTGTCCGGTTTTAGAGGAAGGAAACAGTCCGTTGTTGGTTCTTCCATACACCTGATCCAATATCCGTTGCTCAATATGTGAGGCTGTGATGTGAGCTCACAAGAAACGCGCTTTTAAATCTGATTCCTGCAAGCAACATTAGTATTGAGTTCAACTTGATAATCAGTAGTTATTCTACTCAACTCTTGTAAGGAATGAAGATAGCGACTCAAAGAATAAAGTGTTTCTCGGAAGAATTAGGCGAGAGTAGCAGTATGTTCAAATTCCTTTCTTTTACGAGTACAAACAAAAACATACGAGGGTTAATCAAGTTAATTAAACAGAAACGACATGAAACCCTTTTACATATCCCCGCTATGGCAAGCCCTGATGCCATAGGTAGGCTTAAGATAGTAGCTAGAAGACCAACCCAACAATGCATACTAATCACAAGTAAATAACTACTTAACACAACGCATGCTAACTTTTCCCTCAGTAGGAGCCATTAGGAATTGAATACAAGAATCGACAGACAACTAGGCTCTAATAAGCGACTGATTTGCAATGCCTCAGTCGAAACTTATATGCTACTCCATTCCCCCTACTAAATATTGAAGGTACCGTCAATGAAAGCTTTATTGGCACGAGTCAAAATTAAATGATTCAAAGATCTGGAAGAGAAATAGGCATTCATTAAGAATTAATGAGCCCCTTGTATGGACACGAAAAACTTCATTCCATCTAACTAGAGTCGCAATCAGGAGCACCAAGGCAAGAAGCCTCGTTAGAGTAAGTTACAATCATGTCCTCCTAACAAAATTATATGCATCAAGGCAAGCAGACTCATTAGACGGTATGCATAAAATTGAGTATAATGTAAACAGAAGCTGTAGAAGACTATACTGGTACATTGTATATTTCCAAGTTGAACCTTTTGTGGCCCTAAGCATTACAATATGTACAATCTGAACTTTTGTGGCCTAAATCCGCCTATATCAAAAAGTAAACACAACAAATAAGGCAAACAAAAAACCAATCAAAAGAATATGGCAGCAGGGTACTCCTATTACAATTAAAGCCCCTTGTCACAATCTAATAAGAGGTTAGTTACTTACCTAAATTCATGCAGTGGAGTATCTCCTGATCCTCCTCTCTGATCAGCCGCTTTTTTTTTTCCACTTCTCAACTTCGAAACAGGGTAAAAGTCTCAACAAAGATAACTGGATATATGGATGTGTAAGAAAATTTATTGAAGATAATAAGCTTTCATGAAAAAAATATTGAGCACATTCAACTAACACATTTAATTGTCGGTGAAACTGAAAACGCATTTAATATCCATTTACTGGAAAGAAAATAGTACAATCGCTCAAAGATAACTGGTAGAAAAGAACATGGAGAGACGGTGCCACAAGAAGTATGAGGATTTCTCGCTTGCTTTTACTCAACTACATTGTCATAATCTGACTAAAATAATAGGTAAGTATTCTTCTAACAGCCATTCACCATCATTCTCGCACCCTTTATTCGTATAACTGAAATTCCGTTTTCCCCCAATTGGATTTCCATGCGAGGCTTCAATTCGCGAGAAGGAGGTTGCCTTCCAAGAGCCTCCAGCTTCGATAGAGCGTTTGTGGTTCTTCTTCAAATGCTGCAGCTCGTAAAACAAGAAGAGATCTTGATCGAGGAAGGAATTTCCCCCCAATTTTTCCCACACCACCCAGGGTTGTGCGCTGCCGAAGAGATTGAACTCGTGAAGAAAGGGAATGTCTAATGGCGCTCCGGCGACGGCTCTCCGACGAAGATAACTGACCAATTCTTGATCAGTTGGATGAAACCAACAGCCCAACGGCATACCCCAATAACCCAGGTTCGGAATACCCATTGTTGATCGCACGCAGTTTCAATTTAATTCAAAAAATAAACAAACAAAACAAAAGCAACGAAACGAAATCTCTAATTATAATTCAAATTGTAAAATAATGCGAGAAAATTAAGAGAAAGAAAAAGAAAACCTGGAAATTGATTTCGATTTCGGCAGTTGCTTCTCCGTCCGCCGAGCGAGAACAGAAGAGAAGCTCTATCGCCTTCGCCCGTTCGTTCGCAAACAACAACTGAAGAAGAAGAAAAGGTCGAAATCGATTTCTGTTGTTCACCTCGATCGCGATCGGCGTTCACAAAATTCAAATCCAAACACAGAGACTGAGAGAGAGAGAGAGAGAGAGAGAGAGAGAGAGAGAGAGAGAGAACGACAAGGAACAGAGAGATCGATCTAGTGTGAGAGAGAGATGGGTTTTGAAATTTGAACAAAGTAAATATGACCGTTTGGGAATTGGAAGTTACCGCTCAAGCGCGGCTTTTTATCACGTGCGGTTTTCTTTCCACTTTCCTTGGCGCCAACTGAAAATTTGATGGGCTGGGCCTCTAGCTTCATTTTATTTTTTTGGGCTATAACTCATTTTCTCTTGTCTTGTTGGTTCCACTTCTTTTTTAGGGTTAATGTTATTTTGCCGTGAAAATTTTAACTGCGTAACGCATAATTCTGATGTACAAGCTTAAAACTTTCTAAAAGGTTGTAAAATTTCAAATTATGTATGTGCGACGACTCTGAGACAACACTAGTTACTTGTAAGTGTTTCTTCGCATGGTCTCTTATAATCAACAACAAACATCACGATAGTGGTGTTCGTATCATGTAAGTTGTTCTCATATTCTGGGTATTTGTAATGTAACGTGTTGCACACCACTTGGCTAGGTTTGGCCTCCCAGTGAGCTCTCCTTTAGTTTGGTTCGAGCACCTTCCTTATGTCATTCAAGGCGTTCGTCTCCAAAACTTGATAATCAGTAGTTATTCTACTTACCTAAATTCATGCAGTGGAGTATCTCCTGATTCTTCTCTACGAGCAGCTGCTTTTTTCCACTTCTCACCTTTGAAACTGTAGAAGTCTCAACGAAGAACCAACATATAGCACAGTAATGGATGTGTAAGAAAATTTAATGAAGATAACAAGCTTTCATAAAAAAAATAAAAAAAGACGGTGCTAGAAGAAGTAAGTGGGTTTCCTGCTTGTTTTTACTCAACTTCATTGTCATAATCTGACTAAAATCATAGGTAAGAATACAAAACATTCAGAAGCAAAAAATGTACAGTGTACAAGCTTAATCAGCAGCAACATATACTAGTCAAGTACTACAAACTACTTTGCTGGGTGGAGTAAACATACACTCCAATACTTGGTACAGTGTTGCTATTACAGATGAATACGAGCATCCAAGCGTGAAACTCCGGTACCGGCAGCGGAAGGAAAATAACTTTGATGAATTTTCCTAACATTTGTGTAGTTAAGAAAAAGTTAGAACCTTCAATGGATAAAAACAAAAGGAACCCCATTGCTTCGCAGCATTATCAGTCACCCAGAAAGAATTGTTGGGTGTGCATCCCAAAAGGTTGGCTCAATAATATTACAATGTTCTACAATAACTCTTTTCCCAGAATTACCATTACATTCTTCGTTCTCGTGTATCCTTGTGGTGTCTTCCTGCATACAAATAATATACAATGTTTAAAATAAAAACCCGCATACCACAGGAAAATCATAGAGAGGACTAGCATGTAATAAACCATAAGGATAGGCTAGCCCTTTGACATCTTCAGTGGGTCTCGACTTTCATATGTGCGCGTGGCTAGTGGCCAAAGAAATATTGTCCTACATTATTGGCGACAGTTGGTGCATTATCTACTCAAGGCTCCAGACCTCTCAAAGCTAGGCCACCATTCCTTAAAAAACATCATATGTGGGTTTTCCTTTCATAAATGTGTGATCCTAAACAGGAGCAAGGGAATCAGAAAATAAATAAACAGAGAGATGCAATTTTCTCTTTTTTGCCGATAAGAGATCCACTAGTGCCCAAACCACGTTAGTTGGGATATAGCACTAAGAAATATTCACATCCAAGTAGGAAAGAAAGATAACCTTGTCCCAGAAAGCAGAAGATCCATGGCGGAACATGACTGGTAATTTGTTGTACTCGATACCAAATTGGTTAAGCAATTTCTCTTTGTCTCCTGTTTGAGTACCCTGGCAATTAAAATTTGAAAAACATTATGAGAGCGAAATGATGAGAATACAATAAAATGGATTTTGGATTAACCTCATCATACATGTAATTGAATGAGCAAGCGCACTCATATATTGTGACAGTCAAAAATTTGGTTTTTTCTAACTTTTGGAGAAAGAGATGCTAAATCAATTGGACAACAACAGAGATTGCATGTAAAGAAAAAAAATAATAATAAAAGGAAAGCAGAATAAAAGATTAATTAGGTATAGAAATGCCAAAAAGTTAAAATTTAATAAAAGTGGAGGATAGGTCATTATGAAGGAAAAATGTGTCCCAAATATACCTTCAGGATGAGCTGAGCTTCACTTTTTCTTTTTCCAGACTTAACAAGCTCCCAGAAACAAGTATTGTATTGGTTGTTAATGTGACCTGAAACCCATAAGAAATGTAAGTCCAATAAATTTACCACCTTATCCAGATGAAATTCATATTTTAATGCAACCTTAACAAATTTGAACTGATGTATTGCTTCGAGATTTTACTTATTTAGAATGACAAGACTTAAACCTATTATCCTTTGGAAAATTTAGAGCTGAATACTCACAATCGACTTGTCTCCAGGATAGATAATCTCGAAGAATTTCATATGAAGGATAGCAGACAGCACGCCCATCGAAATACGGAGGGAACTTCAACTCTTTTTGTGGGAAGAAATCTTTCCATTTCATAACGTACATGGAAGTGAAGAATGACACAATAACAGATACCATCTCACTGCAGAATTTTAGTAATTCCAATATAGGTAAGAAAGATCAATCTGATTTGTAGGGAAGAAAAGTGATTCAAGGGTAAGCATTATGAAGAACCATGGCAGAGATGTAAGGTACCGTAAACCAGTGAAAACAGTATTTTAGAATCCAAGCATAAATATACTCCATATAGAGTATCCAGTTAGCATACAAAATTTAGGAAAAAAGAAAGGTGACAGAAGCAAAACCTCGCTTGCCTCTGATAGAATTGAGAATCCTTCTTCAAAACAAAGCTGTAATAACAGAAACAATGAGATTACAGATGATATAGACCACAAAGTTCAGATACAAAACATATTCTATACCTGTATTCGTCACTGACTCCATAAGAGAAAACCAAGTCTTGGAACTCTTTTAGAACAGCCACTGCACATGAATTCATAAGGTTGATAGCTTGCTCATCATTTGGCTTCACAAATTCATGAACTTCAGAAAACCTTCCAAACCCAAACAACTGAGAATCATTACTTGAATCTTTCGAGGATAATTAACAATAAAAATAACATGCATCCATAAAGAAAACTTGATTATTCTGAGTTGTAGGTTAATTGCGGAATGGCAGAAAAGTTGCATCCCTTAGTTTGTTAAAGCGGAGACTACCATTGTTGTTCTTTGTAGTTAATGTGATAGATGACAAACATGTTTAAAAGAGATGTCTGATTTGCACAACAGGTGAAATAACAAGGACCTAATACTTCAGTTGCACCCACTTGATAATATGACATGGGAATTCCTCATAGAGTGATCTAATCTAAGTCAATTTTTGTAACCTGTTAAAATTTTATGATTGGAACCATTTGTAAGGATATCCCACAAGGTGACTCTACCACCCCTAATAATTAGCAGCCCAAGAGAAGACAGTCACAGTAACAACGACCATAATTATGTTACCCTTGTCATGTGAGTAACAGTTTACCTGTGAAAATGGCAACCATCGATCCTAATTACAACCCACGTTGATGGGATCAGTTTGTCTTCATGCTGGAAGGACCTAATATAATCAGGTTCAACTTTTCCAATATCCTTTGTAAAACAACCAAGTTCCTTCTGAAGATGTGTGTGCTTGTTCCAAAAACTTCTCTCAGCTATATTCTTCGAATGGACTATGCTTGACTTTCTCCTAAGTCTCTTGACAGGAGAACCATTTTCATTGTGCTTCACAACTTCAAACACCTGAACAATGTAAGATGGAGATCCTAGAATAATTTGCACTCCAATTACCGTAGTGGTCAGGATTCGGCAAACCAAATAAATTTTTCTTAACAGAAGATAAAAAAGGTACAGTATTTGTACCAATAAAGACACCCAAATTCTTTTCAAATAGACAAGTTAAGATCCAAGGTTCTTGGACTTTGGAGCAAGTTTGTTATTTCTCTACTAAGAAATTTCCAATACAAGATCATATACATGATTTTGTTTCCTAGAGGCGGAAAATCTTGTCCCCATAAACTTCAATTTGGTTATTATGTGCTACATCAAAAAGATATCCCACGTTATACAGCATGAAACCAGTATCATTTGACGCACCAAAACTTCATCAAATGACCCTGAAAATCAAAACTAACTAGTTTTTGAAACCCATAAGATACTAATTTGAATTCCTAAGGATTTGCTCATAATAAACTAAACGAAATTGTTTTTTTTTTTTTCAAATAATCATTTCCAAAGCTTGAATACGAAAGAGTGGTTCTAACCGACTTGACAGTAGGTGTTACTTTGGCAGAGAAGTTTAGTTTGAATCTAAAATTTTTTAAAAAAATGAAAAAAGTCAAGTGCTCAAGTGTCACATGAGGTAAAATTCTTGTGGTATTGTTAAAATCTTCCCAAAACAAAAAATTGAAACCTTTGCTGAGATGAGTAAGATAGACTCCACTACAGAATACAAGATTACCTCTGTTTTCAAAACGCAGGATCCTTGTCGAAACATTGAATGCAACTTTTGATAGTTGATATCACACTTTCTGTAAAGAAGGTCATTTTTTTCTTCCTTGCTGCTGTCCTGCAGAATACATAGATGCATGACAAGTGAAAAAAAAACTGCAAGCATAAAAAGAACATTTAGCATGCCAATTTGAACGTTAAAAATTATTTATCATATCATAGAAGAAAAATAATCCACATTCAAAAGAAAAAGATAGGTACTTTCTACCATATACCTATTCTCAAATGGTTAAACTAGAAAAATTAGGCCATTTTGAAAGATGGCAAAGAAGAGACTGTAGAGATTGATGATACAAATATTTGAGTATCTAATAAGTTAGCGATAACATAATGTTAAAAGGGAAATGACAGAAAAATGAATATAATTACAAGGAACTAGTCAAATTCAAGTGTCTTCCACAGATAATCATGCATATTAATATGCCAATTAGTGCATAAAATGAAAATTAATTCTTCCCACCTTTAGTAAGTCCACTGCTTCGCTTTTGGTCATTCCAGATTTAATTAGCTCCCATTGGCAGGTGTTATGCAGGTTATTTGTATGACCTGCAAAATGCAAAATGTAAATGGAAAATTTACTTGAAAATTTTACTTGAATCAGAGACCTATTAGTTGAAGATAAGTATAGTAACTTCCATACTCGAAACATCATTGCAAGACTACTCACAATTGTTTTGTCTCCACAAAAGATATGACTGAAGGACTTCTTCTGATGCACAGCGTATAACATGTGCATGAAATGAAGGGTTGTACATTAACTCCTTATGAGGGAAGAATTCTCTCCATTTCATGACATATGCAGAGGTGAAGAAAGATACGATAATGGTCCCTACTTTGCTGCACGTAAAAATTGTACGTAAATGAATGACTTAACACAAACTAAAACTGAATACAGACCATTACCAAATTTACCTAAACGATAATCCACCAAATAAGATTGGTGTCGGTTTCTACAAGATAATAAATAATAAATTTATAATTCTTTTTATTTTTCATCCCCATAATTAATAAGCCAAATCACCTTTTTTCTCTCAAAAACTACCTCCCCGACTCCTACTTCTTTGAATATATAGCGTTCACCAACACAGATTCACATCCGCAGAGAGATACATTGTCTTTAGTATACTTTTCTTCCTCTACGTATTTCAACTTGATCCAAATCAACCTAAAATATTTCAAATTCCAGTAAGAGGGTGACATGGGTGGTTAACAACTAATTTGCACAGTTTAGCGATGAGTAAGGCACATTCAACCCGAGAAATTCAATTTGGACCTGATTTAGTATAATGTACAGAAATGAACATATTAGTTCTGAACCGACATTCGTTTTCTTCAACTCAGAGTGCCCACCCATCATTTTACAAACATCTTAGCTGCATCACAGGCCAAGAGAGCTGAATTAAAGTTGAGAATTAAAACCTGGCACGCCTTTGGTAGAACCTGGACGTCTTCTTGAAGACAAAGCTACAAGCACAGCGCCAAGAAATAACAGTGTGAGGCTCTCTTACAGCTAAGTTAACATAAACGAAACACATATACAGTACTACCTGTATTCATCACTGAAGCCATATGAAAACACTACATCTGGAAATGCCTCCGACACAGAAATTGCGCATGAATTCATCAAATTCAGAGCTACCTCATCATTTGGTTTCTCAAATTCATGAACTTCAGAAAACCTAACCAGAAAAGAAAAGGAAAAAAGGAGAACGTCACCATCCACATCGTCTCAAGATCAGCGAGAGAGAGAGAGAGAGAGAAGTAGGAAGCACCTTTGAAAATCACGACCATCAATCCGAACAACGATCAAATTGGGCAGGAAAACCTCGTCTTCAACTTCATACGACTTGACATACTCGTATTTACTGTTTGCCATCTCCACCACCTCTGCGAACGATCTCTCAGCCTCGAAATTTGAAGCCCCAATCACAGGATCGCTTCCTCTCTTGGGTTTGTGGCGCGCGCATAAACTGATGGAGTGTAGCGGTTTTAGGATGAAAAGACAAAAAAGCCCCTCTTGATCTCCAACACTACCAGTCTGCTACTGACGAGTAATTAACCCAATTTCATAAATGTCACTTTTTATAAAAACTCACATATAACAGAAAACTCACGTGAATAGACCTAAATACCCTCAAAATCCATATCCACATATAGAAGAAATTCAAGAAAGTTGAAGATTCATGATTGCAATCATTGGTGTCTTAAACAAGCGCACCAATTCCTCATGCTTGGAACGAATTGTTGTTTCTCCATTTGCTCCATTAGCATATTTGCATCTTGAACAAGCGCACCGATTCTCATTTGCATGCCAATGCATCGTGTTTGGGCAATACTCAGTCACAAGCAAGGCGCTTAATTTTTAGTGGTACACACCAGAGTGCTGATTGAGGTTTAGCACACATACAAACATAGGCATGATGAGTTAAAACATATGGTAATCAATTTTTTTTTTCTGCATAATGATAACAAGATATACAAACTTCAAGAGGCCCCAAAAATGCAAATGCATTCTTGAAAACCACATCACAGCTATGAATGTGCCTTCAACATCAGGCACACTCAAGTAGGGCTGGGCAAGGGCCGGGCCGAGCCCAATTTTGAAGGAATCGGACCGGACCGAAGTTTAAAAGAAATGGACCGGTCCGGGGTGGGTACAACATATTTTAAAATAGGAATCGGACCGAACCTGGCCCGTTTGAATTTTATTTTATTTTTATTTTTTTTGGGAAAAAAAACACTTAATCCACAAACAACCTACACAACCCAACAACAAGAAATAGCCGCACAAATGCATCTTTTTTGTTGAAACCAACTTAAATAGATTTGGGCAACAAAAACCTTCGTATAAAAACACCAAACGCAAAGGCTAAAACCAGAATCACAAAACAAAATTAGAAACAGATGAGATCCAAGTAACACCTAGAAGGATAAAAAAGAGACTAAGCAACTCCCAAACTCCACTTTAGGACTTTCCAAATACAAATGCATGAATCTTCACTAAAAAAACTCGCTGACAGGATTTGATAGTGAAGTCATACATTGGTCAAGCACTAAGACCCAAGATGTGATCCCATGACTGGCCACAAACAGTTTCTTCATTCGAAAAGGAACAAATGACTCAACCACAGAAATCAATGTAAAATGCAGGTACTCCATCAATACTTCGATACGATTACAGAACAATATCAATACAAGCTTATGCAGGAGATTTAAAAACACCATTAGACAAAAAAAAATGACAAAATCAAGCAGTACCAGAAGATACCATAAAATAAAATCAAAAGGGAAAAACAAACTCGGATCCAGAGGTAACCACAAAGTCTACTAAATAATCAATAAGACATGCTGGTCATACAATATGCATGACTTAATTGAGAAGAAAGAACAAAGTTTCTGGGTCTATCAACGCGTATGACAACAAATCTATAGAAGCATTAGAAATCGTGGTTTCCTTGTGGCATATCTAGATCAACGCGTATGACAACAAATCTATAGACCGACGATTTTACCACTCAATCGAGTATCAATTAAGGCACATGTTGTCTGCATAAGAAAAGAGGTGATCTTACCTTGGACCAGGACCAGTACTAGATAAAGCCAGAGGAGGCAGAATGCTCGCAAAGCTAAGAGGGGGCGATGAACCGTTTGCCGACGCAGATGAGGCCGTGGGTTGGAGAGGCGCAGAGCTTATAGCTGAGTTGCTCGGAGGACTCGTTGATGGGTGACTTCGGCTTTTTCTTCGAACCCGCTGGCCTCCTAATAGTTTTACGCAGCAAACCAGAAAAAATGATCCAGAATTAGGAGATGATTAAGTGTTTAAGTGATTAAGTGATACCAACCAACCACAATCGAGAAGATGGGTGGTGCGGGTGCCTGGGTGGAACCGTGGAGGGGAAGGGACGACGCACGCGAGACGGCGAGAGAAAATCGAGTGACAGAGTCGAGGTCGAGGACGAGTAGACATAAAACTAACGGTTAAGATTGGATGGAGAGATGATCTCTTCAATCTCATCCGTCCATTGCAATTACAAACGGGCCGGTCCAGTCCCCGTTTTCTATACTTTTGGAATCGGTCCGAACCTAAAATTTCAAGAGGTATTCATCAATTTCCCCCCTGAACTTGTGACTATTGGCCAATTTCCCCCCTCAACTTTAATTTTGGCTAATTTCCCCCCTCAACTCTCATAATTAGTCAATTTCCCCCCTCAACTTTAATTTGGCAAATTTCCCCCCTCAACTCTCATAATTAGTCAATTTGCACCCTACTGTTAATTTTTTAATTTGATCATAATTAAACAAGTGTGTGTAAGAAACTAAATAAGATGTATGTTAATCATTTTCCTATGTCTTTATCCTATTACAAATAGATTAAAATTTAGAATTTTACAATTTATCATAGATGGTATTATTAGTCATAATAAATCAGTATGGAGTAATTTTATTTGATTTTTTACTATACAAAATTGATAACGAAAAGGATTGATGTGTACATTTTTGTATGTGAATACAATTTTCTTTATAAAAGTGAAAGCTAAGTTCAAGTAAATTGCGGAGAATCGAGCTTTAGTGCAAAAATGGCTAATCAATTCATAATTTTCGACTCCTTATTAAGAATAACCCATTTTATTGAAATAGGTCTGATCCATGAGTTTAGGATTATTATTTCTTCTTCTACATGCTTTAAACCTGATTCATAACTTTTTCTTATAATCAACTCATATCACATACTAATTGTATTATGTTTTTGTACATTTTACCCTATATTATGCAGGTGAGTTTATGTTAATTTTAGTACTTTGTTGGAAGTTATTAGAAAGATTGAAGGAAAAAAAAAGAATAGATGGAAAATTAAAAAAAATTAACAGTAGAGTGCAAATTGACTAATTATGAGAGTTGAGGGGGGAAATTGGCCAAATTAAAGTTGAGGGGGGAAATTGACTAATTATGAGAGTTGAGGGGGGAAATTGGCCAAAATTAAAGTTGAGGGGGGAAATTGGCCAATAGTCACAAGTTCAGGGGGGGAATTGATGAATACCTCAAATTTCAAAGCCCCGTTCCGTTTCGTTTCTTTATTTTTTTAAATTAGAAACCGTTCCGCCCCGTTCCGTCCCACCTGACCCGCGGTTCCTATACCCATTTGCCCACCCCTACGCTCAAGGCCTTGGATGCAAATCTAATTTGAATTTAGTCAATGAAAATAAACGAGAATAAATATCGAGAAAGTTTTGAAACAATGAATATTCATGTTCTGTAAATTTATCTACCTCACCAGCTAGAAGCAGGCTAGGGCACTCATCTGCACTGGGTAGAAAATCATCGTACTATAAGAATTCATGTGATTTCATCATTCATGAATTCATATATGTGAGTTCATCAAACTACCAATTGCAGTTGAACTTGGTAAATGAGCTATATATATATGGTTAGACTTCTTAAGGTTTTACATTCGAATGAAGTAAAACATACTAGAGGGAAAATTATGATCAAGTCATATTTAAATTAATGAAGAACAGTTGGCTTAATAATAACTGAAGATAATTGCATTATTAATGGGATAAGGCAGTTATCTATATATATAAAGTGAGAAGGATAAAAAGGTAAAACATTCAAAATACCAAAAATTATTCTTCAAGAATTCTAAAAATTACAATTGAATATATTGAATATATATATATATATATATATATATATATATAAATTGAGAAGGATAAAAAGGTTAAACATTCAAAATACCAAAAATTGTCCTTCAAGAATTCTAAAAATTACAATTGAACCATAAGAATTTAAAGTAATTCACCACATTTTAATTTTGAATGAATTTTAAATTTAAAACTTTCACTGAAAAAAAAAACTACCATGTTAGTGGGTGGTTTCATGGTTTTGCTTCAAATTTTTTTTTTTGAATAATTTTTGAATAAAAATATAAAATAGTTACTTAAAAAAAATAAAAGACATAATTTAATATAAAAAGGTCAATTGCCACACGTGTATGCGTGTGGCAAGAGGCTAGTCAGAAATAGAGTGGGATTGGTCCTTCTTCTCGGTATAAATATGGATGATTCAAAATTAAGTAAGGTTGCCTCATTTGAAACCTGATACATCCATTGTAGTTGTACAAGAGAAGGGAAGATACATCATACTGCAGATCATGGCTTCAAGTTTAGGTTTGCATGCTTATTCATGCATGTCAGTTCATGCATAGATTTGGTATAACTGGGCTCTATCGCTCAAGCGGCGATATGACTGAGTTCTGCCGCTCAAGCGGTGGATTCTACAAATGCAAACCTTATTATCCAACATGTGATATTTATTGTAGTAAATATTAGAGTTTGTCGAATATGCCATTTGTGTTGATTTACATGTATTTTAGTAACTTGATTGACTGGATCCTAAATTATATTAATTCTATCATGTGGTATCAAAGCCAGGTTCCGATCCTGGGACCTGCGGGTTAGCTACCAAAAGTTGTCTTCCTTATCAAATGCGTACAAAATAAGGTATGCTAACTTCATATTCCAATCTGTCTGCCATTGACTATTTTTTCTCATTGAAAAACTAAGTAATTAGAGGATGCCGCAATTGAGAAAATTTTCCATTACATTACCAACTACATCGTTATGTTTATTTGGTCTTAATGTGAGGGTATTTAAGTCTATTTAAGTGGGCTTTATGTTATTTTCAAAAGATTTTAGAAAAAAAATTACATTTATGAAATTGGGTATTAAATTTTGGCTATTACCGGTAAAGACTTTTTCCTCAAATAGCCAGACCCAAATGTTCCGATGTACGTATTGGACGATTCTAGCCTGCAAGTACATATCGTCAGTAACATGTAATCAACAGATGAGGGCGGGCTTTTTGTTGCAGACTTCACCTTAGGCATCAAATAAAAGGGATTTTTATAGAAATCCCTAAAATGCATCCTCATATATATCAACCATCACTTGATTATCCAAGGTGCCATTCAGTAAGATAAACATCCATAAACATATTTCACTCCAACCTGGACCATATCTGTTACATTGCACCAAAAGTTGGTGTCTCGTATCTTCTCAATCTAAACACTTTAATGCCGAACAAATTGCAGTATGCAGAAAAAGGATAGAAAAACATGAGAAATATATAGTTGTTATGCATTGCAAGAAGCAGCTATTTCAATAAATAGATGGTTGAGGCGATCATATGAACCATGATAATCCAATCACTGTCACTTGCAAGATAACCCATCTAGGCTGCAATCCTGACAATGGGTGAGATTATTGGCTTATATGCACAAAGGAAATAGCCTTGCAGCTTCCACCAACGAATGTTTTATAATGGTAAAGTTAGGGCCATTTACATGTTCTACCAAGTGAGATAGAACATCAACAATTGAGGAGAACTTATGAGAATTTTCAGGATGCAGTTGCAGCACAGAATCATCCATGTTGATGCAGTTGTTAAACGATAAAAACCAAATAACAATTATGATGATGTTAACAGCAACAATGGTACTTTCATGATCATGATCCTCTGAGAGAGGCTAAACGCAGTTCATAACACAAAGAATAACATGAAACGGATAAAAAGATACTATAAAGTATATCCACTACTCTAGGCACCAATCAGTTGTTAGCAATACAATATTGTCAAAATCATATAAGATAGGAAAAGCATAAACTATAAGCAATGATGTTGTACCTTTGAATTCCTGCTCCCACTTCCATCGTGAAAAATCTCTCGATCATCATATGTGATCTCATACAGATTCTTTAAAAGTTTATGAAGATAATTTGTAAGACACTAGTATGCAAATGCACCACATAGCTTGTATACGTAGAAACTGATAACCTGACTTAACATTTCCCTAGTATTCTTCTAAAAGGGAGGAGGGTGAAGTTCTACCACTGCTGTTTAATGTCTGCATGCGTGAATGAAATATTTATATATGTGTTCATGGATGTGAAGGAAATTTTGTGAAAAACATGTTTATTTGAGCAACATCAATAGCATGCAATTAACAAATTAAAGGCGGAATCATGCTTACATGCACTCAAAACAAAACATCAACCATGAAATTCAAAGCCTAGTAGATTGGTGAACCTTGACTCAACTTAAAACAACATTTGTTAGTTGAGAAATATTTACCTTTATAGATTCCTCTTTGCATATGCAAAGGATAATCACCCAAGAGATAGGGCCTTCATTCCTTGCTTCTTAGCTCCATGGATTTGGTTGAAAGAATTGGATTCTCCAAGTTCCCAAAATAGAGAACCTCTAAAGATTCTACACCAAGGTTAGATTGTAGAAGAAATGAGTGACTTTGGAGTAGTGGGATTGCTAGATGCACCCTCCAATGTGGCCGGCCTCTTAGAGAGAAAATGAAGAAACAAGTTCACACCAATTTTCTCTAAAACCAACACTTATGAATTTTAGGCTATAAAGTTCTTTATATAGTCACTTCTTTAAATGACCTAAAGAACCAAAAACCCTAATTCAAACACATATGGCCGGCCTCTTTAAGGGATATGGGCTTTTGGGCCTTTGTGACTCTTTATTCATTAAGTTGTCATACAACTTAAGTCAATGGGCTTTGACGTTCGAAGCCCATTGGGCCTTAAGGTCCAAAACTATCCCGAGGTCTTTAACGAACTTATTCGTTTGATTAATTAACATATTAATTAATCCTTGCCATAAATAATTAAACCATTTAATTATTCTTACTCATCTCCTTTTGTTTCTTCAATCTCCACCTTACACGGTGTACGATCCATTAGGTTCCTTTTAGCGAGGCAGTGGGCGATTAAAACCATTTTACATCGATTGTGAATTGAAACTTACTTTCAATTCTCCCTTTAGTGATTATACACGTTTAGGGCTTCCACAAACCATGAGTGACACCTAGCAGCATATCATGGTTACCCAAGCTAATCAGAAGAGGTAGAGAACATATTCAGTTTAGGATTACAAATGCAATACGGTCTTTCTCTAATCTAATACTCTTGACCACATTGTTTGGTTTGATAGTTTATTTATTCATGTCTACTATCCAATGTGATCCGTTTGCTTATATGATTACTTTGAATGTGATTTGGAACGCATTCCCTAATCTCATTCATACTCTGGCCAGAGATTTTAATCATATCATAGAGTATTCTCCCTCAAACCATTTGAAGGTTAGAGATCCCTTGTTGCACATTCACTTGTCTCCATAACTAAGTGGCTTAACCCCAATGATGTCGTGGACACCCCGATGGGGTGACTTTGACATAATCAAAGATCAAGGACTTAACCACAAGACAACTGTGATGCCTCAGGTCAAAAGACTAATTTGCATTATCCCAACCATGAGTTCTCATGTGACATGAGTATGAGAACTCCTCGTTGATCGTGTTCAGTGAACTCATTCTCTATTGAGCACCTACGTACTTGTCTTGATGTCACACACACCAATGACTCGAGACTAGTCACTATCCCTGAGAGAAGGCACAGTACGTACTGATCTTATCGGACTGTCAATGCCCAATTGGCAATCCTATGATCAGGAACGTTTAGGATGTGTCTACGAAAGAATGGTCTCATTAATCTAACTTCATTAGATTGCATTCTCCCAATCACATATTCCTTGGACTTTATCGTTTAAGCATATAACATTTATATGAGACGGCTCAAACAATAATGTTTGCCCTTTATATGTAAACTAGATTAGTTTAACATGTGAAATGTCCGTAAAGTATCATCATATGATTGGCTTTAGGGCACATTTCCAACAGGATGGATCCATGCATTTAAATCAATTATGGATAACTATGGATCCATGGTATTTAGACACATGATGTATGTGTACATTGTTGACATAAAATACATGGATTTATACATTTGTGTATATGTGTTGGGTGTTGTGAAGGCAATGCATATAGCCAGTCGGTCCTCATAGAAACTTTTATCAATATGACAGTTAGAAATTCATGTACTACTACGAGTTTACACATTTTAGAGGCACAAGTTCTCATTAGGATATTATCCATACACAATTAGTATAGAAATAGAGAAGTAGAATCCTCTACTGATCCTTTTGATGTTGATCTTGTGCTTATATCTAAAACAACTCCTGTTTGAAGTTTAAAGGTTGAGAGTTTTGGATTAAGGGATCAGCCCGATCATTGGCAGAACATCATCATCAAGCTGAGTTTATATTACCTTCAGTCGTGGGTTTTCTCTCAAGCTGAGAGTTTCTTCTCACATCTTGTGTGAGGCGTTCAAACCACAGAAATCCTGTTGGTGCCAGTCCTAGCTTCGGCTGGTGTCGGTTGCTATTTATTTTTTGCTCTCTTTCTATTTTGTTTTCCTTGTTTCCACTGTTTTTTCTCCCAAATTTCTACTCACATTTATTCTATTTCCCTATCCCCGTGGGTATTACTCTTCCATGCTCTTCCATGCTCTGATCTTCAACCATGCATCCTACTGAGATCGTGCATAGAGTTCCGGTGTATCCACTAACTCGGGTGTTGCCAACACCACCACATTCTTGTTGTCGTCTGTTTGTTCCGGCAATGTTGTTTGTGGGTTTCCATGAGGTTCATATTCATAGTTGGCTTCTTTCGTTTAGACGATGGCTATCTACAGTTTATGGATGTGCTCAAGTAGCATTTCGGGGCTGGATGTGACATTTGTTGATGCGGTGCTCGACGGTGATGAAGGAATCGAATGGACTGACTGGTTCTGTGATAGAATCAAAACCCTATCTACCTAATTCAACCTTGACTTTACAACAATGAAGGTCTGAATTTGAGAAAGAGAAGAAAAAGTATCCAAGGGATAAAAGCTGAATTTCGTAATAATATAAAATAATGGAGTAACCGTTACAATATAAGGGAAAGCTCGAACTCGTGCTAGGCACGGGAGTCAAATACTAACATGGATCCTAAGTTACCCCATACAATTTAGCCTATAACATGGATCCTAAGGTTTTTATTATACTAAAGCCTGCCAAAGGTTCTTATCATCACACTCATCCCCGAGAAAAACCTTGTCCACAAGGTTTACAACTGAAACTGAGGAAATTGAGCCTGGAAATTTTCATAATCCTTCCAGGTGGCAGCTTGCTCATCCTGGCCTATCCACTACACCAAGAGTTGAACCCCTGCGATGTTGCCATTCTTGTACTCCTTCTGCTTAAGATCTTTGAAGGCTCATCATGCTGCAACTTAGTAGATGAAAATTCTGGAAGCATTGCAGAAGGTTGCACTAATGGACCCCAAGTGTTTCTTGAGAGTCCTAAAATGGAATATTGGGTGTATCTTGAAGTTAGCAGGCAACTTGAGTTTGTAGGCTACATGACCCACCCTCTCAATAACTTCATATGGGCCAAAATACTTAAGAAGTAACTCATGAGCTAAGTGAGAAGCTAGGGACTAATGGTGATAAAGAATCAGTTTGAGGTAAATAAAATCCCTATTGTGAATTCCCTTTCTATCATGTGCTTGTTAGCTTGGGTTCTCATCCTATTTTGAGCTAACTCCAAGTTGGTCTTGAGTATAGTCAAAACCTTATCTCTTTAGAGAATGCCTTGTTCCACTTACTTAAGCCTTACAGTACCTTTCTCATAAGGTATTACATGAGGAGGTGCATGTCCATAAACCAATTCAAATGGTGTGAACTTAGATGAAGAGTGGTAAGAGGTATTATAGCACCATTCTGCCCAAGGTAGCCAATGGATCTACTTCTTAGGTTGAGTACTAACAAAGCACTTAAGATAGGTCTCCAAGCATTTGTTGACCACTTTAGTTTGTCCATTGCTTTGGGGATGATACCCCGAGCTCATGCAAAGCTTTGATCTTTGTAACTTGAAGATTTATTTCCAAAAAGTGCTTAAGAAGATAGGATCTCGATCACTAACAATAGTAGAAGGAAGTCCATGTAACTTAAACACATTCTCAAAGAAAGAATGTGCCACAGTTGTCAGTGTAAAGGTGAGCTAATGGGCAGTCCCAACACCATTATAACAGATTTCCCTTTGCTAAGAGGTAGTCCCACAACAAAATCCACACTGATGTTTATCCAAATTTTCTCTAGAATAGGTAGATGCTGCAAGATGCCAGGGGGAGCAATGGTCTCATACTTGTTTTGTTAGCAAGTATGGCATTCAGAAATAAAAAGCTTGATATCTCCCTTCATATTCTAGGCTAATAGAACCATTTCTTAAGCCTTTGATAAGTTTTGAGAACCTTTGGTGTCCAGCTGCTGGGGTTGAGTGGTGCTCAGCAAGGAATTTAGACTTCCATTGAAAGTGTGGATTAATCACAATCCTGGACTTGTACTTCAATAAACCGTTATCAGTGTGATAATGAAAAGCCTGAGAGGTGGATGATGCAGATGGAGTGGGAGTAATGACTTCTTGTTTCTTTTGCAGGATCCACTCATTAGTTTCATTAAACCTGCGAAGTTCATCCAACCAACCAAAATATGGATAGGTGATTGAATAACAAAGAGTAGAAGAGAGATTCTTAGGTTCTAAATGATTCTCTGAAGGAAGTGGCACTTGCAATCTGGAAAGTGCATCAGCTACCAAATTCTTTGAACCCTTCTTATAATGAATTTCATAGTTAAAACCCATTAATTTTGATACCCATTTTATGTTGGAACTGATTATTAGCTCTCTGAGATAGGAAATACGTTAAGTTATGATGGTCAGTTCTAATAATGAAATGCCTACCCTGGAGATAATTGTGCCACTTCTTCACAGCTGAAACAATTGCTATAAGTTCCTTCTTGTAAGTGGATAGTGACTGGTTTTTTGTGTCCAAAGCCTTGCTAGAAAAAGCAATAGGCCTACCCTACATCATTAACACTACACCTAGCCTGAATCAGAAGCATCACATTTTAATTCAAAAGGAATAGCAAAATTTGGTAAAGCCAAGAATTGAGGAGAAGACATGATAGTCTTGAGTTGCTAGAAAGCTTCAGTAGCCACCGAATCCCAATGGAAACCATATTTCTTGGTTAACAAGTATAATGGTTTACAAATTTTCCCATATCTAGGGACATATTTTCGATAGTACCCTGTGAGGCCTAAATCACCCATTAATTCCTTGACAAAAGTAGGAATGGGCCAGTCCATTTTATCCTGAATCTTCCTAAGATTAGTCTTAACTCCCTTCCCCGAGATAATGTGACCAAGATATTCAATCTTGTTCTGACCAAAGGCACATTTTGACTTCTTTACATAAAGTTGATGTTGCAACAATAAATCAAAAGTGATTTAGAGATGATGTCAATGATCATCCCAAGTTTTACTAAAGACCAAAATATCATCAAAGAAAACAAGTATGAAGTCCCTGAGATATGGCCTAAAAACATCATTCATGAGATTCTGAAAAGAGGCAGAGGCATTGGTTAAGCTAAAGGGCATTACTAAGAACTCATAATGGCCCTCATGAGTTCGAAATGCTGTTTTTTTCCACATCCTTGGGGTGCATTTGGATCTGATGATAGCCAGAACATAAATCTAGCTTAAAGAAATACAAAGCCCCAAACAATTCATCTAACAAATCATCAATTAGAGGGATAGGGTATTTATTCTTAATAGTTAAATAATTAACCTCCCTATAGTCCATACATAGTCTCAAGGTACCCTTTTTCTTTTTAACTAAAAGCACCGGGAAAGAGAAAGGGTTGTGACTAGGCATGATGAACCCTGAATCCAATAACTCCTTAACAACTCTTTCTATCTTAGTTTTCTAGAGTGGACCGTAGTGGTAGGGTCTAATATTGGGAGGCTTAGCACCAGGAATGAGAGGGATTTGGTGATCATCATATGGGGAGGTAAAGTGGAAGGAAGAGTGAATATTATATCAAACTGTTGCAACAGTGCTTGGAACTCATGTAACTGTGCAATGTTTAGAGTGGAAGCTTCTAGGTCTGACTTTCTAGGGAATAGAGGAAAAGACCCAAGTTAGAGTTGGAAAGCTCCTTGTCAATGTGTTGTAAAGCAACCTCTTGAATAGAAGGGAATTTTGGAGAATGAACTAACTTATAGTGAACATTGGCCTAATCAAATTCCAATGTGATTTGTTGAAAATCCCACAGAACAGGGCTCACATAGAATAACCATTGAACACCCAACACAATGCCACATCCTCCCAATGGAAGTGCAAATAAATCAACAAGGCAATGACAGTCACCCATAGACAATGGGGTGAACTTACAACAACCCGAGCTATTGATTTTGCCTCCATCAGCTATCATAACCTCAAACTGTTTAGTGGGTGAACAAAACCAACCATATCTCTTGAGCAGCCTGGAATCAACAAAATTGTGGGTGCTACCCGTGTCTAACAAGATATTGACCTGTTGGCGATGTATAATGCCTTGGATCTTCATAGTTTGAGGAGTATTGGAGGTAGTGATGCCATAAAAGGCACATGCACTGTGGTGCATAGATTAGCACTCAGGGAAGATTTCATCAAGAAGGATCTCAGTACCTGTTGGAAATGTGCCCTAAAGCCATTCATATGATGATACTTTACGGATATTTCACATGTCAAACTAATCTAGTTTACATATAAAGGGCAAACATTATTGTTTGAGACGTCTCATATAAATGTTATATGCTTAAACGATAAAGTCCAAGGAATATGTGATTGGAAGAATGCAATCTAATGAAGTTAGATTAATGAGACCATTCTTTCATAGACACATCCTAAACGTTCCTGATCATAGGATTGCCAATTGGGCATTGACAGTCCGATAAGATCAGTACGTGCTATGTCTTCTCTCAGGGAGAGTGACTAGTCTCGAGTCATTGGTGTGTGTGACATCAAGACAAGTACGTAGGTGCTCAATAGAGAATGAGTTCACTGAACACGATCAACGAGGAGTTCTCATACTCATGTCACATGAGAACTCATGTTTGAGATAATGCAAATTAGTCCTTTGACCTGAGGCATCACAGTTGTTGTCTTGTGGTTAAGTCCTTGATCTTTGATTATGTCAAAGTCACCCCATCGGGGTGTCCACGACATCATTGGGGTTAAGCCACTTAGTCATGGAGACAAGTGAATGCGCAACAAGGGATCTCTAACCTTCAATTGGCTTGAGGGAGAATACTCTATGATATGATTAAAATCTCTGGCCAGAGTATGAATGAGATTTGGGAATGCGTTCCAATTCACATTCAAAGTAATCATATAAGCACAAGAATCACATTGGATAGTAGACATGAATAAATAAACTATCAAACCAAACAATGTGGTCAAGAGTATTAGATTAGAGAAAGACCGTATTGCATTTGTAATCCTAAACTGAATAGGTTCTCTACCTCTTCTGATTAGCTTGGGTAGCCATGATATGCTGCTAGGGGTCAATCATGGTTTGTGGAAGCCCTAAACGTGTGTAATCACTAAAGGGAGAATTGAAAGTAAGTTTCAATTCACAATCGATGTAAAATGGTTTTAATCGCCCACTGCCTCGCTAAAAGGAACCTAATGTATCTGTTTGGGCCCAAAATGACAATTTGGGCCGAGTGTAGAATCATTCTCGGCCCGAAGGCCTTGCGACAAGAAGACCATGGACCGTTCAGCTCGTGGGCTTCCAAACCGAGGTCGGTTAGGTCAAAACGCAATGACAAGCCGAGTCCTAGTACAATAGGGAGTCTCGGCAGGATTAACAACCCGGAAGGGATCCGACTCAATAAGGGACTAGGTTCACAATCCTAGTCAAGATAGGACTGGTCGAGGTGATGTTGATCCGGAGAAGAAAACCTAGTTCGAGTAGGATTTTAACTCAAGATATACAGCTACTATAAATACAAGAGGTCGCGTACCATTCAGAGGACCTCCAATTCACCACAAAATCAATACAAAATTGCCCTGCGCAAATCCTCAACAACTTGAGAACCTTTTCTTTTTCTTTTTCGCTGACACATCTTCCGTTGGCATCAACAGCACTGTGAAAGCAACCGGTGATATCTTAAGTCGGCATAGATAGCTCTATCACGGTAGAATTGGCCGAACTCGCAGTACCTTCCGTTGGCATCAACAGCACTGCGGCGGGCACGGTCAGTTATCTATCCAAGTCTCGGTCGAGAAGGTTTCTAAATCCTTTTTTGGTCGAGGTCATCTCATTAGTCTTCTCGACGAAGTGAGGTGTTACAGTTATTACATTCGGCACATTGAAAGCCGAATTCGATTTGTGAGCTTCGTAATAATAGTAACCTTGTCTTCAGGTTTGAGAATCCAGGAGGCCGAGACGTGTTCCTTTCTCGGCCGCAATCGCAAGACGCAGAAGTCAGTAGCGCGACCCAACGCAGCATCAACAAATTTACTCCTCGACCGAGCTCGGCCGACGAGTTGGCACGCCCGCATTCACCGAAGGACGTAGTTAGCTTTTAAATTACTCGGCCTGCGCGCCACGTAGGCTTTGTAGTTTTTAGGACCAACATTTTGGCACGCCCAGTGGGACCCAGTGCTAAAACTACGAAGTTCACATGATCTATCTCGATCCGGCTTCAAGGGATGAGTGTTATCGCCTATTAAAGGAGCAAAAACAACTTCTTGAGAGTTTGAGAAGAATTCCTGAAAGGCAAGAGGCCGGGGGGCAAATCTCCACTCCGGCCACAACCAATATTCGGCCTAAGAAAATTGATAATTTGGCCGAAGAACAAAGGCCACTTGTTGTTTCGGTAGAGACTGAAAATATAGTAGGTCTAGAAGAAAAAATTCAAGTCCCTAAGCTATATACAAAAATTGACTTGGAAAAAGATTCGTCAAAAGAATGCTCTAGTGACGAACGAGGCCGAGATATTGGCCTAGCCCGAGAAACTACGCCAATTGATATGATTATTGGCAATACAGTCGATAAGGAGAAATCTCATTCGGCCAAGTTATTTGAATTAAAAGCCGAAATTATGCCCGGGGGGCATAATAATTGTTCAACACATTCGGCGGCCGAAAATGAAAAATATTTCATTAAGTTAAAAATATTTGGAGAAAATTCTTTATTCGGCCTAAGATCTCGGCTTGGAATAAAGCATCGTTGGCCTCCTCCTCTTTATTAGTTCGGCCATTTTCGTTTTATTTTTAAGAAAAATAATTTATTATCATCTGGCTAATTAAGCCGATGCATAAAAAATAAAAGGGGACATTTTTGTCGACCGCTTTGTGTTCAGATTTGAGATTTATTCGGCATATAACGTATCATGCAGAAATTAATCATGGCATGAACTGTTCTAGCACAAAGTGTTACAGTTTGGCGTCAAAGCAGGAGTTGAATCATGGCATCTGCAATTAGAGTCTCGGCCAAAAGAGTGGTTGCCGAGCCATTCAATGCACCTGGGATTGGTTTGGCCGAATATAAAAAAAAAAAAAAAAAAAAAAAATTGGCCGAACTCTCGACTACCTTACAAAAGCCTCGGCCTTGGCATACATAAGCCTCGGCCAAAGCTGCATATAGATGCTCTCGGCCAAAACTATATATATAAAGGAAATGGGAGGTTGTTTTCAATGAAGGCATTAGAAATTCGGTGGACCTCAATTTGAAGGAATGGGTTTGACTTTCAACGGCCATGTGGGGCCGGCATCATCATTTCATGGGATATATATATTACAAGAGGTTCGGTTGAGTGTGGCAGAGAATGCATGCTTGCAACCTGCAAGGCTTGCTCAATGAAGACAAAATGTGCGGTTATATATATATATATATATATATATATATATTTGTCAGAATGACCAATCAATAACATCCCACCACAGGAGACAGAAAGAGAGATGGGAAAGGAAGTGCAATCGTTCGAAATTCAAAATAAAGGGTAAAATCGACTGAAGAAATCACTGATCATAATGAACATTCAGGGAATGCAGTTGAGAAGACCGAGGGTCTCGGATTTTGGGGACGCACGATTGCGTGTGACGGCAAGATTAATGGCGAAAGACGTTTCGGCGTCCGCACGCTGAAAAGTGGTTCGCGGATCGAGATAAGAGTGGCTAGGGTTAGCCATAAGGTCATGATGACCTGACGGTTCGAGTGACCGCACGCCTCAGACGTGTGCCGAGTCGCAGGCTGCCACGTGGAATGGAGGTTTGCAGGTTCAAAATCGTGCGATCGTGCTCAATAAATGCGCCTTGAAAATAGAGTACTTGGGTTCTGTGAATTAGATTCGCTTCTTCAAGGTCGAAATTCGGCCAAGGAGGTCAGGCCGAAAACCTCAGAAGCGAGGGGGCAATGTTTGGGCCCAAAATATTAATTTGGGCCGAGGACAGAACCATTCTCGGCCCGGAAGGGCCTGGCAACAAGGGAGCCTTGGGCCGTTCGGTTCGTGGGCCTCTAAAACTAGGCCGGCTAGGTTGTGCTATATTTGCGAAGCCGAATCCTAATGCAACAAGGAGTCTCGGCAAGTCGGATAACCAGGAATGGTTTCAACTCAATAAGGGACTAGATTCACAATCCTAGTGAAGATAGGACTGGTCGAACTAGGGTTGATCCGGAGAGAAAATCCTAGTCCGTGTAGGGTTTTAAGCCGAATTCGAGGAAATCCAATGCTATAAATAGGGGTGATTGTGCAACCTCCAAAAGCCCACAAAATCAATACAAAATTGCCCTGCGCAAATCCTCAAACAACTTGAGAACTTTTTCCTTTTCTTTTTCGCTGACACATCTTCCGTTGGCATCAACAGCACTGTGAAAGCAACCGGTGATATCTTAAGTCGGCATAGATAGCTCTATCACCGTAGAATTGGCCGAACTCGCAGTACCTTCCGTTGGCATCAACAGCACTGCGGCGGGCACGGTCAATTGTCTATCCAAGTCTTGGTCGAGAAGGGTTTCTAAATCCTTTTTTGGTCGAGGTCATCTCATTAGTCTTCTCGACGAAGTGAGGTGTTACAGTTATTACATTCGGCACATTGAAAGCCGAATTCGATTTGTGAGCTTCGTGATAATAGTAACCTTGTCTTCAGGTTTGAGAATCCAGGAGGCCGAGACGTGTTCCTTTCTCGGCCGCAATCGCAAGACGCAGAAGTCAGTAGCGCGACCCAACGCGACATCAACAAATTTACTCCTCGGCCGAGCTCGGCCGACGAGTTGGCACGCCCGCATTCACCGAAGGACGTAGTTAGCTTTTAGATTACTCGGCCTGCGCGCCACGTAGGCTTTGTAGTTTTTAGGACCAACAGTATCGTACACCAAATAAGGTGGAGATTGAAGAAACAAAGGAGATGAATTAAATGGTTTAATTATTTATGGCAAGGATTAATTAATATGTTAATTAATCAAACGAATAAGTTCGTTAAAGACCTCGGGATAGTTTTTGGACCTTAAGGCCCAATGGGCTTCGAACGTCAAAGCCCATTGACTTAAGTTGTATGACAACTTAATGAATAAAGATTCACAAAGGCCCAAAAGCCCATATCCATTTAGTGTTGAATTAGGGTTTTTGGTTCTTTAGGTCATTTAAAGAAGTGACTATATAAAGAACTTTATAACCTAAAATTCATAAGTTGTTGATTTTAGAGAAAATTGGTGAGAACACAAAGCTTCCATTTCTCTCTAAGAGGCCAACCACCTTGGGGGATATTGTCTAGCAATTATATTTCCTCAAGGTCACTCATTTCCTCTCCAATCCAACCTTGGTGTAGAATCTTTAGAGGTTCTCAATTTTGGGAACTTGGAGAACCTATTCTTCTAACCAAATCCATGGAGCTAAGAAGCAAGGAATGAAGGCCCTATCTCTTGGGTGATTATCCTTTGCATATGCAAAGAGGAATCTACAAAGGTAAATATTTCTCAACTAACAAATTGTTGTTTTTAAGTTGAGTCAAGGTTCACCAATCTACTAGGCTTTGAATTTCATGGTTGATGTTTTTGTTTTTGAGTGCATGCAAGCATGATTCCGCCTTTAATTTGTTAATTGCATGCTATTGATGTTGCTCAAATAAACATGTTTTTCACAAAATTTCCTTCAAGTGGTATCAGAGCCTAGGTCTAGTAGTTGGTGAATCATTTTGGGTTTTGTAGTTCATAGTTTTTTTTTGATTTAAAAGTTGTAATATGTTACAAGCTTTATTCTTGTTTCTTTGAATGTAAATTTTGTTAGAAAATTTGCATCTCAAATGTTGTAGATGTAGTTCATATGAGCATGAATTTTGGAGCTAAAATTTGGTGCCATGTTTTTTGAGGAAATTCGGCCAAATCCAAAGGGTGATTTTTTGGGTTCATGTTTGTCTTGTTAAAATGGTTTTAAAGTGACTTTTGGAACCCCTAAGTACCCTAGGATGTTAGCCCTCTTTTGAGTGGTGAAAATTTGAGTTTTGGTGAGTGAAAACATTCATGGAGCTATTATGAGTTTTCATGAGTATTCTTCAATGTTCTTGAAGTTCTTGCCAAGAACAAAAAGTTTTGAAGTTTTGATTCAAAAAGTTTTATGTTTTTACATAAAGTTTTGATTTAATTTTAGTGGGTGATTTTAGTGGGTGATGATTATTGGTAAAGTATTATTAATGGTTTTAATGGTAGACAAACTTTTTTAAAAGTTTGACATAAATTCAATTAATGGCTATAATGGTAGACAAACTTTTTTTAAAAGTTTGACATAAATTCAAAATATTTCATCTTTACCTCACCTAACAAAACCCACTTACAAAAACTTTGTAAAAATCATATTTTTTCTATCATGGCCGGCCACCCTAATTAAATAGGGTATTTTTGGGTCTTTTATTCAATTACATAAAGTTTTGATACTTTTGTGTATTTGCACTTTGGCCCAAAAGTTTACGTTTTTACGTTAAGGCCCAAAAACGTTAAAGGACAAATTGTTTTGCTCCTTTAATGAAGTTTTTTGTATTTGTTGAAATTTTTGGGTTCTAGTTGTAATTACATGAAGTAGTGGACTTTTGTGTTTTTACAAAGTGACCCCAAAAGTTTGTGTTTCGCAATATAGCCCAAAAAGTTGTGGTTATTGCATGATGGCCCAAATTAAGTAGGGAACAAAAATTGTTTTGTCTCTTTAAATGAGAATTGGATTTTCATTTCATTTAGCTCCATTTAAATCAATTTTATGGATACAAAAAACAAATGAAAATGTTGCATTCAATTTAATTAATTAAAGTGTTGATTAATTAAAGGGTGATTATGAACCTAAGCCTACGATAATTGAGCTATGTGATAGGCCGTTTCAAATTTGTTTGAACCATGGGAATGTGTAGATTAATTTTGGTTGTAATTTGATTTGATCAAATGTTGTAAAAGAGCATAAGCTCTTCTTTACTTTAAAGTAATTTGTTTTATGCAAATGTTGTAAAGAGCATAAGCTCTCTTTTACTTTGAAGTACTTCTTTCTTGCTTTATTTGATATGCATGAAAATGAAGTAGTTGGGTCCAACGCCCCTAAGACAACACGCCTTAATGTGATTAAACGCGTAACTAAAATCAATCTCCATCCCTAGTCCGAGATTCAACACTAGGCTCGTGTTGAATCTAAACAAAGGTTCATAGTCATCCTAAGGCCCTAAGGCAACTATATAGTCCATCAAATGAATGCAAACCTTATGTTAGTAGTATCATATACTCTTGCTTTAAAAAACCGTTTTATAAGCATAGTGGGAGTATTATATACAACTAAAAACAAATGGACCAATAGTTGTAATAGGACCAAAATTGTTTTAATGTAGATTAAAATGAATACTTATATGTGATGAGACCTAAAACCCTCAACCAAACCATTATTAAGTTGAAAAGTGTGAGAGTGCTTAGAACACTCTTTCGTGGCCTTCCACCGTGGTAGGCTCCAATCGTTTATGACTTGTACACCGGCTTCACCCTATCATGGGGGAGTACAAAGTGCATGCTTATACTCAGGAGGAGTCTATATACATACTTGATGAGGTTAGTGTAGGCAACGAGGATGGCCGACATCGTATCATCGTGAGGCTATTCTTGAACCCCTTCACGAACTAAGCATGGTGGGAATGACTTAACTAAGTGCAATGGCGCCAACATCGTATCATCGTGAGGCAACATTCTCTAGAGGCCAAATTGATGGGTACTTGCATTAGTTGCAAATGAGTAAGCGTACTCTCTCATTATTATTAATGCTAGCCAACATCATATCATTGTGAGGTGGGCTTGGTAATAGTGAGTCTCCCATAACCTACTAAGAGTTTCCTCCAAAACTCTCGAATTCCAATGAGGGATATGGAATTTGCCAAAAAATAGTGGGTGGTGCTATTTGATTTAAAGACCCGAATCAAATGGCTTAAAATCAATCAATTTATATTCGTTATGTATTTGTTTACCAATATATTTGCAAACGCTATCCAAAACTTGACAAAGAAAAGCAGAATGTTTTAGTTTCCGGACTTGGTAACACAATCCCAAAGATTGTCTTAAATGGATTGTGCATGTACCTAAGAAGTCTCATCCTCACAATCTTCCTATTGATAATGTATCATTGGAAGAACATGTTAGAAATGTCTATCATGAAGAGGACAACACAAACAACCAATGCTTATTCCTTCGTTATATGAACAAAGGAACTTATGAAGAAATGAGAGTTGCCTTGAACAACTCTTGAAAGTTTGTAATTATGTTTAGAACATAATGGTTGGTTGACAAAAATAGTCCATCAATATGGACTTATGATGATTTTGAATCATTTAGTGTTGAAGTGATAAACCACTTAACGAGACGGAAACTGAGCTAGGACTTCACCTTTATGTCCCTATCCTAATGGTTCACTAAGTTTATTGTAAACTATGTAGTGAACAATAACCACACACTCTCCAAAATGTTTGATGTGTATAACACAATTGAAAAAGGTTTCAAGAGAGATAGTGGGAGTTTAGGGACCATGACTATTGTAGTCAAAGGAGAAGTCAAATGAAGAAGATAAAATTAACTCCAAGGGAACAAACTTTCTTTATGAAAGGATGGACATTGGAAGGGGTATTTGCAAGAAATGTCTTGCAAGTGTCAAGAACACACATTTCGAAGGTGTTGTAAATTGTTCTTGAATAGTTCAAAACAGTTGGTTCTTCTACTTGAATGCTTGATTCCGTATGAGTAACTATGTTTTACAATCGTTGTAGAAGTGTGGCTAATAAGAAGTAGAAGATTAATGAGAGAAGAGAAAGTACTTCACATTCGGAACGTGAATAAAATATAGATCTCTGCGAAAGCAGATGGTACTAACTTCCTCATATGAACTACCAAAGAAATTGGAAAAACTAAAGATTGTCTTTACATTCCAATTTTAAGGAACTTAATTCCGTCACTATAGTAGAGATGGATGAATGTTTTGTTTGACAAAACATTGTTCTTTATTAATCACTGATTGGATTATAGTAATCTAATTGATTGTCTCTATAGTAGAGATGATATGGTAGCGTTAACTGTTTAGAATATAATGATGCTTAAAACCCAAAAGGTTGCAAGGTAAGTGACTAATCCCAACTGAGTTGTGATACCTCTAAAACATAAATTACGAGTTGGTTATAGATGGATGCTTTGGATCGTTAGATCCGGATCCAATACCTTCTTGTCAAAATTGTATAGAGGCGAAATGTTCGAATCTTTATTCTTTTGGAAAGAAGAAAGAATCACAAAGTTATTGAGGTTAATTCACTTAGATGTTAGTGGCACTTGTCCACAACATAATACTACTCATGTTGTTTGACATTCACCGAAGATCACTCTCGGTTGGACTATAGTTTATTATGAATAAACACAAGTCCGAATACTTTGCAAAAGGTTTCAAAGAATTCAAGAAATATAAGTTGATGAGTAAGACGTCTAAAGTACTTACCTCCTTAGATTTGATCCAAGGAAAGGTAACACTTTAGATGAGTTTCCTTGAAAGATATCAAGGAAATTAGCATCATAAGATAATGATTTTCTCCATTAGGAGAAGAACGAACTTGAATAAGATTTAGTTCGTTGGATATTATCAATTACCCATATATAGGATATATATGCTTCTAAGACAATATTATTGTCAATTAGAAGATCTTCCAAAATTTTCATAACTCCATAGGATGTAGTTGGAAAGAAAGACAAATCTTAATTGTGTTAAGATTTGGGGTTGTGTGCTAATGAGCACTATTTGTTTAAAAATTATCTTGTAGGTATCCTTAAAATAACATTTGGATATCACTTCTATAAACCAACCAACAAATGTTGTTTGTTGAGTAGTTCATTGTAATCCTACAATGTGATTTGCCTTAGAGCAAATGAACTAGGAATAGAACTCAAAAGAATGGGTTCTTTGAGAGACAAGATGATAATCAACAAATATAACAACCTAGTTCCTATACCACAAAGCTCCAAGGTAGTCAAGAAGGATTTATAAACCGTCTCAGTTGAATGGTTTGAACTTTATGACTACATTGAGTGTATATACGATATATACTCAAGGAAATGGTAAAGTACCATTTGACCCGAAATAATGAAACCTTCATAGCTAATTGGTAGCTTAAGGTGACTACAATCAAAGAGAATGGTTGACTTTGAAGGAACCATTTTTGACGTAGTCTTAGTTTCAATTAATTCAAAGATTGCTAGCTACAACTAAATGGTGATTCAATGTTTGGACATGATATAGGTTTCCGAAACCATTATTAAGATAGTCTTGATAATTTATGTCTAAAACTATGAATCACAAAACATGTAAGTTATAGAGATCCAACCATCATGGATCTTAGCAAGCTAGTGGGAGCCATAAACGTTTTATGAGAGAAAAGGTCAAATCGTTTGATTTCTCATAAAGATGTAAATGAATCTTTTGTTTACTAGGTTTACAAAAGATTAGTGGGAGTTAATCATGTTCCTAAAATTTAAATATATATATGATATAGTAATTTTGGAAATGAAAAGAATACTTCATTGTTAAAGTTATGACTTTAAACATTCTATAAAGATAGAATGTATATGGGAGACATAGTCTATATACATGGGATGGAAATCTATAATGATAGATTTTAGGATATAATTGGATTATATCATGCCCTAATAATAGACAAAAGGATGCTAGGAAGTTTCTCATATGATGATAAACTTCAATAAGAAGAACAACTCTAGTGAGACTAGGAGGTAGCTCTTCTCAAAGGGAACGTACCCTTTGACTCCCAAAGAAATAATGCGTAAATCGAATCCTTTATGCATACGCAGAAAGGTGATTTATGTATTTCATATTGTATGAAAAACATTGATATGAGTTGTACCTAGAAAGGTACAAGGCGATATCAATGCAAGCCCAGGATCAGAACCATGGCAACTGTCAAGTGAATCCTTAAGTATTTAAGAAATACTAAAGGATAGGTTCCTCGAAGAATGAGGAAGAATTAGAGTAACGTAATGGAAGCGTAAATGTATTAGATTGTGAATCTAATCCATCATTGGATGTTTCTTCATTATGAATGAAGAGATAAACAGATATCTCTTTATTATGACTAAAGAGATATTTGGATGGAAACATTAAAGTAATGACTTTAGTGTGTTCCATTATGAATGCAAAATATATTGCCATATAGAAGTTTACAACAATGTTGTTTGGATGGGAAAGTTCATTTATGAACTCTCTATTCGGTTCCAACCAGAAAGTGTATCTAGTGTACTGACACTACGACACTAATGGGGCGATAACTCAAGCCTGGGAATCAAGGTCTCATCAAGATCCGAACTCATATGAGAGACTGAACCACATGATTGGGAATCATGTATAATGGTGACGTCGATATTCTCAAGGTTGCTTCTATGGATAACATATAGATATCCATTTCCTAGGCCTACTACTCAGCCATTTAGGAAATGACTACAGAAGAGGAATCATAACAGATGACCAAGCTGATTGGCTCTAGTGCAAGTGGGAGATTGTTGGAAATGTGCCCTAAAGCCATTCATATGATGATACTTTACGGATATTTCACATGTCAAACTAATCTAGTTTACATATAAAGGGCAAACATTATTGTTTGAGACGTCTCATATAAATGTTATATGCTTAAACGATAAAGTCCAAGGAATATGTGATTGGAAGAATGCAATCTAATGAAGTTAGATTAATGAGACCATTCTTTCGTAGACACATCCTAAACGTTCCTGATCATAGGATTGCCAATTGGGCATTGACAGTCCGATAAGATCAGTACGTGCTATGTCTTCTCTCAGGGAGAGTGACTAGTCTCGAGTCATTGGTGTGTGTGACATCAAGACAAGTACGTAGGTGCTCAATAGAGAATGAGTTCACTGAAGACGATCAACGAGGAGTTCTCATACTCATGTCACATGAGAACTCATGTTTGGGATAATGCAAATTAGTCCTTTGACCTGAGGCATCACAGTTGTTGTCTTGTGGTTAAGTCCTTGATCTTTGATTATGTCAAAGTCACCCCATCGGGGTGTCCACGACATCATTGGGGTTAAGCCACTTAGTCATGGAGACAAGTGAATGCGCAACAAGGGATCTCTAACCTTCAATTGGCTTGAGGGAGAATACTCTATGATATGATTAAAATCTCTGGCCAGAGTATGAATGAGATTTGGGAATGCGTTCCAATTCACATTCAAAGTAATCATATAAGCACAAGAATCACATTGGATAGTAGACATGAATAAATAAACTATCAAACCAAACAATGTGGTCAAGAGTATTAGATTAGAGAAAGACCGTATTGCATTTGTAATCCTAAACTGAATAGGTTCTCTACCTCTTCTGATTAGCTTGGGTAGCCATGATATGCTGCTAGGGGTCACTCATGGTTTGTGGAAGCCCTAAACGTGTGTAATCACTAAAGGGAGAATTGAAAGTAAGTTTCAATTCACAATCGATGTAAAATGGTTTTAATCGCCCACTGCCTCGCTAAAAGGAACCTAATGTATCGTACACCAAATAAGGTGGAGATTGAAGAAACAAAGGAGATGAATTAAATGGTTTAATTATTTATGGCAAGGATTAATTAATATGTTAATTAATCAAACGAATAAGTTCGTTAAAGACCTCGGGATAGTTTTTGGACCTTAAGGCCCAATGGGCTTCGAACGTCAAAGCCCATTGACTTAAGTTGTATGACAACTTTATGAATAAAGATTCACAAAGGCCCAAAAGCCCATATCCATTTAGTGTTGAATTAGGGTTTTTGGTTCTTTAGGTCATTTAAAGAAGTGACTATATAAAGAACTTTATAACCTAAAATTCATAAGTTGTTGATTTTAGAGAAAATTGGTGAGAACACAAAGCTTCCATTTCTCTCTAAGAGGCCAACCACCTTGGGGGATATTGTCTAGCAATTCTATTTCCTCAAGGTCACTCATTTCCTCTCCAATCCAACCTTGGTGTAGAATCTTTAGAGGTTCTCAATTTTGGGAACTTGGAGAACCTATTCTTCTAACCAAATCCATGGAGCTAAGAAGCAAGGAATGAAGGCCCTATCTCTTGGGTGATTATCCTTTGCATATGCAAAGAGGAATCTACAAAGGTAAATATTTCTCAACTAACAAATTGTTGTTTTTAAGTTGAGTCAAGGTTCACCAATCTACTAGGCTTTGAATTGCATGGTTGATGTTTTTGTTTTTGAGTGCATGCAAGCATGATTCCGCCTTTAATTTGTTAATTGCATGCTATTGATGTTGCTCAAATAAACATGTTTTTCACAAAATTTCCTTCAGTACCATCCTCAGAACAAGCTAGGTCCAACATTAACAACCGTTTATGAACACACTTATGACCACTTACCCACTTGTCATCACAAAACCAACAATTCCCTAATTCTCTTTTTCTTTGAATCTCAGCTGGAGTAAGTTTTTGACTGGTGAGTTACCAAGTTTGTTAACAAGGTAGGTGTTTGGATGATTAGGTGATGTGGTTTTAGTAGGGAATGATTGTTTGAATGCTGGGAACTTGAGCTCATTTGTTTAGTTTCTATTTGTAAGGCTAGGGAAATAGCTTCATGCACAGTGTTAAGTTCGAAAAAGCTTAACATCAAACCTTAATTCCTTTTTAAGCCCCCCTAAGAAACAACTTTTTAACAGTATAAAACCAACATCAGAAGTACGCGTAGCCAATCTACGAAATTTTACAATATAGTCCTTAAAGGTACCTGTTTGGTGCAACTTGAATAAGGATTCAGTGCAATCCTCAAAGTCTAAAGGTCAAAACTCGCGACAAAACACCTTAGTGAATTCATCCCAGCGCGGGATCGACTGGAGATAATCCAACCACCAGAATCAGTGTAGTGCCTTGCCTTCAAGGTGGAAATAGACTGTGGGGACCTTGAGATGATCATCTGTGTGGTAATAGGCAAAATATTGCTTGGCCTTGTAAATCAGGCTAAGGGGTCGTCGATGGACAAGAAGCGAGGGAAATCAACTCATAGCTGGAAAAGCTAACGAGGAAGCAGTCCTCCACCGTCGAAAAGCTCGCGCAGAGGACGCGGATGGTTAATGAGCTGAGGATTGGCTGGATCGGTCAAGATTAAGGTTAGATCTGGGGTGGATGAGGAACCAGTACCCAAACCACAAGATTACTCGCGACAGAACTGTTCAAAATAGAGTGGAAGCTTGGCTTCAAGGGCATCGAAGACGGAATGGTTGATGGAGGCATTCATGGAAGAGCTGAGGTTGCCAACGGAGGATTTCAACGCGGCCACGTGGGCATCCATTGGAGTAAATCTGGTGGTGGTAGTGTGACGGGGCATACAAATGAGGGAAACCAGGATTGAGACAGGTGATACCAATGATAGAATCAAAACCCTCTCTACCTAATTCAACCTTGACTTTGCAACAATAGAGGTATGAATCTGGGAAGGAGAAGAGAGTATCCAAGGGATAAAAGCTGAATTTCATAATAATATAAAATAATGGAGTAACCGTTACAATATAAGGGAAAGCTCAAACTTGTGCTACGCATGTGAGTCAAATACTAACATGGATCCTTAGTTACCCCATATAATTCAGCCCATAACAAACCTGAGCCCAACACATTACATTTTTATTATACGAAAGCCTGCTAAAGGTTTTTATCATTCTGGAATGGGGGAGAAGGCTGTGGAAATCTGGGGAAGCTTCTGGCTTTGGAGGCTTGTTGTAAAGTTTGGGCCTAAATTTTTTTGGGCTTAGTTTGTGTTTTCTAATGTGTTTGGGCCTACTTTTGTTTGTTGATATGTTGTCTTTGGGCCTTCATTGAACTGTTTGTTTGTTAGTTAGTTGTTGGTGATTTAATAAATTATCTTTTTACCCTAAAAAAAAAAAAAGCTCTGAGGTCCGAGCTATGAAGTACTACGGTGAAGCGTCGTATTTAGCCAAATGGTAAAATAGAAAGAAAGGAGGAAGACTTCCACATTACTACCGTGCCAAATTTCTCAACGGTTCTGAAAAACATACCTGTCATTAGAAAAAATTATTTTTCTGGTGAATAATGCTCCTTTGGAGTTGGTATCTCTTACAGAAACAAATCTCTCAAAATGCCCTTCCAAAAGCCACTTAGTACTACGGTTTAGTGATATTTATCTTCACTTGTAATTGAGAGATCTTAGGTTTGATTTTCGCCAATGCGAATTTGAACCATATAATTACTAGCTCATTGTGAGGACGACATATTTTTGCTACCACACAAACTAGTTGAATCTTTACGATTTTTACTAAATAAATTCGAAGACTAGTGCCTGCTAATGTGTTACAATAGTCATCGATTTCCTACCCAATTGGATTGTTTTAAAATCTAGAAAAGACTCATCAGGTTGGTGGCAGAGCAGATAGACCAATCGTAATAATATAGACTACGAATTGCATGTTGCTTCCAAATCAAATGTATGAAAAGTTGAAAAAGAATAAAACTACTAATCTATGAAAAGTTGGAAATAATAAAAACGTTATAAAAGTAAAAAACAATTGGAATTTACTTTTTTTTCTTATAAAATGAAAAACCATTGATCCAAATACACAACCATGAAATTACACACGCCCAGTTGAATAAGGAATTTAGAAATGAAACACAAATTGTCCTTGAAAATGGTGGATAACTGTAGCTTGTTGTCCCCCTTTAAAAAAAATAAAAATAAAAATTACACACAAATAAGATAAGAAATTGAAATTAGCAACACAAACAAAAATAGAGAGAAAGGGAGACTGAGTGAGGCTCCGACGGCCACGTCGGCGATAGTGGAGGTTGCGCCGGTGGGAGACTGAGTCACACAAAGAGCCTGAGAGATATGCCGGGCCTATCAGACGGGGAATTTCTCATATATAACCAATATTTAACCTCTAATTTAATAAATGTCAGTTTTTATAAAAACTATCAATTATAGCATAAAACATGCTTAAATAGACAAAATTGCCCTACAAATTGAAATCAAATTACACAACACCTAAAATCGTAAGAATTCATTTTCATTCAAACTCACAACAAGATTGTTGTCACCAAACCACCTACCGCCGCAACCCTCTCCCCTTCTGACCTCTGTTATCCTTCTCCTTCATATTGTATTGAAATGTTCAATTAAAAAAATTAAAATAATAATTAATTAATTTTCTTATACTTTCGGTATGCCTTGGAAACCTAACTAATCGAAAGGAAATGTATTGGCAAAGTTGAAAATGGTCTGGCTAATTGGGAGTGACGACGACATGTTGCATATGTTCGATGATCATCAGGAGCTCTTCCTTTTGTCAAAAACCCATCACAATTGCATGTAAGCAAACAAATTCTAGTTTTTATTGCAAAACCAAAATCATAAACAAAACAAAACATTTATGATTGATTGGGAGGTGGGGATTAGACCATGAGGTGTGCAACAAATTTTCTTGGAAATGAATTCAGGTCATTCATAAACAGGTGGAATTGTCATAATTTTATCTAATAATGTTTGGATTTAGGGTTTGTTATTAAATTTGAGGGTATTGAAGTCTATTCCATTGAAATTTTGGATATATTTGATAGTTTTTATAAAAACTGATATTTACGAAATTAGAGTGTAAATTTTTGCTATATATGATAAATTCTCTTGAGGAAATGGTGCCCCTTCACGAACATAATGGTAGAGTTTAGTTTCCAACGGCCCCGGAGATGGGATCGATTGAGGCTATTTGAGGAAATGCCTCTATTAAGTTTTGCAGGTTCCGAGCTCTTAAATCATATATTTAACATGCTTGTATCACAAACGGTAGTTATAAGAGCAACTCCACCCGTTTTAGGAGCACAAGGGCAAGGACAATGAAATCGCCATTACCATTCATTCTGAACAGTAATTGCCTTTGTGCAAATAGTTACATAGTGAAACTGAGTTGAGTTATAAGAGAATGTTTATCAGAAAAGTTGATTATCTTCCTAATTATATCACATTTCCGTGGCCAAAAGTTGCAGTCAACACAGGAAGCCTTTGGAAAGTTTATAATCTGTATTCAAAGTTGATAATTTGCTTGAGGGGAAAATCAGGAATTTGAAGGTTTATCCTCAGTGTACTAGACCCCACCATTGAGTTGGAATTTTATGAAAGGCTTTGGAATTGACGAGGATGAGGCCAAATTTTCAAGACTCGTGACTTTTAAGTCTTAGGTACGATCTTTCATTAGTTTGTCCATTTCTTAATGCCAAGATACTGTGGTGTTTCATGTTATCTTAACTCCAAGGGTTTTTAACTGTTAGATTTTAGTCATTGTTCGTTGCTTCCTTGCTTTTGTTCCTCTCCTCCCCTACACCTGCAATGCAACAGTTTCCCCATTAATTAGAAGTGTTTGCAAGGATGTTCTACACTATAAAATTCAAAATTATCGTGTAAGCGTGAAAACTCTCTGGGCAGATGCTCGAATTAAATCAGCATCCAATCTCAAAGATGTTGGTATAGCCGCCCTTGAATTAGCAAAATAAAAGGCAAATGTAAGCCTAGCTTCGTTTAACAACATTCTCAACAACAATGACAATAGAGATTTGCATTGCGCATGTACATCTTTGTGGCACTGGTTTGGCGTGGTGTATTTTTTTTTTTTTTTTTTGAGGTATTCATCAATTCCCCGCTCAACTTTAATTTTGGCCAATTCCCCCCCTCAACTCTCATAATTAGTCAATTTGCACCATACTGTTAAATTTTTTTAATTTTTCATCTATTCTTTTTTTTTCTTTCAATCTTTCTAATAACTTCCAACAAAGTACTAAAATTAACATAAACTCACCTGCATAATATAGGGTAAAATGTACAAAAACATAATACAATTAGTATGTGATATGGGTTGATTATAAGAAAAAGTTATGAATCGGGTTTAAAGCATGTAGAAGAAGAAATAATAATCCTAAACTCATGGATCAGACCTATTTCAATAAAATGAGTTATTCTTAATAAGGAGTCGAAAATTATGAATTGACTAGCCATTTTTGCACTAAAACTCGATTCTCCGCAATTTACTTGAACTTAGCTTTCACTTTTATAAAGAAAATTGTATTCACATACAAAAATGTACACATCAATCCTTTTCGTTATCAATTTTGTATAGTAAAAAATCAAATAAAATTACTCCATACTGATTTATTATGACTAATAATACTATATATGATAAATTGTAAAATTCTAAATTTTAATCTATTTGTAATAGGATAAAGACATAGGAAAATGATTAACATACATCTTATTTAGTTTCTTACACACACTTGTTTAATTACGATCAAATTAAAAAATTAACAGTAGGGTGGAAATTGACTAATTATGAGAGTTGAGGGGGGAAATTGGCCAAATTAAAGTTGATGGGGGAAATTGACTAATTATGAGAGTTGAAAGTGGAAATTGGCCAAAATTAAAATTGAGGGGGAAAATTGGCCAATAGTCATAAGTTTCAGAGGGGAAATTGATGAATACTTTTTTTTTTTTTTTAGAACAGAAAAAAAAAATGCCGCTTCATGTGTTGAAACTTTCACTTCATTTAAAACATTTACCTGGAGCACTTTTTTAGTGAACGGTATCTAAAGAACAAAAAGATCTAGTGTTGTCAAAATGTATGGAGGCCCATTTGTGAAGATGTGAAAGGTAAAATCCACTTTCTCAAATGGTTTTATGGTTAAGTCTCAAGTTCATATTCTTATAGTAGCTTGATTCATGTGCAAAGTTCAACGACTACATGTGCATTATATCACTCAATATTTGTTGCCTATGTGTTAGGTTTTTAAAGTTCGTCCATATGTAAGTCGTGTGAGGATGTAAGAGGTAAAGTTGGTAGCATTTTTACTCGCCATCATAAACTATGATGTATGCTTATCATACACCTAATTATATGTATGTGTCCTTTCACTTAACCTTGATTAGTTTTTCTTTTTTCAAAATTCCAAAAGTAACATTTGATGTGAAATTTAACTAGAATTAGGTGAAATGATACGTAGCAGATTATTAGGTGTACGATGAGCAAAAATGCCCCTGATAAAATTCTACATCAAGAAACAAAAACAAATCTTACACTTACATATACAAATTTAAACTGCTCCCTTTGAGTAACCATTTGATTGATTAAATTGACGTGCTTGTATATATCGTCGTTGATCTTTAATGATCACAACTTCATTCTGAAGGTTTCAAGATTCTTTTCCGTCTTGCAATTCACATTGCTTTATTTATTTATCCAACAATGTTGCTTTTAGATGCAGCCCCAACTTTCTGGGGGCTCTATTCGTGTCATTTGCCGCCGATTATTACTCTCGCTTTCAAATCAGACGAAGATTTTTCTCGTAAAAACAAATTAATTGGTACGACTGTTATACGGCATCACACTCACAAAAGAGCGAGACCCTTTCACTTATGAATGTGTTGACATATCGATTAGCCGCACTTTCACACGAAATGCTTCTTTCAGATTTTTAACGACCTTTTTCATCAACGGGAAAATTTTAAAAAGAAGAAAATGAGAAAAAGAATAGCAGCATACAGTAATGAGAAAGCAAAGCTACTTCTTTAGATAACAAGATCAGATGAAATTTTGGACTCCCATAGTAACAACAACAAGTGCGCTAAACTATTAGCCCGAATGTAAACCACTGCGGTTAAGAAGTTACAGCCTTCCAAATAGGAACTTGCTAATCTATGGGTACCATGAAGTTACAAAGGTTGTACCTGTGAACCAACCCCCTAAAGTGAAATAGGCACAAAGAAAGAGTAATAGGCCAGAGCAACCTACAAAAACGAAGTGGTCCCGAGCTTTTGGTTTGTCAAAAAGAATTTTTATTATGCCAAGAACACGGCTTAATATACTAAATGTCATAATATAATTGATTAAAAATTTCTTTTTCAAATTTTCAACTATTTGTATTATTATATCTGATGTATATGCGTTACCGATACACTAAAAAGTCTCTGCGTTCGAAGACCTTATTAATCTAAATAAGATAAGACACTACGGCCCGAGTACGGAACTTGGACCACTAAACTTCACTTTCACAACTAGCTAGCTAGCTAGATAGAATGATTAATTAAAGTTTGGAGGCATGCATGCAAACCCTATAAAATAAGTAACAAGAAAAATCATCAAAGCTTTTTCTATTTTGGCATCATTTTCCAAGATCCGGATATATCACAATCTATCACCAAAAATAAGGAAAGTAAATCTGGATATATTATCTATCACCAAATATATGAAAAGTCAAGTTTGTACCACTTCTTGTTTTAATTTTGTTCTTTAAGATAGGATTTGGATCCACTCCGGAGCCTCTGAGTCCACATATCTAGGTCGCTGATTGGTGTGCAAGTTACATCAGGACCGTTGGTTGTGTGTGGTGCGTCTAAAAAATGAATTAATGGAGACCGTTAGATTCAATTTGTGCAACCCAGATTTGTTGACTTGGAGGCTCCTGACATTAAGGTCTGGAACGATCCAAATCCTTTAAGATAAGGTTTGAACTTAACGCACTTCTGGCATATTCATCACCAACTCACGTTCAACATTCCCAATTCCCTTTTAAGAAAATAATATAAAATTTTCTTTAGGTTGATGATGGGGCATTAAGTCGTTTAGTCGTTTAGAGAAAAAATGACAGAAAAATTCTCTGTCGTTGGCCCCTTGTTTTTGACTTTAGACAATCAATCTCCTTCCTATCTCTTTTTGTTTACTTTGTTTTGGTGTAGAATTATTATCATAATGGTCGTCGTCTTTTGACTCACACAAACGATAAATACAAAGTTTTGAATCCAATTATCACCTTGCATATGGTGTTAAAGTTGAAAGCCGTGGAAAATGTCAGATTGAACGGAAATAGGGTTTAGCCAATATGGCAGCAAAACTAAATAGTTATTACAACCTCATTAATATTCAAAAAATACAATTAAATGCCAAGTTAGTTTTTAGTCTTATACAAAATTTTATTCAAAAAGTATTTTTCAAAGATTGTAATAGAAATTTCCCTTAAAGTTCTTATAAAAACCGTGAGCACGTGAAGGAAAATGCCAAAGAGAGGGATTCTTCATGATATACGATAATAACTACAACACCCATCTAATAATTTGACTAGAGAATCTCTTAAATAATAATTTTAATAGAAAAATATCTACTAATTATTTGACCAGTACAACATAGTTCGACAAAGGATCGTGTGATGGTCGACCTTATGAGGACGGAACCTTTTCATAATATAAACAAGTGAAAGTTAATCAGAAATAAGTTGATGACTCACCCTCTTCTTAATACACGACATTTGGTCATGGAAAAATTCCCACTTATGAATAATAATCCACGGTTATTACTTATTTATTCTTGCTTTATATAAACTATACAATACCATATGAATAATATAATGACATAATTTGGCAGCTTTCCAGCTTAAAATTAAAGGTTTATGGTATTTAAGCTTCAATCGGCTACACATGGCATGAGGGAGGGAGACCCAGAAATTAATTGTTATTAATTTCTTTTAGGTCTAAAATCAAATGAGAAGCATGTCGTTTAGGTCTAAAATCATTGTTATTCTGCACACAAAACATAAATTAATTGTTGATAATTTCTTTTTGTTTTTTTATTAAAATTATGATGGGATGAACAAAGTGGCGATCCAGACTACCTAAAATCAGAAAAGTGTTGCGTTGAAACAAACCAAGAACAAAAGAAATGAAAATTTCAATAGCATTAGCAACTAAAATAAATAAACAAATTACTCAATCTGTCTTCAAAGGTGAGCTATATATTGAACATTTCGACGTTCTCGTTTCACCTTTAGTGTTTGCACATTGATTGGTCACAAAAAATATGCCAATGTGAAAGATTTTTTTTTTTATAGAATAATACATTCATTCCTTCTTAGAAGATGAGTTCATTTCACCGCTTGCAAATAACGTGTTCATTTCACCATTGCAAATAACATACTTTCACCTTAAAAATGTTATAATCAAAACTATTCAATTTCTTAGTTTTCATTTAGAGGTCATCCCCACAGAAAATCATTCGAATCAGATAATATATCCATGTATTCATTTTTACTTTTCAAACACCCCTCTAAATTTTCAGTCATTAGATCGAATGAATTGAAGAAAATTAATGACAAAAACTTAGTAAGAATGTGTGAGAGACAAAAATAAATGTGCGAATATCACTATCTATGTACTATTATTCACCTCGTGCAAAATATGCTTTTATCAAATGTTCCTTTTAAGAAAGATAGTAATGTTATATTGTCATGTGCATGCCTTACAAATTAAAATTAACAAACGCAAGAATCTCGAGGCTGCAGAATACACGTGGGTAAGAGGTCACTATCATTTGAAATTCGCACCAATGGGTTCGTTGCCTTTGGATGTTAGATACTCCAGAGGAACAGCCGACCAAATCTTCATAAACTTGTAAAGGATTTCTTTCTGCAACTTTTGGCCTCCAAAATGCGATATAATTAGGAAGATAATCAACTTTTAATAAACACTCTCTTATACTTCAACTCAGTTTAGATTAAGTATATACTTGCTTGCACATAAATTTCCAACTCGAGTAAATGTGCAACTACTTTTCAATTAGATGATGGTGCTTAAGTGAGAGAGAATAATGGTGGATGTAGGATGATCTTATAAATTTTGAAAAATAATCTTATACATATATTCGATGCTTAGTTTATTAAAACGCTTTCAATTTTTTTTTTTTAATAAAGTTATAAGAACAGTCATTGGCACTATGATCTAGTAGTATTTCTATCATGTTGTAGATTTGATTCTCTTGGATGATGAGTTCCATACAAAGTTATAGATAACATAATGTGTTACTTAATCCAAATCTCCCATTCCCAGTATAAAAAAAAATGTTAAAAAAATATTGTCATTAGCACTACAGTCTAATTTTATCCATTAAACGATGGCAAAAACTTTAGAAGAATATATATATATATATATATATTAAAAATAAATAAAAAAGCGAGATACAAAGGGTAGCATTTCTCCACTAAACGATGGCGAAAACTTTAGATTATTTTAGGGCTCGTAGAGAATACAACAATAATGTAAACAAATAAAGTACCAAAATCGACTAATCAATAGGATTATACACAATTAGTGAGAGAATGTAAGGAAATTGATTATATGATTAACATATATTCAACCCTTCCTCATGTAACAAATAACAAATAAATAGTTTAACTTGGCTTTTCAAGGAGAGGAGGTGGAGGAATTCCTCCTCAAAATAATTTGTGACCGATTCACAATTTTTTTTTTTATGATTGGAACCGTTAATATTATAAATTACTATTTAAATATCATATTTGAAAAAAAAAATTAAAAAATAAAAAGATTGTTTAGTCCTCGAAATGTATAAATTAGAGCTTGTTTGGATGTGTTTTTAAAATGATTGAAAAAGCTTTTGGTGAAAATATTTTTGGAAACAATCCTTAGTAAAATGCTAGTAAATCCTTGAAAAGTACTTAAATTGCTTCCTAGAAGAAACATATAACTAGTGCTTCTTGTAGAAAGCACTTGAAGTGCTTTTGGAACCCAAACATTTTATCTAAAAGCGCTTTTAGTCATTTTAAAAACACATCCAAACGAACCCTTAGATGGTTGGATTTAGTAGAAACATTATGAACCGTATATCTATCTATTACAATTGATTGATTGAAGTTACTAAATGATCTTAGTTTTAAGTAATTTTTTGCAGAGATAATTCTTACATAGCATTTTATACTATGAACTATTCCGATCATAAACATAAAATTATGTGAATTGAACAACTAGAAATTTTTCAAGACGAGGCAAGCATTCTTCACAAATAAGAGAGCAATCGTGGATACCCCCATCTGTAAGTAAAAGCCAAAGGTTTCGAATTGGATATATGTTTATTGGCCAGATCTAAAATATGGAATATGTACTTGTGAATTGTCAACATTCGTGTCAAGAAACTAGCCAGGGACAATTCATCGTTTCTTAGACCAACCCCATACATTCATGCATATGCTCATAAAATTTAAAGTTGTACCCATTCGACTTTAGTCCAAGTGTGTCCTATTAGTGGTTGACTAAAGTCCACATTGACATTATATCTGCCACAAATCTCTAATTGTCATTATCCTAACTACTTAGCTAGTAACTATATTAAAAAACGACAAACCTCACCGAATCATCACAAATTAAGAAGATTGAACATGTACAAAGTACAAACATAGGGTCTGTTGAAGTTGGAAAAATGTGTTAGCTTTGCCAAACCAAGTGGGTTTATAGATTTAACAGGAACCTACAATGATTTATACACCATGTTAAGGGTGACTTCCGCACTTTTAACTAACTCCTGCACTCGTTATTTGAATTTTCTCATTCATCGTTGATTAATACAATGAATATTAGAGAAATTGAGGAGAGTGTAAAAGGTAAAAAGAAGTGCACATTAGCAATAACAGTTAAAAAAGACAATATTAGTGTTTTTCAACTGAAATGCTAATTCGAATGTGGCATGGTGTGGAATGACAACAAAGATGGTTGTTGTCGAATTTGACAGTAGCTTCAAATAATTTTTAGGGTTATCTCTGTTTACTACCCTGAAGTTTCGTGGTTTTCAACATTTGGTACATGAAGTTTGTTTTATCCCAGAGTCATATCTCAAGTCTTAATTTTGGGACAGTTTAATGCATCCATTAAGTTTTTCGTTAAAACTTCTGTTAACTGATGGCGTGGCGCTCACGTCGACAATAACTGAGCACCATATGTCAATATAGGCCCACTTTAATATTAAAAAATACAAAAAAATTATTAATATATAAAAAAAAAGTTTCTGGGCCTCAAAATCCCACCCATCTTCAACCTCCCCTAACCCCCTGCAACCCGCACCCAACCTCCTCCCTTCCGTCTTCTACGTCGTCGTTTCGGTCGCCAGCGACCCCCGCAACCCCCGACCCCATCCCTCCCTCCTCTCCTATGCACACCCTGTCATTTCCCGCCCTTCATTTCTCCCGCTAATCAATTCCTTCTTGTCTATCACATTCGCTGCAAATACGCACCCCTGCGCCTCACCAGGGGACTTAAACTCGGCCAAGTAGACGGAGCCGAGGTTAGAGGGAGATTTGCCGGATTGGGGATTCGGATCGGATCTTGTAGATTACGGACCAGAGATGGTCGGATGAAGGGGATTGGGGTTGGGACTTGGGGACTACGGAGGCGGGGAGGCGAGTAGAGGAGGAGGCGGAGGGTAGGAGCGTGGATTCAGAGCTGGTTGTGTAGCCGATTGCTCTGAATGGCTCGAATATTCGCATTCTCTCTCTCTAGGGTTTTCTGAAGCTTGTTGAAAGACAATAAATAGAAGAGACAAAGAAGAAAATGGAGACGCCAAGCAACGAGGAGAGGGACTGAGACAGAGAAAAAAACGGTTTAAGCCTAGAAACTTGGTGGTGGTGGTGTTCGTGGTTGTGGTGAAGGTGAAGCTTAGGCTTTGGAGAGAAGGGAGGGAGGAGGTCGGGGGTTAAGGCCTAGAAACTTTTTTTTTTTTTTTTTTTTTTGTATTTTTTTCAAGGTTCTAAAAGACGCTAGGCGCTAGTCGGGCGGCGGGCTAGGGCCTAGCGCCTAGGCGGCTAGGCGGGGTCTAGGCGGGCGCCTAGGCGGACTAGGCGGATTTAAGTAAATCCATTATATTTCGTGTAAATAAATGTCTGTTTATACTTAAAATATATATAATTTCATCATAAACTACAAAAAAAAATGACATATGTATTATAAAGTATTGGAACATAATGAAAACATGAGGAACAAACATATAGTGTGTGCCCATTTAAGTACTCAACAAGTCTCCTACAATTTATTGAAAAAAAATTAAATGCAAATTGAAAGTTATCTATTTTCTATCAAAGTGAGTCGCAACCTAGGCAGGTGCCTAGGCGGGTCATGGCGGGCTAGGTGGTCTAGGCGGGCGCCTCAACTAGTCTAGGTGCCATTTATTAATTTTCAAACGCCTAGGCATTAATCGGGGCGGTGACCAGCCGCCTAGCGCCTAGGCGGTGCTAGGCGGGGATTTTTAGAACAGTGATTTTTTTAATATTAAAGTGGGCCCATATTGACACGTGGCGCTCAGTTATTGTCCACGTGGGTGCCACGTCATCAGTTAACAGAAGTTCTAATGGAAAACTTAACGGATGTATGAAATTGTCCCAAAATTAAGACTTGAGGTATGACTCTGGGATGAAAAAACTTCATGTACCAAATGTTGAAAACCACGAAACTTCAGGGTAGTAAACAGAGATTAACCATAATTTTTAATTAATTCTAAATGTTTTTATTAGCTTTTTATTGGTTTAAAGCATTGCCTTTCATTACCTTTCATTACCAATGCAAAGAAAATAAATATGATTTTTTTTTTGTATAAAATTTGACATATCGGGTGGAGGACAAAACTTTAAAAGATGTTAAAGTGCCACATAGGTTGTCAAATTTAAATTTTATATTTAAAATTTGATATCTCATTTAGAGATGGTTTATATGCATATGTGACATTTTTGACATCTCTTTTAGTCTCATCCCTCGTTCTCCTTTTTGTTTTAATCAAAATCCTTCAACTTTTTTCCACGTTGTTATTTGAATATTAAATTACATGTTAGCATATTTTAATTTAAAATTGAAAAACTTAATCATTTCCAAATATCACGACACACCCCAACCCGGAATGTCCACCCAGACTCCGAATCAAGCTGTGCTGGCCGACACCAGGAGGGTGACGAAGCCATAAAGTGTAGTGATGTGGAAAATGTGAATAAATTTAAACCTAAAAGTGCCTAAATATAAGAGTGCGCTTGTGAGCGGGAATGAACTCATTTCACATGTGATGTCAGAGCATAAGTAAAGTACAGTAAAGTAGGATGAGAATTATAGCATCGAAGGTAACCACCTATACCAAGATTTGCCAAGAATCCTCGTCGACATGAAAGCTCAGCACTAAAATCTGGAGGGGCGAAAAACAAGGGTGAGTGGGCCTAAAAATAAAGTTTTATAAAAAAAAACCTTTTTGAAAACATTATAACCCTTCGCCGTAAAACAAGTATAGTTTCCAAAATATACATACTATGTATATTATGAAAATACTTACCGTAGTTTGCAATATCTCAAGAATTCAATACGTCACAAAATTTGTAAATAGGCATATGACTTCCAGTAATCACAATATCTCGCAGAAATAAACATATCACTTCGAGTGCTCATCGACATATGCTGACACACGAGTTCATGTAGATGTATTTTGTAACATCCCACATCGACCAACGGAGAGGGGGTCATAAGCTTGGAATCAGAGCGTAGAGATACACTAAGAAGGGTCATGGGCAAATTTTGTAAAAAATCAACGAGAAAGTCAACGCTTAACCCTAAAAAGTCAATTGAGACGCCCCGGTGGTCAACTATGTTAAAGCTTCAGAATTTCCTTAAATGGATGTCAAAAATTGACTTGGGACGTCGAAATTAACCTAGGAGGGTTTCCGAGAAAATTCCGAAAAAGTCAACAAAAGTCAATTGATTGTCAACAGTTAACTTTAACAGAATATTCCATCTGTTAAAGTTAACTGAAAAGTTAACGAAATGTTCCCCTGGAATATTCCCTCCAAATTCTTAAATGAATCCTGGTCGAATCCAGGTTAGGGTTAACAGGTCATGGGCTTGGGCCGGTTCTTAGATTCAGTTTGGACTTCTTCTTGATCTTCTTTTTATTTTTTATTTTTTTATCGAGTCAAGTTGGACCCAATTGGGCTCGCGGGTCGCACCTGCCAGACCCAAATGAAGAAGAAGGCTGGATCTGGGGATTTTGGCAGGGAAACTTCCCCGGCTTCGTTTTGGGGTCAAAACTCAACCAAAACTCGCCATCTAAATACTATAATGAAGTTAGGAGAGTAAGGATTCGAGCCAAACCAATATTGGGTCAAGTAGTGGCCGAAATGGCCAGGAAATGGCTTGCAGCCAGCGGGTCCTTCACCGTAAAAACTGGGGAGATTTCCCCGAGAGGTTTCTACGTCTAAACAACACCAAAATGTCTCAAAAACAAGCCAAACATACTCCTAGGCACGATCTACGAATTATTAGGAAAGTTTCAAGCCTTACCTTCGTCGGAGATGGAGAGAACTCGACAAATCAGGTTTTTGCACAGTGATGGTACTGTGCAGTGAGAAAGATAGAGAAAATGAGGAAGTCTCGGCCTGGGTTAGGTTCGTGATAGGGAAGTTCCATGGGTGGTGCTCGCTGGAACGACAATTGGTGATGGTGGTGTGGCCTGTTTGCAGAGAAGGAGAGATAGATAGCTGAGAGAGTTTGAGAGAGTTAGAGTGAGAGAGAGACGGAAGAGACAAGATAGAGAGTCCATGAAATGGGGAAATAGAACACCACATGGAAGAGGGGGAGATGAGAGTTTGGTGTGAGTGTGGGCCCCACGGGCCAAAAATTAATAACTAGCAAAATTACAAATCAGTAAATATTAAAATAATAATAGAATAATATAAAATAATAATATAATAACATAAAATAAATAAAATAGTAATTTCTTCAAAATAGTCTTTTGGATTCGTAATTCTGTAGAATTTGAACTGTAACTCCAATTTCAGTTCTGCTTACACCTACGCGTTTGTAACATCGAGTACTTAGAGAATATAGTAAAATAGCAGCTAGTACGCGTTACAAAAAGACGGGAAACAAAAGTCAACAATCTCACCTCTAGGGGTATTTTCATCAATTCACTATTTTTAAATTAATATAATTGTAATATTAGGGACAGATTGTCACAATCATCATTATATTTCTATTATTAATTTGTAACGTTTTTTAAGATTCGTACCGATATTCTTTTTTTACTTTTAACTAAATTTGTACCTCATTTTTTTTGTTGAATGTGCACATGCTAATTACATATATTTATTTACAATATATTATTAATTACGTGGGTTCATTATTTTTTGGCTAGAACAATGTGAAGAACAATATTATTCCATTATTAATTTTAAGTAGTTATTATGTTTTGAAAATTATTTGAGTTTGTTTATATTTTATAATTTGTTGGATATTTAATGCGAGTTGAGTTTGACACACCCCGTCCCGAAGGAGGGCGTGCTGGCCGTCACGTGAGAGTGACGTAACCATTTACACAGTTCGGAAGCTTTTTTTTAAAAAAAAAAATTATAATTACTAAGATGAAACACCCGAGGGTGAGTCCTACATTTGTGAATTCTGTCAGAACACCGCTGGATTTCCTCGTGGCCACCAAAGCTCAGCAATCTAGAACCTGGAGGGGCGCAAAACAAAATTGAGTGGGTCAGTAAACAAGTTTTTCGAAAACCTTTCCTTTAAAACATTTCTAACCCCTCGCTGTAAAACCTGTATACTTTCCCAGAAAATAGCATAATAGCATATAGTTTTCATAAATCTCAAATCATCAATCTTTCTTAAAACCAGAAAGTATGCCATGTCAAAACTTTCAAAAACAGTTTGAATGATGCATCAATGTAACAGGTGAAATGGTGAATTAACCGGAGACCCTGCAGTTGGTCCTGTACGGTTAATTCTATAGCTCAACATTCAATCCAACCGGAGTCACCTCAGTGACCTGTACGGTCTAACTCTGCACGTCACTCGGAACTACATAAGGTAGTCTGTACGATGACAGGTGTATAATTACGCTCTAGTGCTTCTCTCATCAATCATCTGCGCGCATAATCTAAGGTCACCCACCAGTCGGAACCCCTCTAATGGTCTGTACGACTGGCATGTCAGAACCACCTCTAGTGGTCTGTACGACATCCACCTACTTGGATCCAAGACGAGCGTGCGGTGTGGTGAATAAATATAAGCACTAACACCTAGGGTGCAGATTATGAGCTTCCAATGCAATTCACATAATAAATCGTATGAATAATGAACTCACCTGACTTACCTGTGCCTCCACAGCACCATGCACATGTATGCATCATATATCAATCATATAATTCATATCATTCATCTCATGCATATCAATCATATCATGCCTATCATTCATGCATGGCATTTTAGAAACATATTTTCATTAAAACTCGATTTATGGGAAAATTCATAGTATATAGGTAATAATAGAAGTACTGCCCACTCACCTGGAGTTCGCCCTACAACTCCCTAGCACAATACGCCAAGGCGTCATGACGATCGGCGCCTAAAACAATAATCAACCCAACCTCAGAATTCATATTGATAGAATATATAACTTATATAAAACACGTCACTACGCAGTTCGATCTGGAAGATCTGCAACTCAGATTTCCAATCCATAACTTCCAGAGGTCCACAATATACTTCTAGGACAACATCCTAAAATTTCATTACCATCCAACGGTCGGATCTCCGTAAATTTCCAAAACTAAGTGACGGTTAACATTCTATTATATGGACTTACAACTCCAATTCCGGAAGATCCGTAAATCGGATTCCCAATCCGTAAGTTCCTATAATCCTCAAATATTGCGTATTACAACACATCAAAGTTTGGTGACGATCCAACGGTCGGATCGTCAATTCACATTTTCACCTAATGCGAAATAACTATAAAACGTTATTTAAAGCACCTAACCAACAGTTCTTAATAACTTCTCATACGGTGTTCAAATTGGGTATATGAATATACCACATCGACCTACTCGACGTCACGGACGTCGAGAAATTTTTAGAAAAATTTTCTGATGTTGCACGCGCCCCCACGCGCCGTGGGTGGCACGGACACACGCGCATCTCCTTCAACCTCGCGACGCCGGAACAGTGCCACCGGCGCCGGAAACTGGGTAAACCTGCAACTCGGGTTTTCTCAGCCATTTCTTCACCATTTTGACTCAAATTTCTTCCTACATGCTCTAAATCAAGAGAGGAAGAAGTCCATACCTTCAAAAACCTCTAAAAACGTCTGAATCTCGACTGAGAAATTTCCCAAAAACCGGCCACCTTGGAACTTCGTGATCCCGACGTCCAAAAACCTCCAACTTGGTCCTCCGAGCTTCACAAGATCATTTTAAGAACTCCTATGATCTTAGATTGGTCCAAAAACCCCTAGATTAAAACATCATGAACAGTACCTCGATGTTAACTTTCGGAGAACCCTTGATTTCATGAGTTTCAGGCCAAACCAAAAGCATGACTGGGTTTGTGAACTTACCAGGGTTCCAAATCCGTTAAGAACAAGTTCGATCCGTGCCTCAAACGTCCAAAACCACGACGTCCGTACGTTTGAGGCTAAATGAAAGAAAAACCGAGAGAGAGAAGGCACGGGGGATGGAAGGTTGTCCCGTGTGTGTGGGTGTGGTTTATCCAAACCATCCAATTCCAATCCTTTAATCCCTAACCACACAAAATATAAACCCATTTTAAACCATATCCAAATTTCCCAAAACTTTAGGAATGTACTTATACTAATAATATGCCACACATACGTATCTTAGTAACCGTCGAGGGTACTTTCGTCATTTCACAACCTCGATAATTAAAATCTCGGGACGGGCTGTGACAAGTTCCTTAATGATGCTAAGAGAATTTTCAAAAGAGATGTAAAAAAGTTCACATCAACAACAACAATAAAAAAAGACAGCATTAGTATTTTCCAACCAAAATACCAATTCTTATGCAGCGTGACATGGATTGACAGCAAAGGTGGCTGCTTTCAAATTTGATAGCAACTTCAAACCTATTTTTAGTTGATTAATAAACTTTGTTCTCAAAATATTTGTTGCAATTATGAAAAGTAAATAATTTAATAAATAATAGTTTAATTTGACATATTCAATGGAAAATAAAGCTTTAAAGAAGATCAAAGTGTCAAATAAGCTTTCAAATTTGGATTTTCTATTTAAGATTTGATATCTTCTTTAAAAATGCTTTAAGAACCTTGTTAAACTATTTAACAAACAAAATTTTGTATAACAACTAAGTTGACCAAAGATCGAAACCAAAGTCGCCCTTTTTTAAAAATGGTAATGTAGGGTCTTCCTGTTTCGGGCCCAACTATCAGCCTGCCTGACCCAGTCAATCATTTGACCTAGGTTGGAATACTAATAGTGTTCTCTAGTTCAACTCAAGGATTTTTATATTGCAGTGTTTTATTTATTGTTAGATCAGATATTAAATATGAGTTCTCAATATTGTACAACCACCACATGCATTGTTGAATGCCGAAAGGGAGACGTGCTTTGACTGTACAATATTGGGAACAAACCATGCTTACATAAATAAATTAAGCAACTAAGAAAAAACAAGTAATAGCATACCCCATTCATTTTTGTTGTTTAATCTTGTGGTTTTAATTTTGTGATTTTACCTCTTCTATGATGTAATTTGTTGTCAATTTGCTCTTTAAACTACCCTTCCTCCCAACAACACCACCACCTCCTTCTCTCATTGCCGGCGAGCCGTCAACTAAATGCAAATAACCGTTTAGTCTTATGACTAAACTACCTCTTAGTTTAGTAATACATCTTTTCTAGTTGGGGAAAAATACACTAAATGGATTTGGTCTGAAAAACAAATGGGAATGTAAAGTTTTTGTTTTGGATAAGGAGAATGTATAGTTTACCAAGCTTATACTTTTGTAATTAGGATTATGTATGTGGGAATATGCAGACTTTTTCTTATTTTGTGTTCATACAAACGACCATTGTTCATGCAAATGGGTTGATTCTTTGCTGTACTCATAAGAAGAAGGAATGAGTGCTGATGCAGGTGCTTACACTGTTACACAACCACCATAATGGGTTTTCAAATTAAATACAAGTCATAATATTATTAATAATGTTACTCATATCACATTTCTATATATTGTATCCGAATAGTGTATAAGACATGACAAGTGATCTGTAAACAAGGGCCGAGGCAGCTAGTGGCTGCCTTGGGCTCTAGCACACCCGAAGTTTTGAAAGATGAATTTTTTTGGTGTTAGAACAACCATGTTATAAGAATATTTAAGTCTTATATTTCATAAAACATAAATTTAACCTACTCCCAATATGTAAATTTCACTTCATACAAGAAGAAAATAAATTAGCCCAGCTTTATATAAGTTTGTTGGGAGCATTTTTGCTCACCACCCTAAACTTTGGTGAGCAAAAATGCACCCTAAGTGTGTTGGTAAATGTTACGTCATATCAATTAATGATTTGATCAAATTAGATGCGTGACACAAAAATTACTCTTTTTTTATTAATTTCCTACACATTGACTGAACTAAACAAACGAACTTTAAATGAAATGGTAGAGTCAAGCATTAACAAAAGGAAACATTCCATTTTGAACAAAGGAAACATTCCATCCAAAGAAATAGTTTAGACTTCGATTAACAACACCTTATTTTTTTAATCGAATTAAGAACACAGGTATTGAAATATTCATCGTTTTGGTATTAACATATGCTTTCAAATTCAGTATTAAAATTTAAAAGACGCGCAGTTGGAAGTTTGGAACGTGAACGTAACCAACAAATTAAACCTGTCCTCTTAGACCTAGTTAATTAGGCTTAGGCAGGAGAATTATACAGATTTCCTACCGTTTAAATTAATACGACTTAGCAATATTAGTTTTGCTCACAATTACAAAATAAAAAAATAATGTAATCAAAGTCACACCCAAACATCATCGTGCATAATATAGTTGGGTTTCAACCAAATCCGGCAAGAACTGTAAAACCAAAATTAAAATTACATGCAAGTAGACAACTTTGGTTCTTTTGGAATAAGATAAATGAGGTATTCTATTCCTGGCATTACATGTCGGCATAGTCTTTGCAATGGAGAACACAATTCCAAGATGAACTTCTCTCTCTCTCTCTCTCTCTCTCTCTTGTTTCTCTCTCCAAGTTCTAACCCCTTCCTCTTACTTGCTTTCCTCTCAAAGAAGTACACCGACAGACTTCTCCACCCATTATTTTATAAGCCCCGTGTGTATATTTGCGAATTAAAACCACTCTGTATGTGTGAACATAATCTCCACTACCTTCATGGTTGGCTTATGTCATCTGTATTTTTGATGGGCTTTTGGCACATATCACATCTTAAATAAGAACAAGTTTTAGTTGTGACAAAAAAGAAAACCCAATAGTTAAAAAAAATATATATATATATATTATCAGAAAGATGCATGGTGGATGAAATGAATCAAGATTGTCACACTGCTTACACTGTTTTAATGGCGGCTTGTCAAGTTTGAATTGTGAACTGCCCAGTCCTCCCCACATATATATCGCCGTTGCTCTCAGAAGGGTCTTCATAATTTGTCAAAACTCGATCTGGGTCAGCCTTAAAATTCTCTCTCTGTCGAACAAAACTTCACATCAAATCTGAAAATTTCAGAAAAAGCTAAGAGCAGCTGGATTTTACATGTGCTTACTGAAGGTGGCGAACCAGAGGAGCTCAGGAGGCGGCGGTCAATACGACAGGTTTGGCTCTCAAAACGATAGTACCGATGTTACTGCTGTAGATATTGATAATATCAACTACGGCGGCGTAGGATTGGAGTCGCCGCCGCCGTATCAACAACAGCACGTGTCGCTGTCGACGCCGACAATGTTTTTGGGGTACAGTCGGGCGGCAACGGAGATGTCGGCGATGGTGTCGGCTTTGACGCATGTCGTTTCCGGACAGAGAGGCAGCGACAGCTGGGGACATATTGGAAGCGGTGGAGTTACGTCTAGTTTCGGCCAACTTTATTCTTCTTCATTTCCATCTGCTTCTCCTTTGTCAGCTGCTTTTTCTTCAAGTGCTTCTCCTGGTTCTCACAATTGGGTCGGTCAAAAGAGAGGGCGCGAAGAAGATTTGGATTCTGCTTCTGCTCCTGCTCAAACCCAATTCATGGAATCTGGTAATAGAGCTTTTAGGGGTGCCTATCGTGATTACAGAGGAACACAATCAGAGTCTCCATCTGGTGGTGCAAGTGCAACTGGTCAGTTTTCAATCTATATTCCAAATCATCATCCTTATTTCATTAATTTTTTGGATTAGAACTTGGGTTTTGTTTAATCATATGTTCTCAAACCTTTTTCAATGAAAGTCAGTGGTTTTGAGAAGAAAAAATAAATTAAATATTTCATTGATGTTTTTTTATTCAAACAGAAATTCCTATGCTTATCAACCTCTTTAGCTTGTGAAATTTTTTGTTTATTCAATCTTTAATCCTTAAAAAAATTCATTCTTCTTATCATTTCTCCTTCTCTTGAGATTTGAAGAGATTTTTTTTGTGGAAAAATGATATGAAGATTTGCAATGAGTTTTTCTTCTACTATTGACATGTTAATATATATAAATATATATTTTATCTAATATTGCATGGTGCTTACAGTGTGTTGTTACTTGTTTACCTTAATTAGCATAATTCTGCGAAGATTAAAACTTACATTTCATGAGCTTTTTAGGCTAACATGTTTACATATTTCAATTTATTTTTTCCAAAATTATTCATAAAAGAAGGAAAAAAAGGCAATGAAACAGCGTCTGCCACCATATTTAACGTATCGTGCTAATGAAATATACATTCTTTTGCATACAGTGACAGAAGAAAGTACAAATTTTTCCACCGCCCCCACCACCGCCACCGTCTCGGCCACTACAGCGGTACCAACCACACCATCAAGTACAGAATCTGTTTCATTTGAAGAAACTGGTGAGAGGAAGAGAAGATACAGGGGAGTTAGACAGAGGCCGTGGGGAAAATGGGCAGCTGAGATACGCGATCCACACAAAGCTGCAAGAGTCTGGCTTGGCACATTCGACACGGCGGAGGCCGCCGCCCGAGCCTACGATGAAGCTGCTCTAAGATTCAGAGGAAACAGAGCTAAACTAAACTTCCCAGAAAACGTCAGACTCGTTCAACCACCACCACCACCACCACCAACTCTCCAAACCTTCAATTCAAATTCTAGACCAACACAATATCCTCGGCCGTTGCAGCCGCCGCCACTTCCACAACCACCACAACAGCAACTCTATCACTCCCAGCCAGCTTTTCAGCCCTCCTCCGACCTCCTCCGAGATTACTTCGACTACTCTCAGCTCCTTCAAAGCTCCGCTGACTTCCATCCACAGCAGCAACAACAACAGCAACCCTCAAGTTTGCTGCAACAAATGTACTATAATTCCCAGTTGGCGTCACTTCAATCTTCTTTTCTACAACCTGCATCGGCATCCACTCCATCTTCTGCATTGCCGTCCTCTGCCTCCTCCTCTGCTTCATTTCCTCTGTTTTTCTCTGAGCAGAATCAGCAACTGGGTTTTTTCCGGCAGCCGCAGAATCCGAACCAGGGTGGTTCGTCTGATTTCCAGGCACCATCTTGGTCTCATTCCGGCAACAATCCATCCTCATCCAGTTGATACTTTCATGAATACTTTTTGTTTTCTTTCTTTATTTTATTAAGGCTTAAATGTTAAAATGGTCCTTGTGTTTTAGTCATTGAGTCAATTTAGTCCCTGTGTTTTCAATTTGGCCAATTTGGTTCTTGTGTTTTAGTCATTGGGTCAATTTAGTCTCTGTGTTTTCAATTTGGCCAATTTGGTCCTTGTGTTTATCTCCGTTAGCCAATTAAGGACATTTTATCCAATTTTTGAAAAAAAAAATTATAAATTATTATAAACTTATTTATAAAATTATTTATTTGATTTAAAATATTCAAAAATGAAATAAAATTAAAAATTAAAAAAAAATATTCTCCTCCCAACTCTCCGACCTCCTCCCTAACATTAAAATAAATGGGCCTGATTTAATAATCCGGTGCTTATTTAATACAAGGCTTAAATGTCAAAATAGTCTCTGTGTTATAGCGATATGGCCAATTTAGTCTCCGTGTTTTTTATTTGGCTAATTTAGTCATCGTGTTTGTCTATGTTAGCCAATTAAGGACATTTCATTCAATCTCTTTTAAAAAATTCATAAGAAAAATTATATGAGATATAATTACCCTTTCTCTTTACAAAAAAATGAAAGTCAATGAGAAATAACACATATAAGAGATAAAACTTCCAATCTGAAAAATGATTAAGGTTGTGACATAGAAAAGAGAGGGGGTAATGTTAGGGAGGAGGTCGGAGAGTTGGGAGGAGAATATATATTTTTTAATTTTTAATTTTATTTAATTTTTAAATATTTTAAATCAAATAAATAATTTTATAAATAAGTTTATAATAATTTATAATTTTTTTTTCAAAAATTGGATAAAATGTCCTTAATTGGCTAACAGAGATAAACACAAGGACCAAATTAGCCAAATTGAAAACACAAGGACTAAATTGACTCAATGACTAAAACACAAGGACCAAATTTGCCAAATTGAAAACACAGGGACTAAATTGACTCAATGACTAAAACACAAGGACCATTTTAACATTTAAGCCTTTTATTAATTTAGAATAGGTTTTGATTAATATCATAAATACTCCCATGTATTTTGCACGTAGTTTTTTTTGTTTTATTATTATTATTTGGAATTTTATGTCATCTATATATATAAAGTGAGAATGATAAAAAGGTGAAACATTCAAAATACCAAAAATTGTCCTTCAAGAATTCTAAAAATTACAATTGAAGCATAAGAATTTAAAGTAATTCACCACATTTTAATTTTGAATGAATTTTAAATTTTAAATTTTCACGGAAAAAAAAAAACTACCATGTTAGTGGGTGGTTTCATGGTTTTGCTTCATTTTTTTTTTGAATAATTTTTGAATAAAAATATAAAATAGTTACTTAAAAAAAATAAAAGACATAATCTAATATAAAAAGGTCAATTGACACACGCGTATGCGTGTGGCAAGAGGCTAGTATTATTGTAAAGCAAAGAGAGAAAAACAAGGGAAGCACTTAGGATTTAGGTGTTAGTCTCTTCTCAAGAGATTTGATGTCTACATCTTCTCTCAGTCATCATCTATGGAAAGATGTAGAAGCCTTCCTTTTAACTTATTTGCATTTTGTTTTACATTCAAATTATCACAAGGGCACATATTTTATGCAAGGTTTAAATGTTTGGAAGATCAATTAACTTTTTATGCAATATATAAACCGTTGATTTTTTAAACTACTCAGTACATACCATGAACGAATTTTTTTAAATTATTCAACTAAATTTGTTATATATTTACGTATGTTATATATTTGTATATATGTGTGTGTGCACTGATGGTGATCTTTCATGGTTATCCTTTGGATTGAGATCCATCTTGGATATTTGTATTCGAAGCCCATCTCAATTCACTGCGGGGCTCTATATGTCTAGGTTCGAGGATTGAGATTTGGATCTCTCAATTTCACTGCTACGATCTCCATTAGCACATCTCACTCGTCAACTTCACAAAACTCAAAAACTTGAACAACTTGATTCTATTTCTCTTTCTTAAATGGTGGGATGTCCCCCTCTGCAAATTCCAAACACAAAAATTCGAAACGGATCTTATTCCATTATTCTTTGTGTTATGGGTATCCATATATGCTCCTTTGTAATTTGACCATTTTACCCTGTCTGTGTTAATCTTCACACCTAAACTGTGGATGGGATCATATTGAAAAACAATACTAATAGTAAATTCATGGTCGATCCAATCCAAATTAGGGGATATGAATATGACTCAAACCCACCATGTTGGAGGGGATGTATGTAATCACAAGATCTAATGGTGTCCTTTCTTTTCAGTTATTACCCCGAAATATGTTATGAGGTTGGGATTTGACTACAAAATATGTGATAGGCTTGAATTAATACGAGGATGACTCGAGCCTAACCAGACTATGAAAGGTACTTTGAATTTTGAGATTTTTTTTTAAAATTTCAAGAAAATAATCAATAGAACAAAAATTAGGCCCCTTAGCTTTTTATTTCTTTTGTAGTACTAACATGACTAATAACCAATTGTAGTCAAATTAAAGAAAAAGCAGACATATGTCAAAAGCATGACATGAGGTTCGTGTCTCATATTGTGCTAGGCCTAATCCAGCCTACAAGTCCTACAATTTTAGGTACATCAAGCAAACTACAGTAAAACCACTCAAATGTAATACTCTCTATAATGAAATAACCTCATAAAGTCATAATTTTTTTTTCCTAACTTGATGTATTGGAATAAATTCCATATGGTAATAAGTTATAATTTTCTTGGTCACATTTCAAAAAAACACGCCTCTATATAGTTATAATTGTCAATGAGTACAATATTCTTCTCCATCTTAAGGAAACACGCCTCTATATAGTTATAATTGTAAATGAGTACAAAAATCCGTCCCCATTTTAAGGAAACACGCCTGTACACAGTTATACTTGTCCATGAGTACAAATACATGCAAGAAAGAAAATACGTGCCCAAAGAATCCTATTTAGGAAATACAATATTCATTAAGGAGAAAAAGTCAATAAAAATATTTTTTAATTAAACATCTATTAGGTAAGGCATTTTAGTCAAAATGGTTCCTGAGATTTGTATAACACATCACTTTGGTCCCTGAGATTGAAAATCAATAGAAATGGTCCTTGAGATTGTCCACCATCCATTAGTTTGGTCATTCCATTAAAAACTCCGTTAAGTGTCCCGGAGCTCTTGGCCGAAAGTTTGGGCAATTTTCAAAGCTTCATAACTTAATCGTTTCTTAACCAAATTCGACCCATAATGTATCAAAATGAAGATAGGAAAGTGTAGAACAAGATTATACCTATTTGGAAGCCCAATGGTTGCCGGAGAAGGCCGGAAAATAGCCTGAAAGGTGACTGATCCGTGGGAAAACTGGAAAACTGGCCGGAAACTGGGTAAACTTTACATGTTCATAACTTCTTCAATACTCAACAAAATCGAGTGATTCAAAAATGAAAATCATACTTCTTGACGAGATGAAGAGAATTATATGTTACTCGACGGCTAAATCACTTTGGTCTGGCCGAAAAACGGCTTGAAAGCGGCTGTTTTGGTCTTGAGTTAGCCACTTTCGAGCCGTTTTCTGGCCAAAATATGGGGAATTAGCCGTGGAGAAAGGTACCACTCTCTTCGTCTCGTTGAGAAGTATGATTTTCATTATTGAATCACTCGAGTTAGTTGAGTATTGAAGAAGTTATGAACGTTTAAAGTTTACCCAGTTTCCGGCGAGTTGTCCAGTTTTCTGACGGACCAGTCACCTTTCAGGCTATTTTACGGCCATCTCCGGCAACCATTGGGCTTCCAAATATGTATAATCTTATTCTACACTTTCCTATCTTCATTTTGATATATTATGGGTCGAATTTGGTTAAGAAACGATTGAGTTACGAAGCTTTGAAAATTGCCCAAGCTTTGAGCCAAGAGCTCCGGGACACTTAACAGAGTTTTTAACGAAATGACCAAAATAATGGATGGTGGACAATCTCAGGGACCATTTCTATTAATTTTCAATCTCAAGGACCAAAATGATGTGTTATGCACATCTCAGAGACCATTTTAGCTAAAAAGCCAATAGGTAATAACCTCCCTAAAGTTAAAATTGGTTTGGTCTCAATTATATAACTTTAGAGAGATTTTATTGTTATATCATGAGGTCCACACACATTTGAATACAAACTTATTTTGTTTTCAGAATAAATTATTATATTTTACTTTAACGTTTTAGTTCTCGTTGAAACTAATAATGTTAGTGAAAAACACTTGAATAATCAATTTTTCCAGAAAGAAATCATTTTAATCTATGGTGCACTAACAATTGGGTGAAATAAATTTGCGTTTGAAGTTATTTTTTTTCCCTACGAAACATAACTTTAACTATGTTTTGTTTACAATATGAAAGGGTATTTTTTGGTTTGTTTTAAGCATTATGTTTTTTCTTTTGATGTTTTGAACCTCGAATACCAGGTAAATGCACAACCTCTGATTGTATCGGCTATCTTTTAATAGTTATAGTATAATAAGAGATTCAAATGAAGTGTTTAGTTTGAAAAAGTTTTGCCCTTTTTTGTTTGGTTGACAACTGTGTTTTTTTAATACAACGATAAATTGGTTTCAAACTCATCATCTACAAGATTTGAATATAAGACTATTCTTTTACAAGTAAAAAAAAAAAATACTATTAGATCGTAGTAATAAATAACTTGGTTGGTTGACACACTTTCTTTAGGATTTATAAAGTTTTTGTCTAAGAACTGTGGGATTAAACCAAGTTGAGACCCTGCTATTTAGACATGAAAAATAGTAGGGTCTAAAGCGTTTATTCAAACATTGGTCCTCTTAGAGCCGGCCCTAAGCATAACATATAAATAACTAAAAATTGTGTCCCATCTAATAGCACATAAAACATGAATTTGATATATTCTTTTGCGTTGAAAAAATAAATAAAATTGGCCTAAGTGCACTTAATCTGTTGACAGACTGTTGCATGGAAAATTTGGGATTTACTTTGTATTTGAAAGTTTTTAAAAAAAAAAATTATAGATGTGACAAGCATGATATTACATTAAACGTAAAAACTGGAACAATGTTTTAAGTACTTCAAAATGTATCTGGCTTTTAGGTTAAAATGGTTCATATGATTTGAAATCGATAGAACTGATTTCTGAGTTTGTCCACTATCAATCATTTTGGTCATTTCAGGAACAATTTATGTTAAATAAGGACCAAAATAACAAAAATAGTCTCAATTTAATAAACAATAGGCCAAAATAATTTCATAAAAAATGAAGATATTTTTGTCATTTCATCCTTATTTAACGAAGATTTTTCGCGGAATGACTAAAATGATTGATGATGCACAAATTAGGGACCAGTTCTATCGATTTTAAATCTCGGAGACCAAAATAAAGAGTTATGTTAATCTCAAAAACTATTTTAGCTGAAAGCTAAATATAACTATATAGTACACGAATATTAGAAAGATCGCATTTTTGATCGAGAAGCCTACCTACCTGTATATAGCGTCTGTTCTTGAATATTTCAGATTCATCATATTCCTTAAAAACCAAAAACAACCATTTAATATTACTTATAAAATTCAAAGAGAATACCGGAAATAGAACCAATTCAAATACTGTAAAAATTTTGAATCAGTCTTTCATTTGAATATTTGAGATGGTTTAATTTTCGTCAGTTTACTTGGCAATCAATGAGAAATACATTCAGAATAGATCATCCATGCCATAAGCTTTGACACTTGAAAGTAGAAACCCTAAACTTCAGTTAATATGCAGTGCTAAGCTTCAACATCTATTTTCTTCTTTATTTTATGGAGAAGAGTACTTGCAGTTCATCTATATATAACTCCTAAAATTTGTGGACATTAGTTTAGCTAAGTTGATTAGAGCAATATATGTGTTCTTCCATCTACAAGTTTGAATTTCCGTCCTCATAATTTAGATGAGTATAGTGTGTGGTTGTATTGTTTGTTAAAAAACAAAAACTCTAAAACAAATCTACAATACTCCAAAGTATTAGCCAGAAATTATATAAGTGAAGAGCTTTTAATTCACATCTCAATATTTCACCAGTAATTCCACAGTGCCACATGGTACTTCTGGATTAAACTATCATTTCCCTCTAGGATATGAGTTTTTTTTTTTTTTTTTTTCAACAAAATAATATTATTTACACTAACGAGTGAGAGATTTGGATTGAGACACATATTTTTTCAACACAATAATATTATTTACACTAACAAGTAAGAGATTTGGACTCAGATACATAATTGAGTTACAAACTCACCATTTACGGGAATCGAAAGTAAGAGCTACCACTTATAAGTGGAGAATAATATTGCTATCATAATACAGTTGAATTTTATAGTATGAAGTAGGTTAAGAACTCTACAATTACGAACCCACAGATATGAGCCCCACGTCCAAAACTAACCTTACTGTTTCTTCATGGAAATGGGTCTTTCTCATTTGTTTTCGAGTAAACGTGCTATCTTCTAGATACAATAAACGTGCTAAACATTTGTTTTTCAGATTTATGCTTGATCCGATCTTTTTTGTATAACCTTCTTGTGGCTTTGGTTGTTCATCTTTTCTCGAAGCATTAAAGAGGCTATGGCCTTAATCTCATATAATATCTTATACAAGAAGATCAAGTCTAAATATATCAACATATTATTTTATTAATTCTTCCCAACACCTTACCAAACGTATCCTCCTTTTTAATTTTATACTATTCAACTCATCCTATTTTATGTGACGTTATTCAAAAGATAAGTCAAACAGAAAATTATTTAGCTAGCACCTAATTTATAACTATTTTAGTTTTTAATTTTCATTTTCAGAGATACAATAAGGAAATATATGTGACAAAGAACATGGAGAAAAGGATGGAACAACTATGGTGAGAGATGTGGGACATATAAAATCAGAATTTTTTAAGGAGTTTATTTGCATGCATCCTCCTTCATTCATCCATCCTCCTTTACTTTTCTTGGTCCTCATTACTCTATGTAATTCGATGTTTCTTCACTTGTAAGTTTAGAGTTTTAGGTTCGTCTCCAAATTATTATGGCTGACTCATTTTGTGTCTTCACTTAGTCTTTCATCCAAAAAGTTCGATATATGTCAATATATCATTGTATTGTTGTAGTATGAATTTAACGAGGGAAGAAAGAGGGAGATCGGCAAGGGAGAGGAGAAGATAGAGGAGGACTTGAGGAATTCTATGAGTGTTATTCCTCATGCTTTGTGCATTTAATTATACTAATAAGCAAGATAAACTTTCTCTCCAAATAATAAAGTTGTACAAGGAAAGATCTTCCAGATCTCAAGAATTCCTACACATAATTTACTAAAATTTACACAATCACATTCCTAATGACATTAGAGTGCAACATATATTTGTTTATTTATTTGATCATAACAAAATGATAATATACTATTATATTTGTCCAGTTTATGTAAAGATACATGATTCTTGAATGTAATAGTTTCGAACTCTCATGCTTCTCTTAAATAAATGTAATAGTTTCAATCTTCCCCTCCTCTTAGTAATAATAATAAAAAAATTGTTTAGATAAAGTTTGAAGCCGTTTTATGGACTATAGTTTTTTTTTTTTGGGACAAATGATAAAATAACCTACACGAAACTTATCTAAATTATGTAGAGAGAGATTTGAACAGGAGATCTCAACCATAAAAGCAAATGTTTTTAACCAATTAAACTACACACCACTTGCGATTTATAAACTAGTTTACTTGTAAGATACGTAAAGAGAAATATTAATAAATTAAGACCAAATAAGCTCTTGCTCGATCATCCTTTTTGAAAGTCATTCCCTTATATTATCATGTTGATCGTTAGATGATTACATCATAGTTTGATTTCATGAATCATGGTTAATATGAAATTGAAGTTTCCACATGCGAAGAAAGAAATCCTTTTATACGAAGAAGGTAATGTCCGCGTGGGAGCACACTCGAAAGCGATACGGATAAAAGTACGTCAAAACTCAAAAATATTATGCGGTCCCGTTTGACACGTGTGAAGAGAAGTAGTGATCATGGTTGGTGACACAATGTACGTGGATTGTTTGAAAGTATTAAGTTAATTGAGTAAACTGTCATTTAACCCCCTAAACTATCACGTCAGTGTCAATTTCCCCCCTGAACAATTTTTTTGGCCAATTGACCCCCTAAACTATGTTAAAGTGGCCAATTGACCCCCTACCGTTAAGTATCTTTAACTCCATCCAATTTTCTGTTAGAAAGTGTCATGTGCTTGGCACATGACCACATTTTTACATTTTATGTCTAAATCTTTACAAAGAAAACATATAAAACAAATATTAAAAAAAAAACATACAAACCCTAAACTTAATCATTCAAAATAATAGAAAAAGTAAGGCTTTTTATATTAACACCCCACAAAATGTTGAATGCACCCCATATTAAAATTTAATATTAAATGACTTATTTACTCCACTATGCAATGACAATTTTGACCTTATTAGATTTAAAAAAAAAAAATTATAAATACACCCCAAATCACTTTTAGCGTATTATTTATCTTCTCAACTATCAAAACCCTCTCATCCTCCATTGTTGAACAAAACCCTAACCAATGAAACTACAAACATGTTGATTGAGAAAAATTGTTTTTGACGAATGAAACACGAAATCGATGTTTCTGAAGCTTCATATAAGGTAAGACTTCACATTTTTCATTGTTTTAGTGATTTCGATGACATCGATAATTATTTAATCTTGCATTTGCTGCATTATTCAAACTTCTATATTCATATTCATCTTTTAGGGTTCATATTGAAAAATAATGTAGCAAACACAAGATTAAATAATTATTGATGTCATCGAAATCACTAAAACAATGAAAAATGTGAAGTCTTACCTCATGTGAAGCTTCAGAAACATCGATTTCGCGTTTCATTCGTCAAAAACAATTTTTCTCAATCAATATGTTTGTAGTTTCATTGGTTAGGGTTTTGTTCAACAATGGAGGATGTGAGGGTTTTGATAGTTGAGAAGATAAATAATACACTAAAAGTGATTTGGGGTGTATTTATAAAATTTTATTTTTTTAAAAACCTAATAAGGTCAAAATTGTCATTGCATAGTAGAGTAAATAAGTCATTTAATATTAAATTTTAATATGGGGTGCATTCAACATTTTGTGGGGTGTTAATATAAAAAGCCTTACTTTTTCTATTATTTTGAATGATTAAGTTTAGGGTTTGTATGTTTTTTTTTTAATATTTGTTTTATATGTTTTCTTTGTAAAGATTTAGACATAAAATGTAAAAAGGTGGTCATGTGCCAAGCACATGACACTTTCTAACAGAAAATTGGATGGAGTTAAAGATACTTAACGGTATGGGGTCAATTGGCCACTTTAATATAGTTTAGGGGGTCAATTGGCCAAAAAAATAGTTCAGGGGGGAAATTGACACTGAAGTGATAGTTTAGGGGGTTAAATGACAGTTTACTCAAGTTAATTTAATTTTTTGATACAACCATACTCTAAACAAAAAGATTCCACTGTGACCTATAAATCAGTCACTTTTTGAGTATCAAAATCAATACAGATATTATACGTTCTTATAATCTATGTGGGATTACGAGTCAAATTTGAAATCTTTAGTAATATTACTTTGAAAATTTAATTTAATTAGAATACAAGAAATTGAATGTATATCATCCAAGGAAGCATGGGACAATAGATAGGAGGGATACGCATCAGAAGGCACGAGTTTCATAAGCACAGATTTGGACACGTGCTGTAATTCTTGGTTCTTGGTTTTTAATTATTGATAACTGCCCTAAAAAGAAACCGCCAAAAATGTGTGTTTCACGGCTTGGGAGGAACATGGTTTGTGGTTCGCCTACCATTACGCAGAGGGGATCTTCTCGTATATCGGGGCGATTAGGCACTTTTTTTATATATTTTTTTATTTAGTATATCGATATTTTTATACTAAGAGGAGAGGAAATTCGGTAAAACCACACAATTAACAGCCTAATTTAGTATCCAATTCACCATCCACGAGATTCGAACCTAAGACATCTCACTTTCAAGTGAAGAATAATACCACAAGACCGTAATACTGAGTGGCGGAATGAATTAGGCTTTAGCTTACATACTTTTGATTGCTCAATAATTTATCCTTTATACTTTGTTTTGGTAAATATTTTGTTTTTGATTTTTAGTATTCTTATTCGTTCAATAGGGAAAATGTAAGAGACATATAAGAAGGATGACCAAAGGTTAAGAAAGGCGGTGGGAAGAAAGTTGGAGAAATACAGAACACAAGAGATGAGTTCTTAGATTCGATTTTCGTCAAATACGAATTTAAATCAAATTATTGCTAGCCCATTATGAGGCTTAGCCCACTCCTCCACCCCTTTAGTGTAAATAATATCATTTGTTAAAAAAAAAAAAGGAAAAGGAAAATAATAAACACAATTTTTTTTTTCACTCACATCTTATCCAAGTCTTGAAGTTCTTTTCATTGGATTTATTAAATTTTTATAACTAAAAATATATAACAAATTTGTGAGAGACTACAAAAAGTGTGAAAATCAGCTACTCTCTAAACACTAAAAAGTGTTGTAGGCTTATTTTACTAAGGAAAAATTGGGAGACCATGGTCGGCGGCAAGAAGAGAGAAGAGAGAATTTGGCGATTTTGTAGTATGATTTCTCACCCCATTGTGTCTTAATTTATAGCAGTAAGGAAGAGAGAATCTTTGTCTTTTAAGTAATACATTACAACTAGGAAACTATATAAAAGATACTATAGAATCCTATAGGGATTTAGACAATCACACTCCTAATGAATTTAGACCCCAACACTCTCCATTCAGTGTGTAAATACTCAAGCAAATGTCACATCAAAACAGTTGATGAATTCTTCGGAAAAATGAGCAAATGCGAGTCTCAAAACAAACGAAATAATGCATAAGTAGTACAACTCACAAAACCTCGCTATGGTAAAACTCAGGGTAGGATAAAAACTTATAATCTAAAGAAAAAAGTGAGAACTTGAATTAAGTCAAAACTAAACGGCTTCAGGACGAAAAGTAAATGAAGGAAATTTTGTGAAAAACATGTTCATTTGAATAACATCATATAGCATGCAATTAACAATTAAAGGCGGAATCATGCTTTCATGCATTCAAAAACAAAACATCTACCATGAAATTCAAAGCCTAGTAGATTGGTGAACCTTGACTCAACTTAAAAACAACAATTTGTTAGTTGAGAAATATTTACCTTTGTAGATTCCTCTTTGCATATGCAAAGGATAATCACCCAAGAGATAGGGCCTTCATTCCTTGCTTCTTAGCTCCATGGATTTGGTTAGAAGAATAGGTTCTCCAAGTTCCCAAAATTGAGAACCTCTAAAGATTCTACACCAAGGTTGGATTGGAGAGGAAATGAGTGACCTTGAGGAAATAGAATTGCTAGACAATATCCCCCAAGGTGGTTGGTCTCTTAGAGAGAAATGGAAGCTTTGTGTTCTCACCAATTTTCTCTAAAATCAACAACTTATGAATTTTAGTTATAAAGTTCTTTATATAGTCACTTCTTTAAATGACCTAAAGAACCAAAAACCCTAATTCATCACTATATGGATTTGGGGTTTTGGGCATTTGTGAATCTTTATTCATTAAGTTGTCATACAACTTAAGTCAATGGGCTTTGACGTTCGAAGCCCATTGGGCCTTAAGGTCCAAAAACTATCCCGAGGTCTTTAACGAACTTATTCGTTTGATTAATTAACATATTAATTAATCCTTGCCATAAATAGTTAAACCATTTAATTCATCTCCTTTGTTTCTTCAATCTCCACCTTATTTGGTGTACGATACATTAGGTTCCTTTTAGCGAGGCAGTGGGCGATTAAAACCATTTTACATCGATTGTGAATTGAAACTTACTTTCAATTCTCCCTTTAGTGATTACACACGTTTAGGGCTTCCACAAACCATGAGTGACCCCTAGCAGCATATCATGGCTACCCAAGCTAATCAGAAGAGGTAGAGAACCTATTCAGTTTAGGATTACAAATGCAATACGGTCTTTCTCTAATCTAATACTCTTGACCACATTGTTTGGTTTGATAGTTTATTTATTCATGTCTACTATCCAATGTGATTCTTGTGCTTATATGATTACTTTGAATGTGAATTGGAACGCATTCCCAAATCTCATTCATACTCTGGCCAGAGATTTTAATCATATCATAGAGTATTCTCCCTCAAGCCAATTGAAGGTTAGAGATCCCTTGTTGCGCATTCACTTGTCTCCATGACTAAGTGGCTTAACCCCAATGATGTCGTGGACACCCCGATGGGGTGACTTTGACATAATCAAAGATCAAGGACTTAACCACAAGACAACAACTGTGATGCCTCAGGTCAAAGGACTAATTTGCATTATCCCAAACATGAGTTCTCATGTGACATGAGTATGAGAACTCATCGTTGATCGTGTTCAGTGAACTCATTCTCTATTGAGCACCTACGTACTTGTCTTGATGTCACACACACCAATGACTCGAGACTAGTCACTCTCCCTGAGAGAAGACATAGCACGTACTGATCTTATCGGACTGTCAATGCCCAATTGGCAATCCTATGATCAGGAACGTTTAGGATGTGTCTACGAAAGAATGGTCTCATTAATCTAACTTCATTAGATTGCATTCTTCCAATCACATATTCCTTGGACTTTATCGTTTAAGCATATAACATTTATATGAGACGTCTCAAACAATAATGTTTGCCCTTTATATGTAAACTAGATTAGTTTAACATGTGAAATATCCGTAAAGTATCATCATATGAATGGCTTTAGGGCACATTTCCAACAGTCTCCCACTTGCACTAGAGCCAATCAGCTTGGTCATCTGTTATGATTCCTCTTCTGTAGTCATTTCCTAAATGGCTGAGTAGTAGGCCTAGGAAATGGATATCTATATGTTATCCATAGAAGCAACCTTGAGAATATCGACGTCACCATTATACATGATTCCCAATCATGTGGTTCAGTCTCTCATATGAGTTCGGATCTTGATGAGACCTTGATTCCCAGGCTTGAGCTATCGCCCCATTAGTGTCGTAGTGTCAGTACACTAGATACACTTTCTGGTTGGAACCGAATAGAGAGTTCATAAATGAGCTTTCCCATCCAAACAACATTGTTGTAAACTTCTATATATGGCAATATATTTTGCATTTATAATGGAACACACTAAAGTCATTACTTTAATGTTTCCATCCAAATATCTCTTTAGTCATAATAAAGAGGTATCTGTTAATCTCTTCATTCATAATGAAGAAACATTCAACGATGGATTAGATTCATAATCTAACACATTTACGCTTCCTTTACGTTACTCTAATTCTTCCTCATTCTTCGAGGAACCTATCCTTTAGTATTTCTTAAATACTTAAGGATTCACTTGACAGTTGCCATGGTTCTGATCCTGGGCTTGCATTGATATCGCCTTGTACCTTTCTTGGTACAACTTATATCAACGTTTTTCATACAATATGAAATACGTAAATCACCTTTCTGCGTATGCATAAAGGATTCTCTTTATGCAATATTTCTTTGGGAGTCAAAGGGCACGTTCCCTTTGAGAAGAGCTACCTTCCAGTCTCACTAGAGTTGTTCTTCTGATTGAAGTTTATCATCATATGAGAAACTTCCTAGCATATTATGTCTATTATTAGGGCATGATATAATCCAATTATACCCTAAAATCTATCATTATAGATTTCCATCCCATGTATATAGACTATGTCTCCCATATACATTCTATCGTTATAGAAAGTTTTAAAGTCATAACTTTAACAATGAAGTATTCTTTTCATTTCCAAAATTAATATATCATACATATATTCAAATTTAGGAATATGATTAACTCCCACTAATCTTTTGTAAACCTAGTAAATAAAAGATTCATTTACATCTTTATGAGAAATCAAACAATTTGATCTTTCCCTCATAAAACGCTTATGGCTCCCACTAGCTTGCTTAGATCCATGATGGTTGGATCTCTATAACTTACATGTTTTGTGATTCATAGTTTTAGACATAAATTATCAAGACTATCTTAATAATGGTTTCGGAAACCTATATCATGTCCAAACATTGAATCACCATTTAGTTGTAGCTAGCAATCTTCGAATTAATTGAAACTAAGACTACGTCAAAGATGGTTCCTTCAAAGTCAACCATTCTCTTTGATTGTAGTCACCTTAAGCTACCAATTAGCTATGAAGGTTTCATTATTTCGGGTCAAATGGTACTTTACCATTTCCTTGAGTATATATCGTATATACACTCAATGTAGTCATAAAGTTCAAACCATTCAACTGAGACGGTTTATAAATCCTTCTTGACTACCTTGGAGCTTTGTGGTATAGGAACTAGGTTGTTATATTTGTTGATTATCATCTTGTCTCTCAAAGAACCCATTCTTTTGAGTTCTATTCCTAGTTCATTTGCTCTAAGGCAAATCACATTGTAGGATTACAATGAACTACTCAACAAACAACATTTGTTGGTTGGTTTATAGAAGTGATATCCAAATGTTATTTTAAGGATACCTACAAGATAATTTTTAAACAAATATTGCTCATTAGCACACAACCCCAAATCTTAACACAATTAAGATTTGTCTTTCTTTCCAACTACATCCTATGGAGTTATGAAAATTTTGGAAGATCTTCTAATTGACAATAATATTGTCTTAGAAGCATATATATCCTATATATGGGTAATTGATAATATCCAACGAACTAAATCTTATTCAAGTTCGTTCTTCTCCTAATGGAGAAAATCATTATCTTATGATGCTAATTTCCTTGATATCTTTCAAGGAAACTCATCTAAAGTGTTACCTTTCCTTGGATCAAATCTAAGGAGGTAAGTACTTTAGACGTCTTACTCATCAACTTACATTTCTTGAATTCTTTGAAACCTTTTGCAAAGTATTCGGACTTGTGTTTATTCATAATAAACTATAGTCCAACCGAGAGTGATCTTCGGTGAATGTCATACAACATGAGTAGTATTATGTTGTGGACAATTGCCACTATCTTGCAACCTTTTGGGTTTTAAGCATCATTATATTCTAATCAGTTAACGCTACCATATCATCTCTACTATAGAGACAATCAATTAGATTACTATAATCCAATCAATGATTAATAAAGAACAATGTTTTGTCAAACAAAACATTCATCCATCTCTAATATAGTGATGGAATTAAGTTCCTTAAAATTGGAATGTAAAGACAATCTTTGGTTTTTCCAATTTCTTTGGTAGTTCATATGAGGAAGTTAGTACCATCTGCTTTCGCAGAGATCTATATTTTATTCACGTTCTGAATGTGAAGTACTTTCTCTTCTCTCATTAATCTTCTACTTCTTATTAGCCATACTTTTACAACGATTGTAAAACATAGTTACTAATACGGAATCAAGCATTCAAGTAGAAGAACCAACTGTTTTGAACTATTCAAGAACAATTTACAACACCTTCGAAAGGTGTGTTCTTGACATTTGCAAGACATTTCTTGCAAATACCCCTTCCAATGTCCATCCTTTCATAAAGAAAGTTTGTTCCCTTGGAGTTAATTTTATCTTCTTCATTTGACTTCTCCTTTGACTACAATAGTCTTGGTCCCTAAACTCCCACTATCTCTCTTGAAACCTTTTTCAATTGTGTTATACACATCAAACATTTTGGAGAGTGTTTGGTTATTGTTCACTACATAGTTTACAATAAACTTAGTGAACCATTAGGATAGGGACATAAAGGTGAAGTCCTAGCCTAGTTTCCGTCTCGTTAAGTGGTTTATCACTTCAACACTCAATGATTCAAAATCATCATAAGTCCATGTTGATGAACTATTTTTGTCAACCAACCATTATGTTCTAAACATAATTACAAACTTTCAAGAGTTGTTCAAGGCAACTCTTATTTCTTCATACAACAATTTGTAAGTGAAGAATTATGGCACTAAAAGTGTCCTTGTCTTTATGCTAATCTTCTTAAGTTCCTTTGTTCATATAACGAAGGAATAAGCATTGGTTGTTTGTGTTGTCCTCTTCATGATAGACATTTCTAACATGTTCTTCCAATGATACATTATCAATAGGAAGATTGTGAGGATGAGACTTCTTAGGTACATGCACAATCCATTTAAGACAATCTTTGGGATTGTGTTACCAAGTCCGGAAACTAAAACATTCGGATTTTCTTTGTCAAGTTTTGGATAGCGTTTGCAAATATATTGGTAAACAAATACATAACGAATATAAATTGATTGATTTTAAGCCATTTGATTCGGGTCTTTAAATCAAATAGCACCACCCACTATTTTTGGCAAATTCCATATCCCTCATTGGAATTCGAGAGTTTTGGAGGAAACTCTTAGTAGGTTATGGGAGACTCACTATTACCAAGCCCACCTCACAATGATATGATGTTGGCTAGCATTAATAATAATGAGAGAGTACGCTTACTCATTTGCAACTAATGCAAGTACCCATCAATTTGGCCTCTAGAGAATGTTGCCTCACGATGATACGATGTTGGCGCCATTGCACTTAGTTAAGTCATTCCCACCATGCTTAGTTCGTGAAGGGGTTCAAGAATAGCCTCACGATGATACGATGTCGGCCATCCTCGTTGCCTACACTAACCTCATCAAGTATGTATATAGACTCCTCCTGAGTATAAGCATGCACTTTGTACTCCCCCATGATAGGGTGAAGCCGGTGTACAAGTCATAAACGATTGGAGCCTACCACGGTGGAAGGCCACGAAAGAGTGTTCTAAGCACTCTCACGCTTTTCAACTTAATAATGGTTTGGTTGAGGGTTTTAGGTCTCATCACATATAAGTATTCATTTTAATCTACATTAAAACAATTTTGGTCCTATTACAACTATTGGTCCATTTGATTCAATTTAGTTGTATATAATACTCCCACTATATTTATAAAACGGTTTTTAAAGCAAGAGTATATGATACTACTAACGTAAGGTTTGCATTCATTTGATGGACTATATAGTTGCCTTAGGGCCTTAGGATGACTATGAACCTTTGTTTAGATTCAACACGAGCCTAGTGTTGAATCTCGGACTAGGGATGAAGATTGATTTTAGTTACGCGTTTAATCACATTAAGGCGTGTTGTCTTAGGGGCGTTGGACCCAACTACTCCATTTTCATGCATATCATATAAAGCAAGAAAGAAGTACTTCAAAGTAAAAGAGAGCTTATGCACTTTACAACATTTGCATAAAACAAATTACTTTAAAGTAAAGAAGAGCTTATGCTCTTTTACAACATTTGATCAAATCAAATTACAACCAAAATTAATCTACACATTCCCATGGTTCAAACAAATTTGAAACGGCCTTTCACATAGCTCAATTATCGTCGGCTTAGGTTCATAATCACCCTTTAATTAATCAACACTTTAATTAATTAAATTGAATGCAACATTTTCATTTGGTTTTTGTATCCATAAAATTGATTTAAATGGAGCTAAATAAAATGAAAATCCAATTCTCATTTAAAGAGACAAAACAATTTTTGTTTCCTACTTAATTTGGGCCATCATGCAATAACCACAACTTTTTGGGCTATATTGCGAAACACAAACTTTTGGGGTCACTTTGTAAAAACACAAAAGTCCACTACTTCATGTAATTACAACTAGAACCCAAAAATTTCAACAAATACAAAAAACTTCATTAAAGGAGCAAAACAATTTGTCCTTTAACGTTTTTGGGCCTTAACGTAAAAACGTAAACTTTTGGGCCAAAGTGCAAATACACAAAAGTATCAAAACTTTATGTAATTGAATAAAAGACCCAAAAATACCCTATTTAATTAGGGTGGCCGGCCATGATAGAAAAAATATGATTTTTACAAAGTTTTTGTAAGTGGGTTTTATTAGGTGAGGTAAAGATGAAATATTTTGAATTTATGTTAAACTTTTAAAAAAGTTTGTCTACCATTATAACCATTAATTGAATTTATGTCAAACTTTTAAAAAAGTTTGTCTACCATTAAAACCATTAATAATACTTTACAAATAATCATCACCCACTAAAATCACCCACTAAAATTAAACCAAAACTTTATGTAAAAACATAAAACATTTTGAATCAAAACTTCAAAACTTTTTGTTCTTGGCAAGAACTTCAAGAACATTGAAGAACACTCATGAAAACTCATAATAGCTCCATGAATGTTTTCACTCACCAAAACTCAAATTTTCATCACTCAAAAGAGGGTTAACATCCTAGGGTACTTAGGGGTTCCAAAAGTCACTTTAAAACCATTTTAACAAGACAAACATGAACCCAAAAAATCACCCTTTGGATTTGGCCGAATTTCCCAAAAAAAAATGGCACCAAATTTTAGCTCCAAAATTCATGCTCATATGAACTACATCTACAACATTTGAGATGACAAATTTTCTAACAAAATTTACATTCAAAGAAACAAGAATAAAGCTTGTAACATATTACAACTTTTAAATCAAAAAACTATGAACTACAAAACCCAAAATGATTCACCAACTACTAGACCTAGGCTCTGATACCACTTGAAGGAAATTTTGTGAAAAACATGTTCATTTGAATAACATCATATAGCATGCAATTAACAATTAAAGGCGGAATCATGCTTTCATGCATTCAAAAACAAAACATCTACCATGAAATTCAAAGCCTAGTAGATTGGTGAACCTTGACTCAACTTAAAAACAACAATTTGTTAGTTGAGAAATATTTACCTTTGTAGATTCCTCTTTGCATATGCAAAGGATAATCACCCAAGAGATAGGGCCTTCATTCCTTGCTTCTTAGCTCCATGGATTTGGTTAGAAGAATAGGTTCTCCAAGTTCCCAAAATTGAGAACCTCTAAAGATTCTACACCAAGGTTGGATTGGAGAGGAAATTAGTGACCTTGATGAAATAGAATTGCTAGACAATATCCCCCAAGGTGGTTGGCCTCTTAGAGAGAAATGGAAGCTTTGTGTTCTCACCAATTTTCTCTAAAATCAACAACTTATGAATTTTAGTTATAAAGTTCTTTATATAGTCACTTCTTTAAATGACCTAAAGAACCAAAAACCCTAATTCATCACTATATGGATTTGGGGTTTTGGGCCTTTGTGAATCTTTATTCATTAAGTTGTCATACAACTTAAGTCAATGGGCTTTGACGTTCGAAGCCCATTGGGCCTTAAGGTCCAAAAACTATCCCGAGGTCTTTAACGAACTTATTCGTTTGATTAATTAACATATTAATTAATCCTTGCCATAAATAATTAAACCATTTAATTCATCTCCTTTGTTTCTTCAATCTCCACCTTATTTGGTGTACGATACATTAGGTTCCTTTTAGCGAGGCAGTGGGCGATTAAAACCATTTTACATCGATTGTGAATTGAAACTTACTTTCAATTCTCCCTTTAGTGATTACACACGTTTAGGGCTTCCACAAACCATGAGTGACCCCTAGCAGCATATCATGGCTACCCAAGCTAATCAGAAGAGGTAGAGAACCTATTCAGTTTAGGATTACAAATGCAATACGGTCTTTCTCTAATCTAATACTCTTGACCACATTGTTTGGTTTGATAGTTTATTTATTCATGTCTACTATCCAATGTGATTCTTGTGCTTATATGATTACTTTGAATGTGAATTGGAACGCATTCCCAAATCTCATTCATACTCTGGCCATAGATTTTAATCATATCATAGAGTATTCTCCCTCAAGCCAATTGAAGGTTAGAGATCCCTTGTTGCGCATTCACTTGTCTCCATGACTAAGTGGCTTAACCCCAATGATGTCGTGGACACCCCGATGGGGTGACTTTGACATAATCAAAGATCAAGGACTTAACCACAAGACAACAACTGTGATGCCTCAGGTCAAAGGACTAATTTGCATTATCCCAAACATGAGTTCTCATGTGACATGAGTATGAGAACTCCTCGTTGATCGTGTTCAGTGAACTCATTCTCTATTGAGCACCTACGTACTTGTCTTGATGTCACACACACCAATGACTCGAGACTAGTCACTCTCCCTGAGAGAAGACATAGCACGTACTGATCTTATCGGACTGTCAATGCCCAATTGGCAATCCTATGATCAGGAACGTTTAGGATGTGTCTACGAAAGAATGGTCTCATTAATCTAACTTCATTAGATTGCATTCTTCCAATCACATATTCCTTGGACTTTATCGTTTAAGCATATAACATTTATATGAGACGTCTCAAACAATAATGTTTGCCCTTTATATGTAAACTAGATTAGTTTAACATGTGAAATATCCGTAAAGTATCATCATATGAATGGCTTTAGGGCACATTTCCAACAGTCTCCCACTTGCACTAGAGCCAATCAGCTTGGTCATCTGTTATGATTCCTCTTCTGTAGTCATTTCCTAAATGGCTGAGTAGTAGGCCTAGGAAATGGATATCTATATGTTATCCATAGAAGCAACCTTGAGAATATCGACGTCACCATTATACATGATTCCCAATCATGTGGTTCAGTCTCTCATATGAGTTCGGATCTTGATGAGACCTTGATTCCCAGGCTTGAGCTATCGCCCCATTAGTGTCGTAGTGTCAGTACACTAGATACACTTTCTGGTTGGAACCGAATAGAGAGTTCATAAATGAGCTTTCCCATCCAAACAACATTGTTGTAAACTTCTATATATGGCAATATATTTTGCATTTATAATGGAACACACTAAAGTCATTACTTTAATGTTTCCATCCAAATATCTCTTTAGTCATAATAAAGAGGTATCTGTTAATCTCTTCATTCATAATGAAGAAACATTCAACGATGGATTAGATTCATAATCTAACACATTTACGCTTCCTTTACGTTACTCTAATTCTTCCTCATTCTTCGAGGAACCTATCCTTTAGTATTTCTTAAATACTTAAGGATTCACTTGACAGTTGCCATGGTTCTGATCCTGGGCTTGCATTGATATCGCCTTGTACCTTTCTTGGTACAACTTATATCAACGTTTTTCATACAATATGAAATACGTAAATCACCTTTCTGCGTATGCATAAAGGATTCTCTTTATGCAATATTTCTTTGGGAGTCAAAGGGCACGTTCCCTTTGAGAAGAGCTACCTTCCAGTCTCACTAGAGTTGTTCTTCTGATTGAAGTTTATCATCATATGAGAAACTTCCTAGCATATTATGTCTATTATTAGGGCATGATATAATCCAATTATACCCTAAAATCTATCATTATAGATTTCCATCCCATGTATATAGACTATGTCTCCCATATACATTCTATCGTTATAGAAAGTTTTAAAGTCATAACTTTAACAATGAAGTATTCTTTTCATTTCCAAAATTAATATATCATACATATATTCAAATTTAGGAATATGATTAACTCCCACTAATCTTTTGTAAACCTAGTAAATAAAAGATTCATTTACATCTTTATGAGAAATCAAACAATTTGATATTTCCCTCATAAAACGCTTATGGCTCCCACTAGCTTGCTTAGATCCATGATGGTTGGATCTCTATAACTTACATGTTTTGTGATTCATAGTTTTAGACATAAATTATCAAGACTATCTTAATAATGGTTTCGGAAACCTATATCATGTCCAAACATTGAATCACCATTTAGTTGTAGCTAGCAATCTTCGAATTAATTGAAACTAAGACTACGTCAAAGATGGTTCCTTCAAAGTCAACCATTCTCTTTGATTGTAGTCACCTTAAGCTACCAATTAGCTATGAAGGTTTCATTATTTCGGGTCAAATGGTACTTTACCATTTCCTTGAGTATATATCGTATATACACTCAATGTAGTCATAAAGTTCAAACCATTCAACTGAGACGGTTTATAAATCCTTCTTGACTACCTTGGAGCTTTGTGGTATAGGAACTAGGTTGTTATATTTGTTGATTATCATCTTGTCTCTCAAAGAACCCATTCTTTTGAGTTCTATTCCTAGTTCATTTGCTCTAAGGCAAATCACATTGTAGGATTACAATGAACTACTCAACAAACAACATTTGTTGGTTGGTTTATAGAAGTGATATCCAAATGTTATTTTAAGGATACCTACAAGATAATTTTTAAACAAATATTGCTCATTAGCACACAACCCCAAATCTTAACACAATTAAGATTTGTCTTTCTTTCCAACTACATCCTATGGAGTTATGAAAATTTTGGAAGATCTTCTAATTGACAATAATATTGTCTTAGAAGCATATATATCCTATATATGGGTAATTGATAATATCCAACGAACTAAATCTTATTCAAGTTCGTTCTTCTCCTAATGGAGAAAATCATTATCTTATGATGCTAATTTCCTTGATATCTTTCAAGGAAACTCATCTAAAGTGTTACCTTTCCTTGGATCAAATCTAAGGAGGTAAGTACTTTAGACGTCTTACTCATCAACTTACATTTCTTGAATTCTTTGAAACCTTTTGCAAAGTATTCGGACTTGTGTTTATTCATAATAAACTATAGTCCAACCGAGAGTGATCTTCGGTGAATGTCATACAACATGAGTAGTATTATGTTGTGGACAATTGCCACTATCTTGCAACCTTTTGGGTTTTAAGCATCATTATATTCTAATCAGTTAACGCTACCATATCATCTCTACTATAGAGACAATCAATTAGATTACTATAATCCAATCAATGATTAATAAAGAACAATGTTTTGTCAAACAAAACATTCATCCATCTCTAATATAGTGATGGAATTAAGTTCCTTAAAATTGGAATGTAAAGACAATCTTTGGTTTTTCCAATTTCTTTGGTAGTTCATATGAGGAAGTTAGTACCATCTGCTTTCGCAGAGATCTATATTTTATTCACGTTCTGAATGTGAAGTACTTTCTCTTCTCTCATTAATCTTCTACTTCTTATTAGCCATACTTTTACAACGATTGTAAAACATAGTTACTAATACGGAATCAAGCATTCAAGTAGAAGAACCAACTGTTTTGAACTATTCAAGAACAATTTACAACACCTTCGAAAGGTGTGTTCTTGACATTTGCAAGACATTTCTTGCAAATACCCCTTCCAATGTCCATCCTTTCATAAAGAAAGTTTGTTCCCTTGGAGTTAATTTTATCTTCTTCATTTGACTTCTCCTTTGACTACAATAGTCTTGGTCCCTAAACTCCCACTATCTCTCTTGAAACCTTTTTCAATTGTGTTATACACATCAAACATTTTGGAGAGTGTTTGGTTATTGTTCACTACATAGTTTACAATAAACTTAGTGAACCATTAGGATAGGGACATAAAGGTGAAGTCCTAGCCTAGTTTCCGTCTCGTTAAGTGGTTTATCACTTCAACACTCAATGATTCAAAATCATCATAAGTCCATGTTGATGAACTATTTTTGTCAACCAACCATTATGTTCTAAACATAATTACAAACTTTCAAGAGTTGTTCAAGGCAACTCTTATTTCTTCATACAACAATTTGTAAGTGAAGAATTATGGCACTAAAAGTGTCCTTGTCTTTATGCTAATCTTCTTAAGTTCCTTTGTTCATATAACGAAGGAATAAGCATTGGTTGTTTGTGTTGTCCTCTTCATGATAGACATTTCTAACATGTTCTTCCAATGATACATTATCAATAGGAAGATTGTGAGGATGAGACTTCTTAGGTACATGCACAATCCATTTAAGACAATCTTTGGGATTGTGTTACCAAGTCCGGAAACTAAAACATTCGGATTTTCTTTGTCAAGTTTTGGATAGCGTTTGCAAATATATTGGTAAACAAATACATAACGAATATAAATTGATTGATTTTAAGCCATTTGATTCGGGTCTTTAAATCAAATAGCACCACCCACTATTTTTGGCAAATTCCATATCCCTCATTGGAATTCGAGAGTTTTGGAGGAAACTCTTAGTAGGTTATGGGAGACTCACTATTACCAAGCCCACCTCACAATGATATGATGTTGGCTAGCATTAATAATAATGAGAGAGTACGCTTACTCATTTGCAACTAATGCAAGTACCCATCAATTTGGCCTCTAGAGATTGTTGCCTCACGATGATACGATGTTGGCGCCATTGCACTTAGTTAAGTCATTCCCACCATGCTTAGTTCGTGAAGGGGTTCAAGAATAGCCTCACGATGATACGATGTCGGCCATCCTCGTTGCCTACACTAACCTCATCAAGTATGTATATAGACTCCTCCTGAGTATAAGCATGCACTTTGTACTCCCCCATGATAGGGTGAAGCCGGTGTACAAGTCATAAACGATTGGAGCCTACCACGGTGGAAGGCCACGAAAGAGTGTTCTAAGCACTCTCACGCTTTTCAACTTAATAATGGTTTGGTTGAGGGTTTTAGGTCTCATCACATATAAGTATTCATTTTAATCTACATTAAAACAATTTTGGTCCTATTACAACTATTGGTCCATTTGATTCAATTTAGTTGTATATAATACTCCCACTATATTTATAAAACGGTTTTTAAAGCAAGAGTATATGATACTACTAACGTAAGGTTTGCATTCATTTGATGGACTATATAGTTGCCTTAGGGCCTTAGGATGACTATGAACCTTTGTTTAGATTCAACACGAGCCTAGTGTTGAATCTCGGACTAGGGATGAAGATTGATTTTAGTTACGCGTTTAATCACATTAAGGCGTGTTGTCTTAGGGGCGTTGGACCCAACTACTCCATTTTCATGCATATCATATAAAGCAAGAAAGAAGTACTTCAAAGTAAAAGAGAGCTTATGCACTTTACAACATTTGCATAAAACAAATTACTTTAAAGTAAAGAAGAGCTTATGCTCTTTTACAACATTTGATCAAATCAAATTACAACCAAAATTAATCTACACATTCCCATGGTTCAAACAAATTTGAAACGGCCTTTCACATAGCTCAATTATCGTCGGCTTAGGTTCATAATCACCCTTTAATTAATCAACACTTTAATTAATTAAATTGAATGCAACATTTTCATTTGGTTTTTGTATCCATAAAATTGATTTAAATGGAGCTAAATAAAATGAAAATCCAATTCTCATTTAAAGAGACAAAACAATTTTTGTTTCCTACTTAATTTGGGCCATCATGCAATAACCACAACTTTTTGGGCTATATTGCGAAACACAAACTTTTGGGGTCACTTTGTAAAAACACAAAAGTCCACTACTTCATGTAATTACAACTAGAACCCAAAAATTTCAACAAATACAAAAAACTTCATTAAAGGAGCAAAACAATTTGTCCTTTAACGTTTTTGGGCCTTAACGTAAAAACGTAAACTTTTGGGCCAAAGTGCAAATACACAAAAGTATCAAAACTTTATGTAATTGAATAAAAGACCCAAAAATACCCTATTTAATTAGGGTGGCCGGCCATGATAGAAAAAATATGATTTTTACAAAGTTTTTGTAAGTGGGTTTTATTAGGTGAGGTAAAGATGAAATATTTTGAATTTATGTTAAACTTTTAAAAAAGTTTGTCTACCATTATAACCATTAATTGAATTTATGTCAAACTTTTAAAAAAGTTTGTCTACCATTAAAACCATTAATAATACTTTACAAATAATCATCACCCACTAAAATCACCCACTAAAATTAAACCAAAACTTTATGTAAAAACATAAAACATTTTGAATCAAAACTTCAAAACTTTTTGTTCTTGGCAAGAACTTCAAGAACATTGAAGAACACTCATGAAAACTCATAATAGCTCCATGAATGTTTTCACTCACCAAAACTCAAATTTTCATCACTCAAAAGAGGGTTAACATCCTAGGGTACTTAGGGGTTCCAAAAGTCACTTTAAAACCATTTTAACAAGACAAACATGAACCCAAAAAATCACCCTTTGGATTTGGCCGAATTTCCCAAAAAAAAATGGCACCAAATTTTAGCTCCAAAATTCATGCTCATATGAACTACATCTACAACATTTGAGATGACAAATTTTCTAACAAAATTTACATTCAAAGAAACAAGAATAAAGCTTGTAACATATTACAACTTTTAAATCAAAAAACTATGAACTACAAAACCCAAAATGATTCACCAACTACTAGACCTAGGCTCTGATACCACTTGAAGGAAATTTTGTGAAAAACATGTTCATTTGAATAACATCATATAGCATGCAATTAACAATTAAAGGCGGAATCATGCTTTCATGCATTCAAAAACAAAACATCTACCATGAAATTCAAAGCCTAGTAGATTGGTGAACCTTGACTCAACTTAAAAACAACAATTTGTTAGTTGAGAAATATTTACCTTTGTAGATTCCTCTTTGCATATGCAAAGGATAATCACCCAAGAGATAGGGCCTTCATTCCTTGCTTCTTAGCTCCATGGATTTGGTTAGAAGAATAGGTTCTCCAAGTTCCCAAAATTGAGAACCTCTAAAGATTCTACACCAAGGTTGGATTGGAGAGGAAATTAGTGACCTTGATGAAATAGAATTGCTAGACAATATCCCCCAAGGTGGTTGGCCTCTTAGAGAGAAATGGAAGCTTTGTGTTCTCACCAATTTTCTCTAAAATCAACAACTTATGAATTTTAGTTATAAAGTTCTTTATATAGTCACTTCTTTAAATGACCTAAAGAACCAAAAACCCTAATTCATCACTATATGGATTTGGGGTTTTGGGCCTTTGTGAATCTTTATTCATTAAGTTGTCATACAACTTAAGTCAATGGGCTTTGACGTTCGAAGCCCATTGGGCCTTAAGGTCCAAAAACTATCCCGAGGTCTTTAACGAACTTATTCGTTTGATTAATTAACATATTAATTAATCCTTGCCATAAATAATTAAACCATTTAATTCATCTCCTTTGTTTCTTCAATCTCCACCTTATTTGGTGTACGATACATTAGGTTCCTTTTAGCGAGGCAGTGGGCGATTAAAACCATTTTACATCGATTGTGAATTGAAACTTACTTTCAATTCTCCCTTTAGTGATTACACACGTTTAGGGCTTCCACAAACCATGAGTGACCCCTAGCAGCATATCATGGCTACCCAAGCTAATCAGAAGAGGTAGAGAACCTATTCAGTTTAGGATTACAAATGCAATACGGTCTTTCTCTAATCTAATACTCTTGACCACATTGTTTGGTTTGATAGTTTATTTATTCATGTCTACTATCCAATGTGATTCTTGTGCTTATATGATTACTTTGAATGTGAATTGGAACGCATTCCCAAATCTCATTCATACTCTGGCCAGAGATTTTAATCATATCATAGAGTATTCTCCCTCAAGCCAATTGAAGGTTAGAGATCCCTTGTTGCGCATTCACTTGTCTCCATGACTAAGTGGCTTAACCCCAATGATGTCGTGGACACCCCGATGGGGTGACTTTGACATAATCAAAGATCAAGGACTTAACCACAAGACAACAACTGTGATGCCTCAGGTCAAAGGACTAATTTGCATTATCCCAAACATGAGTTCTCATGTGACATGAGTATGAGAACTCATCGTTGATCGTGTTCAGTGAACTCATTCTCTATTGAGCACCTACGTACTTGTCTTGATGTCACACACACCAATGACTCGAGACTAGTCACTCTCCCTGAGAGAAGACATAGCACGTACTGATCTTATCGGACTGTCAATGCCCAATTGGCAATCCTATGATCAGGAACGTTTAGGATGTGTCTACGAAAGAATGGTCTCATTAATCTAACTTCATTAGATTGCATTCTTCCAATCACATATTCCTTGGACTTTATCGTTTAAGCATATAACATTTATATGAGACGTCTCAAACAATAATGTTTGCCCTTTATATGTAAACTAGATTAGTTTAACATGTGAAATATCCGTAAAGTATCATCATATGAATGGCTTTAGGGCACATTTCCAACAGTAAAATGCACACAAAGGTATGACTAGCCCAGGATGGATGCCGCATTAAAATCTCATCAAGTAGCAAAACCCCATAGCAAAAAATGCTCAATTTTCCTCTCCTACCCACCTTCAATGACCTACATTCTCGACTCTACCCTTGATGCTTAAGTGTTCTTTGTTCAACAGCAGCAACAGTAGGCCCCGACTGCTTTTGTGCATCAAGTCGTGGGTCCTCCGGCACCTAGTGCCTTAGCCCATGCTTATGTTCCCCACCAGGCACATTGTACCGATCACCTTCCTCCATGCCTTAACCGGCTTTCTCATTCTTCTTGGCATGGTGGTCGTGGTAGCTTTTGGCGTGGCTATGCGAGTGGCCGTGGTCATGGTGGCCGTGATGGCTCATTTTGGGGTCATCCACCCAACTTTATGGGTCTAGGTGTCTTTGGTACTTTGCCCTCCTTTTGGTGCACTTACTGCAACTCGCTAGGTCATCATGTCACAGCATGCATTCATCGTCATACTGCTCCATCGCTGGGTTTCATGCTGCTCCAGGCTATGGTTCAGATCCAATTTGGTTTCTTGACACTGGTGCCACCTATCTTATGACCAACAATTGTGGTGCTCTTCAGGATCATCACCCTTATACTGGTAATACTTCTGTCAATTATTGGTGATGGAGAAGCCCTTCCAATTGCTAATAGTGGTACAATTTCCCTTCCCGTGGGTTCATCTAAATTCACTCTTAAAGATGTTTGCATGTTCCTAGTTTGAAAAAGAATATATTTTCTGCTTCTAAGTTCACTGGTAATAATAATAATGTTGTTACTAGTTTTCCTTATGGTTCTCTTATTAGAGACTTACGATTTGGTTATCCTCTCTTTCAGGGCAATTCTAAAGATGATCTATACCCTCTTACACCTATGCCGCATAGTTCGTCTCGTTTGTTTGCCTTCCATGCCGCCTCCTCCTCTTAAACCTATGCCGCATAGTTCGTCTCGTTTGTCTGCCTTCCATGCCGCCTCCCCCTCTATTTGGCATTCGCGTCTTGGTCATCCGTTCAATGAAGTATTTTCTCATTTAAATTTAGGTTTATCTAGGTCTCCTAAGTTATTTTGTAAGCCTTGTGCGTTAATTCATTGCACCTTTTCTCTTTGATGCATGGATGACTCCTAATATTTAGGTTACTGGATTTAAGTATTATGTTCTTTTTAAAGATTATTATAGTCAATACTCGTAGATTTCCCCTATGCATAATAAAAATGATGTCTTCTCCCACTTTAAAAGTCTTTATCTTATGGTTGGCAATATTTTCAACATTTCTATTACATTTTTTTTCAAAGTGATAATGGCACAAAGTATGTGAATCACATCTTTCATGATTTTTCCATATCCATGGCATCATACATCATATCTCTTGTCCCCACACTCTACAACTGAATGGCCACACAAACATTGTCATATTGCCACAACCATTCGTCTTTTCCTTAATTCTTCTAACACTTCTTTGTCCCTTTAGGTTGAAGCGGCTCTCGTCTCAGATTTTCTTATTAATATTCTCCTGTTTGTTGTCCTCAGTTGGTTTAGCCCTTATAGCCCGTCTTTACGGTCACCTTCTTGATCTTAGCTCTTTTAGAACCTTTTGGTTGTTCATGTATTGTTACCCATACATAGGGACTTATATCACTAACAAATTGGCATCTTGTTCCAAAGAATATGTTTGTATAAGTTACAACTGACAATACAAGGGTTACTAGTGTCTTGATCCTGCCACTAGTTGTGTGTAGATCTCTTACCATGTGATTTTTGACAAAAACACATTTTCGTTTGCTCAGTCCACTGCCCCTAGCATTGTCTCGGAGCATACTGGTTGGTCACCATGCTGCTTCATGGGTCTTACCCAACACCTTTTCTATATCTGATTCTGCCCTAGCCCATCTCATGACTGGGCCCACACCCATGCTCCCGATGATGCAAGCTCTTGCAGCTTCTGCTCCAGGTCACCACATGGCTGGACCTATGTTTCAGCCCATTTACCATGTGCCTCTAGCACCTACCACCTCCATCTTTGGCCCGTCTTTTCAGCTAAGCCCATTTCTAGCAGCCCTTGCTGCTCCAAATCAACTTACGTCCGCATTTCCCATTCGAAGGTGACTTGTTCCAAAATAGGGTCTTTTATACCCAAACTCCACACCAACGGTATTAGACGTTATCCTTTAAAGAATTAGTTAATATTGATCAATTCCTTGGTGGAACTGGCGAACGACATGTTTAGAGTCATGGGTAATTCCACTACTTTGTGGGCAATTCCACAACTTTTTATATTGGACATTAAGGATACCAGCTACATCCCTTGATAGATGAGAGGTAGTTAAAGTTTTTTGTCAATAAGAGAAAGGTCCTTGCTTACTTGAAAACATGCTTAAACACCAACCACTAGTCATATTACTAGATTAAGATTCAGGTTCCAAAGTAAGTAGAAGACTTCTCTTCGTTTAGCTTCAATGGCTTCCGCATATTTACAAACATATATCTTCTCTCATACTACTTGGGTATTTACATGCTTCGTATAGTTCATCATCAATTTGTAATCTTACGACAATGCTGAAGTAAAGATTAAGTTCCAATACTACTCTCATTGCCCCATATAGCCTACTTGTTTTACCCAGGCAGTTCGTATTCTGGAATGATGTACCTTTGTGACTAAGGTTTAATGCCTTGCTAAAAATAAACTTGGTCTCTTGTGCCTTCTCTTCACTAGAATGATGTTGGTTGTAAATGGGTATTCAAAGTCAAGCGTCATGCCGATGGTTCTAATAACGTTATAAAGCCCGTCTCGTGGCCAAAAGGTATCATCAACAACATAGATTTGATTATTGAGGAGACCTTCAGTCCCCTGGTCAAACCTGCCATCATTCGCTTGGTTCTTAGTCTTGCTGTTACTTGTGGATGATCATTTCGCTAGTTGGATGTCAAGAATGTGTTCTTGCATGGCTATCTTAGTGAGGATATCTACATGGTACAACCCACTGGTTTTGTTGACCCTCAACGGCTCAATCATGTGTAACCTCCAAAAGGTAATTATGGCCTCAAACAGGCTCTAGTGCCTAGTTTAAGTGGTTCAGTCATTCGCCAAGGGTTTGCTCAAAGTCAAGTGGACCCTTCCTTATTTACTTTTCATTGCATTAAATGTAACCTGGTCATTCTACTTTATGTTGATGATATTGTATTAATTAATGATAATCAAGTAGTTATATCTCGATTTATTGCTCTTTTGACCCAGGAATTTGAAATTAAGGACCTCGGCCCAGTATACTACTTTCTCGTCCACTTGCCTCTGGATTTCATTTATCTCAAACAAAGTATGTTGTTGATGTTCAGAAGCGGTCGAACATGGTTGACTGCAAACCGTGCTCCACTCTCATAGCAAGTCGTGCACAATTATTCAACATGAGAGCGACTCAACTTCCAGACCCCACTGAATTCTGACAACTGGTTGGTTATTTTCATTATATCACTCTCACACGTCTTGATAATGCATTTGTCGTTAATCATGTAGCCTAATTTATAGCTCATCTTCATACTATGCATCTTAGTGTTGCTTTTACGCTATGTCAAGGGCACTTAGGAGCTTGAGATTCAGTTTCGTTGTTCTTTGAATCTTCCATTTTTACGTGGCTTTTCTGATGCTAATTGGGCTGGTTGCCCTGACACTCGCCGTTGTACGGTTGGGTATTTGCTTTTTCATAGTCCTAACCTTATTTCTTGGGGCTCTTCTAAGCAACCTACAACTTCTCAATCGAGTGCTGAATCGGAATACTGGGCTCTTGGTCACGCTTATCCGGAATATATCTAGTTATCTTATGTTCTTTGTGAGGTCCACTAATCATCCCTATATCTTATTCTTCTTTTTAGTGATAATTTGAGCACTACGTATATGGCTGTGAATCTAATTTTCATGCTCGAACTAAATACATAGAATTGGATTATCACTTTGTTCGGGAACGTGTTCAAATGGGTACTCTTAGTTTATTCAGCCTGATTATGTCCTTAACAAAGGCCTATCCCCAACTCGGTTCATCTTCATTCGGTCCAAACTTGTCTTTCCACAATCATCAAGTTTGCGGAGGGGTGTTAGGAAAGAAGAATAAAATTTGGATTCTTCTTCCCTTTAAGAATTGATTTGGTGATTACATTTCCTAATTTTATATTTATTATTCTTGTATCAAAAGGAATGTTACTTGTACTCCAAGTCTATAACTTGTATATATTGTACCCTACACATATCAATGAAATCAATCAATTTAAACTTTCTACACCACACTTTATGATAGTTATGGGGATATGAGTGGCTTAGTAACTTTACCCTAATTTACATTTATGCACATTTAAGCCAATATTTAGCTTATGCACATTCGAACTCATGTTGAGTTATATGCATCATATGTATCATGACGAGTGAGATGTGCTTCAGTCAATCTTATCGGACGATTGTTGTTGTTGAAATATCTCACATCAACCGTATTTATGAGAAAAGAAGAGTTTAAATATCCTAACTCCACTCCAACTAATACCGAGGCCTTTTGTGATAAAACCCCACACTTGACGGATTGTGTAGGTGGTAATTACCAAGTTGGGGACAATATCGGTGACTTTGGAAGTGGACCTTTGATCCATCTCTCTGATAATTCCACATGGTATCAGAACCCAGGAGCAGGCCCATACTGCCACGTGATGTGTGACAACCCGTCCTTAATTTTACGATTTTATTAATTTTTAAAAGAGTGAATTGACAAAAATGCCTCTACTGGCGAGATTGTTGACTTTCGTTGACCGTTATTTAGTGACGCGTGCAAGTTACTATTTTACTGTACTCTCGAAGTTCTCGACGGGACGATCGCGTAGGCGTAATCTGAATTGAAGCCGGAGTCACGATAGAGGTTTTACGGAACTACAAATTCGAAAAGTACTTTTGTAAAGATTACTATTTATTAATTTATATATATCTTTCATAGTTGTTATTATTATTATTATTATTATTTTAATATTAGTGGAGAGAAATGAAGAAAAGAGAGATGTGGGGGGGGGAAGGGATTGCCTAATCAAGAAAATGGATAGACAGAAAAAAAAAAGAAGGAGAACGAGGATGGACTAATCAGAAGGAGGGGAGTTTTGGCCAATCGGGAATGAGGAGAGGAGAAAGTGACCAATAGGGAGAGCATGAAACTAGGGAAAATGAATGAGAGGTGAGGCACGGGATCACCAGCCCGTTTCCCTTTTCCCGACCCAACCTGGTTTCACTTGTCTTCTCCTGTGGTTTCGTCGAGTTTTCCGACAATTTACAGCCATACACCACCATGAATCAACTTAGAGACCTCCCATCTTCATTTCTCCATCAAACCTGAGTTAATTTGGCCAGGAAATTGGGAAGAACACGCACGGTGGTGCCGAGGGTCTCATGGCGATCCACCATTCCTGAAGCAAACTCTGTCGACAACCACCATGGTTCGACTCTTCTTGAACCCAGGAACAAGTCCCAAGCCGGCGGAGCACCGGAGAAGTCGAATCGAATGCCACCCAACTTAGGGTTTCCGGGGGGTTTGAGACGAATTGGAGCCTTTCCCGGCCAAATTGGACTTGGCCATAGGTATAAACTTGCTCCACTCATTAAGATCTTCATTTATGTGAAATTTGGTAATTTTTGGAAATAGTTGATTTTTCCGGCAAGTCGGGGCGGTCGGCCGCCGCGTGTGGCGGCACGTGGGCCAAGACCCCACTTGACCATCTTAAGCTAATTTGATGCCCCAACTCCATAATTGACATTCGTTTAGTGAATCATGATGTTTTAATATAGTTCCGTTATGGACCGCCTAGTTGGCCGCCACTTGGTTATTATATGAATGGACGATCCGACCGTTGGATCGGTACCAAACTTTAATACGTGATAGTACATAATATTTGTCGACAATAAGAACTTACGGATCGGAAATTTGTCGTATGGATCTTCCCGAATTGAATTTCTAAAATTTGTAAACTTTGACGTTGACAATCACTTGAATTTGCAATTGGCGGAGATCCAACCGTTGGAACGTAAAGAAGTTATAATATGTTGTTCTAGAAGCATAGTGTGGACCTTGGGAAGTTATGGATCGAAAATCCATGGGCGAATGTTCTAGATTGACTTGTTTAGGGTTGTGGTCCCTTCTTAGGTTTCTTGACGTGCCGGACCCGAATTCGCCCTCCGTTTTTTGAAATTCTATCGTTTTAAGATAGTTCCTTAAGTAGCCATACTTTATGCAAAAACGCGTGATTATACTAGTATGTTTTATTTACCTAAATGGTTTCGTTTTTAGGCGAAACGCATCACAAGGACTCTCGATGCCACGAGGTAGGATCGACTCGACGACATGATCTGTGAGTGGGTCTTTTCCTTTTTATAATATATATGTATATATATATATATTTATATATATGATTGATAGTTCCATTTATACTTTTGAAAAAGAATCCTCTACGTATGCTTGGATCAAACTAAAGTTTATAAGAATTAGCGAAACGGCGGAACTTATGAAATATGCTACATCCTATGGGATGCACATGTATGGTATGGTTATTGATGTCATAATTATGTTTACGGCTATGAATGATAGTATGTTGATTAGAACTATCGAATCACTATGGCATGACTATATTTGTGTTTTATGCTCATCATTGCTGCACCCCGGTGTTAGTGCTCGCCCAGGGTCAAGGCCAGTCTTTCACGTGTATGTTCACCTCCGCACCGCACGCACGCCTTGGATCCAAGTAGGTACCAGTCGTACAGGTTGCATTAGGTAACTCCGACTTGTAGGTGATCACGAATAGTGCCAGTCTTCACGTGATTGTAGCACTAGAGCGTATACTATGATTACACCCAGTCATGTCGTACGAGTTGCATTAGGCAACTCCGACTCGTGTGCTAGCATAAATTGATGAGCATCAGTTCAGTCTTACAGATCACATTAGGCGACTATGACTTGTCTGCTAGTATAGATTGATTGAACACCTAATTTTACTTACATTACTGTTGAGATATTGTGATGTGGCATACTTCTGGATTTACTATTGATTTGCATTTGATTTCATACTTATACATAGTATGATTTTCTGGAAACCATACTTGTTTTACGACTAGGGTTATAACGTTTTCAAAAGGTTTTTATTAAAACTTTATTTTTAGGCCCACTCACCCTTATTTTTCGCCCCTCCAGGTTTTAGCAGTTGAACTTTTGTATCGACGAGTATTCTTGGCAAATCTCAGTATCGTTGGCTACCTTTGATGGTATAACTCTTACTTTACCTTACTGTACTTTACTTATGCTCTGTCATCACATGTGAAATTGGTTCATTCCCGTTCACAAGTGCATTTTTGTTTTTGGGCACTTTGGGTTTAAATTTATACACATTTTCCATGTCACTACACTTTATAGATTCGTCATCTTACAGGTGTCGGCCAACACAACTCGATTCGGGGTCCTAGTGGACATTCCGGGTCGGGGTGTGTCATGATGGGTGGGTCCCCTTGGCCCTATGCGATGATGTGGGTCCCTTGGCCCCTTGTGTAGGGTGAGTTCCCTTGGCTCCACGTGGTTATCGATGTGTGGATCTCTCACGCGTGACCCACTAATTAGGTCCCACGTGAGGGGGCGTGTTGAAATATCTCACACCGAACGTATCTCTGAGAAAATAGGAGTTTAAGTATCCTAACCTCACTCCAACTAATACTAAGGCCTATTGTGATAAAACCTTACACTTGACGGATTGTGCAGGTGGTAATTACCCAATTAGAAACAATATCGGTGTTGTCGGAAGTGGACCTTTGACCCGTCTCTTTGATAATTCCACAGGCATGAGGTTATTATGTAGTAGTTAAATTAGTAAACATATAAGGTTTGCTATATCGATCTTTGTTTCGTCCTCTTTCATTTTTGTTACAAGGGAGGTCAATGCTCTCAGTCATTATTGTTACAGCGCTCCATGCACATACATTTTTTTTATATTTAGTTCAATACTCACTAAGATCATTGTAGTTATGTATAATTAATTAAGAGTCTAGTGGTGGAGCCAGATACCAAGTAACTGAATAGTGATGGTGTATCCAATGTTGTTATACAACTTGACCAATTGGAGTCTGGTGGATATTGTAGTAGGAAGCTTCACCCCATCAGAACTCAATGCTTTCTCACATACACCGATGTCGTCGGAGACCCTTGAGACGGTATAGTTGGCCATGGTGTCCTCTTCCTTTACCTCATCTTGTGTGCCTCGGAAACACGAAGCAACTGATCCGTACGATTGCGCACACTGTTGAATTGCTTTGGTTTCTTTGCTGCTCTTGATCATGGGTTGATAACTGTTAAGCAACTCTTGGGCGTCCTTAGCAGTTTCTGCTGCTACCTCAAGAATATTTATAGCAAGTTCTTTGAGATCATTGGATGCTACCAACGATCGAATTCGAGCATCTGACCAGAGAGTGTTTACGCATAGAGTGTAGTTTTGACCGAAAGAGTCTCGGGTTGCCTTGCAAACACTCCGAACTAATGGAGACGCTCTTGCATCTGCCGGTGTAGGAGAAGAAGAGAGAAATATTATGAGGAAGCAAGCGAAGAGCAATACATGATTAGAAAGTGGGGATTCCATTTTTCAAGACTAGCTAGTTAGTTGAAGAGGCTAAATAAATTTGTAATTAATTGTTTACTTTGGTGAAGCAATGAATGAATGGAGTAGTACATATATAAGAACCCTAGGATGGTATGTGACTAAAAATAGAAGGGTACGTAAAAGGTGGGGAACCATCTAATTTTTTTCTTCTATAGTTGATGATCGGTTTTTGTTTTGTTTTTTCTTTGTTATTTTTGTTATGAAAGCTCGATTTATTGTTATTGAAGCTTCGATTACAGATTTACCAAAAGCGAGAGAAGCTTCAGTTAATAGAAACCAACGTAGTCAAATTTCTGTTTCATATTGTTTCTTTTGTGTGTGTGTGCATGTGTGTATATAGGGTGTAAGTTGTAACTTTCACACGCCCACTTGGCTTTGTTCACAATCTACCTATACATCTCAAAATATAGAATCTATGAACCTTTTGCTGCAATCCATACTACACAAGTGATTCAAAGACCACTTATATTTCAATCTGCACTTTGTAACAGTATGATCTATTTGGTAGAACAAAACCAAAATCGAATTGCTTCCAATCATCTAGGCCAAATTTAACATAATCACGCATTACCTTGTGTTTTGATTTACCTTTATGACACAACTTGATTGACTTGAAATACCAGTATACCTTCACGGTGAATTATGAGGAAAATTATTTTCCTAAACCAAAAGCTAGGTTGTTTAAAGTACAAATGGAAAAAAAATACTACAAATTCTGAAACAGGTCAAAGCAGTATTGAAACATTATAAAAAAAAAAGGCCAAACCAAAAGTACCAAAAAATTTGGTACCCAACCGAACTGATACTGAAATTTTTAATACGTAATTCAGTGTGAAACTTGGGTTTGTTCGGTAAGACTGAACCTTACCAAAATATATATAATATTGGTTAATTGTCGTCAGATTTGGTTGAGATTTAATCTCAACCGTTCAATCAAAACTAACCTATGTCTCTCTCGACCTCACCTCATTTAGATGCTCACTTAACTCTCTGCCTAACCTTGTATTTCTCCTCCTTCCCGATCTCTCTCTCTCCTCCACACACACAGTGGGTTTTTCTTTTCGTTGCAAAAAACGATCATAATCTCACTTTCTCTCTCTAGAAACCAAAGAAAACCCTTAGAGGCTAAAACCATTTTTGTAGTTCTCGATTGGAGCTCCACTCGCAACTCCTGCAAAGTAGCCTTTGCGTTCCTCGAATCGATGTTCTCTCTTTTATTTCTCTCTCTAGAAAACTTTACCTTGTGCTTTATTAAAGCTATTAGTTGTTTTCCTCTCTCTAGATTTGGGGATTAAAGGGTTGAATTAAGATTTGAAAATCCCTAATTTTAATTACTGCTTGATTTCTTTGTATTTGGGTTCAATTTTCTGCTTTTGATTGAGGGGCTTCTTCAACCTTCTGTTAGGACCTTAGGAAATTATGGACAGCTGTTAGTCTATTTTGTCTTATCTTTGTTTCATCCAACGGTAGTGAGGGCATATATGTGTTCCAATCTGGGCACCCCCCTTTTAGGGTTGTATTTAAATCCCCCTTTCACCATTTAGGAAGGGTATGAAATGAAAATATGAAGCTTTAGTTTGTTTTTTTCCTTTTCTCTTTTATCTTCTGCATTGTGCCATTCTCTGATCCTATCATCTGGTATCAAGAGCCAGGTTGCTGTTGTCCATGGGCAAGAGCAATGCTTCTGTGGCAGTGGCTGACGTCTCGGAAACTGACCTGGAACTGGAGTACCAACAACACCAAATCCTGGAATAACTCAATAGGTTCCATGACTCGGTATCCCTGCTTGCTACTCGCCATGAGTCATTCTAGTCGAATCTGACGGACATTCAAGCTTCTTTGGCTAACATTAGCCTTGTTCAGCACCACTTGATGGAGGAAATCCGAGCCTCTAGACAACCCCAGCCGTCAACAACCAATATTCCTCAGATTTCCATTGGCTCCTTGCATATCCCATTAGGCTCGTCTTCCAACCCTCCCAACCCTCTCTCGCAGTTCCTCATCCGACCCGAGGTCCCATTTTTCCCATTCACCCTCCATTCTATATTCCTTACCCATATCAACCGTTTACCCATACAGATCCGTTTTCCTTTCATCCTCTACAACCACCCCCGTCCCCATTTACCATTCTTTTCCTTTACCTCTCCCCCAACCTCTTCCTTATACCCCGGGGACACCACCCTCATTCCCTGGCCCCAAACACATGAAAATTAAGCTCACCCGATTCTCTGTCGACAATCCGTATAATTGGCTGGCCCTCGTCGAGGAGTATATGGATTATCATGGCGTTGATGCGGCCCACCAAGTCACGATTGTGGGGCTTCACTTCACCGGTGATATGGCCATTTGGTTCAAATGGTACAAGCTCCACATTGGGTCTAGGCTTTGGCCTACCTTCACCGAGTCACTCCTCCAACGTTTTGGGCCGGGAGACCAACTGGATTTTAATATGTCTTTCTCTCATATGTTACAAAGGGGCCCACTGAAGGATTGTATCAATGACTTCATTAGGCTCTCTTGTCGGGCCCAAGGATAGTCTGACCCACAACTCTTAGGAGTTTTTATAAGTGGGCTTAAACCGGAGCTTCAGGATGATGTTGTGGCCTAAGCTCCCCGTTCCTTATCTCTGGCCATCGAACTCGCCCGCATCTATACCAACAAGCAATAGAGACGTCGGGGTCCATTTCTCCCTTTTCTCCCTCGCTCATCCTTTTCACCCTCGCCCTCATTTTCATCACATTCCCCTCTACCATCTAATACCACACCTACCACCACGGCAAGACCCCCTATCTGTTTCTCGCCGTTTGAAGTTCATGAAAAACGTTCTCGATGACAATGCCTCTATTGCCCCGAGACATATTACTAGGGCCATTCCTGTGCAACACCGCACTTGTTGATTTTAGAAACAGCTGCAGTCTCCGAAACTGCTTCCGATGACTCGGTCGAGGAACTGCCCCCCACTCTGGACGAGAATCCACCACAAAATCCCAACCTCATCACCCTCCATGCTCTAGTTGCTCCCAAACGCACTAATGGACGTGCGATGTGTTTGATGAACAACATTGGGAATCTTCCCATTCAAGTTTTTGTCGATTCTGGAGCCTATCTCAACTTCCTTAATCCCTTCGTAACCAACCGCCTCGGCCTCAGTATCAACCACTCAATTGTCAAACTAGTCACGGTTGCTAACAGATGCCTCTGCTACACTAAAGGCATTGCTTTCAACGTTTCAATCCATTTGCAAGATTATGTATTCTCCTCCAACATTAGCCTCTTATCAGTGACGGGTTGTGACTTGGTACTGGGTGCAGAATGGTTAGAGACCCTAGGATACATTGGTTGGCATTTCGAACATAAGATTATGGAATTCTAAGCAAATGGCTGCAACTATCGACTCGTCGGTTTACGACCATCGGATCCATCGCCCTCCCCAGTTTTTCCACGGGTCGACCTCAACTTAATGGTCGCCTCTTTGATACAAGCCCTTTCGGCCATAGAGGGTGCCTCACCCATTCCACCAGAGATTGAGTCTCTTCTCATCACTTACTCGGACCTCCTCGAGCCTCCAACTGCACTCTCTCCTCCAAGGTCCACTGACCATCGAATTATATTATTACCCAGCACCCAACCAGTCAATGTTCGTCCATACCGCTATGCCCATGCTCAGAAGGCAGAAATGGAACGTCAAGTGGCTGACATGCTTGCTGCCAACGTTATCTGCCCCAGCTCCAGCCCCTTCTCTTCCTCTACTTTATTGGCACACAAGGCTGATGGAACATAGGTTTTTTGTGTAGACTATCGGGCTCTCAATATGGTCACTGTTAAATTTCCTTTCCTCGTACCTATCATTGATGAATTGTTGGATGAACTTCGAGGTGCTACCATCTTTTCTAAGCTGGATCTCCACTATAGTTTCCATCAAATTCGAATGTATCCGCTTGACGTCCCCAAAACTGCATTCCGCACACATAAAGGCCACTTCGAATTCCTGGTGATGCCGTTTGGGCTTTGTAATCCACCCTCAACTTTTCAGGCCTTAATGAACTCTATTTTCAAGCCCTTCCTACGGAAGTTTGTCCTTGTTTTCTTCGACGACATTCTTGTCTTTGGCCCCAACTTATCGACGCACATCTCCAATCTGGTCTCTATATTTGAAGTTCTGCGTGCTAATGATTTAAAAGTAAAGGCCTCTAAGTGCACCCTTGGACAAACAACAGTGGCATACCTTGGGCACACTATCTCAGCAGTCGGAGTCGCTGTGGACTCTTAAAAGGTCCAGTGTATCTTGGGGTGGCCTCAACCTAGCACCCTCAAAGACTTGCAAGGTTTTTTGGGTTTAACGGGCTATTATCGCAAATTTGTCCGCAACTTCAGCCTACTTGCCCGACCCTTGATTGTCACCTTGAAGAAGGGGAACTTCCATTGGTCTTCTGTGGCAGAAACTACCTTCTCAGCCCTCAAGCAAGCCCTAGCTTCCACACATGTCCTGGCCCTTCTGGACTTTACACAACCATTCACCATCGAATGTGATGCGTCTGACACCGGTATTGGGGCTGTCATTTCACAAAACCAACACCTCATCGCCTTCCTGAGTAAGTCCTTGGCAGACAAGCACAAAACCCTATCAGTCTACAATAAAGAGATGATGACCATTGTGTTCGCGGTCCAGAAGTGACGCCCTTACTTGCTTGGGCACCCTTTCAAAATACTCACTGACCACCAGACCTTGAAGTATTTTCTTGATCAGAGGATCACAACACCCACTCAACAGCGGTGGTTTCTCAAGCTACTCAGATACAACTACACCCTTGAGTACCGTTCCAACTCTTTGAACATAGTTGCTGATGCTCTGTCTCGACAACATGAATGCATATCCCTTATGGGCTTTTCACAACCCATCTTTGATAGCATCACCGAGATACAGGCCGAATATGCTCACGAACCCGATGCCTCTGCCCTTTTGCAACATCTTCACAATCACCAGCCAACATGATCCCACTTTTCCTTTTGTGGCGATCTCCTATACTACAAAGATGGAATCTTCGTAGTGGCTTTTTCCTTATGGCGCAATCGTATCCTCCAAGAGTTTCACTCCTCCCCCACGGCAGGACACTCAGGCTTTCTTCAAACCTATAAACGGGTTCGCTGAAATTTCAATTGGCCTGGCTTGAAGAAAGTAGTCAAATCCTTGGTTGCTACCTGCGATACTTGTCAGCGCACTAATTACGAGTCCATCAAACCCCTCGGATTGCTTCAGCCGCTGCCCATCCCTTCTCAAATCTGGACTGATATTGCAATGGACTTCATTGAAGGTCTTCTTCACACTTACGGACGTAACGCCATATTTGTCGTGGTCGATCACCTTTCCAAGTATGCCCACTTTATTGCCATCAAATATCCCTACTTGGCAGCCAAGGTAGCTCACATCTTCATCCGAGAGGTTTTCCACTTACACGGCATGCCAGCCACAATCGTTAGCAACCGGGATCCCATTTTCATCAGCCAATTTTGGGAGTCATTCTTCAAACCCCACGACTCGAAGCTCTGTCGCAACTCGACATACCACCCACAGTCCGACAGCCAAACCGAGGTCTTGAACCGTACCTTGGAACACTACCTGCGCAGCTTTATGGGAGACAAACCAACTTCTAGGGTTGAATGGCCGCCTTGGGCGAATGGTGGTATAATACCACCTTTCATTCAGCCACCTAAATGACATCTTTTGAAGCTGTCTATAGATATCTTCCACCCTGCATTTCCTCCTATTTGCCTGGCTCCTCCCCAGTACATCTCGTGGATACCAAACTTCGAGACCGTGATGCATTGTTGCGTCTCCTCCGAGAAAACTTACAGCTTGCTCAGGATCGAATGCGACACCAAGGGAACAAACACCGCTCCGAGCGTGAGTTTAAGGTCGGAAATTGGGTCTTCCTCCGACTCCAACCTTATCACCAATCTTCTGTCAGTCACAACAATTGCCTCAAATTGGCACGAAGGTTCTATGGCCCTTTTCAGATTGTTACTCGTGTGGGGAAAGTCGCATATACCTTGCAACTGCCTCTTGACTCCCGCATCCATCCCATCTTCCATGTGTTTCTCCTCAAGCCTAAGCTCGGCTCAACTATAACAACATCCCATGTACTTCCTCCTATCGCTGACACGGGCCTTGTGAATTGGACACCAGAATTTTTTTTGCAGAGAGCATGTCCAAACGAGGGAATAAGGCAGTCACCTGTTGGCTGATCAAATGGGCAGGCTTACCTGACCATGATGCCACTTGGGAGGATGCCGACGCCATTCTCGACCACTTTCCCGACTTCAAAGCTTGAGGACAAGCTCACTCTTAGGGGGCAGGATTGATAGGACCTTAGGAAATTATGGACAACTGTTAGTCTATTTTGTCTTATCTTTGTTTCAACCAATGGTAGTGAGGGCATATAAGATTATCTTAAACTCTTTGCCTTCCACTCTAAGCATTTCATAAAATCACGTTCTTGCAATGCTGAGGGGTAATTGCAAGGCCTACACCAATTTGCAGAGAAGTAGATGCACAATTTCTTCTCATTAAATGACGATAAGGGTACCTAATAATCTCGTAATCAAAACAAGATTATGTTTTAATTATCATAATCAAGATAAAAAATTCAACTCTAAAATTGAAGGCATATTTTTTCATGCTATGAACCTACTTGAACCTCACGTTCCTATATTTTAATGAAATCAAAACATTTTCGACATCCAAACAACCGAATTAAATTATGAAAAAACAATATTGATTGAAACAAGAGAAAGAAGGGGAACCTTTTGGAGACTACATACATTTGTTTCATCGGATAGAAGGATCTCAACACCTTTAAATTCAAGAACAGTAGCTATAGTGTTGCTATGCACTGCCATCAAAACTACAAGCAAAGTATAGCCTCCACCCTTAACGAATGAAAGAGAAGAAAGCGTGACATTAGCATAAGTTGCTAGACTTTAAAATTTTAAATCCCATATATATGTTTTTGCTAGTAATTATGCTTTAGAAAATGTGCTGATTTTGTTCCTAAATCCTAATAAAAATTGAAATCAAACGAAAAAAAAAAACTTGCAAAAATCGATTCATACTTTAGTTGGAGGATTCAAAACTTCTAAATCACCATCCATCGTTCAAAAAGAGCTTGTTTTCTCTATGAAAGTGTCTTAGGTTTTTAGTTAGAATGAACGTACGATAAAGATTCCATGATGGTAGGGTTTGATTATTAGATGTGGGTTTATTGATAAATTTTAGTTTATTGTTCATTTCATCTTGTAGTTAGTGGTAATTATACAATAGGGTAAAAAGGACAATCCACATTCAAAGTTTAAGTTGGGTGTAGAGAGAGGTTTTATGGGTTCAAATAAAATTTCCCTAACAAGTCACACAATCCTAAATTCAAAAATAAAATTAAAATAGAGAGAGAAATCGCTTACTGTATGAGATTTGAGAGAGAGAGAGAGAGAGAGAGAAAGCATGAAGTGGTGGTGGCAGCTCACGAGTGAGAGAGAGCGAGTTAAGAAAGAGATTTGACAGAGAAAGAGAGAATAGAGATCGAGAAGGATGTGTTAGAGAGATAGAGAGCAAAGGTTTAGCAAAGGTTTGAGAGTTCGCGGTGCGAAGAGGAAGAAAGAAGAAGGCTCTGCGGTTATGGCATTTCAGGCATTTGTCCAACAGAAAGTTCGTCGGGCAAAGGTTTTTAAAATTCTGACAGGTGTTAAAAAACCCCAAAATTTCATTGGGCAAACCCTAAGGGTTCGTCCGGCAAAGGTTGCCTGAAATATTTTATTTTGACAAAAAAATTGTAACACCCCGCCCTCGAATTTATTTATTTTCGGCAATAATTATCGGTGATAGGCCCAAAATTTAAACTCTCGTTTATTTAGCTGCCAATATTCACGACTCTTTACTTGAGTTCCTTAATTCCACACATTCTATAACCGTAATTCTCTTACCAAAGCATAACAATTATATTTATCAATTTACTACATTTACTGCACTTAAATAAATTTACGATCTAAGAATAATTCTCAACTAAAATAAAATTCTCGATTATTTAAGGCTGCATCTAACACTGTTAGACTGCCTACGTACCCTTGAGCGGGATCAAGCCTCTCGTAGTTCATATACACTTCCTAATTCATTAACTTTAACATTTTAGTGACCAACAATCACAAATTCAGTCCAAACATTTTCATAACACCATATGAATATAAAATATGGATTTAGAACATCAAAATTAGCATGAAAAATGGCAGAGTCGGCCCACTGGCCAGGAGCCGCCGCACGTGCCTCCGCGGGTGGCGGTCGGCCGTCCCGACTTGCCGGAAAATTCAACTTTTTCCAAAAATTTCCAAATTTTACAGTCAAGTAGATCTTAATGAGTAGAACAACTTTTATACCTGTGGCCAAAGCCAATTTGGTCGGGAAACACCTCAAATTGTCCACGAACCGTCGGAACCCTTATTTTTGGGTGTTCTTGATTCGACTCCAAAACCACTCTGACGCCCTAACCAAATCATGGGCTTTGTTACTGGGTGTAAGGAGAGTATTTTGGTTGTAGTAATTTGATGGAAACATTTCAAACTTTGGAGAATCTCGAGCAATGGCCGCCGCACCCACCGGTGCGTTTTTCCTAATTTCAAGGCCAAATATATTGTTTTTGGGGTGTACTAGGAAGAGGGAATGATTGGGTTTGAAGTAAGGATCAATTTGGCACCCTTCCCTTCGTCTAAGGTGGCCGAAATCAAAAGATCCGACCGGGTCGGGTCGTAAGTATAACCGGGTCGTAGGATCCGGTGCACTTCCTTCCTCTCCTTTCCCCTCATTTCTCTCTTCTCTCATTGGTCACTCTCACATCCCCCCTTTTCTGATTGGCTTCTCTCTCCCTCCTCTCTCTCCTTTATCTTCCATCTCTACCGCCTAACTTTTCTTACTTTTAATCTGGGCCACACACGTGGCCTTTCGGATTTGGCTCCAAAAATCTAGAGCATTCTAGAAATGATAAATTTACAATTTTATCCCCGACTTTAAACGTTAATAACTTCTTCGTTCTAACTCCGTTTCACGAACGGTTTGCGCCTACGGGTTCGTGAGGTCGAGCTCTATTCAAAAATATAAATTTTGACCTTGAAAGGTCTACGTATTTTAAATAATTAAGGTCCAAACTTTAAACCTCGTAACTAGTTTAATTTAAAACTAAACTTACACAACTTATTATAAATTCTTGAATAAAAGCTCAATAATACAAATACGTTGATTATTATAATTTCCGGAAACAAAACTTTAAAAGTTCTCGATTAAATTCTTCATAATCATAAATCGATTTATTTTCGATTTTCTCCACATATTCATATATTTAAATTCTTCAGGGTATTACAAAAATGGTGGGAAATAAATCATCAAAATTGGAGTTAAAACGACATGAACTTTCGTTTCTAACCTTCGAAGGATTTTGTTCCGTTATCTAATCTTATAACATTTGTTTTTGGTGACTTTTGACGTATCAGATTTCAAAGTATATACAAACAAGTTTGACCGTTGAATCGTGGAAACAAGTTTGACAGGTAGCAAGTGAATAGTTGCTCTCTACATTTAAAGAGTCATTGTCCCTTATGATATAATAGAAAGTCTTTTACATCATCTCTTGGAAATGCAGTTTTTAAGCTTGGTTCTTTACTATGTAATTTTGGTTGCTTTATAGAGATTGGAGATGCTCTACCTCCATATGCATTCCCTTTATCCACTGTAAAGTAGTTTTTTTTTAATGGAAAACTAACCAAAACACCCTCAAAAGTTTCATTTTAATCATAAGGACAAAACAATTCAATAATACCCAAAAATGGGCATGTAAAAGAAGACAAGGGAAAGAGTATTTTAAGAGAAAGAGCATTTCAGGGATATCACATGCAAAAGTTGGGCACCAAGAGACAAACCATGCAGCAAATTCACATGCAAAAGGAGACAAGCAAGTTCACATGCATCAGGCCACGTTTCAGTAACAGTGCTGACAATTTCAGCAACAGTAGAAGCATAATGACAAATGACAAGTGCCAAAGAAGTGTCCACACCATTTATTTATAATTTTAATATCATTGTATCATGATTCAGTCTATATAAGTGAAGTTTCATTCATTGTAAGGACACACCTCCACCACTCAACATCTGAACACCCTACTCACTCTCACACCATCTTCATACTCTCAAGCATCCGTAGCCTTCATAGCATCCTTGCAAACACTTCCTTGTAATCACTTTCTTGTAAACAACTATCTATGTAAACATTCCATATATCAATAAAAGTTTAAGTGTACATATTCAAGCAATCTCCAAGTCTTAAGTAAGTTTTCTTTTCCTTCTTTAGTGTGTGTTTAATTAGACTTCTAGTCCAAAACAGGGAAACACTATTGTAGTTATATTATTAACCTGCTAAACTGACGATCATACTTTGTTCGAGCACTTTGTTATAGTTGAATGTTTGCCATACAAATAACTGGACATTAACCAGGGTACCTCTGAGTTCTTCGTACCTCTGAGTTCAGCCTTTAAGGCCTTATACTTGTACTGTGAGTGGTCGTCATGCTGAAACATGTCGAGTTCCATGTGCAAGGTACTATGTCTAGTTGTTATAATGGCCATCTGACTATTTAACCGAGCATGAGTTGCGAATTTGGTATCAGAGCCAAGTTTAGCATTTTAATAGTATAATTATAATAGTAAAGTACCTTGAGGACATAAGTCATTAACACAACTGATATCACACTTGTTTATTTTGTATGAACAACAGATATTATTGTCCTTATAGACCTTGTCAGCCACAACCACCATGTATTTTTTTGTCCCAGACACCCAACTATAAATAGCATAAAGAGAAGATTAGCTTATATATCCAAAAGAATTATCAGTACTTTGAAGAAGCAAAAGTTTTATCTTGGTTATCTTGAACATCCTTCATTTATTCGTAAACATAATAACACAGAAGTACAACATAAAGTTTTAGAAGCAAAAAGAGCAACAAATCAAGTTTTAGAGACCTTGAGAGAAGAAAGAGAGTTTCTAAGAAACCAGTTAGCAGTAACTTTAGAGAAATGTAGACTGTAGTTTATGATAGATTATCTTAATTCAGAAATTAGTGAACCTCAAAAAAGAAAAATATGAAAGTTTTCTTAGGAATATATCTTTAGACTTAATATTAGATGATATTTTATTAGAAGAAATTTCAAAAGCAAAACTAAGAATAATGCCAACAGATATGCAAAATGAGATCCTGAGCAGAGCATCACAGTCCATGAAAGAGTTACAATTACAATTACAATGCGCCTTGTATCAGTCCATCTTTGATCCAAAACTAGGGATGAATATTATTACAAAGATGTATCCACCATGTCTTTGTGATAGTACATAGAATTGTATTTGTAAACCAGAGGTTAACATAACTGTGGCCAGGATTAACATGAGAGATTTTAGACCATGGCATTTTAGTTATGAGCATCAGAAAAAGCACAATGTGGTAGAAGTTACCCCTGCCTTACTATTAGAGTTTGGTTATCTTGATAAAGTTTTCATTAAAGATATTTCCCAACTAGAATCATTTCCTGAAAAACTTATAAAAGTAGCAGAAGATTATATAGAAAAGTGGAAAGAAATTTGCATAAGTTTTATCAATAGTCCTCCAGATTGGTATACACATATGCATAAGGAGAAAGTTAGGCATATAGCCATGATTAATGAAGAGTCCTTTAGACCATTCCCTGTCTCCTCACATAGGCGGACTCCTTCATACAAAGATATTTTAAAATTTAGAGGGATCCAAATGTTTGCCTTAGATGAGTTTGAAGATTTTAGGTATGATATAGTATTAGTAGCAGAGGAAGAAGAGATGTATATTTACAGCAAGACAAAGATCAGTCATCAGCCTTATTGGAAGCCTCAAAATTTCAAAGAAGAAACAACATAAATGTACTACAAGGTGAAAGAAGATAGAGAAAGAGATGCATAGCTAGTAGAGGGCGATGAACAATATTGGAATAATTTGACAGAAGAAGAGCTGCATAACATCGACAACATGATGGAAGCCTGAAGAGCTAGCTGTAAATTAGCATAAGTTTAATAGCATAATGTAAATAATGTATTTCCAGACAGAAATGTCAACATCATTATGGACCTCGCTGTAATGGCATAAGAGTAAATAAAGAAAAGAACCTGATCCATTATTGACTTTTCATACACAAAATGTCCTTTTGATTAAGAATGAATATTGCCAGGCCCTTTTCGTTAGAACTCCATTTTTTTAATTGGCTAGTAATAGGGTAAGGATGTTAATATTCATTGAAACTGAAGTTATTGAGCTTTGAGTCGTAACTGTATGAGTTACCAAACTTTAAGTTTATTATCATGTTGGATTTGAAGATGATACGATGTTAAAATAAAAAAATTAAGCAAATTACGGATTAGTTGCCATCGTAAATAGGTCCAACAAATTTTTTTATTGTACTTGGGCTAAAACGTTGAAGAAAATGGAGAAGAAAAATAGACAGTGCGCACAGTAAAAATAAACTGTGTGTACAGTAGGACTAAACTACTGGAACCAAACTGATCATCGTTGATTTGGTTTGGTTCGAGTTTCATAAGTTGTCAAAATCGAACCAAACCGTTACATTTTGATTGGTTTGGAATGTTTTGCCAAAGTAATCCATTCTGAACGTGCCCACACTTTATGAAAGACTAGCCTTCATGCACGTGCATAAGACATTTTTTGAATCACGGCGTGCTACGTGCGATTTACACGTTTTAAATATATTTATATAACTAAATTGCTTCAATAATCCATACTAGAAGAAATCCCTCATAAACCAATCAAAGCAGTTGAATCCATATAATAAAATTGGTCTTTCAATTTCCATCTACATTCTATTGAATTTACATCAAAAATAGAGAAAAATAATATTTAATAAAAAACTGATTGAATTACATTTTTGTTAACCCATTGTGAGGCTAAGCCCACCTCCCCTTAGTATAGATAACATCGTTAGTTAAAAAAAATCATTTGACAACTAATTGAATCACATTATTATGCGCGTGCGAAAGATCTTTTTTTATAACTGGTAATACGTGCCTCTTAAATGTTTAAAAATAGAGAAAATAATACAACTGATTGAATCACATTATTGTGCACGTGCGAAATACTTTTTTTATCACCAGCGGTACACATTTATTAACATGTTTTCATCAAGTTTAAAAATAGAGAAAATAATATTTAATAAACAACTGATTGAATCACATTATTGTTAGCCCATTGTGAGGCTAAGCTCACTCCCTCCCCTTAGTGTAGATAATATCGTTTATTAAAAAAAAAAATCATTTGACAACTAATTGAATCACATTATTATGCGCGTGCGGAAGACTTTTTTTTTATAACTGACACTACGCACCTCTTAAGGTGTTTTGAACTTGTTTAAAAATAGAGAAAATAATATTTAATAAACAACTAATTAAATTACATTATCGCTAGCCTATTGTGAGGCTAAGCCCAACCCTCCCCCTAGTGTAGATAATATCGTTTGTTCAAAAAAGATAAAAAACAATCATTTGACAACTAATTGAATCACATTATTGCTAACCTATGGTGAGGTACTAATTATAAAAATTATAAAAATGAAAAAAAGACTATACAAAAAGAATTAATTATTAAAAAAAACACTGTTTATATGACAAAAATACCCCTGCATTATTTTGGGCTGTTTTTGAACTTTTTTGTTTGAGGGGCATTTTTGTTCAAATTTTTTTGGTGAAGCAGTGACCCCAAAAGGGGCCTACTGGCTTTATATATACAGATATGGAGATATGGGTGGGTTAATCGCCAATTTACCTTAATTAACACTTTATACATATTTAAGCCCATATTCAACTTATGCACATCCGAACTCATGTTGAGTTAATTATGTCCTTCAAACAAGTGAGATGTGATTCAGTTCTCATCGGATGATTGGTTTGAAGTTATTATGAAAACATACATATACGTAGGCTGTATCGATCATTGTTTCTTCCTCTTTCGTATTTGTTACAAGGGAGGTCAATGCTCTCTTCAGTCATTATTGTTACAACACTTCATGCATGCACGTACATCTTTTTCATTTATTTCAGTACCTACTAAGATCCTTGTAGTAGTTAAATTAGTAATCAGTTATAGACATATATGGTTTGCTATATCGATCATTATTTCGTCCTCTTTCATTTTTGTTACAGGGGAGGTCAATGCTCTCAGTCATTATTGTTATAGCGCTCTATGCACGTACATTTTTTTAGTTAGTTCAGTACCTACTAAGATCCTTGTAGTTGTGTATAATTAATTAGGTGTCTAGTGGTGGAGCCATATGCTTAGTAACTGAATAGTGATGGTGTATCCAATGTTGTTATACAACTTCACCAACTGGAGTCTGGTAGATATTGTAGTAGGAAGCTTCACCCCATCAGAACTCAATGCTATCTCACAAACACCGATGTCATCGGAGACCCTTGCGACGGTATAGTTGGCCATGGTGTCCTCTTCCCTTACCTCATCTTGTGTTCCTCGGAAACACGAAGCAACTGATCCGTACGATTGCGCACACTGTTGAATTGCTTTGGTTTCTTTGCTGCTCTTGATCATGGGCTGATAACTGTTAAGCAACTCTTGGGCGTCCTGTGCGGTTTCTGCTGCTACCTCAAGAATATTTATAGCAAGTTCTTTGATATCATTGGATGTTGCCGACGATTGAATTCGAGCATCTGACAAGAGAGTTTTTACGCAGAGAGTGTAGTTTTGACTGAAAGAGTCTCGGGTTGCCTTGCAAACACTCCGAACTAATGGAGACGCTCTTGCATCTGCCGGTGTAGGAGAAGAAGAGAGAAATAATATGAGGAAGCAAGCAAGGAGCAATAAATGATGAGAAAGTGGGGACTCCATTTGCCAAGACCAGCTAAATAAATTTGTAATTAAATATTTACTTGGGTGAAGTAATGGATGAATGGAGTAGTACATATATAAGAACCCTAGTCGGGTATATGCGACTAAAAATAGGAGGTTACGTAGAAGGTGGGGAACCATCCCTTGTTATTCTTCTAAAGTTGTTGATCGGTTTTTGTTTTGTTTTTGTTTTTTTTTCCTTTCATGTTTTTGTTCTGAAACCTCAATTTATTGTTACTGAACTTCAATTACATATTTACCACAGAGAAAAAGAGAGAGAAGGTTCAATTAACAGAAACCAACGTAGCCAAATCTCGACCTGTTTCTGTTTCATATTGTTTGTTGTGTACTACAAACTGATTCGAAGACCAATTATAGTCAATCTGCACTTTGTAACAGTGTGATATATTTGATAAAACAAAACCAAAATCGAATTGCTTTCACTCATGTCGCAGCACGAGCATAGTAAATAGAATACAAGCGTAAACCTAAGAATTGGAAAGCTGGTATCCACCAGTTTAATTCTTCAATGTTTATTAGGCAAAAGGCTTAATCTGACTTAAACTCACTTCTGCAAAGCTCAGAGGTCTTATTGGAATTGAAATGACATAAATCAAATGAAATTTGAAAAAGTCCGATTTTTATTACAAACTTTAAAATTTGGTTTTGGAAGTCTAAACTAACGACCTCAGATGGCTAAAATCCATCATACTTCATAGCAAAGCGATGTGTTTTAACCGAGACGTCCTGCTCTTTTAGGAAAGGTATTATGCGCCCGAAAAAGAGTTTGACTCCAAATCTGTAATACCCCCCCCCCCACATCCTTTTGTCTTTCTTCGGTAATTTCGTCTTCAATCCACTCGGCTATCTATTTTACATCAACTCATCTAGGCCAAACTTAAGATAATCCTGCATTATTTTGTGTTTTAATTTTGATACATGACATAATGTGATTAACCTGAAATACTAGTACATCTCCATGATGAATTATGAGGGAAATAATTTTCCTAAACTAAAAGCTAGGTTGTTTAAACATTTCCATATTCCAATCCTGCTTGTAGTTACTATTGTAAGAAACACTTTCTCTTACAAGCACAAGTGTTTATTTTTATTTTTTTATTTTTTTAAACAGATCCAACGTGTTTTTATGCAAAATTCATCACAATTTTTTATTAAAAATTTAAATGCATTTGTGACCGAAAAATATTTTAAATTTTTGAACCAAACGTAATCAGAAACATTTTGATTATAAAAAAAATTTGTCCTCAAAAGAGGTTGAAAATTTTGGACAAATTTTTTTAAATGATGGGGCTAGTGTAATACCAATTCAAAAAAGTTTTGAGCTGGTTTAAGAGCCTAGCGGTGGCGAAACACAGGAAAACGTCGTCGTCTTTCCATCTGGCAGTGGCACAAGATAAGAGTCGGAAGTTTACTTTCGTAAGGCTCACTCCATCTCTCTCTTCTCTCTCTCCTCGCTCTCCTCCGCGCTCTCAATCTTGGCTCTCCTCCCCCACCATCTTCACCGTCTCTCTCAGTCTCAATCAGACAAAGAAAGTCGCCAGAAAGGTATGATGTTAATTTTTAGGATTTATTCAATTAGATTTGGGTTGATTTTCTTATTTGTGCCCTTTTGAAATTAGGTTGCTCTTTGCCGCATAAAAATTGAAGGGACATTGCAAAATTGATCAATTAGAACTCTTGATTTGAACATTTTTTATGTTTGTCTTTATCTGGGAACTGGAACCCTAATTGTCAATGATCATTTCAGTTTCTAATGTAGTGTATTATATTTGGCTTTCAAATCCAATTTGTTAATTATTTTTGTCCAAATCAGTAGCCAATATGCCCCGTAACATTGTTTGATGAACTAAAAATTGGTTAATGACAAACGTAGTCCTGCTAATAATCCCAGTTGGTCTGAAATCCTCGGTGTGTTGGGGATTACTCGTCAACTTCAAGAACTGCTAACATTGCCAGTTCGTATCAGTAGCTTATTAGAGTGTATAGGGTGTACTCTATTTGTATAAGCATAAAACTGGTATTTTTTTGTTTAATGTTCTTATTATTATCAGTAAATTGTATTTAATTGCTGTCATTGAATTCTACCTGATAAATGATGTATATTTGCTGATGTAAGCTATCCTGTAAATAGATCGGAGTCGAAATTTTTACTTAACCTCACTGTCTCTCTCTCTCTCTCTCTCTTCGCTTCTCCCCAGAGCGAACCAGAAGAATCGAAACTCCGAGAGTGCAACATTGTCAGGATCAGCCATGGTGTTGGATCCAAAACCTTTGCCTGAGCCACCAGCTTCAATCCCCTCCATAAGATTGGACCTTCAGGGCTACACCGACCAAAACCAGGCCTCCGATGAGGATGATCTCTACAGCCGCCTCAAGTCCTATCAGCGACAGCTCGAGTTCATCGACATCCAGGAGGAGTATGTCAAGGACGAGCAGAAGAATCTGAAGCGTGAGCTCCTCCGTGCCCAGGAAGAAGTCAAGAGGATCCAATCGGTGCCGCTCGTCATCGGGCAATTCATGGAGATGGTCGACCAGAACAACGGGATTGTGGGCTCCACCACTGGCTCCAATTACTATGTTAGGATTCTCAGCACCATTAATCGGGAGCTCCTCAAGCCTTCTGCTTCCGTTGCCTTGCACCGCCACTCCAATGCCCTTGTCGACGTTTTGCCTCCGGAGGCCGACTCAAGTATTTCCCTCCTCAGCCAGTCTGAGAAGCCCGACGTCACCTACTCTGTAAGTTATGTCCAATTGAGTGATTAGGGTTATGACTGAATTAGGGTTTTTTTTTCTTCATGTGTTTGACACCTACTATCAATTGTTGCAACAAATGCTTAATTGGAATCAATAGATTACTATTAAGGTTTTGGATTTATGGAATTTAACGATATTCTGGCGCCACTTCTTGAGGATAAAGTTAGCTATTCTGAAAAACTCACTCTATTGGTGCCATTTGACTGTGTGGATAACTGATTCTCTTTACTCAATGGTCTTTATGTTAGGAGAAGTAGAGTGGAGACCAAAATTTTACCCGTTACTCAAGTTCTATGAGTCTAAGATTGAAATTAACTATTGTGTATGCTTATTTTTATGCCCAATTTGACGTGCTCAGTGACGAAATTCTGAAGCTTTAGGCTTTATAAAGTCTTTTCAAGCAAGAGATGAACAGCCTATTATATAATTGATCCTATTTGATGGTATTGTTGTCTAAACTAGGAAACTCATTAATCTTTTCTAATTTATACTTTATTGGAAATAACTGGTTGCTATTGTTGTCTAAACTACTTGGTTCTGAGAATTAACCAATTAGGTTTAGTTGGCTTTTATTGGTTGGTAGCCAATTTCAACACAACAAGAATGCTATGGTGTGTAATATACTTTAATTTTCTTAATAAGTGTCATGGGGAGATGGAACATTTCAAGTATTGGCTCACCCATCCAACCACCCCCCCCCCCTCTTTTTCTGACTTTGTAATGTCTAATTCTTGAATACATTGCCTGTTATTATTTCTTAAATTTGATAGGAATTGGCTCGTCAAAGTTAGTGTCCTATTTTGTTGAGGATTGTATTAGGAAAGAAGTTTCCTTGTACAATTAGCTATGTAATAGAAGCAATTCACTATGTGTTTTGCTCTGTCAAATGCAGTCAAGCCGGTTGTTCAGTGGAAGCTTTTTGTGCATGTGATTAATCTGTTTGCCTCTGCCTCTGAGCTAAATACCCATAGGCACATTATAATCTATATGTTAATCCCTTACCATTTTTTTTTTTTTTTGTGGTGCATCAGGATATTGGAGGATGTGACATTCAGAAGCAAGAAATCCGTGAAGCAGTAGAACTGCCACTTACCCATCACGAGTTGTACAAACAGATTGGAATAGATCCCCCACGTGGTGTATTGCTTTATGGTCCACCTGGAACTGGTAAAACCATGTTAGCAAAGGCCGTGGCTAATCATACAACTGCTGCCTTCATCAGAGTTGTTGGTTCAGAATTTGTTCAGAAGTATTTGGGAGAGGTATATAACATAGTCCTATTTTTTGTGTGTTATCTTTTTCTTACATGCAATAGATCCTTATCGTTTTTTGGAATAACAAATATTGTGGGCAAGTGTTGCAAGAGCACTGTGATATTTGTTTGTTGCCTCACGCTTTGTTTTATTGACTAAGTTAGAAACATTGTGAGTTCTTAATTCTTTTTGTTTTCTTTGTCAAGGGTCCACGAATGGTTCGTGATGTTTTCCGTCTTGCCAAGGAGAATGCACCTGCCATCATCTTTATTGATGAGGTGGATGCTATTGCTACTGCGAGGTTTGATGCTCAAACTGGAGCTGACAGAGAAGTTCAGAGAATCCTTATGGAGCTCCTGAATCAGGTAGGACTGGAAGTTTTGATTTGAAAGAATTTGTAATCTGAATGAACTAAAACTGTAAATAAACTGGAACTTGGATGTTCAATGCATCGCTGTGAGGGTGGAGAAAATATTTCAACAAACGTCGGAAAGTTTAACCCTGAAACGTTCCTTTTCTGCTTTCTGTTCTCAACGTTGTTTTTTGCTTAATATCTTTTCAGATGGATGGGTTTGACCAGACAGTGAATGTTAAGGTTATTATGGCTACTAACCGAGCAGACACCTTGGATCCTGCACTTCTGCGTCCTGGAAGGCTTGATCGGAAGATTGAGTTTCCTTTGCCTGATAGGAGGCAGAAAAGACTTGTTTTTCAGGTAAATAAGATGATTAAAGTATCTTTCAATGAAAGAATTATTATTGGTGAAATGTTGTTTGTAAGCTGTGAGGTATTCATTTTTCTCATAATCACAAGTTTTGTAGCTTGTGCCATGTCCAGTCAGTGCCATCCATATTAGTGGACCTGTTACTTACCCCCTATGTCTGAGATTCGGACTGCACAGAAGTCGGACACCTCAAAACACATCTGCACCCAGTTTCTACATGAGATTATCCCATTCAGCCCTGTGTTATCCTTACGTCTTATGATATTTATCAAACTTGGCACTAGTTTATTATATACCCTTTCTTCTATATTTTCTTTTGCAATCATGATTTCTTACTCTTGTGGACTTTTAACAAGCTAATGCAATTACTATAATGTCAATGGACCTGCCTGTTCTGCAGGTTTGCACCGCTAAAATGAACTTGAGTGATGAGGTAGACTTGGAAGATTATGTCTCTCGGCCAGACAAAATCAGTGCTGCTGAGGTGAGACACTAATTTCTTTTGGGAGAGAATATGCTTATCGTTCTCATTCTTCTACCAATGTTAAATCCTGTTAGTATTATGTTGTGTTTTTTTATTCTCTATTTTAATTTAATTCGGAGTTTTGGTTGGGGCGCTGTTGGGCTTGTGCTATGATCTTGAAATACTAAGAAATATTTGCTTAAAGCTCTTGGTTAGAACAACAGTCATGATGTTAGACATGTATATGTATATTTGTTTAGAAGAATTATGGCTTTAAGAATATACATGTCTTATACGGGACGGATCTGTAAATAATGCCTAGCATTGGGGACAGTAACATTGTCAAATGGGGTTGAATTTAGCCTTTTAATGATCGATAACAAAGACCTTCTCATAGTGAATCTCCGTAAAATTTGTTCTGACGAATGTGAGTTCTCATATTTGACGTCAGCTGTAGTATTCTGTGTCTGATTGTTAAGATCTCATCGGAGCTCTGCTGGTGGTCTCAGATCTTTTATCGTTTTATATAAAAAAATTGATTGTGTAGTAACTGTCGTAAATGGTTTGGGTTTGTACAGATTTCAGCTATATGTCAAGAAGCAGGAATGCATGCAGTTCGGAAGAACCGATATGTCATACTCCCAAAGGACTTTGAGAAGGGTTACCAAACCAACGTGAAGAAGCCCGACACTGACTTTGAATTCTACAAATGATGGGTGCTGGAAGCTCGTATAATACAGATGGTCTTTTATGTTTAATTTGGTCTTATCGCGCAAGCTCGCATCTGAAGGTATGGTATCTTTGAACAATTTAATAGGTCAATCGAGGGATGTTATTGTGGTGATGACGTATGATGTGAAACCCTATGGCCTCAACTTGAAAAGGTTTATTTCTTTATAACACATGACCTATGTCAATTGGGGCCTGGGTTCATAGGGATGTTCTATCGAGGGCTACAGGTCTTTATCAAGCATCACACACATGTATCTGTCTGTTGTCTGTAAGACTGACCACAATGTGTTTGTCCTTTTGGGGTTCATGGATCATTCAATACATCAGTTCATCAAACATGATTCAACTGCCTCTTTTTTAATAGATAGATTTCAAAATTTAAACTCACATAATAAACATGGTGGTAATTTTTAAACTCACATAATAAATATGGTGGTAATTTGTTGTAAGGATGACCTACGAATGATATTTGCAATAAATAGACAAACTCAAAACCACTAAGACATTCATTTGAAGTGAAGAAAATTGAACTAATACGATTCTACAAGTAAACTCAAAACCCTTAATCCCACGGTTATATGGTTTTAGTTTTTGGGGTGTTTTGTTGATATGATCTTTAAAGAAAGATCTAAAAGATAGATGCTTCGGATCGTTGAAATACATTACGAAATGAACTCACAAAATCATGTGTCAAAAATACATAAAAAAAGTGGTGTCATTGATCCGTTACCTTTAAGCATACATAAAAACGCGGTGCCTCTGCTAATTAGTTACTATTAGGACCATATTTTGTTAGGAACATATAACGAAAACCTTATATATCTATTGACCCTACAATACTACCAAACCTACATAGCGCGCGCCAAATAGCTAATGAGTTAACTACACCCTTCGGTTGAATGCGGGGCATGCCAACTTGGCAACCGAGCTAAGTCAATGAGTAGATGAATGTGGTAGTGGTGTCAAACGCGCTGCTGACTTTTTATCCGAGTGATTGGAGCCGAGAAAGGAACTTGTCTAGAGGCGAGGAAGGAACTTGTCTGGAGGTGAGGAAGGAACTTGTCTCGGCCTCTCGGTTCTACAGCCTAAAGGTAAGGCTACTAGTTTCTGCGAAGTTCAACAAATGTTCAGCTTTTAAACTGTCGAACGACGTAATCTGGTAACACCTTACTTCGTCGAGAAGGCTAATGAGATGACTTTTTTCAACAAGGACTCAAAGAACCCTCATTGATAGAGACTTAGATGGGTAGTCAACTGAACTTGGAGTAGAGCTGTTTGACACAAACTGAGAGATGTTGACATGCCTTGAGCCCGATGTTCCTCGAACACCAAGGTAGGTATGTGCTGGCCGACACCCGAAGGTGACACAAGCCATTTAGAATGCATGAGAACAAGAATAAATAAGACTTATCAATTTAAATATAATTAATATACAAATGATGAACGTGTTTAGAGCATACAACCAATTCTATACACTAGAAAATAAATGATCTAAAATTGAATGAATGAAAGAATGGGTCATACACCGAGAGGACTCGAAGATGCCGATGCGGAAGTGTCTTGACGCTAGGATCGTACGCCTCAAATCTAAATCCTGAGGGGGCGCAAAACAAACATGAGTGGACCAAGTTGATATACATATATAATAAAACAGTTATCAACATACTAACCCCCAAAGCTTTATGAAAACTAATAGCATAATAAGTGGTAGGTTTTCCGAAAACCTAGCATGCCATAAACCATCTCATAAAGCATATCTCGTATATAGTGTGTTAAATAGTGGTATCCAATAATAATATCTCCCGGCCCAATGCCAGCACCATGTCTCTCGACCCGAAGCCAAAGATTATTTTCTCCCGGCCCAATGCCAGGGATTATTTCTCCCGGCCCGCAACCAACACCAAATCCTCGCCCCAGGAGGAATAGTGACCACTAAATACACACAAAACATTGAACATAATCTTTCCAAACATAGGTACATATATCTCAAAATCATCTTCATATTATAAAGTCATCTATCATCTATAATATAAAGAAGTGTGTAAAAACATGTTCTAAATAATATATCGTCATCCATCAGATACCCTACAAGAACATGGGTTCGATAGAAAATATGGTAATTCAAAATATTCTAAGTAAGCATAATGTCTCATAAAACATTTCATAAAACGTAGTCATTAAATCATGCATTTTAGAAGGGGTCTACTCACAGATACTTAGCCGCCGAAGAGCCACGCAAACCAGTGAAGACGGAAACGCCACAATATATGCACCTAAGCACATAAAGGGTCCAAATAATAAAACTATATTCAAATGATTGAATTTGGGAAAACGGACATCATAAACGGGTCCAGAACGTCGAAATTAACCTAGAAAGAGTCCCGTCCGAATCCCAAAAAATCAAAGTCAAAGTCAACGATCAATGTTGACCAAGTCAATGGGTCCGGGTCGGTCAATCGGGTTGGGTCAAACCGGGTCAACAGGCCTGGGTTTGGTTCGGGTTGAGCCTAGGGTTAGTGGACCAGATCCATGGCCCAAGGGCCTAGATCCAATAGGGTTTTGGGTCTGGGCTTTGACATGCTGGGCTTAAGTTCCATGGGCCAAAGGCCCAGGTTCCATATGGCTCGAATGCCTTAGGTCTTAGGGTTTTAAAAAGGGTTTAACCGGGTTGGGCTTAGAAGCAACGGCCCAAAGGGCAGGTTTTAGAAAATAAATAAAACAAAATATACAAAGGGTTGGGCTTGGGGATTTGGCCGGATGTTGGTCACGACTTGAAGGCCTGGTCTCCTTGGTTTGGGCTTGAAGGCCATTTCCTAGTTGAGGAAGAAGGCCGGAGCCTTCCAAGCTTCGGTCGACGCCATTTCGCCAACCTACCCTCCGATCTACTTACGAACATGAAGATACAAGAGAGGGGAATAAGTTTGTTACCTTTGTTTCACCGAGAGAAGACCGGAGGTGGCCGATTTTGGCTCGCATACCCACGGTTCGTCGGACTTGGGTTTTGGGTGCCCTCTGGGTGTCTAGAGGTTCCACAGAGATGGTGGAGAGGGATGAGAGATCCTTGCGAGAGTGATGGTTGTGGTGCCGTCGTCGGGGAGCCTCTTTGGTTGTGTGTGGGTGTGGGTTGGGTGTCGCCGGGTTTGGGAGAATGAGAGTGAGAGACAGATGAGGTTCTGTGAGGGAGAGAATAGTGAGAGCTGAGATAGGGTTCGAGGAAAGATAGAGAGTGGTGAGTTTAGGGGCTGCCACATGGCGGCTGAAGAGATGAGAGGATATGGGAAAAGGGATTCGTATTGGATTAGGATAGGGGGCCAAAATGAAAACTTCAACAACTTTTTAGGGGAAAAGTATAAATACAAACTAAATTTGAGGAAGGGTTTTACAGATGCTCCTCAATCGCCTGACTCTACGGCTCCAGAGCTGCTTAACACAAATTGAGAGATGTCGCTGGTTGTCAATTACAGAGTTGTTTAACACAAACTGAGAGGTATGCTTGACGAAGTTAGGGAGGTCAGTTGGATTTCACGTAGAGCGAGAAATTGCACAGAGCAAATTTGTGTGTTGTGTTGAAGGTCCTTTGAATGTTACAAACCCTTTTCTATTTATATGAGTGATTTTCACCTGGAGCCGAAGTAGAGCCCAACTCAGATTGTATTTCCTCGACATATCTTGATCCAATAACAAATCATCCTATCATTTGGGTTGGGCTCGGCCACTTCCACCAGACTTGGGACTCTGAACCTAGTCCTTCCTTTGTATTTAATTCATTCCTTGTGCTGATCAAATTCACACCCCGATCTTTGGAATATTACGAATCTTATTATGTAGTCATGATCTTTGAAGACTTCTAATTAAATCAGGACTTAGCAGAATTCAATCTAAATCCTCAAGGAACCCAGCATTTATTCAAATTCGGCTAATCCACCTTGGGTTGGGCTTCTATCTAAACAGATAGGGAATTAGGAGTGTCTAACTCCGGGTCGAGCCCATAACCATACTCGGCCCAAATCCATTATTTTAGGTCCAAACAATATCTAAGCACGAAATATTTATGTCGTTGACAAGTCTATCATTTGCTGTTTCTTTCATATATTTTTAAGTCCATTATGTTGAAAGTGTGTAAAGCTGCACCACTTTGTGCCATACTTGTGAAAGGAAATGGAAGTTTACATCTGCGAGAAAGTAGCTCGATCAATGAGTTATAAACTTTCCTACTACCAACTTTTGTATGAAAGATGATCAAAATTACAATCCACAATCCCGAAGATTCAAACACCCGAAAAAGTATTCAAAACTTTCGAAGAAAATCAGGTTAGATACTTTGTTCATATCGTTCGTGTGCATGTTCGACGAGCACAAAGCAATTGTATGAGTGATTATAAGAACAAGGAAGTAAAGGGCTCAACCCAACGATCTTTCCCCAAAAGCAATTGCCTTACCATGTAGCTGGCCTTGGTTGGAATAAGTACTGGTTTGGTACTGGGGTGCTTTTATAAAAAGTGGGTATAAAAAAAAGCTGAGCTCAAAAATATGTTTGGTAAACACTTAAAAACTGTTTATTTTCACAGTTTTGGATGAAAAAAAACTGAAAACGTGAAACAGCAAAAATGAGCTTATTCTCACAGCACATCAGCAGTAGTTTTTTTTTCAAAGCACAACAATATCAAACCACTAGCACACCTTCTAACTTTTCCTCTTAATAAAACAAGCAATTGAAACCGTCTCCAAAATGCAATGTAGAAGACCAAACACCCATTCAATTTTGAATCCAAGAAACCAATTAACATGTAAATAAAACTAGAGAAGCAATCGAAAAACTATTGGACGTGTTATAACGGCTATCTACAACTTCAAGACACAACATTTAAATCTCACATAGTATCTGATTCAAAAGCACGATTAGACCATTTATCCAGCAGTCAATGATTTGTTTTTTTCACTTGAAGTTATTGATATACGAGATTACCAAAAGGAAAAGGTTAGACTTCATTTTTTTGCCCCCAAAAGAACTTATTCAAACTTTTTTTAAGGAAATATGACAGAACTTTCATTGACCAAACTCAAATACACCACAAGTCTTGAAGAAGAACGTATATCACGAGTGCAGTTGAACCAAACTACGGAAAACTTTAGAAATGTGTAGTACTCTAATAAGAGGCTAAAAAGGCTGCCACATGATATATGTGATTTTGACATAATGTTTAAATTGTAGGGGTGCGTAGCCTCTGTCATAAAAAATAGCCCCTCACATGCATGGAAGCACTTGCAAAGAGGCTACTAATATCTACTTACTACTACAGTTTAGTGGTATTCTTCTTTATTTGTAAGTGAGACGTCTTATGTTTGATTCTCATTATAGGCGAATTTGAACCATATTATTGCTATCTCATTATGAGGCTAAGTCCACCCCTCCCTTTAGTGTAGATAATATCGTTTGTTAAAAAAAAAAGAGGCTAGTAATAAAATAATATTAAATGTTGATGTGGAAATAAGTCAAAGGAATGAGGATCATCTCCGGACCCTCTTTGTGAGGATTCCGTGGATCCTTAAATCGTGCATGTTGCATTATGCAGTCAGTTTTTGTCAGATACTATTCATGTTTAATTTTAAATAAAAGTATTTAAAATGATTTTTAACTGCACGATGTACGATGAATGAACACAATTTGTAGATCTTCAGAATCCTCACAAGAGAATTAGGAGATGATCCTCTTTTAAGTCAAAGGAGATAAATCATTGTAAAAAAAAAAAGGAAGACATAAATCAAAAGTTTAGAACACTTCAATCAAGAAAATGTCATCATGGGCGATTGAAACCTAATTTTTTTCTTTTGAAAATTAAATTAATGTTTTCTTTTCCTTCCTATGACCATGGTATAAAAAATCGATAATATCGGCGATATTTCGCCGATATTATCGTTTTTTTGGGAGTCCGATATTTCTACACATATCCGATTGGTTTTCGTCAAAATGTCGCGATATTATCGATAATATCGCGATATTTTGGATAATATCGCGATATCGACGGATGGAGCTGATACGTTTTGGTCAAAAACGGCGTCGGAAGCGATCTTTGCGAATCTCCTCCGCCTCCACTGCTTCCAGTAGGCGCCGAGTCGCCGTTCTGCTCGCCCGGCAATGAGGACATGGTTTTTTGGCCTTTGGCTTCTCGGATCTGAGCTCTAATAGCAACTGATATACCAAAAATCCGTTCAACAAACAAATAAATAAAAAACGTTATTTTATTTAATTAAAATGATTTAACGCTCCGTTTGGTTGCCGAGAAACCGCGGAGGATTAGAAAACAAAAATTTCTAGAGATATGAAATTTTACTTCCTATTATTTTTTGTGTAATTAGATTTCTAGGTATTGGAAATGGAAAATTCAATAAAAAAAAATGGAATTAAATCAAGGAGCCGGCGTGTATTATCTTGAAAGCGTGGATTTAAAGGTTTGGGGATGAACAGAGAGTAGGGATTTTCCCACCAACCAAACAGAAAAGTTGGATTGGACATGAAAGCAGACGAGATCTCCCACCAACCAAACAGAAAAGTTGGATTGGAGACGAAAGCCAACTCGATCGATCTCGTATGCTGCTGGTCTTGCTGCAGCAGGCAGTACCGGAAGCAGCAGCTCAGAGAGAGGGAGAGACGAGAGAGGAGAGGGTGAGGATTTCGATTTTGTTGTTTCTAAAAGGTTCTGGAGGAGGAGTTAATGGTAGGACTGTAGGAGGGAGATGGAAAAAGGGTGTATTTGTGGGTTCGAGAAGGTAAGGGACAGAAAATAATAAAAAATAGATTTTTTTAAATTTTAGGATAAATTTCTATATTTAAAAAGGGATTCAAACCCCTCCCATTTTACTCCTTCAACACCTTGACCACCATATCACTTATGTTTTTGTGAAAATATGCTAAAATACACTTACTCTACACATAGAGATGATAAAGATAGTTAAAATTTTGAACCTCATAGGAACTCTATGTGGTACTAAGTCACTTATGTATTTTACCATGCAATGTATAAAGTGTAAAATATTGTACTAATTCATTATATATAAATGATTATGGTGTGTTTAAACTTCTTTCATTAATTACTACATATTTTCTATACTCACAATGTTTGCCAGCTCGCTATATAATCAACTTGATAATGTTAAATCCATCATGCAATGCATTTCCTTCCAATTTTTTGTGATAAACTAATAGATAATTGACTAAATAAACATCCTGCAAAGTTTCAATAAAAATTTCCAAGTTTTTCTTACAATTTCCGTGGTTTCCATGTAATTTTTATCGATATCGATATTTTACCGATATTTCCGTCGATATTTCCGTGTTTTCGGACTACCGATATTTCCGATATTACCGATATTTAATACCTTGCCTATGACTCCTTTGATGGTAGTATTGAAAACAGGTACCCCTCAAAAGAAATTGATAAAGATTTAAAACAGTACCCCATCCGTTTGCAATGTTACTCACTCTTTAACAATTATTATGTAGTAAATTAGTAATCATATATAGATACATTTATTATGTAATTTATTGGGAATCTTAAGCCAAATACTTAGTAATTGAATAGTGATGGTGGATCCAAGGTTGTAAATACAACTTGACCAATTGAAGTCTGGTGGATATTGAATTAGGAAGCTTCACCCCATCGGAACTCAGTGATTTCTCGCAAGCATCGATGTCGTCAGAGATCCTTACGACGGTATATTTGGCCATGGTCTCCTCTTCGTTTACCTCATCTTGCGTGCCTTGGAAACACGAAGCAATTGATCCGTACGATTGCGCACACTGTTGAATTGCTTTGGTTTCTTTGCAGCTCTTGATCACGGGCTGATAACTGTTCAGCAACTCTTTGGCGTCCTTCGCAGTTTCTGCTGCTACCTCAAGAATATTTATAGCAAGTTCTTTGAGATCATTGGTGCTGCAGAAAGTTTTTACGCATTGACTGTAGTTTTGACCGAAAAAGTCTCGTGTCCCCATGCAAACAATTCCAACCAATGGAGAAGCTCTTGCATCTGCTCGTGTAGGAGAGGAGGAAGCAAGCGAACTACAGTACATGATGAGAAAGCTCCATTAACTTTCCAAGACTAGTTGATTATTAATTGAAGAGCTAATTAAACTTGTCACAAATTTTTTTTTTTTTGGGTGAAGCAATGAATGGAGATCAGCTATTTACCAAATCTTGCATCACGCCAATAAGATAAGCGATGTTCATATGCTCAATATTATCTTCGTCTTGTGCTTTACGAAAGTAGACAATAGATAAATCGTTCATTTAGTCGCACTTCGAGTTTCTCGAAGAGAACAAATTGCCGATGTGAAGCCAACCTAATAATGCCATTTATAAACAAAAGGTAAAAGAAACAGACCTAATACTGTCAGTTTGTGGTTTCAAGATGATTTTGCTCCTCACACGTAGGGGTGGGGCTTGCCCTAGCTACTAACTTGAGAGTTTAGATCGCCTTTAATTTGTCCTCAACAAGGGGTGAAAGTGAATATCTCTCCCACTTGGTTAATTTTTTATATAACCAGTCACTTTGGTGCCGTGTTTTGTTATAAGCTCATTTGCAATTCATCTTCTACCCTCTAGTTGGTCATACCATTTCCATTTCTCATCTCAACTGCCATAGAGATTAGGGAGTTATCCATTCCTTTGTACAAAACGAGTCATGGGTGTGAACGGATCGTTAGTTATACTTGACACCTGCACAATTATATTATTGTCTTTTATACCTATTTTATTTGGTACGGTAGGTAACACGCATGATTGAGACTTTAAGTTCTTGAATTCACATGTTATGAAAGTCTTATTTTTATATAAAGACCCGCAACACCCGTAGTCATGTATTTTAATCCGTCACCATAGTCCGAACATGTACAAAACAATTCTAATAAAAGACTCCACACCTGTTGCCATTTACTTTATGAAAGTTGACAATTTGCTAGTTTGTAGTTCCATCTTCCGGATCTAGTTGTCATAGAAACTAAGTCAATCAATTATTAGGAAATTGGGCTTACTAGCCATTTTACAAATGCACCAACCAAAATTAGTCTCTCCCTCAAAATTAAAGACTGATATAGTTTCATCTGCGTAGAAAGCATGTATTTGTTTGTATATGACCCCAAACAGAGAAGGGAAAAAAAAATATTATGCTCACGGGTTAAGTTTTTATTTTTTGTTATAATATGAGCACTCGTCTTCGCACCTAACACTTCAAAAGCACATTCACCAGTTTCACGATTAGAAACTATTAGTTTGAAAATGATACAAATAAATAGATGAAATCAGCTATTTTACCAAATCTTGCGTCACTTGAATGAGATCAGCCATGTTCATATAAATGAAAGAGATGAGAAACTGACCGATGAAGTTAACTAATATTAATTCAAAAAGACTAAGAAAATGTCAGAACATGAGCTGGCTAGTGATTAAATTCTTATAACTAGGAAAGCTGGTTTTGAGCTAGGGATCACACTCACAGCAAGCAAATTCAATCATCAAGAGAGAAGACAGAAGAGAGATCTTCCCAATCCCTGTTATACCATACAACATGGCTCCACCTGTATTACCAAGCCCCTTTCTGCTGAAAGCAGAGACCAACAACAAATACTTGCGCTACTAACTTGATGCAGAAAGCGATATTAATGAGATTGTCCAGTTCTCTGAAGACAATCCTGACAGCCGGTTCGTAAAGTTCACCACCGAAACACCAAACAATGAGGACTACGCCGATAAGCATTATGTGCATATCAAATGCTCCTACAATGGCAACTACTTGAGAAGGGTGGACCAAAACAGGCTACTGGTCCTGGCCGCAGCTTCCGACCGAAACGAAACCAAAGACAATTGGGCTTGCACATTGTTCAAGGTCGAGCCTGTCGGACCACCCGATAACAACAACCAAATCACGCGCTGCCGATTACGCCACTTGCAAAGTGACCTTTTAACAAGGCCGTTCATCGAAAATAGATTCGAATTACGCCTCCACCAAAAAACCCCCGACTCCCAAGGGGTGGATATGTACTCAGTCTCCGGTGGTACATGTAAATGTTAATGATCATTATGCATGATGTTTGTGGGTAGCGTCCCTGGAAACCCTCACGAGACTTCACTCGTCCCATTTGGGTCACCTGATAAGCTCATATTTATACATATTTTACATCAAATTCTCTCGTCTTTTCTTAGTTATTTCCTCATATTTTTGTGCTATTTACTTTGTTTTTGTGTTTTATAGAATTTATCTAGCTAAGAAAATAAAAATAGCACAAGTGTGATTTTAAGTAATAAATTCGTTATTTCTACATTGCTCACTTATTTTATTGTTGTAACTTAAGAAAACATTTTGGCAGAAAAATAAAAGGAAGTGGAAAACAAAAGAAATTAAAAAGAACAAAGACTGAAAGTTGGCAGCAAATAAAAGTGGAGGATTGAGTGGAAGCTGCCTTGGCAGCGTGGGAGATGGCAGTCAGCATGGGTGGAAATAATAAAAGGAAGAGGAGCTGAGGAACGTGCAGAAGTGGAAGACACGGACTAGTGGGCACAGCAGGAACCAAGAATCAGAAAATAAATAAAATCAAAGAGGAGGATACGCAGAACTGGGGGGGGAGCTGCTCTGGAGGAGAGAGCTGGGAGAGACTGACAAAACAGAAAGCAGTAAAGCTGCCTTGGCAGCTGTGGAGTGCAGGAAAAACGTGGGAAAGAAACCAGCTGCCTTTGCAGCTAGGCACGGAAAAGGGAGCAGCAAGCTGCTTGGGCAGCTGAGGTACAGAGACAGCAAGGAAAGCTGCCAGAGGCAGCAAGAGAGAGAACCAGAAGACGCGGGGGGTCAGGACACGCGGAAGCCAGGGCGCGCAGAAGGCTTGCGGGGAAAGAGAAGCAGGCCGACAGCTGCTGGCGTGCGGGAGACAAGCGCTGCCTTTGCAGCGTGAGCAGAGAGAGAAGGGACTGACGCAGGTCAGCACGGAGGTCAGCGCGGACGAAGACAGCAGCACAGCAGGGAGCACTCCTCATTTGGTTTTATTTTTCTTAAACTCATGTTTAATTTAATTTACTTTTCAATTATATTAAACATGTGTAATTAATTTGTGTTGGCTAGAGGTTAATTCAAAGCCATGGATATATCTGTAATATGAATTGATTACCTTCAGTTGTGATTTCTGAGTTGTGATTTAATTTGCTTAACTGCTTGATTGATAACTTATTTTTGTATGTCGATTAAGGATGCATACTTAATTTACATGCATGAATTTGATGCTAGAATATAAGTGAATTTCACCTAATCGTTATGAACTTATATTCACAAGTAGTAAAGGTTGTTGACCACAATCGCGTTAAGTAAATTCTTGGCATAAGTTTCATGCATATTCCATAGTAACAAGTGCCTCGTCAATGCTTATGATTTTCATAAAACTTAATGATTCTTGCTTGTATCTCTATTATGCAATTCATGTAGGGAACTTGTAGGGAATGTTTTGGGTTGTCGTATGCAATCATCCAACCCAATAACTTGGGGAAAATCTGAAGGTTAATTTAAGCGGACCTAATTAATTTGGGGCGTTGAGAATTTACAATTTATTGAAAGAACAACTGAAAATCAATTTAGGTTGCATACGTGTCATGTGTGGAGAAGAATCCTCTAGCCAGTCCGTCGCCCATCCATTCACCTTAATTTCATGTTTTTGTCAATTCTGTAATTTATTTAAGTTTAATTTACTTTTCATCAAAAATCAATCCCCCATTTATTTTAAAGTGTTAGGTTTGTTAGAAATTAATTTAGTTTGTGTTTTCTTGAGTTTTGAAGTATTTTGAGTCTTTTGATTTGTTTTAGTTTATTTGTTAGTTTTATTTTGAGTGATTCTATTTAAGTGTTTTGAGTCTAGTTTAGTGTTTTAAATTTTGTTTTTACGTTTTTAATTTAATTTTACTTTGGTTAGCATCCCTAGTTAATCCCCGGCCTAGAACGATCCCTACTTACATCATTACTACAACTGTCACAAATAGGGTTTAAATTTGTGCGTTAACTTATTTTCGCACCAAATTTTTGGCGCCGTTGCCGGGGATTAGCAAATTTGCTAATCCCTTGTTTATGTTTTTGTTTGTGTTTTATTTTATTTTATTTGTGTTTATTTTATTTTATTTTTATGTCTTTTACTTTTGATATTTGATTTAGTTTTATTTCTTTGATTTTAGGTACAAATGGAGCAAGACATGGCACTTGCATCCATCCAAGCTCAATTGGCGAATCTCACGTCTCAATTAAGTCAGAATGCCGGAAGGACCACAATGCCAAGTGTCCCTACATTTGGTGCATCATATGGGCAAGGATATCAAACTCATCAATGTCCCCAATTTTATGTAAATGAAGATGTTTGGGGATATCAAGGTCATAACCAATCAAGGGGCAACATGTTTTCCAACGCTTACAATTCGGATTGGAGAAATTATTCAGATCATAGGTGGGGAGAATCTCAACAGGTTCAACAAAGTGGATATTGGCAACAAGATGAGGAGTTTGATTCAAGATCTATGCAGCCACCACAGCATCCCCCACAACAATTCCAATCAAATCAAAGTATGCCCGTGGATTATAATCAAAGGCTTGAAGAATTAATTTCTTTGGTACAGGGCTTGCGAAAAGAAGAACAATTGCCGCCATCAGAGGAGTTCTATCAATGGCCATGTGCACCACCACAGCCTCCACCACAATCTCCCCAACCAAATTCAGGTTCGTCGGTTGATAATGATAATATTATTCAATTAATCACTTCTTTGAACCAGGAAGTAGAAAATCAAGACAACAAGATTGATGCATTGGAGAAGCAAGTTGGGCAGATTATGGAGATCATGGCACAAATTCAAGATCAAAGTGAACTCTCCAACTCCACATTTGCAAGTTCAAAGGCAGAAAGTGAAATCGATGAAGTCATCACTTTGGGAAGTGATATGGAGGATGAAGTTGTCCCAGAACCATCCAAACATAGCCCGGACATGGATGACTTGCCGCTTCAAGAAGAAGATGAGGATGACGACTTGGGGAGTTTAGAAGAATTCTTGTCGCAAACCCCTCAAGTCCTTATGCCATCCAACTCAGGTGAGGAGGTTCTAAATTCACTTCATTCTAACATTATTCCACCGAATGTCCTTTTTCCTTGCAGGTTTTTAATTCCAAATACTAAAGAGAGTGAAAAAGACGTTGTGGAAGCTCTTCCAAAGGTGCAAAATGAGATCCCAATTTTTGGTGCACCAAATTATGTTCCCGACGATGATGATGAATCATTCAAAGAACCTTGCACACCAAGAAGAGGGATTCCAGAAAAGGAAGTGGCCGGAGAATATGTTGAATGCATCAAAGAGGATGTAGTTGAGACAACAAATGCCAAAGAAATTGAGACTGATGACACGGGACAAGCCACAACCATTATAATAAATTTGGCCAAGTTCAAAGTCCCTGAAACGTTAAAAAACGTGGTGTTTGTCATTGAGTTTGTGTCGGAAAAAGAAAGTAAGCCATCTTCTCCAATTTTAATTTTAATTTATACTAACATGTTTCTAATTTTGATGATTCAGGCACCGTCATTAGAACTTAGACCGTTGTCGGATCATTTCAAGTACCACCGTCCGTTCAAGGATAAACCCATGCATTTGAATAATGAAGGGAGGCCTAGGAATCACCCACAATCAGATTTGCATTCCTAATCCCTTCTCTTTACTGCTTTCATTTTGTTTTGTTTATTTAGTTGTGATTTTTGTTTGGGAGATTAAACATAGTCTTTTTACTTTGATTTACTTATTTTACTTTGATATTTAAAAAAAAAAAACAAAAAAAAAAAAAACAAAAAAATACTTATATTTATATATATAATTAAATAAACTTAAAAAAAGCATAAATAATTTACAATAATGTGAACTAATAGCTTTCATTGGTTGTTGGTAGGTGGTGCCTCGGAGGTCGACGGAGCCCCAGAAAGACGAAGCGCCAGAGTTGGATCATTCGGAGCCTCAATACTTGGTGCAGCTCCCGAGGACGAAGACAACATAAACCTCGGGAGTAACGCCATAAACCGTTGATGATCACTCTGAATCCGCACTTCGGACTCCTGCATCTGATCCAACTTCCTCTTCATGCTTGTTGAGTAATTAGTTGCGAGCATGTGCAACTCCTTATTCTCATGCCTAAGCACTCTGACCTCTTGCCGAAGACTAGCCACTTCAGCCATCAACGACTCCACCTGACGAGTTCGTGCAAGAAGGCGCTGGCCCATGTTTGATACTGAGCCTGCACTTCGGACGCTGTAGGCCATAGAGTCCTGAACAGCCAGTTCGTCGGACCGTCTGGAAAGTATCCTAGTGTCTCTAGGAGTGAGCAGATTTCTGGCCACCACCGAAGCGGTTGTTTCATTCATCATCATGGAATCCCCAACTGTAAGAGGACCATTTGGGGATATGAAGGACGGCTGCCAAATGTTGGTTGGAGAAGACATATCACTATCTTCCCCAACATTCAAGTTAAGGCGACGGTCAGAAGGGCAAGACATATTTGAAGGTGTTGAGAATGAAGAGTCGGACTGATCAAGATTAAAAGAAGTGCAAGAGGGAGTGTTTACAGGAGTGAGTGTTTACAGGAGGGAGCTCAAGTGTGTTGTGGAACAAAATTGCGCCTCTATAAAAAGAAGAAATCAAGAGGCGCTCCTCAGAAGTCGAAGAGGCGTCCTCTCGCAAATCGAAGAGCCGGGCTCCTTTCTCAAAAGCCGGATTCTTTTCTCAAAAGCGGCGTCTCCGTCTCAAAAGTCGGACGCCGTTCTCAAAAGTCGGGCGCCTCTCTCAAAAGTCGGAGCGGTCAGGAATCACGAGGCGAGCAGCTTTTCCAGATTTGTCGTCACTCGTCACGCGCGCTGTCAGCTTTGCGCAAATTACGGGTAGCTTTTTCAGAAAGCGCGTAACCTGTACTGTTCATCCATCCACCGGCTGCCGACAGGGGTAAAGGAACAGTTTCGGTTGTGAAGAAAAGTCCTATAAACGTCTACCTTCGCCATCCATTGCAAAGGCAAACCCTCTCAGCACTTCTTCATCTCCGAAAATGCCTTTCCAACAAACCCTCTCGAGTTACTCTGTGTTTCTCATTCCCTGGGATACCTTTGCAAACAAGTCATCAAGAGCTAGAGTATTTCATATCATGAAGGTTGAAAGCAAGAGTATTTCATATCATGCTTTCTCCCTGTCATTTTCCTTGTCTTTGTGATAAGGAGAAAGCGAGCAATCAGCCAGCACTCGGTGTCAATCTTCCGATCTAAGAACCGACTGCCTGGAAATCCTTCCTGATTGCTTACCTAGCATTGCTCTCGAGTGCTCATCTTCAACCGCTGATGTACTTCCGAAGAAGACGCCACATCTGCCTGGAGAAGAGTTGAGGCAAGTGAAAATGATAACTTGAAGCATGTGGAGACAAGGTGCTGCTTCATCTTCAAGATCAAGTCTCATTTTCCTTGCTAAGAAGTTCCCCAGCCCAGTTCAAGAATACACCTGTGGAACGATACTTCTTCAAAAGCAAAAGTATCCCATATCATCAGAGTCAGAGGCAAAGATATCTCATGGCATGCTTTTCCTTTACCCTTGCTCTTGGCTACGGGACAAGGAGAAAGAAGGCAAACGGTCGACACTTGGACAGATTGAACAAAGAATCAGACCACCACCTCTACCTCGTGCCTACCTGCCATGCAGAAGAAACAAAAAGAGAAGAATGTAGCCTGCAGACTCAATCAACCCGGCAGAAGGAGTCCGAGTTGAAACCAAGAGCTCGAGAAGCTTCAACAACATATGGACGCATCAGTCACCACCACCAATCAAGTCTCATTTTCCTTGCTAAGAAGTTCCCGATGCCAGTTCAAGTTCAAAGCTGTGGAAAGTCACCAAACAGGACCAATGATCACTTATTAGTTTTATTCATTGTCTTTTATTTTCATTTTTCATGTTTCGTTTGCATTTTCTACATTTTCTTGCGTGCTTAACTGATTTATTTCTTTTCTTTGCAGGAACTTTTGGTTATTTCCACCCTTGAAGTTGATTGCAGAATTTTAGCTTGGGGGGTCATCGCTTGATTTTACTGCAAATTAGGGAAGTTTTCAGTCTTATTGCTTTATTTTGTTTCTTTATATTTATTTATTTTATTTTTATTTGCATTTTATTATATTTTCTGACATTGGGGACAATGTCCAGTTTAAGTGTGGGGGTAAAGAGTATAAAAATGACCAAATTGAAAAATTTTGTACCTTCGACTTTGAACTGGTTTCATTTGTTTCCATGTTATTGCTTTGTATTTTCTTAATTAAGTTTCCATGTTATTGCTTTGTATTTTCTTAATTAAGTTGTTGTTTAAAAAAAAAAATAAAAAAAAAAAAAATCGGAAAATTTAAAAAATCCAAAAATATTTCCTTGTTTTCCTTATTGTTTTGAATTAGATTTTTGTTAGTTTCCCCGACCCAATGATATAATTGAATAAAATTTGAACCATGATCATCAAGAACTTAGTTAACATGTGTTGTGTGAAATTCCTAATTCTCGTGTTAGTTTTGTACATATTTGATCATCTTTGAAAAACTAAACGCACATAGCCTTGTTGATGTGAAACTAAAGCATGATTTAAAGCTCCATATGTGAATTTAGTGACCATATACATTCTATGTGAGTTTTTGAGCCTATTGAAAGTGTGTGCATTTTTCATACACTCCTATTCTTTCATGTGTGATGAACTTATGTGAGATACTTCTCTAGAACTTGCATAACGATCTTTCGAAATATTTTTCATTGATTGCATGAACTTGAAAATGATAGAGGCATTAGGTTTACCACCATGGCCCAAATAACCTTGTTTCCCAAAGAAAAATGATATCATTAGATTGCCTATTTGAGCCGTATTTGTGAGCCTTTTATTTCTTATCACCAGATATGTCTACCCTTATGCCTGAAATATTTTTTTTTCCTTACCCTTTCCAAGCGAGCTAATGAGTAATGTGAAATTGTCTTATGAGAAGTGTTTGTGAAGTACTCGGAAGGTGTTTGGCAAAAAAATAAGTGTGGGGGTATTTCATGTTTGTATTAAAAAAAAAAAAAAAAAAAAAAAGAAAAGAAAAAGAAAGATTGTATACAAAGAAAATAAAAAGTTTTTAAAGTTTCAGTTTAAGGGTGTGGTTGGAGATGTCAGAAGAATCGTTGGAGAGCTTGAGTTCTTATAAATCTAAACAAAAGAATTGCTTGCAATGTAGCTTGGAACTTGTGTTTACCTATTCTTTCGTTTCAATAACCCTCGCCCTAAACCTCATTACGTCCAATAAAAGTCCTCTTGATTTAAGTTTTGCAATTATGATTGTGGAGAAGTGATCTTTATGCAAGCTTATGGTAGAACTTTCACATTTGATTCTTTGAGCGAAACACATTAAAACTAAACACATGTGTGATTGAGTGTAAATCCAGTGAGAAGGTCGCTAGTTTGCATATGGTGTTTTTAAAAATAAAAATTTGAAATTGCATTAGCATGGCTATCTCACACACTACACTTCAAGGATGATTCAAAGATTACTGCTAATATTTGAATAAGGAAAATGAACTTGGATTAGCTTGTTTGGTGTTAGCTATGGTTCTTGATGATTTGTGTTCTCGAATGAAATTCTATGAGGGTCACATAGGGGGAAACTAATAATTTTCATGTTATTACTTTTTCTGTTTTCTCTGTTTTGCTCGAGGACTAGCAAAAGCTAAGTGTGGGGGTATTTGATAAGCTCATATTTATACATATTTTACATCAAATTCTCTCGTCGTTTCTTAGTTATTTCCTCATATTTTTGTGCTATTTACTTTGTTTTTGTGTTTTATAGAATTTATCTAGCTAAGAAAATAAAAATAGCACAAGTGTGATTTTAAGTAATAAATTCGTTATTTCTACATTGCTCACTTATTTTATTGTTGTAACTTAAGAAAACATTTTGGCAGAAAAATAAAAGGAAGTGGAAAACAAAAGAAATTAAAAAGAACAAAGACTGAAAGTTGGCAGCAAATAAAAGTGGAGGATTGAGTGGAAGCTGCCTTGGCAGCGTGGGAGATGGCAGTCAGCATGGGTGGAAATAATAAAAGGAAGAGGAGCTGAGGAACGTGCAGAAGTGGAAGACACGGACTAGTGGGCACAGCAGGAACCAAGAATCAGAAAATAAATAAAATCAAAGAGGAGGATACGCAGAACTGGGGGGGGAGCTGCTCTGGAGGAGAGAGCTGGGAGAGACTGACAAAACAGAAAGCAGTAAAGCTGCCTTGGCAGCTGTGGAGTGCAGGAAAAACGTGGGAAAGAAACCAGCTGCCTTTGCAGCTAGGCACGGAAAAGGGAGCAGCAAGCTGCTTGGGCAGCTGAGGTACAGAGACAGCAAGGAAAGCTGCCAGAGGCAGCAAGAGAGAGAACCAGAAGACGCGGGGGGTCAGGACACGCGGAAGCCAGGGCGCGCAGAAGGCTTGCGGGGAAAGAGAAGCAGGCCGACAGCTGCTGGCGTGCGGGAGACAAGCGCTGCCTTTGCAGCGTGAGCAGAGAGAGAAGGGACTGACGCAGGTCAGCACGGAGGTCAGCGCGGACGAAGACAGCAGCACAGCAGGGAGCACTCCTCATTTGGTTTTATTTTTCTTAAACTCATGTTTAATTTAATTTACTTTTCAATTATATTAAACATGTGTAATTAATTTGTGTTGGCTAGAGGTTAATTCAAAGCCATGGATATATCTGTAATATGAATTGATTACCTTCAGTTGTGATTTCTGAGTTGTGATTTAATTTGCTTAACTGCTTGATTGATAACTTATTTTTGTATGTCGATTAAGGATGCATACTTAATTTACATGCATGAATTTGATGCTAGAATATAAGTGAATTTCACCTAATCGTTATGAACTTATATTCACAAGTAGTAAAGGTTGTTGACCACAATCGCGTTAAGTAAATTCTTGGCATAAGTTTCATGCATATTCCATAGTAACAAGTGCCTCGTCAATGCTTATGATTTTCATAAAACTTAATGATTCTTGCTTGTATCTCTATTATGCAATTCATGTAGGGAACTTGTAGGGAATGTTTTGGGTTGTCGTATGCAATCATCCAACCCAATAACTTGGGGAAAATCTGAAGGTTAATTTAAGCGGACCTAATTAATTTGGGGCGTTGAGAATTTACAATTTATTGAAAGAACAACTGAAAATCAATTTAGGTTGCATACGTGTCATGTGTGGAGAAGAATCCTCTAGCCAGTCCGTCGCCCATCCATTCACCTTAATTTCATGTTTTTGTCAATTCTGTAATTTATTTAAGTTTAATTTACTTTTCATCAAAAATCAATCCCCCATTTATTTTAAAGTGTTAGGTTTGTTAGAAATTAATTTAGTTTGTGTTTTCTTGAGTTTTGAAGTATTTTGAGTCTTTTGATTTGTTTTAGTTTATTTGTTAGTTTTATTTTGAGTGATTCTATTTAAGTGTTTTGAGTCTAGTTTAGTGTTTTAAATTTTGTTTTTACGTTTTTAATTTAATTTTACTTTGGTTAGCATCCCTAGTTAATCCCCAGCCTAGAACGATCCCTACTTACATCATTACTACAACTGTCACAAATAGGGTTTAAATTTGTGCGTTAACTTATTTTCGGGGAGCTAACTGAGATTTTCAGAGAATTGGATCACTTTAATAAAGTATCCATGGAGTGTGAAAACGACATCAAAGTGTTTCAAAAAATCCACTGAGAGACGAGTCTATGTGTTTCTTGGTGGTCTCGATGATGGGTTTGATCAGGTGCGTGGAGAAGTGCTGCGGAAGGATCCCCCACTTGGCCTTCAGGCTTCTTATGCATATGTTCGTCAAGAAGTCGATCGAAATGAAGCAATGAAAACGAAGGTTGACAAAAGTGAATATGTTGCCATAGCAGCAAAGGCCCGTGGATCATCTTTTGGGTCGAACCGAGAAGGGTCACAAAACTGGCCAGGACAAACTCGGCCTAGCCAGACAAGCCAGGATTGTCCCTAAGGTAAGTGCCCACACTGTGGCATGACAAGACATTCCAAGAGTCGCTGTTTTAAGCTGATTGGATATCCTGAGAATTGGGATAAGACCCATGATCCTCGGTGCAACAAATCTCAAGCCTCTGTTGCAGAAACCAAGAATGATTCAAACCAGATAGCGGACAAGGCATCTGACATGATTGATGCGGCAGGTAGTGATGGTAAGGCACTAAGTACTTCTACTTTTGTTATGAATAATACATGGATAATTGATTCCGGAGCTGCTGAACATATGACTTGTAATTCTTGACAGGTTCCATCACTAAAAACATCCACACAAACCGAGGTCAACGTTGCTAATGGTAATGTCGTCCTTGTTATTGGGGAAGGCACCATTTCCACTTCCGATACCATGAAACTTGACACTGTTCTTGTGGTTCCCTCTCTAAATTATAATTTGTTGCCCGTTGCTCAAATAACCATTGCCTTACATTGTTTGGTTATTTTTTTGCCATATTTCTGTGTTTTTAAGGACATCCGGACGCGGAAGACTATTGGTTATGGTATTAGAAGAGGGAAACCATATTACTTGGAGTTGACCACCTGTAGTTCTAGCTTGCTGACTCAAGCTCTTTCCGTTGATGATTCTCAAGGGGATACTAATAACGTGTCGGACATCTGGATGTGGCACCAGCACCTTGGGCATGCTTCATTTGGTTATCTGCATAAGTTATTTCCTAGTTTGTTTGTCAAGAATGATGTTTCTCAGTTTAAGTGTGATGTTTGTGAAATGGCTAAGAGCCATCGAACCTCATTTCCTCCCAGTTTAAATAAAAGTACCATTCCTTTTATGATTGTGCATTCTGATGTATGGGGATTGTCGATAATAGCTACTCTTGGTGGTGCTCACTGGTTTGTTACTTTTATTGACAATTGTACCAGACTGACGTGGGTTATTTTGTTAAAGTCAAAAAGCGAAGTTAGTTTGGCCTTTCAACGGTTCCATAAAATGGTTAATGTGCAATACAACAGGAATATCCAGGTTCTTAGAAGTGACAATGGTGGCGAATATGTTAATATGGAACTTCGTTCCTTCCTGGAACTGCATGGTATTGTTCATCAGACCAAGTGCCTGTATACTCTGAAGGGAAATTTATATGAGATTTCATATGGGATTTCAAATGACTAGCATGCATATACAATTCAAAATTTATATACGAAAGCAACGGAAGCATGTTAACACATAATATCAAAGCTATAGTCATGCAAATCCCCTTCAAGGTTCATAAGGGTTCATAGGTTTATATAAGATGCATCAAAACATTTAAGTTAAGAACAAAGTGTAGGAATAGATCTATACCTCTTGATCTAGATTTTAGACCAATGATGGACCACCTCCAAGCCCTTTGTTCCTTGAACTCCTTGAGCCTAGCCTCCCTCCTTGCCTCCTCCACTTTGTTAGTATGAGTGCTCCTTGGTTCTCCTTTAGTCTCCAAAATAGAAGATCTCTAAAGATCCACACCCACTAGTGTAGTGAGATGGATGGAAGAATAACCAAAAGGGAGAGAAGATGATTAGTTCAAACTCTCTTATGGTGGCCGGCCTTTGGGTGTTAAGAGAGAGATATTTTCTTTTTCTCTTTTGTTGTTTTGAACACACAAAAACCCTTATGAACAATATCTCTATAAAGTTCCTTTTATAGAACAAAGAAACCTAGTCAACAACTTGACTTCCTCTCTCTCCCTTTCCCTTTATGTGGCCGGCCCCCTTTGTGTTGTTTGGGCTGTGGGCTTTTATTTATTTCAAGTCATCCAATGCTTGAATAAAAGCCCAATGGGCCCAATTAAACCCGAACGTTTCTTTAAGCCCAAAACGATCTTATATCGCTTTTATGATTTCTTTAGACTTTCTAATTAATCACAACACTTAATTAATCCAATTAATTATTTCCATCATCCATTAAATACTCACTACAAGAGTGTATTGGTGTACAATCATTTTAGGTTCTAACTAGTAAGGCAGTGAGGTGATTGACATCAATCCAATTGATTATATTTAATCCAATCACTTAGTGAATTAAAACTTCCTTTTAATTCACCTTCTTCTTTGACGACTACATTTAATCATCTAGAAGAACTCACAAGCTATGAGTGACATCTAACCATATATCATGGTTACCCAAGCTAATGTAGAATTTGTTCGGAGAACCTATTCAATTGGAATTACAATGTAATTCGATCCTTCTCTAAAACAATACTCTCAATCACATTACTAGGGTATGGATTTATTATGTCAAACCCCTAATGTGATTATTCATTTTTATATGATTCTATTGAGTCGTATAAGAACGCTTTCCTTTATTACGCTCGATACTTCGGCCGAAGATTCCCGAATCATATCTTAGAGTATTCTTCCCCTCTTAACGAGGATTAGAGATTCCTTGTTGCGCATTCACTTGCCTTCATGACTAAGCGGCTTAACCCCAACTATGCCGTGGACACCCGCGAATGGGGTGACTTTGACATAATCAAAGATCAAGTACTTAACCACAAGATAACGACGATGCCTCAGGTCAAAGGACTACTTACATTATTCCAACCATTAGAGTTACTTGCTTGACATGTGAGTAGACCTCCATGCAAGTATTCTCGTTCGATTGTGTTCAGTGAACTCATTCCCTTAATGAGCACCTACATACTTGTCTTAGTGTCACTACACGAATGGGATGAGACTTTCCATCCTTCCAATTGAAGCGGACATAGTAAGTACCGGTCTATGCATTGTCAGTATCCCTCCGACAATCCTATGACCAGGAACCTTTTGGACATGATGGTTATGTGAAGAAGGTCTCTGTAGTCTAACATTATTATATTACTTCTTCAATCGATCCATTGTCCATGGATTCACTATTTAGGACATATATCGTTTATTGAGATAGTCCTAATTAGTATCTTTGCCATTTGATGTATAAGATTCATCTATACATCCATTCATTTGTCCTGAAAGGTTTCTTCCAAAGATTGACTTTCAGGGCATATTTCCAACAATCTCCCACTTGCACTAAGGTCAATCACTAGTGTATCTCATACATAATAGTTGAGAGAGCTTATGCTCGTAGGTTAACTTGGTTATGTATTAATCCTTTTTATTTAAAAGGGATTTACTTATCAAATGTTTCCAAAACATTTGATGATGTCTCTTTGACGTGTTCGAATACTTTGATGAGACCTTGATTCCATGGCTTGAGCTATCGCCCCATTACGTCGTAGTGTCCTACTTACGACCTTATGGTTTGGATTCAATCATTGGTTCTAAAAGAACCTCTTTCATTCAAAACACCTTTTGAAGCAGTTTCTAAAACAATATATCGTCATATATTTCGTTTGTATACTTTATACAAACTTTGCTCCAACCTTGAGACCATTGTAGTACAATACTTACAATACATTCATATGATTAGTATTTCATCCACTATGAAGTTCCATTTGTTAAAATGGGTTATTTTTCACTTTGGTTAATAACCTAAGTGAATGCACGCTTCCAGAGTCCCACTCTGATGTTCCTTTCTTAAGGGCAATAATACTCTATCAGTTGCTTTGGTTCTAATCCTGGGATATAGTAATATCTTAAAGTGACAACCCCTGTGGTTCTTCACTTTTGGATATCTACTTCACAAGTCCATACATGTGTCCCTTTTGTGATTTTGTGACGCATTCATTATAAGGGTTATGAAAGTGATTTTCTATCATATAGGAAAATGCTTTCTTAAATCTTCAACATTTGAGATTTAATTTCCCCATTTAACATTCTTGAGATAGCCTTGCCATATCAATAAGTCCAATTTCAAGTCTATACTTCAAAATTGACCGTGTCATGTTTTGTCATTTTTCGAGTAACATCTATGTCTTATCAAGTCTATCAGATAGACTTTATTCACATCTTGTTGCTCAAATTATGACATCACTCCCAGTGACCTTGTTGTAACTTAGCATTCATTCAAAAATTTAACAATTATCGTTTTCTTGATTTGAATGCATTTTGATCCCACTAACTTGTCTTGGATCTATTGACAATCATTGAGATCCATTAGCTTATTGATGATGTCTCAACAATTTTGAGACTATCAACAATACTAGCTAACACAAGTTTATTTAAACGAATCATACACAAAAGAATTCCTTCTCAAGTAATTCCATTTGGAATGTGTGACTTGCTTTATCAAGTCTATTCATTTAAATTATATGGTGTCATACACCATACTTCAAGTTTTAGTCATACTAAGACCTTTAATGTAGTCATATAAGAATTATCCAAGTCTTTAGTGGAAGGATGACTTCTACTAAGGATATAGAAACTCAACCATTCCTTCTAGGTGGTTGATATAATTCTTTATCAAAAACTACATAGAGCGTTATAGTTACATGAGATGTTGAATTTGGTTGTCTTGTTGTTAAACCATATGTTGTGACTCATTTTGAAACTATTCCCTTTTTTTTTTCATCAACTTGTCCATATGCTTGGTAATTTAGCTTGTTCTCATAAAAGAGAATAATGGACAACTCCCAACATATAACAATTTTATGCTAGGTTGACGAAACCAACATTCAAAGACTATTCTTTAGAATGTCACACAACATAGAATTTTAACGTTTGAAGAGCTTGAGTCCTTTAACAATTAAAATTACAAACTCTTAATAATAGTAAAGTACTATTATTCTTTAGACAACTATAAACCAATCATATTCAAGTTTATATCCATTTTCACACCTCCCACTATTTCTCATGACTTTAATGAGAAATCATTTCATACATTCAAAATGTATAAACGTGGAGTATACGGGTAGAAGACATTGTGTAGTAGCTTTAAAACCTTTCAAGCCCGTTTGTTTCAATCTTCACTAAGTTAATGTCTCGTTATTAAGTGACTAAAGTCTTTAAACATTTTATAGATTTAGACACTTCTTTCTTGGCTTAATCACTAACACAATTGACATTTTAAAACAATTTAAAGAATGCCCAATTAGTTGTTCAAAACTACTAATTGAATCAAGAGTGATCTTGATTTATTGTGGTTTGAGTGATAACCCTATAAGAAACGTTTTTCTTATTACTTATATCATTATAATGTAATCTTCCTTTTCTTCAAGAAAGGAATCTTTTAGACCTTTGTTAATTCATATAGAACTCATGGGTAGACAATTGGAACCAAATCTAAAGATTCATTGTATCCTCCTATGTCCTACATGTGAGATCTATCCATAATTGACAAGTCTAATGTTTGGTTTATCACATTATAATAAGTGATATAAATCTTGTATCTCATCTAGGATACAACAAGACAATATTCAATTCATAACACTACTTTAAGGAAATAATATATTAGAAGGTATTTATCACATTACATTAATATGATAATTCAAACATTCATAATGTTTAATACAAAAAATATTAGCTCTGTACATTTAGAGACTAATATAAATACCTTTATACATTTAGGCACTAATAGTGGTCTTCCATCATATGAAGCCACATAATAAGTTCTTAACAAAATAAGAAAGTTTAAAGACTATCTTTAAATGCCTAACAAACTTCCTAAGTAGTAAGCAAAAAACATAGTGGCCGAACCCTTCTCCACATTTTCCTTGCTTGTTCCTCTTCTACTTGGCTCCTCCACCTATATACAATTATACAAGTGATTAGCCCTTTATATCAAATATAAATATTTAGAAGATCTAACAATTAGAATTGAAGATAAGAACATAAACCATACCTTGGGCTTGTCCTTAAGAGTTGCAAGGTATAACCTGCAATTCCTCTTCCAATGCCCATCCTTTCCACAGTGGTGGCAAGTCCCCTTGGGCTCCTTTGCCTTCTTTTTCCTCACTCCTCCTTGCGGCTTAGGAGTGGGGAACTTCTTCTCCTTCCCTTTGCCTTTGCCTTGCGGCTTGGCCTTGGAAGAGGATGGCTTGTTGTAGGCTACTACAGCAGTCCCTACAACGTTCTCTTTCTTCATAGTCTTCTCGCAGTTACTAACATGTTTAGTAACTCAGAGAGAGTACTATCCATCTTATTCATATTGTAGTTCATAACGAAGTGCGAGAATGAATCAGAAAGAGAAGCCAATACGAAGTCCTGGGCCAATTCCCCGTCAAGTGGAGTACCTAGGTTCTCCAATTGTTCAATGAATCCTATCATCTTCAGTACATGTTGATGCACTGGAGCCCCTTTGACCATCTTGGTCTTCACAAGTTCACTGACAGTGCTAAAGCGACGGTTGCGCGTCCCTTCACCATATAACTCCGTAAGATGGAGTATTATGGAAGATGCACTGTCCATGCCCTTGTGCTGTCTCTGTAGCTCCTCATTCATGGAAGCCAACAGATAGCACTTGGCTTGTGTGTCATCCTCAACGTGCTTGTCATACTTAGCACGTTCATCCTCAGTAGCCTCAGGGCCGAGAGGTATGTGAGGTTGAGCCTTGTCTAGTACGTAAACAATCTTCTCCAATGTTAGGAGAATCTTAACATTACGATACCATGATGGGAAATTGTGCCCCTCAAGGCAATGTTTGTCGAGTATTTTCGCGAGTGTGCTTCCAACCATATCTAAATACATAAACAATAAAATAATTAGTTTGATTGTTGATTAAGTCAAACGATTCGAGTCTTTAAACCGAATGACACCACCCACCATTTTTGGCAAATTCCATATCCCTCAAGATGGAATCCGGGAGATTTCAAAGAAAGCTCCTAGCGGGTTATGGGAGGCTCACTATTACCAAGCCCACCTCACGATGATACGATGTCGGCTAGCAAAAATAATAATGAGAGGGTACACTTACCCATTCACAACAACCTCTTGTGATTACCCATCTTTTTGGCCTCTAGAAAATAATGCCTCACGATGATACGATGTTGGCATCATTTCTCTTAGTTAAGTTCTTTCCCACCATGCCGGTTTAGATAGGGGTTCAAGTATGACCTCACGATGATACGATGTTGGCCACACGCGTTGCCTACCTTAACCTCATCAAATGTTTTAAATAAACTCCTCCTGAGTATAAGCATGCACTTTGCACTCCCCCATGATAGGGTGAAGGCGGTGTACAAGTCATAAACGATTGGAGCCTACCATGGTGGAAGGCCACGAAAAAGTGTTCAAAGCACTCTTACGCTTTCAACTTAATATTGTATGTTGGTTGAGGGATTTTAAGGTCTCATCATTTTTTATTTATTTAATCACATTCAAATAAATAATGTCCTATTACAACTACTAGTCCAAAGTTAATGAAATTAGTAGCATATAATATCCCCACTATTCGTTTTCATAAAACAAATCAATATCAAAACATTTTTCAAAATATTGGAGATATATATAACTACTAATTGTATTCATTATAGTTTAGTAGCGTATGATACTCCCACTATTTGTTTTCAAGAAAAACAAATCAATATCAAAAACGAACTTTTCAAATATTGGAAGTAACTACTACTACTACGGTTTTTGCATTCCTTTGAAATTGGACTTTATAGTTATCTTAGGCTCTTGGATGACCATGGACTTATTAGGTTATTGCAACAACGAGCCAACATTGTTGAATATAAACTCGGGGAGGTTGTGTCAATTTAATTACGTGCTTTTCAATCCAATTAAAAACATTTTCCTTGAGCCATTAGAAATGAAAGACAATCATTCATTGCTAATTAGGGCATTGGACCCATTTAATCTTTAATCTCATGTCAAAACCCTCTTTTAGTTATGTCTCCTTACCAATAGTTAAAGAAATTCTAGTCTAGCACTAGAGGGAATCAACTAACTAAAAGAGATTAAGAAGTAATAAGAATTACAAACCGATTTGTACAAATTCCTACAAATTACACATACTAAGAGGGAGAGATAGATTAATGTCAAACGTGACAAGGTCCAATTAAAACAGTAATTAAAACACATTCCCAAGGTTCAAACAATTTGAGTTTAGCGCCTTATCTCATAGTTCAATTATCGTTTAAGGCATAAGTCCATAGTCATCCATTTTTCTAACTACTTAATCACATTAAATAATCAAATGGAATGCAACATAAACATTTAGATTTAGTGCATATGGGCATAATAGTATTATGAGTTTAAACAACTAACAAAATTAAAATCAAATATTTTAACTTTCTAGTTAGTAAGGGCCTAAATGCAAATATAAAAAGTTAGGGGTAAAACCGTAAATACTCAAAAGTAAAAACAACTTTTTTCAAATTACAAAAAACCCCACAAATGGGTAATCCACTAGGGGAGGCCGGCCACTATGAGGTGAGATGGGAAGTCTCACCCATAATGCATTAAAACATGTTAAAGTAGAAAAAATTAAATTTTGCTTGTCACTTGGTTTTGGCTTTAAAGACTTAGGTGAAAAGGGGTGATGGAAATCTCCTAGTCAAGTCTATGATTTAATAAGTTTTTGATATGGCTATGGATGGTATGAACATCATCCAAAACCACAAAACAATGCATGAAAACTAAATAAAATCATTTTCACCAAAAACCAAACCATGAACACCAAGAACAAAACCATGAACACTTTTTCAAGATTTGTATATTCTTGGTGATTTTCCAAACCCAAAAAAAAAAAACAAAAGTGACAAGGTTTCTACTTTCTAGCTTTAAAGTGTGTGTGTGTGATTCAAAATAAAAACACAAACACATAGCCAAAAACATCATTTTTGCCGTGCCCTCCCTAAGAATCAAAACCCCAAAATTTGTTCTAAACTCAATCTTCATTCATGCATACAAAACACTTTTTGCATACATATCTTTCTCAACTATTGATTCACATTTTTCAACTATTGAAAAACAAAAGATAAACATATTTTAAATGAAGCAATAACATGTTATACATAATATTAAAACCCATATGCATAAAATCCAAAAGGACACATCATACATAAACCTTTGGCTCTGATACCACTTGAAGGGAAATTTATATGAGATTTCATATGGGATTTCAAATGACTAGCATGCATATACAATTCAAAATTTATATACGAAAGCAACGGAAGCATGTTAACACATAATATCAAAGCTATAGTCATGCAAATCCCCTTCAAGGTTCATAGGTTTATATAAGATGCATCAAAACATTTAAGTTAAGAACAAAGTGTAGGAATAGATCTATACCTCTTGATCTAGATTTTAGACCAAGGATGGACCACCTCCAAGCTCTTTGTTCCTTGAACTCCTTGAGCCTAGCCTTCCTCCTTGCCTCCTCCACTTTGTTAGTATGAGTGCTCCTTGGTTCTCCTTTAGTCTCAAAAATAGAAGACCTCTAAAGATCCACACCCACTAGTGTAGTGAGATGGATGGAAGAATAACCAAAAGGGAGAGAAGATGATTAGTTCAAACTCCCTTATGGTGGCCGGCCTTTGGGTGTTAAGAGAGATATTTTCTTTTTCTCTTTTGTTGTTTTGAACACACAAAAACCCTTATGAACAATATCTCTATAAAGTTCCTTTTATAGAACAAAGAAACCTAGTCAACAACTTGACTTCCTCTCTCTCCCTTTCCCTTTATGTGGCCGGCCCCCTTTGTGTTGTTTGGGCTTTGGGCTTTTATTTATTTCAAGTCATCCAATGCTTGAATAAAAGCCCAATTAAACCCGAACGTTTCTTTAAGCCCAAAACGATCTTATATCACTTTTATGATTTCTTTAGACTTTCTAATTAATCACAACACTTAATTAATCCAATTAATTATTTCCATCATCCATTAAATACTCACTACAAGAGTGTATCGGTGTACAATCATTTTAGGTTCTAACTAGCAAGGCAGTGAGGTGATTGACATCAATCCAATTGATTATATTTAATCCAATCACTTAGTGAATTAAAACTTCCTTTTAATTCACCTTCTTCTTTGACGACTACATTTAATCATCTAGAAGAACTCACAAGATATGAGTGACATCTAACCATATATCATGGCTACCCAAGCTAATGTAGAATTTGTGCGGAGAACCTATTCAGTTGGAATTACAATGTAATTCGATCCTTCTCTAAAACAATACTCTCAATCACATTACTAGGGTATGGATTTATTATGTCAACCCCCTAATGTGATTATTCATTTTTATATGATTCTATTGAGTCGTATAGGAACGCTTTCCTTTATTACGCTCGATACTTCGGCCGAAGATTCCCGAATCATATCTTAGAGTATTCTTCCCCTCTTAACGAGGATTAGAGATTCCTTGTTGCGCATTCACTTGCCTTCATGACTAAGTGGCTTAACCCCAACTATGCCGTGGACACCCGCGAATGGGGTGACTTTGACATAATCAAAGATCAAGTACTTAACCACAAGATAACGACGATGCCTCAGGTCAAATGACTACTTACATTATTCCAACCATTAGAGTTACTTGCTTGACATGTGAGTAGACCTCCATGCAAGTATTCTCGTTCGATTGTGTTCAGTGAACTCATTCCCTTAATGAGCACCTACATACTTGTCTTAGTGTCACTACACGAATGGGATGAGACTTTCCATCCTTCCAATTGAAGCGGACATAGTATGTACCGGTCTATGCATTGTCAGTATCCCTCCGACAATCCTATGACCAGGAACCTTTTGGACATGATGGTTATGTGAAGAAGGTCTCTGTAGTCTAACATCATTAGATTACTTCTTCAATCGATCCATTGTCCATGGATTCACTATTTAGGACATATATTGTTTATTGAGATAGTCCTAATTAGTATCTTTGCCATTTGATGTATAAGATTCATCTATACATCCATTCATTTGTCCTGAAAGGTTTCTTCCAAAGATTGACTTTCAGGGCATATTTCCAACATTGTCCTCAACATAATGGGATTGCCGAACTAAAAAATAGACATTTGTTAGAAATGGTTCGTGCTTCACTTATTGTGGCACATCTGCCTCTACATTATTGGGGAGAGGCACTTACGTCCGCAGCCTATCTTATTAATCGTCTTCCTTCTCGTACTATCAACTTCCATACGCCATTTCAGGCTCTCACATCTCAGACTAGCAGTCCACCAACTCCTAATCTTCCCTCACGGGTATTGGGGTGTGTTGTTTTTGTTCACCTTTATCCCCCTCAACGGAATAATAAATTTGAGTCTCGAGCCATTCGTTGTGTTTTTTTTGGGTTATGCTACTACCCAAAAATGATATCGTTGTTATCATCCTTTAAGTTGAAAAATGTTTATTACTTAGGATGTGATTTTCCATGAGAATGAAATGTTTTTTGGATCCTCCGCGTCCTCACTTCAGGGGGAATACCGAAATAGTGAAGTTCTGACCCGAGATAATAGTGAAGTTTTGAGCTTTGATTACTCTCTCGTGGCTAGAAACGAGCTGAATGAAGAGCAACCATCAGCATCTAGAGAAGGGTAGCAGCCCACGTGTTGTGGTGATCAGCCCACGACATCTGGGGAAGGGCAGCAGCCCGTATGCTTTGGTCATCAGCCCACGGGGTCCCACGGGGTTTGGGCTTGAAAATAAGCTGCAGCAGACTATTTGCAATGGAATCGAGTAGCAATTGCAACAATTATCAGGGGATTTTTCTCCCGATGTTATATCAGGTCCAAGTATGAACTCGTCTTATGTTATTTCTCATAACCAATCGTCTCCTACACCAAATGCACCTCAACTCCGTCACCTTCCAGAGCGTATTAATCGAGGTATTCCCAAACCCACTTATGAGGTAGATCCTAAGTGTAAACACAAGTATTCCGTGAGTGAACCAAACTCAGATTCAATAGTGAGATACCCATTAAACAGTTATGTGTCTACCTGTCACCTGTCATAATCAAATAAGTCATTTGTATATCAATTATCTATTGTATCTATTCCCAACAATGTGCATGAGGCTTTAGCGGATTCCCGCTGGAAAGATGCAATGAACGAGGAATTGAGATCGTTGAAGAAGAATGCTACCTGGGAAATAACTGACTTGCCAGCCAGAAAGAAATATGTGGGATGCAAATGGGTTTATACAGTGAAATACAAAGCAGATGGAATGGTAGATCACTTTAAAGCACGACTGGTGGCAAATGGTATACACATAAATATGGCATTGACTACATTGATACGTTCACCCCAGTCGCAAAGATCAATACAGTTCGTGTTCTACTATCCTTAGCAGCAAATCTAGATTGGCCTTTGCAACAGTTCGATGTAAAAAATGAATTCCTCCATGGAGATCTAACTGAGGAGATTTACATGGACCTTCCACCAGGGTGTAACGATTTGGACCTACGGAAACAAAAAGGTATGTAGATTTACCTTTTTGTTTCTGAGAGCCTTGGTATTTACAAACCAAGCTGAGGAGATCTAACTGAGGAGATTTACATACCCAAATTGTATGGGTTGAAGTAGTCTCTGAGAGCCTGGTTTGGTAGATTTACCAAGTCTATGAGAGCATTCGGGTATAGGCAAAGTAATTGGGATCACACATTATTCCTGAAACGCCAGAACGGAAAGGTTACAGCTCTCATCGTATATGTAGATGATACAGTGGTTACTGGCAATGATCCTATTGAGCAAGCAGACTTGAAAAATTATTTGTCCACAAAATTTGAAATGAAAGATCTTGGTTCTTTGAAATATTTCCTTGGGATTGAAGTGTCGAGATGCAAGTCCGGGATATTTCTATCACAATAGAAGTATGTTCTTAACCTGTTGGAAGAAACCGGTATGACGGCGTGCAAGCCGGTGTCTACTCCGTTGGCCGAAGGAATGAAGTTGGGTATCGATCAGAACCAAGTAAAATCAGCCATGTTCATATGCTCAATATGATCAATCGTTCATTTAGTCGCACTTCAAGTTTCTCTAAGAGAATAAATTACTGATGTGAAGCCAACCTATTACTGCCATTTATAAACAAAAGGTAAAAGAAACAAACCTAATACTATCAGTTTGTGGTTTCAAGATGATTTTGCTACTCACACGTAGGGGTGGGGCTTGCCCTAGCTACTAACCTGAGAGTTTAGATCACCTTTAATTTGTCCTCAACAAAGAGTGAAAGCGAATCTCTCTCCCACTTGGTTAATTTTTTATATAACCAGTCACTTTGATGCCGTGTTTTGTTATAAGCTCATTTGCAATTCATCTTCCACCCTCTAGTTGGTCATACGATTTCCATTTCTCCTCTCAACTGCCATTGAGATTAGGGAGTTATCCATTCCTTTGTACAAAACGAGCCATGGGTGCGAACGGATCGTTAGTTATACTTGACACCTGCACAATTATTATTGTCTTTTATACCAATTTTATTTGGTACGGTAGGTAACACGCATGATTGAGACTTTTAGGGCCCATTTGATATCCTATTTGAATTTTTTTATCATTTCTCAAAACATTTCTTAAAAACATTTCTTGAAAACAATTTTCTTTAAGACTCAAAAACTTGATTGGTTTGCGATTTAAAATTTTTAAATCTTACGACTTAAACTAGACAAAGAGATCTAAAAAAAGGGGTCGCAGGAGAAGGAGAAAGAGAAGAGAGGATGAAAGAAATTAAGAGATGATTGAAGGAAAGAGAAAGAAGAGAGAGGATCAGACTAGGTAGAGAGGAAGAGAATTGAGAGAAAGAACCAAGAGAATGAAGAAACGGATTGGAGAAGAGACTAAAAAGGTTAAAAAAATAAAAAAAATAAAAAAGAGGAGAGAGAAAGAAGAAAAGAGAGATAGATTTGGAGTGAGAGGGGAGGAGGGAGAGAAAAGAAATGAGCGAGTTTAAGTTTAAAAACTCTAAAAACTCACTTTTTATGTTTTTAGAGAATAAACTATATTTTTTAGTTAATCTTAAGTTCAGTTTTTGAAAATAATCCTACCAAACAAGTTTTTAAGGCCTAAAACTTGAAAATTGTTTTTGAGTTTAAAAAGTTGAATTCAAGTAGAGTACCAAGCAGGCCCTTAAGTTCTTGAATTCACATGTTATGGAAGTCTTAATTTTAATTTTTAAATAAAGACCCGCAACACCCGTAGTCATGGGTGTGAACGGATCGTTAGTTATACTTGACACCTGCACAATTATATTATTGTCTTTTATACCTATTTTATTTGGTACGGTAGGTAACACGCATGAGTGAGACTTTAAATTCTTGAATTCACATGTTATGAAAGTCTTATTTTTATATAAAGACCCGCAACACCCGTAGTCATGTATTTTAATCCGTCACCATTGTCCGAACATGTACAAAACAATTCTAATAAAAGACTCCACACCTGTTGCCATTTACTTTATGAAAGTTGACAATTTGCTAGTTTGTAGTTCCATCTTCCGGATCTAGTTGTCATAGAAACTAAGTCAATCAATTATTAGGAAATTGGGCTTACTAGCCATTTTACAAATGCACCAACCAAAATTAGTCTCTCCCTCAAAATTAAAGACTGATATAGTTTCATCTGCGTAGAAAGCATGTATTTGTTTGTATATGACCCCAAACAGAGAAGGGAAAAAAAAATATTATGCTCACGGGTTAAGTTTTTATTTTTTGTTATAATATGAGCACCCGTCTTCGCACGTAACACTTCAAAAGCACATTCACCAGTTTCACGATTAGAAACTATTAGTTTGAAAAAGATACAAATAAATGTATGAAATCAGCTATTTTACCAAATCTTGCGTCACTTGAATGAGATCAGCCATGTTCATATAAATGAAAGAGATGAGAAACTGACCGATGAAGTTAACTAATATTAATTCAAAAAGACTAAGAAAATGTCAGAACATGAGCTGGCTAGTGATTAAATTCTTATAAATAGGAAAGCTGGTTTTGAGCTAGGGATCACACTCACAGCAAGCAAATTCAATCATCAAGAGAGAAGACAGAAGAGAGATCTTCCCAATCCCTGTTATACCATACAACATGGCTCCACCTGTATTACCAAGCCCCTTTCTGCTGAAAGCAGAGACCAACAACAAATACTTGCGCTACCAACTTGATGCAGAAAGCGACATTAATGAGATTGTCCAGTTCTCTGAAGACAATCCTGACAGCCGGTTCGTAAAGTTCACCACCGAAACACCAAACAATGAGGACTACGCCGATAAGCATTATGTGCATATCAAATGCTCCTACAATGGCAACTACTTGAGAAGGGTGGACCAAAACAGGCTACTGGTCCTGGCCGCAGCTTCCGACCGAAATGAAACCAAAGACAATTGGGCTTGCACATTGTTCAAGGTTGAGCCTGTCGGACCACCCGATAACAATAACCAAATCACGCGCTGCCGATTACGCCACTTGCAAAGCGACCTTTTAACAAGGCCGTTCATCGAAAATAGATTTGAATTACGCCTCCACCAAAAAACCCCCGACTCCCAAGGGGTGGATATGTACTCAGTCTCCGGTGGTACATGTAAATGTTAATGATCATTATGCATGATGTTTGTGGGTAGCGTCTCTGGAAACCCTCACGAGACTTTACTCGTCCCATTTGGGTCACCTATGGGTTTAAAAGGCTTGTTGCATGCGCAAATGCAATCGTGTTCCCCGCGAAAGTGGCATTAGCTTTCATCACTACCTTTTTCCTTGTTTTTTTTGTTGTTTTAATTTCGTTGTAATTCGTGTGTTTACATCAATAATAATAAACTCGTATCAGATATGTGTGTGAGGATGGCCCTGGCCATTTGCATGTGTATTAGTGGCTTTAATTCCATGGGTCACTACTTCTCATAGAGACCAAGTCAAATAATTAATGGTTGAATGGTTTTGTATAGAATTAATTTTTGCAAGCATGTGGTAGGCAATTTGATTGTTGAAATTCATTGTGAATTGAGCCCCATAATTAGACCCTATATTTTACAAACAGAGAGATCTCTTTAGGTAAGAGATCTCTATATAAATATAATAACAAAATTGCTGTTAACTGTCAACGTTTAACCACGAAGTCCCTTTTGTTAAATGGTTCAATTAACTCAGCTGTTAGGGCAAAGAATTGAAGCGGTTTGCTCTTCTGTGATGCATGGTAGATATATAAAAGAGCTTGGGATAAGAGTCATCGTACCAGAACCAGTTGATTCTGGATCTTCGTTCTTGTATTTCTTAATAGTTCATGTATTTTAATACATTAGTACGAAAAATGTAATAGACGGTGAAAAATTGTAGTCTCTAGGGGAAAAATTGTCATTTGAGTGTCGTCTTTTGCCGAAAATCAAAAGACAGCAAGTAACCGTTGTCGTATAATCACTCCTTCCTATGTTACTTCTCAAGGAAAATTGGTAAACATCTTCTCCAAGCCTTTTGGAAGAGGTAACTTTAAATTCTCTCAAAAGTAAGTTCGGACTTCTTGATATTCATTCTCCATATGGCTATAACACAGAGATCATTTTGACATTTAATTTACATGAGTTTTGGCTTTATTTTTCTTCAATGAGCATTGTATTCATGAGTAGCAGAATTGGCAGAGTGGTTTGACAAGATGCAAGCAAACCAATGAGATCAGCTATATATTTACCAAATCTTGAGTCACGCCAATAAGATCAACCATGTTCATATGCTCAATATTATCCTCGTCTTGTGCTTTATGAAAGTTGACAATAGATCAATCGTTCATTTAGTCATACTTCGAGTTTCTCGAAGAGAATAAATTGCGGCTGTGAAGCCAACCTAATACTGTCATTTATAAACAAATGGTAAAAGAGACCGACCTAGTATTGTCATTTTGTGGTTTCAAGATGATATTGCTACTCACACGTAGGGGTGGGGCTTGCCCTAGCTACTACCCTGAGAGTTTAGATCGTCTTTAATTTGCCCTCAACAAGGGGGGTGAAGGTGAATATCTCTTCCCCTTGGTTTCTCTTTTATATAACCAGTTACTTTAATGTCGTGATTAGTTATAAGCTCATTTTCAATTCATCTTCTACCCTCTAGTTGGTCATACTATTTCCATTTCTCATCTCAACTGCCTTTGATTTGGGAGTTATACATTCCTTTGTACAAAACGAGCCATGGATGTGAACGGATCGTTAGTTATACTTGACACCTGCACAGTTATATTACCGTCTTTTATACCTATTTTATTTGGTACGGTAGGTAACACCCATGATTGAGACTTTAAGTTCTTGAATTCACATGTTATAAAATTCTTAATTTTATATAAAGACCCGCAACACCCATGAAATAACACCATGCCTCACCCCACTAGGCTCTCCTACAAATGTAACTTCAGGTAATCCAGGACAATAAAATGTGACTGTCTTTCCATAACAATCTATCTTGGCACGATTATAGTGCAACCAATCAGTGCCCAGAATTACATCAAAATCCATAATATCCAACAGAATAAGATTAGCCGGCATAACAACATCCTCTACCATCACTGGACATCATAGATATACGCGATCCACAAAACATCTATCCCCTCTAGGCATAGAAAACTCTAAATCATATCCTAGAGGTGTAGGATGGGGTTGCGTCATTTGAGCAAATGTATGAGAAATAACAGAATGCGTAGCACCACAATCAATCAATACTCTAGCAAAATGACCAAGAATATTTAACGTACCCATGATTAAATCAGGATTGTTCTGAGCATCTTGCAGTGACATGTTATGGATACATCCTTGATTCTGCTGTTGTCCACCACGACCTCTGTTAGCATAAATGCCACGTCCCTGTCTTGGCTGACCAGACTGCCTCGAAGATCCTGTACTGCCAGCAGCAATCTCGACCTGCTGAGACTATCCCCCTTGGTACCACTGTGATCCACTGGCTGATATGACATAGGACCTCCCTGATACTAAGGGTCCTGAGAGTATTGATACTGCCCTAAAGTATAAGGAGCGGTGTCGCCCTGATAATGATAAGCACATCCTCGTCCAGTCTAGGCATAACCACTAGATCCTGAAGCTTGCTGGGTCGGCACTGGTGGTGGGAAGAAAGACTGTTGGGGTCTCTGCTGATTCTGATGGCATTGAGCAGCCCTATGGCCCATCTGTCCACAAGTATAGCATCCACCGCTGCCTCTCCTACACTCCCCAGAATGCCTATTATTACACCTGCGGCATAAAGGAGCACCTGAACCACCAAAGTCAATCTGTCTCGGAAATCTAGGGCCTCTAGTAAATCTACCACCTCTCCTTTGCATATTAGAACTCAAACCTCCACTAGAAGAGCTGGAACTGCCACCACTTCTCTTAAAATTCTGGGTCTTACGAGGTCCCTGAAACGCTTGCCTTTTTCCTTTATCATCTCGCCTCTGATTCCCATTCTTTTCTTCCTCATCCTCACTTTCACTGGGCATGTTCTCTGAGTCCTCAATCCGTAGTAAAACCTCATAAAACTCCTAGTAAGTGACACAGGGAGTTGACGTCGCTATAGAACGCCATTTCTTCTTAGTACCCAACCTGAAGCGACGAAGCATCTCAACCGGATTAGCAGCAACCTCCGGATCATAACGCGAAAAAACCATTTCATTTCGTTTATCAACATATCCAGCAACAGCAACAGTAAGCTTACCTAAAACCTGGAGGGGCGCAAAACAGAAAACGTGAGTGGGCAAAAACAAATGTTTTACAAAACCATTTCATTTATCAACATATCTAACCCCTCGCTGTAAAACATGTATAATTTTTCCCAGAATCAAGATATAAGCATATACATAAATATATATGTAATTATATCAATTCAAATCATGCTTCACATAATCACATTCATATGTATGTCATGCCAAGATATAACAGAGTAAGCAATTCAGGTAAGAATAATTTCATATAAATATAATATGTTAGCCGGAACCCCTGTGGTAGTCTGTACGGCTGAATTCATAGCTCAAAAGTCAAATCTAGCCAGAGTCACTACAATAACCTATACGGCACTATACTGCACAAGAGTCGGAACCAAATGAAAAGGTTTGTACGACAATAATGGGTGTAATATAATCATGCTCAATACTCTCACATAATATCTGGGCGATAAATCGCTAGTCACCTACGAGTCAGAACCATAGTAAAGGCATGTACGACAAGACTGTGCACCTAAATTGGATCCAATATGAGCATATGGTGCAGGAGGTGACATTATAAACAGGCATGTGTCATATCTCTGGCTAAATCTTAATCACCCTAGGTGCAGTTTTATGAGCTCAACGTTATTCAATTACATATCACATCATCGATAATTCACATAACCAAACATAACTCACCTGAGCTTACCTGAGTGTCCACAGCACCACAATTATATATATATATATATATAATGCATCATATACCAATTCATATACGAATTATAAACTTATATGCATGGCATTCAAGGCATATTCTCATTAAATCGTATTTTCTGGGGAAAATATGAAGTATATAAATATATACTGAAAACCAAAAGCCCACTCACTGGTATGTCGAAGGATCATAGCCCCCGATTCACCCTTGAACGCGCTCGTCCTCGGGATAAGTCTCACCTATATGCGAATTAACTATAAAAACGTTATTTAAAGCACATAGACAAAACTAGCTAATAACTTCTCATACAATGCTCAAATGGGGTGTTTGAATGTACCAACGTGATCTACACAACTCCACGAACATCCCCATATTTTTAGAATAATTTTCCAACCACCCACGCGCCGGCCAAGGCACGGCAATACGTGCCCCCACGCGCGGCCAAGTACTGACGGCGTCAGTCAACGCCGTCAGGAATATATCGGGGAATATTCCGTTAAGTCCTAACGGAATCCGTCCAAACTAACTGACGACGTCGGAATATTCCATCAGACTTGACGAAATATTCCGTCGTCTCTTACCTCTGAACTCCGGCGACCGTTGCCGGCGCCGGAAAATTGGGAAAATTTTAAACCTTGATATCTCGGCCATTTTTGCACCATTTTTCATGATCTTTATACCAAAATGAAGTGCATGGCGAATAGAACAAGTTTATACCTCTTTCAAGCCTCAAAAGCACGGGATCTCGCCGGGAAAATTCGAGAAAAACCGGCCAAGCTTCGACATCTCGATTCCGACGTCCAAAACCACCCAACGAACTTCTCCGAGCCTCTAGAGGGCCTCCCAAGGCTCCCTGTGAGCTTAGAATTTCCAAAAACACATGTTTTTACGTTAGCATGAACAGTATTCAAATCGGAGATTCTTGGTTCACGAGGTTTTCGAAGGTTTTCATACCTGAAACCGGTATGGATGAGCTCGTGGTGAGGAGATGAAGACAATGCAACCAAGCACGATCTCGATCCGTGCGTGAATGGGTGAGTTTGGTGCTCGTCCGTACGAAGAAGGAGGAGAGAGAGTGAGTCTAAGAGAGAGAGCACGGGAGAGAAGAGAGAAAATGAGGTTTGTGTGTGTGTGTGTGTCCCACATGGTCACCAACCAACCAAGAACATGACATCCAAGTACCAAACTATGTCACACACATACACTACAATTTCAACGTCTAAGGATAAAACCGTCCTTTCACGTCCTCGAGAATAAAATAGTACATATCTCCGGGACGGGTTGTGACACGGAACATGTACAAAACAATTCTAATAAAAGACTCTACACCTGTTGCCATTTACTTTATGAAAGTTGACAATTTGCTAGTTTGTAGTTCCATCTTCCGGATCTAGTTGTCATAGAAACTAAGTCAATTAATTATTAGGGAATTGGGCTTACTAGCCATTTTTCAAATGCACCAACAAAAATTAGTCTCTCCCTCAAAATTAAAGACTGATAGGGTTTCATCTGCTTAGAAAGCATGCATTTGTTTGTATATGACCCCGAACAGAGAAGGGAAAAAAAAATAGGGAGATTTTGATGCGGTCCTTAGTTATGAATATTCTTTGATTGAAACTTTGTTGGTTTTAAATTTTTGACCGAGGTCCCTGAAATTAATGTGATAATTTATTTTTATGTACGTTACTATATTTTTTAAATTAAAAATTAGAAATTTTAGTTGTTTATATAAATGAGATTTTAAATAAAAAAACCATAATTTGTGGGATTAAAAATATTAAAATATAAATATACTATTGTGTGTGTGTGTGTGTGTGTGTATAAACATGGGTACATTCATCAAAATTAACCAAAAAATTTATTGTATCAAAACATGGGTATATTCTTCAAAATCACAAAAAAAAAAAAAAAAATATTAGGCTTAATAACATTAGTAAATTTCTTCAATTAAACTTGACATGGATACATTTTAAAATCAAAGAAAAAAGAATGTACCCATATAAGTTTAAAAATGGATTAGAAAAAAATTGAATAGATTTTATATATAAAAAAAAGGGTACATTTTACATATAACGAATTGGTATATTTAAGAATGAGTACATTTTAAGTTTAAAAAGTTTTACAAATACAAATAAACTTTAAAAAATATGGGCACAAAAAGAAATTAATATATTGATACAAATGAAAACTGAAAAGAAAATTGGTACAAGTTAAAAAAGAATTACAAATTAAAAATGGGTGCAAACTAAAACTAAAAATATATGATAAAAAATTTAGTCATAAATATAAATATACTAATTGTAACATTTTTAACATTAAATGAATATATTTAGAAATAAAAAAATATTTTATTATTGAAATAATTAATGATGTTATTAATACCCAAGGACCTTGATCAAAAATTGAAAAGGAATAAGATTTTAATCAATGGAGTAGTAAAACGAAGGATGAGAACCTAATTTCTTCAAAAAAATATTATGGTCTTTGCTCGTAACACTTTAAAAGCGCATTCACCAGTTTCGCGATTAGAAACTATTAGTTTGAAAAGGATACAAATAAATGGATGAGATCAGCTATTTCACCAAATCTTGCGTCACTTGAAGGAGATCAGCCATGTTCATATATAAATGAAAGAGATGAGAAACTGACTGATGAAGTTAACTAATATTAATTCAAAAAGACTAAGAAAATGTCAGAACATGAGCTAGCTAGTGATTAAATTCTTATATATAGGAAAGCACGTTTTGAGTTAAGGATCACACTCGCAGCAAGCAAATCAATCATCAAGAGAGATCAAGACAGAAGAGAGATCTTCCCAATCCCAGCTATAGCATACAACATGGCTCCACCTGTATTACCAAGCCCCTTTCTGCTGAAAGCAGAGACCAACAACAAATACTTGCGCTACCAACTTGATGCAGAAAGTGACATTAATGAGATTGTCCAATTCTCTGAAGACAATCCTGACAGCCGGTTCATAAAGTTCACCACTGAAACACCAAACAATGAGGACTACGCCGATAAACATTATGTGCATATCAAATGCTCCTACAATGGCAACTACTTGAGAAGGGTGGACCAAAACAGGCTACTGGTCCTGGCCGCAGCTACCAACCGAAACGAAACAAAAAACAATTGGGCTTGCACATTGTTCAAGGTCGAGCCTATCGGACCACCCGACAACAACAACCAAATCATGCGCTGCCGGTTACGCCACTTGCAAAGCGACCTTTTAACAAGGCCGTTCATCGAAAATAGATTCGAATTACGCCTCCACCAAAAAACCCCCGACTCCCAAGGGGTGGATATGTACTCAGTCTCCAGTGGTAAATGTAAATGTTAATGATTATTATGCATGATGTTTGTGGATAGCGTCTCTGGAAACCCTCACGAGACTTCACTCGTCCCATTTGGGTCACCTATGGGTTTAAAAGGCTTGTTGCATGCGCAAATGCAATCGTGTTCCCCGCGAAAATGGCATTAGCTTTCATCACTACCTTTTTCTTTGTTTTTTGGTTGTTATAATTTCGTTGTAATCCGTGTGTTTATAACAATAATAATAAACTCATATCCGATATGTGTGTGGAGATTGCCCTGGCCATTTGCATGTGTATTAGTGGCTTTAATTCCATGGGTCACTACTTCTCATAGAGACCAAGTCAAATAGATAATGGTTGAATGGTTTTGAATATAATTCATTTTTGCAAGCATGTGGCAATTTGATTGTTGAAATTCAATGTGAATTGAGCCACATAATTAGAACCTACATTTTACAAACAGGGGGATCTGTTTAGGTAAGGGCTCTCTGTATAAATACAATAACAAAATTGATGTTAACTGTCATCCTTTTAAGCACGAAGTCCTTTTTGCAAAATGGTTCAATTAACTCAGCTGTTAGGGCAAAAGATTTGAAGCGGTTTGCTCTTATGTGATGCATGGTAGATATATAAAAGAACTTAGGATATGAGTCACCGTACCAGAACCAGTTGATTCTGGATCTCGGTTCTAGTATTTCTTAATAGTTCATGTATTGTATGTAATACATTAGTACGCAAAATGTAATAGAAGGCGAAAAATTGTAGTCTCTAGGGAAAAAATTGTCATTTGAGTGTCGTTTTTTGCCGAAAATCAAAAGACAGCAAGTAACCATTGTCTTATAATCACTCCTTCCAACGTTACTTTTCAAGGAAAATTGCCAAACATCTTCCCCAAGTCTTTTGGAAGAGGTAACTTTAAATTCTCTCAAAAGTAAGTTCGGACTTCATGATATTCACTCTCCAACTTAAGGGAGACTGTTGAGAGTTGATATGATCGATCAAATAGTATGATTATGGCATATCCAATTGTCTTGTATATTTACCATAAATAGAAGTCAATCTATTGATTGGAAAGTGTATATATAACATGATCAAGCAGAGGAAGGTGAACTTCGTCTAGGGCAAGGCATCATACACGGAAGACATGTTGTCGCATGTGCTCGTGAAGTGCGATGAGCATGCATGCATGGAAACTACATGAAGGAATTGAAAATTATTGATAAGATTTTGGGGTTGTTGATTGGTAGCCCTGAAACCAACCAGTGGTTGCTTGATGCGCTCGAATTTTCCGTTGTGTACATAGTGCTGTCAATCCATGCATTCCACATGTACAAGATTATAAAATCGAAAGAGGAAAAAAACTGTCTTTATCTCTGAACAAAAATTTGAAGATATGCCCATTTGGGGACATAGTGCGGTCAATCCATCCGTTCCACTCGTCCCATTTGGGTCACCTATGGGTTTAAAAAACTTGTTGCATGCACAAATGCAATCGTGTTCTCCGCAAAAGTGGCATTAACTTTCATCACTACCTTTATCTTTGTTTTTGGTTGTTTTAATTTTGCTGTAGTCCGTGTGTTTATGGCAATAATAATAAACTCATATCCTATATGTGTGTGGATGGCCCTGGCCATTTGCATGTGTATTAGTGGCTTTAATTCCATGGGTCACTACTTCTCGTAGAGACCAAGTCAATTAATTAAATGGTTAAACGGTTTTGAATATAATTAATTTTTGCAAGCATGTGGTAGGTAATTTGATTGTTAAAATTCGATGTGAATTGAGCCCCATAATTAGACCCTATATTTTACTAACAGGGGATCTCTTTCGGTAAGGGCTCTCTACATAAATATAATAACAATTGCTGTTAACTGTCATCGTTTAAGCACGAAGTGCATTTTGGAAAATGGTTCAAGTAACTCAGTTGTTAGGGCAAAGAATTGAAGCGGTTTGCTCTTCTGTGTCGCATGATAGGTATATGAGAGAACTCGGGATAAGAGTCACCATACCAGAACCAGTTGATTCTGGTTGTACTTGAGAAGGGAGAACCAAAACAGGCTACTGGTCCTGGCCGCGGCTACCGACCGAAACGAAACCAAAGACAATTGGGCTTGCACATTGTTCAAGGTCGAGCATGTCGAACCACCCGACAACAACAAATCATGCGCTGCCGATTATGCCACTTGCAAAGCGACCTTTTAACAAGGTCGTTCATCGAAAATAGAATCGAATTACGCCTCCACCAAAAAACCCCCGACTCCCAAGGGGTGGATTGTACTCAATCTCCGATGAAAAATGCAGATGTTAATGATCAGTTATGCATGATGTTTGTGTGTAGCATCTCTGGAAACCCTCACGAGACTTCACTCATTCTATTTGGGTCACTTATGGGTTTAAAAGGCTTGTTGCATGCGCAAATGCAATCGTGTTCCCCGCGAAAGTAGCATTAGCCTTCATCACTACCTTTTTCTTTGTTTTTGGTTGTTTTAATTTTTTGTAATCCGTGTGTTTATAGCAATAATAATAAACTCGTATCCGATGTGTGTGGATGGCCCTGGCCATTTGTTACACCCCACCCCCATTTTATTTATAAAAAAAATGGTTTTTGGGTCATAATTAGTGAGCCCAAGGGGCCCACCCCTTTAATTTTGTCCCCCGGTCTCTCTCCTCTCTGCTCTCCCCCGTGTTCTCCCTCTCTCAGTTCTCTTCTATTCTCTCTCTCTCGGACTCTTTCCCGATCCACACACACACACACACACCCAATCACCCCCACACCCAAGTAGACTCCGATGACGACACCACCACACCACTGTGCCACACTCTCTCTCTCTCTCCCTTCGTCTCTGTGGAGCACAGAGGAACTCCGGCGAGATTCGTCATCCTTCCGACGATTGGTAAGCCTCGGAACCTTTGAAATCCCTTTGTCTTGTCCTTGTGGTCAAATTCTAACCTAGTTTGTGTTTTTGGGACGACGAAATCACATGGAGACGCCACGGGTGTGCTAAACCCAGTTTCCGGCGAGTCGTGGGTGTGCTAGCTCAAGTCCGGTCATTTTCGACCGTTCCACGGGGAACCAAAGGTATCAAATTACTCCTCTCACCTCGTGTTTCCTTTTTTTGCTTAGATCGGAGCCTAGAGAGGTGTGTGACTGTCGACCGGAGTTGGGGAAGCTCCGGCGTTGCTCCTCCATCGACACCTAGGCCTTTAAACTGTTTCAAGACCATCGGGCTTTAGGCGCGTTATGAACCAGCCTAAAACCCTCACCCTTTCCTTTTTATTTTTGTTTTAATTGGGAACCCAGAAACATAGGGATGGGCTTCCAATCCCAGGCCCTTGTGCTTAAAACCCCAAGGGAAAAATCGGCCTTTGGGCCGAGGAACTTAAGGCATTGGCCCACTAAACCCGTAAACCCTTTAACCCTTTTTAACAGGCCTTCGGGCCGTGAGGAGATTGGGCCTTTGGACCCGTGTAGCTTAAACCCTAAAGCCCTAAGCCCACTTCCCTAAACCCATTTCCCTAACCCTAAACCTTAAACCCAAAGCCTAAATCCTAGGGCCCAAATTGGATCCAACCCTAAGCCCATACTCATTTAACCTGGTCCGACCCGGGCCCGTGACCCGTTGACTCTGACCCGGGCTGACCGTTGACTTGGTCAACGTTAACTTTGACCGTTGACTTTTTGGGTTTTCATGCAGGACCCCTCCTAGGCTAATTTCGATGTCCTGAACTTGTTTCCGACGTCCGTATTCCCAAATTAAGTCATTTGAGTAGAGTTTGACTAAATGTAACTTTTATATGCATAGGTGCAATTAATAGTGGCGATTTCGTTATTCCTTTTGGTACGACTTTGCACTAACGGTGTACAGTGAATGGACCCCTTCAAAAACACATGTTTTAATAGTAGAAATGCATACATGAAAAGCATGATTTAATGATTATGTTCTATGAAACGCTTTGAGATAACATGCTTACTGAGGCTAGATTGAATTACTACTATTTTTCCTATAACCCGTGTTCTTATATAATATCTGATGGATGACGATATGATATTTAGAACATGTTTCTAACACCTCTTTAAAGTATAGATGATGGATGACTTTATACTATGAAGTTGTTTTTCAATATATGTATGTTCAATGGTTTTGTACTTACCTAGTGCTCCCTATTCGGCTACGGGACGAGGGATAGATTCCGGTCCGTCCCGGGCGACGGTTATGGTGTTGGCATAGGCCTGAAATGTTTTTCCTCTGGCAATTAGCACAGGGACGGGAAGTCGGCATGGGGCCTGGGGGTAATTTTCCTCAGACTGTTTGCTCAGAGACGGGGAGCCGGCATGGGGCATGGGGGTTATCGGACATTCACTAGTGATTATTATATATACAAGTTATGATTTGAGACATTGCACGGCATGCTAGGTTTATGAAAACCTATTTTTATCATGTTATATGTGTTTTCATAAAACCTGGGGGTTAGTACATTGATAACTGTTTTATTATATATATATCAACTTGGTCCACTCATGTTTGTTTTGCGCCCCCTTCAGGACTTAGAATCGAGGCATACAATCTCGGCGTCCAGGCACTTCGCATCGGCATCTTCGAGTCTTCTCGGTGTAGGACCCACTCTTTTGTTCATTCAATTTTTATATTAATTCTTTTAGTGTTCTAGATTAGATGTGTGCTCTGAACACGTTCCTTAAATGCATATTCTTTATTCTTTTACATTTATAAGTCTTATATATCCCTTGTTCTCAGCATTTGCACTTAATAAATGGCTTTCGTCACCCTCGAGTGCCGGCCATCACATGTCTATCCTAGTATTCGGGGAATATCGGGTTCGGGGTGTGTCACCATTTGCATGTGTATTAGTGGCTTTAATTCCATGGGTCACTAATCATAGAGACCAAGTCAATTAATTAAGTGGTTAAACGGTTTTGAATAGAATTAATTTTTGCAAGCATGTGGTACGCAATTTGGTTGTTGAAATTCAATGTGAATTGAGCCCCATATTTTACAAACAGGGGGATCTCTTTAGGTAAGGGCTCTCTTTGTAAATATAATAACAATTGTTGTTAACCATCATCGTTTAGGTAAGGGCTCTCTATGTAAAGAATTGAAGCGGTTTGCTCTTCTGTGTTGCATGGTAGATATATGAAAGAAATCGGGATAAGAGTCACCATACCAGAACCAGTTGATTGTGGTTGTACTTGAGAAGGGTGGACCAGAACAGGCTACTGGTCCTGGCTGCGGCTACCGACCTAAACGAAACCAAAGACAATTGGTTGTTTGAATGAGTTTGAGTGCATTACTAGCCCCTTGGTGGAGTCTACAGCTCGACAACTTGCACGCGATATCCTTGAGCTACGAGAAATCAATCGTACCCTTGGAACCTTTGCTGTTTCTGTTAAATACACGGTATATAATTAATACTTAACATGTAATGTAGTGTGGTATATGTGCTTATATATACTCGGATAGGAGTTCTAGTGCTTTTATAAGCACTCAAGCGCTGACCGGTTAACGATTTGTTATTCTAGGACCCAGTTAGAAGTTTTAGCGGACATGACAATTACAAGAGACCGCTATGGATAACCACTGCACTAGAAAAGCCCCATGTGGTGAGTCTTAGGAGTTCATCATTGTCCTTTCGAAATTTCTTGTATAACAATCCACAGAAATGCAAGGTAAAAACTTCCTTCCTTGTTACTGTTTCTTATGAACAGAGTGCGCAAGAAATGAGCATGTTATCGACGAGTGTCCTCAGTATCAAGTGGACAGTCAAAGGGAAGGCGAAGAATATTATAGGAGGAGATTTGATCATAAGAATAAATTCCCAGTTCACTCTAAACCAGATAAGTGGCCAAGTCATCAGGAATGGAGTCAGAAATTTCTTCTAGTGGGGGCAACCGAAAACAACTAAGAAAACCTTATTAAGGATGGTTTCAATTGATGATGTATCACAATTCCAATGTTACAAAAATTTCAATATAATAGTGGAAAGTGACAAACTGATAAGAAAAATATAAGTACATGATATGCGGGATAAAGTTTTTTCGGTTTGAATAACAGAACAAGAGCACTATTGCTTATACAATATTTGATATGGAGTATAAGTAGAATGAATGTATGTTGGACATTAGATATATATATTTTCTTCAAAGATAACCCATGTATATTATATAATTGTAGTTTGCAACTAAACAAACGAATTACTTGAGTGGGGGCATATGCCCCAGTGAGCCTTCATTGGCTCCATCCATGTAAGTCATTGAACATGAAGAGTTTTGGGATTTATCAGCTTCCTCAGCCATTGCGAAAGCATATTTCTGGACATCACGCCGTCTTTATGCTACAATCGAGGGTGGACAAGACTTGGTTGATCTAGCTAAAACCATTTCCAGCAAGATCCCTAGAGAAAAACAGAACATGGAAATTTATCCAGACCCTTCCGATGGTCCAACTAAGGTCAGTAATTAAACAAACGAAACACAAATATTTTATTCATTCTTACGCTAAAGATCCTTCCTTCTTTTCTTTTCCTTAATATCTTCAATCGATTGACGAACTGTTTGCATGCTAATTTGATTCAGTTCTTTCAAAGGGATGACGATTTCCAGAGAGATGTATTCCAAATTGGTCTGTTTGTGGCATTGGTTTATCTTCTTGTACAACTTTTGAAGACAACCTTGTAAAGTAGTTTAGGCAGAATATATGTAACACATTTTTTTTTGGGTCAAATGTTATTAGATTAAATGTTTGATTAGCCACCGACGAAGTTTGAACACACGTCGTCATGCAAAAACTCAACACCTTTAAGGTAAACTTTGCCTACTCCTGTAAAGTAGGTAACATTGTCTACTTTTACATATGTAGGCAAAATTAGACCCCACATATATACATTTATAATAAAATATTTCATATGAGGGAAAGAAGAGAAAAACAAAATATCAAAATAAATATCAAGGGTGAAAGACAACAATAATATAAAAGTTTGTCTACTTGGTTTGCTAAGTGTACTGAAGTGTGACACATTTTTTTATGAGGCAATTAAGTATGCAATTTTCCACGTCAGCTATTATAATACAATTTTACCTATAATATTTTATTACACCATCCCCGGTGCTCAAACAACTCAAGCTCAAGGGCCTTTTTAGTCACTCACCTTGGGCCCTAAGAATCTCAATGCCAGCCCTAAATAGAACCTAAATTTTTGTTGTTGTTTTGTTGATAAATTCATTCGAGAAAAATAAAACCTCAAGATAGTTTATTGGATAAGTGACGAGATATATAAGAAAAGAAAGGGAGACGAGAAAATTAGAAGGATGAGGCAAGGAAAAAATTGAATTAAAACATTAATGATAAAGGAGGGAGAACGAAAATCCTAAAAAAAGGTATATTTTATTTTTTATTTCAATCTACATATATTTTAAAAGAAAAAAATAATTAATTTCCATGTTTTTTAAGGAGGAGTAGAAAAGTTGTAATTGGTCGACAACTTGACTGAGATTATGGAGGAGGAGTGGAGGTCAGCACGTCTCTTCCTTTTTTACCCGTCTATATTTTTTGCCCTTTCCAAATTAATAAAACGAATTTTAAATGTGTTTGGAGGCTACGGTAGTGGGCTCTCTTTTTACCAGTCTATATTTTTTGCCCTTTCTAAATTAATAAAACGAATTTTAAATGTGTTTGGAGGCTACGGTAGTGGGAGGGGTGGGGGGTAGTACAGCGGATGAGATCGGTGGGAATGATCTTAAATGGAAGAAACCCATCTTTGGCATGTTGAAATTGAATTGAGATGTTGCATGTAGACCTGGCATTAGTGTTGTATTTCTTGTGTTCGTGTCGTTTTCGTGTCATATCCGATAGCTTAACGGGTCGTGTCGTGTAATACCCGTTAAAGTAAACGAGTAATATGACCCGACCCGAAATCAACCCATTAATATTATCAGGTAATATGACCCGACCCGTTACCCCGTTAAGAAAAATATATTTTAAATCAATAAAAATGAAAATGAAAAACATAATTTGACCCAAAAAAATGTAAAACATAATACTAAATTAGTATATACATACTAAATTTCGGAGTTGACCCCTTCATGAAAGTTGTAATGCTTTTCATTACAAGTGATTACATTTGTCACACTTCTACAATAATTATTATTCATTTTATTCATTTTGCACTCAAATAAAAAATATTGTTCATGAGATTTGGATGGTTTTAAAAATCTAAACGATCATATAACTATCGTATAAGCGTTGAGGATGCAATTATGAACTTTTATTATGCTTTCACATCTTTTAGACTTATACATTAATGATTATGAATTTTGTTTATTTTGAACTCCCTTAAAATTACTATTCATGAGAGTATGTAAGGTTTTAAAAAATTCAAACGATCATATACCCATCCTCAAAGCGTAGAGGATGCGAATACAAGCATTTGCATATTTTTTTCATATTTTTCGCACATGTAAATTAATTATTATAATTTTTTTAATGTGTTTGGTATTTTTAAATTACCTGATATTTTTATTTTTAATGTGTTTTATGATTTTTAATCTCAATCTTTGCCTATAATATCCTATAAAAATAAATAAATAAATAAATAAAACATACATTTTAAAATTTATATAGAATAATAATTAATAAAAATATATACATATTCATTATATCTATTGTATTTTATAGTAGTTTAAAAAATTAGAATCATCAAAATAACTTTTTTCTTATCGTGTCGAAACAGGTTACCCGCGTGTCATTCTCGTGTAAACCTGTTAAGGACCGGTTATTAACGGGTTATTATCGTGTGACCCGATAATGACCTGATTAGTTATCGTGTTGACCCGAAACTCGTTATTTTCGTGTCGTTTACGTGTCATGTTAACGGGTCGTGTAAGAAATTGCCAAGTCTAGCTGCATGGCGAAAAGATACGAAGGTGGGTGGGGTTGGATGGGTGCTTCGGGGCTTTGCTGGGATACCTAAGCTGCGGGAGGGGTGGGTGGGAAGCGGTTTACGACTGCAATTATGGCGGAGGCAGAGGCGATTAGGCAAGGGATGGAGATGATTATTAGTAGTGATGTTATGGAGCCCGGAATTAGATTGGTGGTGGAATCAGACTCAAAGGGATTGATTCAGATGCTTAACAAGGAGGTCACGGCTGATGTGACTCTTGATATTTATCTTCAAGTTATTTAGAGGATGGCGAGCTTGCTCCAGTTGGTGAGGTTCTGCTTTACCCCTCAGCAATGCAATCGTGCAGCTTATTCGGTGACGGCGCACGTAGTTAAGCATGGCGGGAGACTTGGCTGGGATGAGTTAGGTCCAGAGTTTCTTTTTAATATTCTAGCAGATGATGCAAATGTAACCGTTCGTATTTAAATTCAATAAAATTCTACCTTTCGACAAAAAAAAAATTATGTGTGTTTTTTATGGAGTAAATTGTAGCAATTATCCTTCAACTTTGACTCATTTGGAGCAATGATTCCTCAATTAAAAATTTGTGACCATTGGTCCCTTAATTCATCAAAACGTACAACTATAGTCCTTTTTGTCAACTCCATTAGAACTTCCGTCAAAATGAGTCACGTGTCATGCACGTGAGGCTAAATCAAGATAAAATATGAAAAACTAAATGAGAAAAGTTGTACCAATGGAAATGATTAAAATCTAGCTTCGGATTTACAACCCCATGCATGGAAATGATTAAAACTTGGTTTTCTCCCAGTCCAAGCTTCAAATGGCACCATTTGACTGACTTGCTTGCTACTCAGTTCAAGATATAATTTCCAGTTTTCAATACTTCCCCTCAAAGAAAAATTGAAAGCTTTAAGTGTGCGACCTAAATCATGTCCTTTAAAGTTCGATTTCTTCGCTCACATTTTGATGAGAAGTCCCTGAAGTAGTGTATTGTGTGATGATAGGATTTTTACCACCGGCAAAAGTAGGGATAAAAACATGTAAAAATACTTGAAAGAGAACAAGGTAGTTGTAGCATAAACGGCTCAAGAAATGTTGTTTCCACAGGGATTATTTAAAACAATTTATGCAAAACCAAAATCTTAGTTAATTTTAAAAAACAAAGATTGGAAAAGGTTGATTTTGAATTTAAAAATAATAAAAACTAATTTGATTAAAATGATTAAAGAAATTAACAAAGTAAAGAAAACAAAAGAAAACGTTTTGAAAATCAAATTGTAAAAGCCTAGGGTTCCGCCATCCCCTTACAATCCTATGTAGATTTACCAATCACTTATGAATTATCCATGCAACTTTGAAGGTTAGGTTTTCCTAATGCATATTCCACTCGTGGTATTCAAGCTAGAACGTATATCAAACATGCAATCCGTCTGTGGTATTCAGATCAAATATAAACATGCATGACTCATTACGCTTTGTGAGAACCCTTTGAAAAACCATGCAACCCCTAAGACATGGTATTCGACTTAGGTGAAATTACAACTATCAACCACAAGAAGCAGTACTCAATCCTCCGGTGGTATTCCGACCAAATTGCATCCAATTACTTATCTAAACATCCTAATGGTAGCTAAGCATTAAGATTTAAAGACAGTTTAAACACAGTGATTAATAATTCAAAGCATGCAAGTATAATATCATAAGCAATTAAATAAAGACTACAAATTCATGCTAAGGCTCAAGGCATCGCCCTAGCAAACGGAAATTAGTTATGAACAATAGAAAAAGGATAGAACACACCTTGAAATACAAATCGTCAAAGCCTAGCTAAGTTCTCCAAATTGATGCCTACGTCCTCTCCTCTTTTACCCTAATGGCTAAAAAGTCTTATTTTATACTACTACAAAATAAAATCCTACCTAGAAAATGTCTTCTAAAAACTAGGAAACATAATAGAATAAAATAACTAGGAAACAAAATGTTTCCTATTTAAACTTAAATTTGGACTTCTCAGAAAATCGGACTTTTGACAGACCAAATCAACTCCAATTTGGTTTTGACCTCCAAAATACCCAAAACGTCCAGAAACGTCAATCTGGGAAAGCTGTGTGTTGGACCTTCTTTTCTTTGCCACGATTGAACGGCTTGGTAAAAAAATCTAAAAATTTGATACAATCATCTTGAAGGACTGATGAACATCCTCCAATTGGAATCATTCCAAATTTCATCTGTTTGATCACTTTTTACTCCAGATGAAGTCAAATTTCCTATATTAAAAATATATAACAAAATATCAAAATTCTACCAAAATAACCAATAAATTAATACTAAGATTAGGGTAAAATATATAGTATGATATGGACTCATCAAATACCCCCAAACTTAGCTTTTTGCTTATCCTCAAGCAAAACAAAACTCAAAACCAAAAACAAAAAAGTAACAAACTATGAACTTAAACAAAACTAACTAAGCCAATTTTCACCTTCAAGTTGCAAGCCATAGAAAACGTTAAAAATTAGAACATCTTTCCAAAAGTTCCAACCAATCCCATTACAGAGTCTAAGCCATTTAGAATCAGTTAGAAAAGAATTCATGAACTTCCTTTGGTGTAAAGTGAACCAACATAGTTAAGAAGACTCGACTGAAATCCCTACCTTTCGTCCTCTTTATTTAACACTTCAAACATAATAACCTGATATAATATATATATATATATATATATATATTTCTTTTCTTTTTTCTTTTTTTCTCCTTTTTTTTCCTTCTTTTCTAGTAACAGTAGTGGTCGTGCAATTCCAGTTCCCTTAAGCTTTCAATCCAACCCATGTAGCGAGCTTTAGGTCAATGACTCCCAAACCACTAAGGCTTTAGGGTACTAGGTGTAGAACACCCCTAAGGACTTATTAACTCAAGCTGAAAAAGGCTACGAAACCAACTAACCTAACCACCATGCCCCATGCCAAAACTTTACTGTTTGACGCAAGAATCATTGTTGATCAGGTAGGACTGATCCGGTTACTAAGCAAAGTCTCGGGTGGAACAATTATTACTTTTTTTTAATACTAAACAACTTTACTTTACTTAGAACAAAAATTAAAAATTAACTTACACAAAAAACAAGTGTTTCAATCTCACTCCCCACAAACCATGTTGATGTGAATGTGCAAATTTTTAAAGTACAACTCATGAATTAATGTCTAAGTAACAATAAATAGAAAAGACTATTGTGGGATTAATCTTCACCATGTCCATTTGTTCTAATGTTTAAATTAATCTATGCATATTAACTTAAAAAGAATGAACATTTTTATTTGATTCAAAAATTAAAAATCTAATATTTCTTATTTCACACCCCCAAACTTATATCACACATTGTCCTCAAGGTGTGAAAAATAAAGGAAAAGCAAAAATAAACTAAAACAACAAAATAAAAATAAACAACACCTTAATTGACTAGAAATAGAAACACGAAAAATGCCCATGAAATAGAAAAATGATAGAAAACACCTTGAAATACAAATTGTCAAATCCTAGCTAAGTTCTCCAAATTGATGCCTACATCCTCTCCTCTTTTACCCTAATGGCTAAAAAGCCTTATTTTATACTACTACAAAATAAATCCTTCCTAGAAAAAGTCTTCTAAAAACTAGGAAACATAATAGAATAAAATAACTAGGAAATAAAAGGTTTCCTATTTAAACTTAAATTTGGACTTCTCAGAAAATCGAACTTTTGACCGACCAAATCAACTCCGATTTTGTCCCAAAATGTCTCTTTTTAAAGCTTGAGAGTCCCCAACAAATTCTCAAAAGGAATCTTCCTCAAAATATGCCATCTTTGACACGCCCCGATCCCGATGTCCGTGGGACATCGGAATGGTCATGTGTTGGCCGACACCCGAGGGTGACGAAAGCCATTTATTGAAAATATGAGAACTAAAATATGAATAAGATAAAAGAAATTTAAATATAATTAATATGCAAATGAGGAACGTGTTCAGAGCATACAACTAACTAGAATACTAAAAGAAATAATATAAAATTGAATGAATAAAAGAATGGGTCATACACCGAGAGGACTCGAAGATGTCGATATGGAGGTGCCTTGACGCTAAGATCGTACGCCTCAAATCTAAATCCTGAGGGGGCGCAAAACAAACATGAGTGGACCAAGTTGATATATATATATATATATATATATATATATAATAGTAAAACAGTTATTCAACATACTAACCCCCAAAGTTTATGAAAACTCAATATCATAATATGTAGTAGGTTTTCCGAAAACCCTAGCATGCCATAAAACCTTTCCATAAAACATATTTCGTATATAGTGTGCTACTAGTGGTATCAGTATCGCCCGAAGGCATATAGAACTCTTCCTTCAGAACACTTCCTTCACAAGTATCAATCGCTCATAGGCTCCTACAAAACCCAACCCAAAGGTCAATATAAGTATCAATCGCCCGAAGGTTCCTACAACACCCAACCCAAAGGTCAATATTAGGGACCACTAGATACGCACAAAACCACTGAAAATAATCTTTCCAAATATAGGTACATATAGCTCAAAATCATCTTCATAGTATAAAGTCATCCATCATCTATACTATAAAGAAGTGTGTAAAAACATGTTCTAAATAGTATATCATCATCCATCAAATATCCTACAATGAACATGGGTTCGATAGAAAATATGGTATTCCAAAATATTCTCAGTATAGCATGATAATCAATAAGTATAAATCTAAATTACTTATAAAACGTAATCATTACATCATGCCTTTCATGTATGCATTTCTACTATTAAAATATGCATTTTAGATGGGGTCCACTCACAGATACTTCGCTGTCGAAGAACCACGCAAACTAGCGAAGACAGAAACGTCACAATATATGCACCTAAGCACATAAAGGGTCCAATTAATAAAACTCAGTGTTCTAAAAAACGGCCTAGGCGGCCGCCTAAGCGCCGCCTAGGCGCTGGGCGCCTAGCAACAGAGGCGTTTTTGGGCAAATCGGGAGGAAAAATCGGGTTGGGCCTAGGCGGCGCCTAGGCGGTCTAGGCGGGCTGGGCGGCTAGGCGGGTTAGGCGGGCTAGGCGGTCCTAGGCGGTCCTAGGAGGTTTTTTTTTATTATTTTTTATTAATTGCGTGCTTTTTTCTTTTTTAATTTCATGGTGGTATACTTATGGAAATGGTGTATCTAATTTGCAAATGATGGATTTACTACAAGTTCATCCAATACTTATGGAAATAATGTACCTAATTTGCATTTTATCATTATTTTATTATCCATACAAGTATAGTTTTTTTTTAGGTGTCAATATGCACTTATTTACAAGATATATAAGAAATTTACCTAAATCCGCCTAGGCCGCCTAGGCACCCGCCTAGGCGCCGCCTAGCCGCCTAGGTGCTAGGCGCTAGCCCGCCGCCCGACTAGCGCCTAGCGTTTTTTAGAACCTTGATAAAACTATATTATAACAATTGAATTTGGGAAAATGGACGTCAGAAACGGATCCAGAACATCGAATTACCCTAAGAAGGGTCCTAGGTAAATTTCGAAAAAGTCAACACGAGAATATTCTAACGGAATATTCCATCTGGGTCAAAGGGTTATTGGGTTGGGCTGAAGGCCCATGGTTTGGCCTGGGTTCAAAAGGGCCTAAGGCCCGAGTTAGAGGCCCAAGGGCCTGGGTTAAAATAAGGCTCAGAGCAACTCCACCGTGCGAAACCCCCCAGGCTATTCACTATTTAATCCACCTAGTGAACAGTAACTGCATTTTGCATCTCCACTGTTGCACTTGAATAGCCCTAGCAATAGGCAATAAAATATTAGTTTTTTTTTAAATAATACAAAATAATTTTATTTGTAATTTCGGATAAGATTTTTAATCGTTCTCATTGCGCCATGTGTCATTATCCGAAAAGACAATTATTGGTGATGGATTTCGATAAGATTGTTATCCAATGCCATCGTGCCATGTGTCGTTACCTTTTCAGAATCTTTGAGGATAAATTTCGATCAGATTTTAAATCGTTCTCGTTGCGTTACGTGTCATTATCCGAAAAGATAATTATTGTTGATGGATTTCGATAAGATTTTTATCCAATGTCGTCGTGCCACGTGTCGTTACCTTTTCAGAATCTTTGAGGATAGATTTCAATCAGATTTTTAACAAATGACGGCATGCCACGTGGCACTATCTACAACCTAATCCTTTCTGAATCCTCCATATAATCCATCATCCATCCTCTGAAATCTCACACCAATTTTCTCAAGATCTCTATCATTATTAATAGTTTATGCTTCATTCTTCACCAAAATCAAAATCTGTATCATTATTCATAGTTTCTGCTTCCTTCTTACAATGTCTTCTTCTTCAAGGATGATGTGGGAAATCGATCAACAAGAGGAAGAATTGTTTAACCAATCAGAAGGAATGTTCAATCTCCAGGCGGCCCAAAATGAGATGGAAGAGGATGAAGAACGTAGAAGGAGAGATGACGAAGCAAGAATGGCTAGAGCCTTAAATTCCCGTCGAGTCATCCAAGTTGTGGCTCAGATCTCCAGGTCCAGCCGTTCCAAAAACCTTGATAGAAACAGGCAACGACGAGGTGCGGAGCTCTTGGACGATTATTTTGTCCGTAACAGTGCATTCCCTGATACGTACTTTAGACGTCGTTTTAGAATGGAACGACATTTGTTCAACAAAATCATGATTGATGTTTGCTGTTTGCTACCATGATTCTTACTTTGTGCAAAAGAATGATGCTTTTGGTGCTATAGGTTTCCTTCCTGAGCAAAAAATTACTGCTGCGATGCAGATGCTTGCTTATGAAGCATCTGCAAACCAAGTGGATGAGATAACGAGGATGGGGAAATCAACCATCCTTGAGTCCCTTATGAGGTTTTGCAGAGCAATCGAATCTATCTACACCGTAGAATATCTCCGGAAACCTACTGACATGGACTTGCAAAGGCTTCTGAATAAGGGAGAGATGCGAGGTTTTCCTGGTATGATTGGAAGGATCAACTGTATGCACTCTACCTGGAAAAATTGTCCAATTGCATGGCAAGGCGCTTATGGGGATAGAAAATGAGCAAAAAGTATCATTTTGGAGGCGGTGGCATCTTTTGATACATGGATTTGGCACGCATTTTTTGGGGTTCCGAGAGCTCAGACCTCAATGTCCTTGCCCAATTCCCAGTGTTCAACGATGTCCTGCAAGGAAAGGCACCAAAAGTCACGTACTGGGTTAACGGACGTAAGTACGTCGGGCCATACTACCTAGCAGACGGCATTTACCCAACGTGGTCAACGTTTGTCAAAACAGTGCCACGTCCGCGAAGTGCAAAGGAAAAACACTTTGCAAGCTGTTAAGAGGGGTGCAAGAAGGATGTGGAGCGTTGTTTTGGTATCCTCCAAGCTCGATGGGCGATTGTCAGATGTGCTGCCAAAATGTTTGATGTACAGTCGCTTCGATCCATCATGATGACGTGCATCATTCTTCACAACATGATTGTGGAAGATGAGTACAATTATGATACCGTTGATGAATATGAGTCAGACACGATGAACAATTCCAAAACACAAATATATTGTGCTCATTACGCCATCGAAGAACCCGTGCAACATGAGCCATTAGAATGGTATGGACGTTACAATGAAAGGCTCATTCAACGATATACTGCACTTCAAAGGCCATATATGCACAATGCTCGACAAATTGACTTGATAGAGCACCAGTGGCAATTGAAACAAGCTCAAGATACTTAAGTTCATTTAGTGTGTTTGTTTTTATTTGGTGTGTTTATTTAGTTTTATTTGGTGTGTTTTTTTTAGTTCATTTAGTGAGTTTTTTTTTATTTGGTATGTTTATGTAATTTTATTTGGTGTGTTTATGTCATTTGAATAAAGATTCTCTTAGTATAAATAAATTACCAAATTAAATAAATTTAATCTCACTTTAAATAAAGTACTAAATTCAATAAATTGGAAACAACATAAAGTACTATATTCAATAAATAATAAATTACAACCCAAAGTACTCTATTCATCATCACTTAACCAATTTGTGGTGCTAGGATGATCTTCTCTTGTCGTGCTAGGACTATCTCCTCTTGCTCTCGCTTCTCTTGCACACCTCCTTTGCACCACGTCTGCTTTCTCCGACTTCCAAAAATATTTAGAATTTGGAGACTTCCCTTCTAAAGGCGTGTTCATAATGTCACGATCTCGTTGAGCCATTCTTTCTTCTCTAACATGTTCCCTTTCTTGCCTAAGTAGCTCTTTTTCTCTCTCATTAGCTTGAAATGTTCTCTTAACAGTTGCAGCTTTTGCCTCCTCTCTAGCCTTATCAGCCTCAAATTTCACCATTTCCCGGGCCAAACTCAATTCATCTTGGCGAGCAAGTTCGTCCATATACTTTACATAATCATTCTTGGAAGCACTCCATTTTCTCTTTGAAGCCTTCTTACCTTGAGGCCTAATTGGATAACGGGTCGACCCCGACGTTTGTTTAAGGGGGGCGTTTCGAGCACTTTTTCTACGTCATCTTCATGAACATGCCCACTGGTTGAATGATCGGCTGTAAAGTGTAGAGAGGTGTTGTTCATGAAAACTTCTGGACCGGCAGGCACAACTCTGAATTTAGGACAATCTTTGACAATATTCCAACATTCTCACCGGGTGAATGATTTGTTTTTGCTTTTGCTTTTGGCATTATACCAAGCTTGTACTTGAAGTTCCTACACAATGCGGGAGAAGAAATAATTATAATGAAAGTAGGTAACAAATAAATAATACAAACAAATAATTATAATGAAAGCATGTAACAAATAAATAATACGAACAAATAATTATAATGAAAGTAGGTAACAAATAAATAATACAAACAATAATGAAAGTAGGTAACAAATAAATAATACAAACAAATAATTATAATGAAAGTATGTAACAAATAAATAATACAAACAAATAATCATAATGAAAGTAGGTAACAAATAAATAATACAAACAAATAAATAATTTATTGTTACCTGATCTGCTAAATTTTCCCCACTTCGAATATTACCACTAGTTTGTGCCAAGGTGTCTCTCCACATACTAAACGATTGGCTAAGTATTTTCCAACGACTGGACATCGATTCTTCGGTTCTTTTCCCACCAATTTTCTCAAGATAATTGGTATGAATAAGACTCCACATTTCTCGCAATTGCATCCCATTACCCATAAGCGAATTATGAGTAACTTCAACCCAGCTACTACACAACGCAACATCTTCAAGAAGCGTCCAATTCGTACCTGCATCAGTAGTCATTTTGTTGGAAAAAATTGGATTGAAACTTTGAGAGAAAGGTATGAATGTGGTTGAAAGTAGTTGAGAAAATATGAAATTGTGGTGTAAGGTAGAAGATAATGAGAAGGTATTTATAGAAAAGTAAAATCATTTTTTTTTTAATTTTTCAAAATTTTTTTCCTGATTTTTATTAATTTTTTACATTTTAAAAAAAAATTATTCAACTAATTAATCTCTGCCGTTGGATTAAAAAAATTGAATTTTAACACTCCAGATTGTGCCACGTGGCACAACGGTAACATTTCACAATTTTAAACTGTTTTTTCTTTTTTTTTAATTTATAAAAACGAATAACGTGGACCGTTGATCTCAGATCCAACGGCTGATATTAAATAATGTTTTTTTTATTTTTTTACCGTTGGAAATCCAATGGTCCAAAAATTGTTGCCGTTGAAATCCAACAGACGAGGGGAAGCCACATGGCTTCCCAACGGTAACATTTCTCAGTGGGCCGCGGGCCCCTCCTTTTTGAAATCTTGTCGGACGATGCGCGCGCTTGAAGGCCACGCGCCTGACAGAAAAAAAATAAAAAATGTGGCTAACGTCTGGGTGACGTCAGCCTTGCGTTAGGAAGCCTTCAGGCTCTCGGGCTGGCAATACATGTCAGGCCTCTCCCTCGGGCTGGCACACGCTGGGGCAAGTAGGTCGGGCTACTGTTCTTTGTTTTGGGTCCTGTCCCTCGGGCTACTCCACACGGTGGAGTTGCTCTAAGGGTTTTGGGTTTTGGACTAATAGATTAAGGGCTGAAGCTCAGCACCTCGGCCCAGAGACAATGGGTTTAGATAGGGCCGAAGGCCCACTCCTGAACGGCCCAAGGGTTTGGTTTGGGTCTCAACCCGGTTTCGAGAGGGAGAAGGCTGGAGTTTGGCCGGGAAAATCCCCGGCTCCGTTTAGGGTCCATACTCAACCAAATCATGCATATTAATATACCAAATTGAAGCCCAGAACATAAGGAATCGAATTATACCTTCCTCGAGGCCAGCAGTGGCCGAAAGGTGGTCGGAAAATGCCTCGAAGCCACGGCATTCACGCTAGAATCTGGGTTTAGCTTCCCCGAGTGTTTCATTGTAGTTTCCACGTCCAAAACACACACACGCAATCAGAAATGAATCATGGGAACCAAAGGGAAAGGTTTAAAGGGTTTTCGAAGCTCACCTACATCAGAGGTGAAGGAGAACTCGCCAGGGTTCGTGAACAGTGGCTTCTGCCACGTCGAGTTCCTAGGTTCCTTGTCCTAGGTTCTTGGTGATGAGGTCACCTGAGTGAGAGCCACGGTGGTGGTTAAGGTTGTTGTATGCGTGCGTGTGTGGGTGTGGTGCTCGGGCAGAATAAGAGAGTGCCGAGGGAGTTGAGAGAAGAGAGAAAAGAGAGGGTGAGTCTGTGGGAAGGGAAGAGAAGAAAGGGAAATGGGAGGAACTACCACTTGGCAGAAAAAGGAGAAAGGAGATCGGGGAACCAAAAGAAAATGGGTCCCACCCGGCTCACAAATTAAGGCTAAAAAATAATATTTAAAATCGGGGGTGGGGTTTTACAATCTCAACCTCCAAAATACCCAAAACCCCCAAAAACGTCAATATGGGAAAGTTGCGCGTTGGACCTTCTTTTCTTTGCCACAGTTAAACGGCTTGGTAGAAAAATCTAAAACATTGATACAATCATCTTGAAAGACTCACGAACATCCTCCAATTGGAATCACTCCAAAATTCATCCGTTTGATCAATTTTTACTCGAGAGGAAGTCGAATGTCCTACATTGAAAATAGGGGTGTGATATCCACACACCCCATTTTACTTCTCACACACCTTTTTAATTTTCGGCCGTCGGATCGGATGAATTGAAGAATATCAACAGACAGAAATTATCAAGGGGTGTGTGAAAAGTAAAATGGGGTGTGTGGATAGCACACCCCTTGAAAATATATAACAAAATATCAAATTTCTACCAAAACAACCAATAAATTAATGTAGTATAATATGGACTCATCATGCGACGATGCCATTTTGTTCAAGATAAGTTGCAAATGGTCCTTTGTGTTGTCCAATTTTAGTATACCTGCCAAAATACTCACCATCTCTATCGGTTCTCACAATTTTTATGTGTTTTTCAAGTTGTTTTTCAACTTCCAAATGAAATAATTTAAAACAATCCAAGGCTTCAAACTTTTCATAAATAAGAAAAAGATATGCAAACCGTAGAAATCATCAATAAATGTTATGAAATATGATTTTTCACATATAGTTTTATTTGGAAAATGTCCACATATGTCAGTGTGAATAATTTCTAATAGAGATTGGCTACGGTTTGACCCTATCTTCCTAGTGTTGGTGAGCTTTCCTTTAAGACAATCAATGCACTCTTTAAAATCACTAAAATCAAGTTGTGGCAATAAGTTTTGTCTTGTAAAGGTGATGTTCCTTTCTATAGAGATGTGCCCCAACCTCTTGTGCCAAAGCATTGAGGATTTTGCATTAGTGAGCACTCATTTTGAACCAACACTTGGAGCGTTAAAACATTCAATTTCATAAGTACAATTCAGTTGCCACATATCAACTTTAAGGTAGGCATTGCCAAGTCATTTATTCATATCATTTGAATGGAAAAATTTTACACTTTGATTGTCACCAACAAATGTAAGCCTGACTTAACTAGCTTAGATGCAGAAGTTAAATTCTTCTCATGGATGGTACATAGAGAACTGGACTTAATTCTAAAACAAAACTAGATGACAAGACTACGACCTAGTTTGGGAGTGAGGTGCTTAAAAAAAAAGCACCCATGAAAAAAAGCTGTGAGGGTTTTAGGTGTTTGGTAAACTGAAAAAAAAAGGCTTATTTTGGAAGCTGCTGTGAGAATAAGCTGAAATCAAAGGAAAAAGTTGAAGCTGCTATTTGCGGCTTTGGAAAACTGGCTTTTTTTCAAAGCACACGGAGCTACAGTGCTTCTTTAATGAAAAGACCCACTATTAGATTGTTTTTTTTTCCAAAAGCACTTTTACAAAAAAGTTTACCAAACACTCTGCTGATTTATTTCACAGCCGCTTATTCTCACAGCACAGCCGCTTATTCTCACAACAGCTTTTTTTCAAAGCACAGCAATACCAAACCAGCCCTACTTAACACTCCCCATGGATTCAACAGCAACTTGCCTTCATTTCCCACATAAACATTGTAAACTTCATTATTTATCTCCTTTGTATTTGAGAAGCCCTGCAAGGAATTGGTTACGCGAATAGAATATCCAGTACTAAACCACCAACTTTGAGGAGGAATAAAAACTAAAATTGACTCAACACATACAAAAGCATTTATTTCATTACCTTTCTTAACAAGCCAATTTTTGAAGCCAATGCAATTCTTTCTTAAGTGACCTATTTCTTTGCAAAAGTAACATTCTTTTTCTTTGTCCATCTCGGCATTAACAGGTTTGGGTTTGTGAGATCTTTTAGAGGTGTTAGCATTTTTAAACGAAGAAGAAATTTCTTTCTTCTTCTTCTTACTAGCAGCCATTGTTGAACCAAAAGCAGGATCCCTTTTGCGTTTTTTAGCTTGCACAAAATTCACATCCACAATCTTATCATTCTTGAGTCGATCCTCTTCTTGAGCACACATTGAAATTAGCTCATCGATGCCCCATTTCTCCTTTTGAGTATTATACGAGACCTTGAGCTGGTCAAAGGACAATAGTAGTTGCAAATTACTGATGATATTACTTGACTATCTGCAAACACCTAGATGACAAAAGAAAAGTCAATAAATCGGATGGTATATGGGTGATCTAACTCATGGATTGGTCCATCTGGACTAAAATACGTTTGAATGTAATTTCATCGCTGAAGCCATCTCCCTAGTTTTCTCTCCATGACGTGGAGACAAAAAACTTTACAATGCGTCCGAAACACAGTGCAATATATCATATCATTATACAATTGAAAATAATTTTTTTAAATATTTCTTCAATTATATAATAACATATAACATATCGTCATTTGTTCTGAATAGACTGAAAAATCTCTCTTTGTTACCAAAAAGTCCACCAATTTGGATACTTAATACTGTACACGCATTCCAATGCCCTTGCAATAGTATATAGTCTAGAGTGAGAGATTGCATATTAAGGCGGTCACCAACAATCCAACCCACTGTTTGTTGCCGTCCAGAAAGCAGAAAAGGGGCGGCCTGGCACAGCATGTTGACGAGTTCAAAGCCAAATGAAATAAAAATTGGTCAGTCATAGGTACCTCAAGATCCTTCAGTTCTGGGCAAGATCAACCATCTTTAATATATGCTTCCTGACACTACCCACACCATCATACTTCAGTGCAGTGATTTGTGTGAGAAAAGTCCCAGTTTCTGCTTTTTCTGACTCTTTAAACTTCTCCCCAACTGCAGCCAAGAATTCTTTTGCATTATCTTGTTTTGGAATGCCCCCCTTAACTGATTGAGCCATTGCCTTCCTCATAATCATCAATGACATTGGGTTTGCTCTCTCCCATTTTTCAAACTTCACCTTTATGATTCACCGTGCTCTCGGCAGTGATGGTTGCAGGCGTTTCTTCCCTCAATGCCAAGTCGAGTTCCATAAGGCCAAGTACGATCTCAACGTCTTCCATCCATTTCTTGAAGTTAGAACCAGTCAAGGTCTCAATGTTTATAAAATTGAGAGAGGTCATGTGAGGTGCCGAAAAACAAAACATAAAGATTTATAACAATCAACCATTAAACATCAACAAACGAAGGAAAAAAATCATCTTAAAGTTTTTCCCAGAACATGATCATATAACCACACTATCATCTTTGGACAGAGACCATTTATATTAGGATTGCATAGCCAAAGCATCAAACACAAGGGCAATTTACATAACTCCAACACTTTTAAGCAGATGAAGAATGCAATCTCGTCAGTCTAATGCTTCATTATACATTTATTCATTTGTTTGACTTGAATAAATAAAATCTATGGTTGATAAATTAGTTAATTTGATCGTGTTATGTTTTCTCCGTCTATTGTAACACGACCAAACACTTCCCTCTTGTGGGCAACTTCTAGTCATTGAAATCAGTAGACATATATTTGCATCAAGAAAATGAGAAAACTCATTGGCTGCCATCTCTGTTAGATAATCGAACAAAAGACCTTGTTACTTAAAAAGAAAACATCTAAGTGGCAGTATAAGGAGAACTTACCAGAACAAAAATGCATGATGATTTGATTTATCTTTGTAGTTTCAAAATAAAAAATGAAAATCAAGTTTCATCTATCTTTATGTCATAAGACCAATTCTGACCAAATTTGACAACTTTTGACCAAAGGCTGGGAAAGGACCTGTACGGAAAGGTTTCTGTTTGGCAGGATGTTGGTTGGGTAAAATCTCATCAGTTGGATTTCCCCATGTATAAAACCAAGGGTCCAGATGTATCTTGCAATTAAGTAATGGCATGTGAAGTGTGTTGAGGAAGTAATCTGCATGACATTTTGGGAACAAACGTTGAATCTTTAGCGAAAGAAGAACGAGGGCAACGCCGCGGCGTCTTATTGTAGCTCTCTGCATTCTCAAATGGACGTCCGTTCGGATCTTCTGGTCCGTTTCCCGACAACAACTCCGACAGAGTCACTCCTCACCGTCGCCGGCTCAGTCTCCAAACGGCTTGGTAACTCGTCGGGTTAGTCAACTCGATCGTGACCTCATAATTTGTAGATTCTTTCTATTTGCTACTTTTAATCCTTTTTTCTAGTCGGATATTCTTGTAATTTTGAATTGAAAAGATTTGAATACAATAATAGTGCATTGTTAGTGTTTATGGATGTTTTGTTTGCAATTTATCAAATTTTGCATTATCAGTGTCCAAAATTTGCATTGTTAGTGACCCTCACTGTGGAGGAGCTTCCTTCACGGCACAGAGGCAGAGCTACGGCCACCGGCGCCGCTCACCTCTTTTCTCTCTCTCTCGACTTCTTCATCCAGATTACAGTGCACTGTGCACCGATTCTTCCCCAAATCAGGTAAAATTTGTGTTACGATCCCACATCGGCTACACAAGCAATTGTGTAGTGATATTAAGTGTTTGGGGTCCTCCCACCTATCAGGCTAGTCTTTTGGGTTGGGCTCTTCCCTTGGGCTTGAGTTCTAACAATTTGTAATTAATTTAGGGTTTGTGAAATTTAGATTAGGGTTTGTGAAATTTAGCACTTGGAACTGATATGGAGGTAGAAGATATGTAATGGCTGAACGATAGTATTAGAAATTTTAGTGTTTCTACCCTCTGAGCGTTCTTCTCACCAAAATAATTAAGTAACGATTATTTAAAAATAGAAAAGGCCGTCAATACTTCATTCTGTAGTAAATTATGCTGCTAACATTTTTCAGTTAGATTACATTGCCTTGAGATGTTGTGAGTTGTGACGTATATGTTGGATTTTAGTATTTTAGGGTTATAACATATTTTGGTTTGGGAAATTGCAGGGCTGTTGCATACATTCCTCTCACAGTCCTTTCTGTTCCAGCTTCTATGCTTACAGTCAGACCCTTCAGTTTGATCTTGAGAACTCACTTCCAGAGGACAGAAATAGATGTGTTCATGAGTTGTGAGTTACCCTGCTTTTTCTTAACCATTGAGAGTATTAGTATAACAATTTTTCACCTTGGCCTATAAATAACCGTGTGCAACTTAAGTCGTATACCTCTTGCACGTTGGTTATTGCAACCATGCAAGTTAGTACTCTTAATTTCTTTTCCTACTCACTGCAAATGGTAGGATTTCTACACGACTCTAGTTAATGAAATTACACCCCAAATTTAAAGAATATGCATTGCTTACTTCATATATACTATTGATGAGGTGCTGTATTTTTAGTGAAACAAACAAGCTATCTAATCTTTGGCATCTGTTCCTGTACTTTTAGTGAGAAATGCAAAAATATGCATGGTTGATGGTAGAATTTGATGTAATTTGGCATCATGGGCATGTCTGGCATTTAGTAGACTTTATGGTAGTGGTCTAGCATGTCTTCCCTATCTTTAACACGAATAAACATGCCTCCTCAGTGACACTGATTTGGTCATCTCTTCAAAAAAGTATCTACCATGAATGTGTAATTCTCCACCTTTTCGTTTTGTGGGAAAACTTCTAACTTGTTAATTGTATCAGGTGCACTCTAATTCAAAGTTTGCAGCAATTGCTATTTGCATCTTCCACAACTGCGCAACCTATACTGACACCACGGGTATGACATCACTATTATACCTTCATTTCTTATTACTTCACTTGTTTCCATTTTTACTGGTATTGATTTTTCCCTCTTATGGTATTCTATGCTTCATGTGCTCTTTAAGTTGCACAAAGTAGAAGATCTGACCATGGAGAATCGTCTTGTTGAGATCTTGTTTCAACCTTGAAGACTTCTATGCTTTAACTTGTTTTGAAATTGATGGTTTTCGTGTTTTTGGACATAGTATGCCGGGATGTGATAAATTGTGAGAGTTCATGTGAACTTAGAAACCCCTGCATATATAGAGTAGTTTTTCAAGGAGAAAATTCCCCCCTTGCAATCTTGTGACCTTCTAAGTAGTGTTAACTTGCTTAGGACAAAGTTTAAAGTGATGTGAGCCAATGTGGTGTAAGTGGGTTTTGCTCTGGCTTACATTTTGATTGCAGTAGTAGTAAATTTAAAAATTCTACCAGTCGATGCATCTGCTACCTTATATATAAACAGTTATCAAAAATTGATTTGAGCTTATATTCTTGCTTCTGTGGTTTTCATTACTCTCCACGAAATTCCTGATATTTCGTTTCCTTCTATGATTGCATTGGTATCAATGGTATGTATGAAGTTAAAAGGCTAAAAACCCAATATGTATGAAGTTATGCACATATTGATTGCACAGATTGGGTTGGGCTATAAATCTAAATTTTAATATAAAAGGCTAAGCTTTAGCCCAAAAGCCCAATATGTCAAGTTTTAGCCCAAAAGTCCAAAAATATTTCAGGATTCCCAATTTGTCCCGAAATCCCGAAACTATTTCGAGATTCCTGAAAATTTGGTTTGGGATCGGTCTTGAAATTGGGATTCCAGAAAACATCGGTTTGGGAATCGGGACAAGGGTTTTGGTTCGGTATCCCATACCGAACCAGTACAGGTATAGGCGATAAAACTGAAACTAAAAAAGGATCCAGAACCATAATTGCATTTAGGGGTGGAAAAAAATCCCTAAAATCCCGAACCATACCGAAAACATCCTGATCCCAAACCGAAAAAATTCCGAACCAAAAATCCCGAAAATTTTAGTACCAATCCCAAACCGATCCCGAACCTTTCGGTATGAGAATCGGTCTCACACTTTTCTTTGTTCGGGATTCCCAAACCGATATATATATATATAATTTAATCAACCAAGCCATTCCTCAGACCAACTCCAACCCTGAGCTAAAAGCCAAATTTTTAGCCCAAAATTCCCCCCAAACACCCCCCAACCCAAGCTAAAATATTGGGCTAAAAGGGGAATGCTAAAGTTGGGCCAAATTCCCCCCCCCCCCAACCGCGTGGACTAGCCCAGTTTTGGGCCACTCTCGGCCCGTGGACTCGCGCACGCGCCCCACGCCCCCAACTTGCAACCGGAGCCCGACAGGAAGGGGGCCCAGCTTCAGGCCTTGTCGGCCACTCATCCGAGCCCAACGGCTCTTTTCAAAATCAGACGGGCAGCATTTAAGGACCGTTGGTTGATCCAACGGTCCAGATTCAAACTTTATTTTTAAAAAATATGTTATTTTAAAATACATTGAATCCAACGGTTGAAATTGAATATACTCAAATCTAACGGTAAAAAAAAATATCTAACGGCCCAATTTTAAATCCAACGGCTAAAATAATTAAATAAATTTATTTAACACAAAATTTACCCAAAAACTCTATAAATACCTATGTATTTGTTCAAACATCCACACAAAATTCAATTTTCTCCTACAATTCTTCCAATTTATCTTTCTATCATTTCTAGGACCCATTGATGAGATATTGAGAATTTTTAGGAAACAAAAAACTCTTTGAAAGTTGAAAGATTGGTGAATATAGAGGATGATTGAAGGTTGAAAGATTGTGTGATCAACTAATATTGGACCTGTGTTTATATAGAGGATGATTGATGAACGGTTGGTGAAAGTTGAAAATTTTGTGTTGAACGGTTGGTGAAAGTTGAAAGTTTGGTGTTGAAAGTTGAAAGTTTGGTGTTGAACGGTTGGTGAAAGTTGAGAGGTTGGTGAAAGTAGTTTGCTTTGTGAAAAATTTAATGATTTTTCAATATTTATCGGAATTTAAATTTTTTTAGATTAAAATGTTCATAAAATTAATTAACAATAATCTACATATTTATTTTTAAAAAAAATATTGATTTTAGAAAAAAATTAGCCTAAGTTCATTCTTTAATAATTTCAGGCTAAAATTTTAGGCCAGAAGGGTTGGAGCAGAAAAGATGTTTCTGGGCTAAAAGCCAAATTTTCCGGGCTAAAAAATTTGGCTTTTAGCCCAAGGGTTGGAGATGGTCTCAGGTCAATGACATCTTTCTATATATATATATATATATATATAATTTAATCAACCGTTCCTCTGTCCAATGACATATTTCCTCACCATCTTTTCCATTTTTTATTCTTTAGAAGGTTGGAGAAAGAGTTAGGAAGCTGACTAGAGTAGGGGTAGGGGGTTGTGTATTGTCTGCCATCTTCACAGACTTCACTCACCATTACACTTTCCTTATTTTTGTTTCTTGATAACTATTCGCACTCCCACAGAGGCATAGATAGCCACCCTCTCTCTCCCTCCACCGACTCCCTCAAATGTAGAAGCAAGCCCAAGGCCTCCAAATGCTTTCTCAATCTTCAAAAGCAGCCATACCCGCAGCCTGCTCTTCCTAAAACACCATACCCATTGCAGCCTTCGTCTGAGGAACCCAATCGCTCTTCCAAGACATCAAATCCATCGCTGCAAAGCAGAGTAGCCGTCTATGGCGATTTCGTTCGGCAAGACATGGAAAAGCTCACACATCGACGAGGATCGGTACCCTCTTCGATGCTCTCTGACTCCCGTTGGCAGCAAAGACGAGCCTAGGAATGAGAGGGATGGAGATGGGGGTGGGGAGATCGACAAATCTGGGATAAGGTGCGGCCGTGTGGGCTGGTAGGGAAGGTGGGAGGTCGATGAATCCCGAACCATACCGAAATCCCGAAATTCGGGAATACCGAAAGATCGGTTTGGTTTTGGTTTCTGAAACCTTGTCCCGAAAAAAATCGGTTTGGAATTTGGGATCCCATTTTCGGTTTGGGATCCCATACCGAACCAGCCTTGCATTAATCGTTTTGAAAGATCGGCTAGTCGGCGGTGCTAACTCGAGATTGATAGCTATGAGGATAAAAGTAAAAAAATTACTGTATATACTGTATCCGGAACATAAATGCAAGAATTCTACTATTTTATCTGTGCAGTTCTACCTGAAGTTGATAAACTTGTAGAAATACCTGAACCTAAAGTTAGAGAAATTTCTACTATACCTCCAAGAAGAACAACATACACGATAGCAACGTGGGTTGACGATGAAGACGATGCAATGGGCTATTTGGGTCATTTAGATGAGGCAGGTAAAGATTGTGAAGAACCTAAAGCCATAATTTCCGCCGCTAGTGAATATGCAGCCAATGGACATTGCAAGCAAGGTTTTCAAAGTTACATTTACAGTCTAGAATTTGAGGTAAGTAAATTGTATTATTTTAATGTTTTAGAATATGGCACATTAATTCGTTTAAGAGAATGGCTCATGATTTTCTTTAATGATATATGTTTAACAAACACTCGAAGCATATTGTGTCTACGTAGAGATACAACATAACCTCGAATGTAAATTACTTAGTTGGCAGAATTGTCCCTGTTCTCCAACACGTTTACATGGATATATGCTCTAGGAAGCGGATCGAAACCAATAATTGAGTATTTGGTTGGTGCATTTAGAATATATCCTAAGAGGATTATCTCAGACGAAATTGTTGGTTATAAAATTGAGGCTTTGGAGTTAACGACTAGTGTGAATGAGGTAAAAAAACGAATTTGTTTGGGTTTGAAAGTCTCTGCTTTATACGATAAGTTTACTGGAAATCTATTCAGAGGTTAGTTTGCACTATTAAAGCGGATGGAAACCATTCAATTGGAGGGTGTAGTTTTCTTAGACTTCGCTTAAAGAACGAGGATGATGACCGATTAGTTTTTCTAGTATATTCTAGTATATCCGAAGATACTCGTGCGGAAAGATCACGGCCACCACGTTGTCAAAACATTGTAAGTTATACTTTTTTTCTGGTCTTTTTTATTTAATGAGGCTTATGTTAGGATATTCTTTTTCCAGACTTTATGACCTAAACTTTTTTTAATTTGTTGTCGGCAATGCAGGCTTGAAAATCTAAAACAAAAATAAATGCAAATACATATGTTCATCCCTTGACCTGGCTCTGAGGAGACTATTGTTTACACAAAGTCAAACTTTATCGGAAACAGTTACTCGACGAATTGGTGCAACTGCAGATGCTAAAAGAGGTCAATGAAATCTCGAAGTTCACTGGTAATAGAATGAGATCCTTCCTTTACCAAGAAGAGCATAAAGTTTTTGTGGTCAGGTCTTCAAAACAGGCTGTGGAGAATATGATAAAGGAGGAAGTATTGCAGGTTAGGGGTTCAGGGCTGACCAGCATATACCCCTGACTTTTTGACATTGATGTCCCCCGTTTTGAATCGATGTTAAAAAGTTAGGGGTATATGTTGGTCACCCCTAAACCCCCTAACCTGCAACACTTCCTCCTCTATCATATTCTCCACAACCTGTTTTGAGACCTGACCACAAAAACTTTATGCTTTTCTTGGTAAAGGAATGATCTCATTCCATTACCAGTGGCTAACTCTAGGATTTCACTAACCTCTTTTAGCATCTGCAGTTGCACCAATTCGTCGAGTAACTGTTTCCGATAAAGTTTGACTTTGTGTAAACAGTAGTCTCCTCAGAGCCAGGTCAAGGGATGAACATATGTATTTGCATTTCCTTTTGCTTTTAGATTTCCAAGCCTACAGGGCCAACAAGAAATTAAACAAAGTTTAGGTCACAAAGTAAAAAGAATATACTAACATAAGCCTCATTAAATAAAAAGGACAAGAAAAAAAGTATAACTTACAATGTTTTGACGACATGGTGGCCATGATCTTTCCGCACGAGGATCTTCGAATATACTAGAAAAACTGATCGGTCGTTATTCTCGTCGGCGTAAAACGTGAAGTCTATGAAAATCACAACCTCCAATTGAATGGTTTCCATCCACTCTATTAGTGCAAACTGACCCTTGAATGAAGTTGCAGTAAACTTATCGTATAAAGCAAAGACTTTCAAACCCAACCAAACTCGTTTTTTTACCTCATCCACACTAGTCGTTAACTCCAAATCCTCAATTTTGTCTAAGATAATCCTCTTATGATCTATTCCAATTGCACCAACCAAATACTCAATTACTGGTTTCGATCCGCTTCCTAGAGCATATATCCATGTAAACGTGCTGGAGAACATGGACAATTCTGCCGACTGAGTAATTTACATTCGGGGTTATGTTGTATTTGTACGTAGCCACGATATGCTTCGAGTGTCTGTTAAACATATATCACTAAAGAAAATCATGAGCCATTCTCTGAAAAGAATTAATGTGTCATATTCTAAAATAATACAATTTACTTACCTTAGATTCCAGAGTGCAAATGTAACTTTGAAAACCTTGCTCGCAATTTCCATTGGCTGCATATTCACTAGCAGCAGAAATTATGGCGTTCTTCACAATTTTTAGTTGCCTCATCTAAATGACCTGAATAGCCCATTGCAGCCCACGTTGCTACCGTGTATGTTGTTCTTGAGGTATAGTGGAAATTTCTCCAACTTCAGGTTCAGGTATGGTCAAGTCACATGAAAAAGTTGGTGCATACATATGGGGAATGCGAAGCCGAAGGCCGACTATTCCAGATTTCTCCAAGAAAGAACTCGTGCTATTTCTCTCTCTCCCCCCTTGAGACAAAGCCGTGTACTGCCTATCCAAAGACAGGAATCGCAGACCCAGATCGCCTCCCGGAATTAGGATCCGGGCAATGGACGAATCCAGGTCAACCGCTGAAGCACCTAGGTGAGATCCAGATGTTGGTATGATGCTACACTCATCTGTTAGAATCAACACTGTATATATATATATATATATATAGGGAAGTGTTATTAGCACTCCAAAAATCTCATTCTACACTCCTCACAAGTGTATTTTTCTTTTTAAATATAGAAAGTTCGGAGTGTGGAATGAAAAATTTAGACTGCTAATAACAATTTCCTATATATATAAATATATATATGCTATACAATCCTATTACTGGATAGTATGTTGATTGCTGCTCATCCCAATCCCATACTCTAATCAAAGGCTGAAGTGAATCCTTGAGATATATCAACCAACCCAAACACTATTGACTCGTCAATGAGGCTCAAATATTAATAGCAAATGGCAATTACAGCTTATTTTTCAATCAAGTTAAAAGTGTTACCAAGGATTCTAAGATTGTGTGACATACAAATTTGGTATCAGCGGAGTTGTGTTTTTCACTTTTGGTTCCACCACTTCCCCAATGGCCCTGATTCCACCACCTTTCACGTTATCCAAGCAGTACACGAATTCCTTTTTCACCTTTCCGGAAGAAGATAACTGCGAGATCACGGATGAATTTGCCTGTCCAAAACCAAGTATCCCATCAATTGCTGTGGGAGATTTACCAAGATTCCCAGATTGTTTAGCTCCACACTTGTTCCACAAGAGATGCAGCTTAACACACACAACAAGAGCATATAGCAACAACCAAGTACGCAAACTCAAAGTAAACCAACTCAAAATGTAATCTAGTTTTGTTTCTCATATTATGCTAGTTTTAGTATGACAATTGTGCAAAACTCACCCGAATACTACGCTTCCATTTGTTGAGGTAGTTTGATGGTTTCCAGTGACTTTATCAAGTTGGATATTGTCCTTGACATAGTAACCAGCAGTTATGCTTCCATCTCAGTACTAGATACTATAATTGCAAAGCATATCTGCATTGCAATCCGGAAGTTTTACCTTTGAATACGGAAGTACAGAACTCTTGATCACATGTAACCTTGCTTGAAGTTGAAGAGCCCTTCGGATCGTACATTGTGAGCTCAAACTGTATCATCAAGTAGCTAGGGCGAAAAAAGAAGGCAACGAAAAGGTACACCAAGATTACTTTTAGTAGGAAAATTCTGCTCTCTGCACAATTCACCCAAGAAACGTCACTACCTGTATCAACCTGCACATGAAAGTCCTTTGAAGGGTAGCCAAGTCTGATTTTCGCAATGTAGAGCCTAAATCCGGCCAAACATAACATGTAAAGCAATAATAATTATCCAACATGCAATGCAAATGCAACCTGTAAGTTCTAACCTTAATTTACAAATAGGTTGTAGGTATCGAATTGTAATGCTAGCGGCGGCTATAAACGCATATCTTAAGCAAGTAGATTATATAACATCAACCGCAGAGAGGCTGTTTGTGTGCGGCTTGGGATCGAGTTCTAGCCACCATTCCCTTTGTTTTAGCCAGCATCCATTGACTACTAAAAAAATTTCCTATTTTGTTTCGGTAGGGCAATATTTCTATCTACTTGTTCTAGTCGTCCTCTTCTCGCAGTGGATAGCTTTTCACACCATTCATGAAAAATAAAGAGACTCCAACAAGAGCCTGAAACTTACTAGTAGTTAATCGAACATTGAAATAGCTTGTTTATTGAGACAAAATAATATTGGATTGACTTGTATGAATTTTTGTTTTATTTTATTTTAACGGGTGGGTCGGGTCTGGTTTAAAATCCCAAGTCTAGATTGTTCCAATCTTTAAAACAAGCTATTATGGGCCGGATTTAGAGGATATTTAGGGCTAAAACATGGCGGGACAGATTCATTGCAAATTCTCCTAATTTAATTGGGATTTTGTTTTCTAGTATATTTTGTTTTTATTTGGTTTCCTAGTCAGATTCTAAGACTTTTATTAGGAATGATTGGATAACTTATGTAGTATAAATAAGGCTTTTGGCCGGCCCTAGCTTTTTCTCTTCTTCTATACGACTTTGGGGGATAGAAACTTGGCTAGGGCTTTGAAGAATTTTGGATTTTTACTTTAAGATGTTTTTAATCCATACTGATGTTTCATACATATGTCCACACTGATGATTCATATTGATGTTGCATACTGATTGTCCATATGTTCTAGATAAACAAATGAACTTCAACACCTATGAAAACAATGAAACCAAAATGAAAGAATTAAAGCACATTTTGTAGGAGCAATTAAACGAGCAAATGGGAGTTGCGCGAAAAATCTTTATACCTCTTCTAAATCACGAACACTACACATTGCTTGTGTTCGACACAGAAGAGAGACATTTCAAATTTTACAACTCTAACAGAAAAAACCTCCAAGAAGGTGAAACAAACATCCACAATGACAAAGTGGTAAGTGTAAATTCATTATCGTTTATATTTTCAGTGATTTCCTAGTATATTTTTCAAACATACGCTTAATTTGTATACATGTCAAAATGGTTGAAGAATGGTACAACAAAAGAGACAGATTATTCCATTTGCCATTAAATGAAAGGAAAAGTTCAACAACTGACTATATCCGAAGGAGCCCTACAAATGCAACTTTTGAAATGGATGAAGATAAACAATGTCCTATTCAGCTTGGATCGTAAGTATAATTGTGTATTTTGATTATTTTAATTGAATTACTGTTTTTGGTTACATATTTAAGGTTCAACTAATTTTTGCAATGAATAAGATAGTAAAATGATGTCGCATGCTAAGTTTGGTATAGCTGATGTTGCACATTATTAAGTCTGGTATAACTGATGCTGTATAATAATTCTGGTATAACTGATGCTCAATAATAAATGTTCAGTGATAAAATGATTCTACACCAATCATTAGATTTCATAGAAAATAATAATTCTGCATATTGAATGAGTCTACTATAACTGACGCTTCACCAAGCGGGAAGTCAACTATGTGCGTCGTGATGTTGCTTCTCAAATAATACATCATAGATTGAGCTGGAGCATGAAGTTTGAGGAGCAAAAACAAGCAGCTAAAGTAAAGGACAAAAAAAAACCATCTTGAACCAATAAAAAAAAAAGCTGGACTTCTAACATTTCAATTGTTATGAACTTTGATGTTTAAAATTACATTGTTATAACTCATTTTTACCAACAAAAAAAGTAAAGTAAAGTGTATATGTTTATGTTTTTCGAATGTTACATTTCTTTTTTAATCTATCCATTTCAAATGTTACATAGCTTTTTCAATCGATCAACAACGCCCCCCCTCACCCAAAACTCATGCCAACTGATTAAGATTCTATGAGTTGATACTGCACAAGTATTAAGTTGAAAATTAAAACTGATGTTGCGGACGTAGTACAAAAGCATGAGTTTGATGCTGCACAAAATATTACTTCGAAAAATAATGTGTATATAAAATGATGTTGCACACTAATGCTGCACAAGTATTACGTTGATTATTTAAAATTGATGCTACACAAACATTACATTAAAAAATAGTCTCCTATCCATACAAACATAAACTCAATTGCTAAAAATTGATTCTTCATAAATTGGGGAACCAAAAATTGCAAAATACAAAACACTGATGTTGCATACAAAACGTATACCTGATTATGCACCATTTTATAATTCATAGTAATTTATATAAATATTTATACAAACTGATGTTGCACAAGTATTATGTTGATTAAATAAAACTGATGCTACACAATTTTCTAATCCGTAGTCTTTTAAATAAATATTTATATAAACTGAAGCTGAACAAGTATTATATTGATTAAATAAAACTGATGTTGCACAAGTATACCCCATCCCCCCCCCCCCCAAAACTTATGCCAATTGATTAATATCAGTTGATATTGTACAACTATTGTGACAACCCGTCCCGAATGTTTATATTATTTTGTCCTCGAGAGCATGGAAGTTACTAATTTACTCTTGAACGTTACGTGGTGAGGGTGTAATTGAACTAGGTTGGGACCAATCCATTTTCCTCCTTAGCTTTTGGACCAATTAGATTTTAAGTTTTATTTGTTTTTGGTTGGTGACCCAACCTGGACCACACATTTTCACTCTCACATACACATCAGCCGTTGACTTTCTCTCTCTCTCTTTCTCCTCCTCCCAGATTTTCTTCCATTTCTGTACAACCGTACGGTCATTTGCTAAACCAGTATTTCCTTGCACGGATCGAGGCTGAGAAGTTGGTCTTTGTGTTCGTTGCGAGTCCAAGAGCTCATCCATACCCTTAGTTCGACGTGGGGACTTTTGAAACGTCAGAACCAAGAAGCTCCGATGAGGTGCACTATTCACTTGTCGTGATCGTGGACTTTTTGTCGAGTTTTAGGGTGCTAATGAGCCTTAGAACGTCTTTGCGAAGCTTAGGGAAGAAATTTGAAGTGTTTTGGACATCAGGAAGCTCGAGTTAGTGAGTTGCAGAGGTGGCCGAATTATCGTGGGTTTTTCTGGCGAGTTTCCGGTGATTTAAGACCTAAAAGTGGTAAGGTTTTGTTCCTCTCATCCCAAGCTTCATTTTGGTACAAATTTTGTGAATTTTGGTTGAGAAATGAAGAAGATATGAAGATTTGAAAATTTTCCAGTTTCCGGTGACACAGACAGCGACGGCGACGGAATTCGGTGACTCGCCGGAGAAGAAGGCGAATATTTCGTCAAAATTGACGGAATATTCTAACGACATTAGGTATATTTAAAGGCATATTCTAATATTTAACGGAATATTCCCTAACGCCGTTAGGGAATCCGTCAGTGTGCCAGGCACGTGCCTGCACGTGAGCTGCGCGTCTGGCCATGCCTTGGCAGTGCGTGAAGGCGCGTGAGTGGTCAGAAAATTTTTCTAAAAATATGGGGTTGTTCCTGAGGTTGAGTAGGTCACGGTGGTATATTCCAATACCCCAATTGAGCAATGTATGAGAAGTTATTACCTAGTTTTGATTATGTGCTTAAAAATAACGTTTAAATAGTTGTTTCACATATAGGTGAGACCTATCCTAAGAACGAGTGCAATTAAGCAAGGCTCGGGGGTTACGACCCTTCCACATATCTGTGAGTGGGCTTTTGGTTTCAGTATATTTATATATATATATATATATATATACACACACACACTTGGTATTTTTCCCAGAAAACTTAATTAAATGGTTTGATACTTTGAAATGCCATGTCAAATGCTCTCTATGTTAAATTGTGCATTAGTATGGTTATATATATATATATATATTGTTGCTCGACGCTGTGGACGCTCAGGTAAACTTCAGGTGAGTATATTAATGGTAGTGATGTTAATGAGTATATTAGTGCTGAGATGTATTCAAGCTATTTATCCTGCACCTCGGTGTTAGTGCTCCGCCCGAGAACAGGGCCTAGCCTTCACGTGATCGTTCACCTCCCGTACTACACGTTCACATTGGATCCAAGACAGGTGCCAGCCTGTCGTACATACCACTTTAGGTGGTTCCGACTCGTAGGTGACTTGCGATACTTCACATAGCATTCACGTGACCGTAGCACTTGAGCATATTTGTTTACACCTAGCATATCGTACAGACCACATTAGGTGGTTCCGACTCGTGTGTAGAATTTGATTGATGAGTTGTGGACCCAGCCGTACATGTCATTTTAGGTGACTCTGGCTGGCATACTATTTCATATTGATGTATTTCACTTGGCTTACTTATTTCTCTCTGAGATTTGACATGGTATATTCGGTGGATTTGGTATTTTGAATATGATTTTGAGATATAATCGTATATGCTATTTTCTGGGAATTATATAGGTTTTACGGCGAGGGGTTACTATCTTTGTTATTGAAATGGTTTTGAAAAGCTTTGTTTTTGCCCACTCACACCTTTGTTTTTGCACCCATCCAAGTTCTAGTTAGGAGTGCTTGTTGGTGGCTTACGGGGAATTCACAGCAGCTCTGATATATTATCACTAATGTAAGACCACCTTTGGTATTGTATAATTAGTATTTGTCCTGCTGGACTGCACCTAGGATACCTACGCTCTGGTTATGTGTAGTCACTTTTAATATCGCACTTTCACCTTATCTCATCTAGTGTTTCAGTGAGTTGGTTTTTATTTATTCGCATTTCTTATATCATTATTGCTTCCGCACTGTGCACATGTCTACGTTACCCTCATGTGACGGCCAACATGCCTTGATATTTGGTCGGGGTGTGTCAGTTTGTTATCAGAGCCTAGGTTTGGCAGTCCTTCATATCTTGTGAATGTTCTAATTATCTTGGTGTTTTCTGTCAGAACTATGCCGCCTCGTAGAGAGCCACGTCCTTCAGCTGAGCCTAGTTTCCCTGATATTGCTCAGCTAGGGGAAGTTATAGCTAATGTTATCCAGTCTTCGCTTCGTCCTCCCCAAATGACACCTCTGGTGACTATGTATAATCTGAAGTTAAATCATTTCATGGGTAATGAAGGACATGAATGAGCAAAGCGGTGGCTCAATCATATTGAAAAGACTTTCCGTGTGATGCAGAGTCAGGGGAGTCTTTCTCCTGATAGGTGGGTCGAGACGACTACCTGGTTTTTAGGTCCGGAACCTGCATCTTTGTGGAGACATGAGTCTTATCAATTATCACCAGAGGAAGCTGTTGATTGGGAAATTTTTAAGCAATTATTTCAGAATATATTCATTCCTTCAGAGTATATAGATCGCAAGAAGCAAGAATTCACGCACCTAAAGCAGGGAAAGATGACAGCTAATGAGTACTACAAGAGGTTTACTGATTTGTTTCGCTATGATCCGAAGGTTGCTGCTAATCTGGTTGAGATGCTTCGTCATTTCAGGTTGGGTACTCAAAAGAAATGGCGTTCTATGACGACCACGACTCCTTGTGCTACTTACCATGAGTTTTATGAGATTTTATTGCAGATTGAAGATTCAGAAAATATGCCTAATGAGAACGATGAGGAACAAGATGATCAGCAGAAGAAAGATGATAAAGAAAATGGTCAATCATCTCAGGGACCTCGTAAGACTCAAAGTTTTAAAAGAAGTGGTGCCAGTTCTAGTTCTTCTAGCGGAGGTATGAGTTCCACTGGGCAGAGAATAGGTGGTAGATTTTCTGGAAGTCTTCATTTTCAGAGGCAGAGAGATTCTGGTGGTTTTGGTAGTCCGTTTTGTCATAGGTGTAATAGTCGACATTTTGGGGAGTGCAGGCAAGGTAGTAGAGGATGTTTTATCTGTGGTCAATTGGGGCATAGGGTTATGCATTGTCCTCAAAATCAGCAGAGGCCCCGACAGCCTTCTTTACCACCACCAGTGTCGATCCAGCAAGTTTCAGGACCTAGTGGTTATGCCCAGGCGGGTCGTGGAGGTGCTTATCATTACTAGGGCGATATAGCTCCTTATTCTGCAGGGCAGTATCAATACCCACATGACCCGTATCAGCCGAGTGGTTATCCTCAGTATTCTGGAGGTTATATGCCATATCCACCATATTCAGCTGGTGGATCACAATGGTTCCCTGGAGGATAATCCCAGCACGTGGAGGTTGCTTCTAGTAGTGCAGGATCATCGAGGCATTCTAACCAGCCAGTCCAGGGGCGTAATGTGCAAGGTTGGAGTGGTCAGACTAGCAGAGGTCATGGAGGCCGACAACAGGCTTAGGGACGTATTCACCACATGACACTGCATGATGCTCAGAATAATTGGTTGTGGTGCTACGCATTCTGTTATTTCTCATATGTTCGCTCAGTTGACTCAACCTCATCCCATACTTCTAGGGTATGATTTAGAGTTTGCTATGCCTATAGGGGACATATGTTATGTTAGCTGTGTTTATCCAAGATGTCCCGTGTTAGTGAAGGATGTTGTTATGCCCGTTAACCTCATCTCGTTAGATATTATGGATTTTGATGTGATTTTGGGCACATATTGGTTGCATTATAATCGTGCCAATATAGATTGCTACGAAGGTTGTTAGAGAAATGTTGTCAGAGATATTTGGCTCATGTGGTGTTGAATGATAATACTCATTCTAGTGTGGAGAATGTTCGTGTGGTCAGGCATTTCCCTGACGTATTCCCTGATGATTTACTTGGATTGTCGCCAGACCGAGACGTGGAGTTCACCATTGATTTACTACCAAGTACATATCTTATATCTTTAACTCCTTATCAAATGACTCATGCTGAATTGAGGGAATTGAAGATTCAATTGCAGGAATTAGTTGATAAGGGTTTTATTCAGCCTAGTACTTCACCCTGGGGAGCTCCAGTTTTATTTGTTCGAAAGAAATACGGTACTTTGAGCTATGTATTGATTATAGGCAATTAAATCGGGTAACGATTAAAAACCGTTATCCGTTGCCGCGTATAGATGATTTATTTGATCAACTTCGAGGCGCCTGTGTGTTTTCTAAGATTGATTTGAGGGCTGGTTATTATCAATTGAAGATTAAAAGTGAGGATGTCGCTGGCTTTTAGGACTCGATATGGTCATTATGAGTTTCTTATGATGTCATTCGGGTTGACTAATGCACCTGCAGCTTTTATGGATTTGATGAATCGAGTATTCTAGCAATATTTAGATAGGTTTGTCATTGTCTTTATTGATGATATTCTGGTGTACTCTAAGTCGAAATCAGAGCATGTTCGACATCTTACTTTGGTGTTGAAGAAATTGAGGGAACACCAGTTGTATGCTAAGTTTAGCAAGTGCCAATTTTGGCTAGATCAAGTGGCATTTCTAGGACATGTCATATCTGCTCAAGGTATTCAGGTGGATCCTCAAAAGGTAGCAGCTATTGAGAATTGGGAGCAACCACGAACCGTCACTGAGGTACGGAGTTTTCTTGGCCTAGCTGGTTATTATAGACGGTTTGTTAAAGATTTTTTAGTTATTGCATTACCGCTGACGAGGTTGACCAGGAAGGATGTTAAATTTGAGTGGGATGATAATTATGAGCAAAGTTTCCATCAGTTGAAATATTGTGTCACTCATGCACATGTTTTAACACTTCCTGATGATAGTGGTAACTTTGAGATTTACAGTGATGCTTCCTTGAATGGTTTGGGATGTGTGTTGATGTAGCATGGTAGGGTGATTACTTATGTTTCGCAACAGTTAAAGCCTCATGAGATGAATTATCCTACTCATGATCTTGAATTAACAGCTATTATCTTTTCCTTGAAGATGTGGAGACATTACCTTTATGGTGAAAAATGTAAGATTTTTACATATCATAAGAGTCTTCAGTATCTTTTCACTAAGAGGGATCTTAATCTTCGACAATGAAGATGGATAGAGTTGCTCAGTGACTATGATTGCACGATTGAGTATCAACCTGGTCTTGCAAATGTGGTGGCAGATGCACTTAGTAGGAAGCCTCAAGCGAGAATTAATGCTTTGTATGCTTGTCATGTTCCTATTCTTGCGGACTTGAGGTCCACTTGAGTGAAGTTAGGGGTGGAAGAAAAAGAGGAAGCCTTACTTGCTAATTTTCAAGTTAGGCCAATTTTAATTGATCGAGTGCTCGAAGCTCAGATGAATGATGAAGAAACCCAGGAATTAATTCAAGCAAGAAATTACGGAAAAAAGAAAGATCTAAGGATTAGAGAATCGGATGGAATGCTTATGCAGGAGGGAAGAATGTATGTGCCAAATAATTCGGACTTAAAGAAAGAAATTCTTGATGAAGCGTATATATCGGCTTATGCAATGCATCCTGGGGGTACTAAAATGTATCATACCATTCAACCATTTTATTATTGGCCAGGTATGAAAAGGGAAATTGCTGAGTATGTGAGTAGGTGTGCCATTTGTCAGCAGGTCAAAGCTGAGAGGAAAAAGTCATTTGGATTGATGCAGCCACTTCTCGTTCCACAATGGAAGTGGGAAGATATTACTATGGATTTTGTGTACAAGCTTCCTCGTACACAAAATGGTTATGACGGCATTTGGGTGATAGTTGATCGGCTTACTAAGTCAGCTCATTTTATTCCTATGAGGGAGAAATATTATTTAAGCCGATTAGCTGAATTGTTCATATCGAAGATTGTTAAGTATCATGGAGTTTCGGTTAGTATTATCTAAGATCGGGATCCTAGATTTACTTCTAAGTTCTGGGTAGCATTTCAGGAGGCTCTTGGCTCGAGGTTACTTTATAGTACGGCATATCATCCTCAGACAGACGGACAATCTGAGAGAACTATTCAGACACTGGAGGATATGCTAAGATCTTCGGTATTGCAGTTTGGCGACGCCTGGCATCAACGATTAGATTTGATGGAGTTTGCTTATAATAACAGCTACCATTCGAGTATTGGTATGTCACCATTTGAGGCACTTTATGGCAAGTCTTGTCGTACTCCTTTGTGTTGGTCAGAGGTTGGTGAAAGAGTTTTAGTGGGTCATGAGATTGTAGAGGAGACTACTCAGAATATTCAGGTAATTAAGTCTAACCTGAAATCGGCCCATAATTAAGAGAAGAATCTAGCAGACAAGAATGCCACTGATCGGGTGTATAAAGTTGGTGATTGGGTGTTTTTGAAGCTATCACCGTGGAGATGTGTAGTGCAGTTCGGGAAAAAGGGTAAGTTAAGTCCTAGGTACATCGGATCGTATCAAATCACCGAGCGAGTTGGTGAGGTTGCTTACAGACTTGAGTTGCCTCCAGAGTTATCTAAAGTGCATGATGTTTTTCATTTTCTATGTTTCATCATTATATCTCTGATCTATCACATGTGATACCTCCTCAACCATTGGAAATTAATCTAGATTTGACTTATGATGAGGAGCCAGTGACGATTTTGGATTGGAAAGATAAAGTTTTAAGGAATAAGACTGTGCGCTTGGTGAAAGTTTTATGGAGGAATCACTCAGTGGAGGAAGCTACCTGGGAGACAGAGGATCGTATGAAGAGAATGTATCCACGCTTGTTTTATGATTATTAGTGGTTTATATGTTAATGTGTGAAATTTCGGGGACGAAATTTTCTTAAGGGGGGTAGGTTGTGACAACCCGTCCTGAATGTTTATATTATTTTGTCCTCGAGAGCGTGCAAGTTACTAATTTACTCTTGAACGTTACGTGGTGAGGGTGTAATTGAACTAGGTTGGGACCAATCCATTTTCCTCCTTAGCTTTTGGACCAATTAGATTTTAAGTTTTATTTGTTTTTGGTTGGTGACCCAACTTGGACCACACATTTTCACTCTCACATACACATCAGTCGTTGACTCTCTCTCTCTCTCCTCCCTCCGGGATTTTCTTCCATTTTCGTACAACCGTACGGTCATTTGCTAAACCAGTATTTCCTTGCACGAATCGAGGCTGAGAAGTTGGTCTTTGTGTTCGTTGCGAGTCCAAGAGCTCATTCATACCCTTAGTTCGACGTGGGGACTTCTGAAACGTCAGAACCAAGAAGCTCCGATGAGGTGCACTATTCACTTGTCGTGATCATGGACTTTTTGTCGAGTTTTAGGGTGCTAAGGAGCCTTAGAACGTCTTTGCGAAGCTTAAGGAAGAAATTTGAAGTGTTTTGGACGTCAGGAAGCTAGAGTTAGTGAGTTGCAGAGGTGGCCGGATTATCGTGGGTTTTTCTGGCGAGTTTCCGATGGATTTAAGATCTAAAAGTGGTAAGGTTTTGTTCCTCTCATCCCAAGCTTCATTTTGGTACAAATTTCGTGAATTTTGGTTGAGAAATGAAGAAGATATGAAGATTTGAAAATTTTCCAGTTTTCGGTGACGCAGACGGTGACGGCGACGGAATCCGGTGACTCGCCGGAGAAGAAGGCGAATATTCCGTCAAAATTGATGGAATATTCTAATGACGTCAGGTATATTTAACGGCATATTCTAATATTTAACGGAATATTCCCTAACACTGTTAGGGAATCCATCAGTGTGCCAGACACATGCCTGTGCGTGGGCGACACGTCTAGCCGTGCCTTAGCCGGCGCGTGAGTGAGTCGAAATTTTTTTCTAAAAATATGGGGCTGTTCCTGAGGTTGAGTAGGTCACGGTGGTATATTCCAATACCTCAATTAAGCAATGTATGCGAAGTTATTACCTAATTTTGATTATGTGTTTAAAAATAACGTTTAAATAGTTGTTTCGCATATAGGTGAGACCTATCCTGAGGGACGAGCGTAGTCAAGCAAGACTCAGGGGTTACGACCCTTCCACATATCAGTGAGTGGGCTTTTGGTTTCAGTATATATATATATATATATATATATATATATATAGGTATTTTTCCCAGAAAACATAATTAAATGGTTTGATACTTTGAAATGCCATGTCAAATGCTCTCTATGTTTAATTGTGCATTAGTATGGTCATATATATATTGTTGCTCGACGCTGTGGACGCTCATGTAAGCTTCAGGTGAGTATATTGATGGTAGTGATGGTAATGAGTATATTAGTGCTGAGATGTATTTCGAACTATTTATCCTGCACCCCGGTGTTAGTGCTCTGCCCGAGGACATGGCCTAACCTTCACATGATCGTTCACTTCCCGCACCACATGCTCACCTTGGATCCAAGGCAGGTGCCAGCCTATCGTACATACCACTTTAGGTGGTTCCGACTCGTAGGTGACTTGCGATACTTCGCACAACCTTCAAGTGACCGTAGCACTTGAGCGTATTTGTTTACACCTAGCCTGTCGTACAGACCACATTAGGTGGTTCCGACTCGTGTGCAGAATTTGATTGATGAGTTATGGACCCAGTCGTACAGGTTACTTTAGGTGACACCGGCTGGCATACTATTTTCATATTGATGTATTTCACTTGGCTTACTTATTTCTCTCTGAGATTTGACATGGTATATTCGGTGGATTTGCTATTTTGAATATGATTTTGAGATATAATCGTATATGCTATTTTCTGGGAATTATACAGGTTTTACGGCGAAGGGTTACTATCTTTCTTATTGAAATGGTTTTGAAAAGCTTTGTTTTTTCCCACTCACACCTTTGTTTTTGCGCCCCTCCAGGTTCTAGTTAGGAGTGTTTGTTGGTGTCTTACAGGGAATTCACGGCAGCTCTGATAGATTATCACTAATGTAGGACCACCTTTGTTATTGTATAATTAGTATTTGTCCTGCTGGACTGCACCTAGGATACCTACGCTCTGGTTATGTGTAGTCACTTTTAATATCGCACTTTCACCTTATCTCATCTAGTGTTTCAGTCAGTTGGTTTTTATTTATTCGCATTTCTTATATCATTATTGCTTTAGCACTGTGCACATGGCTACGTCACCCTCACGTGACGGCCAGCATGCCTCGATATTTGGTCGGCGTGTGTCAAGTATTACGTTAAAATTAATGATTTTATAAAAGTGATGTTGCATGCGTATTACGTTAAGAATTAATGTTTATATAAATTGATGCCGCACACTTATGCTGCAATCCCCCCCCCCAAAAAAAACTTATGTCAACTGATTCTGCACGATTTTATGAACTGATGCTACATAAACTAATATATATGATAACTATACTGCAAAAAAATAAAAGTAACTTCAATGAAAACCAAAAGCAGCACAACGAAAAATCGTCTTCTCCAAACACTTGATCAAATAAGCTCAAAACCTAATTAAAATCTTCAAAACTAAAAAACCGTGACTGAAAAAACAGGAACAATCCAAAAAAACTAAATGCGACCAACAAAAAACATAAAGTTAAACTGATGTTGCACATAAATAATTGTATATATCTATACATTTTAAAATGTAAATCTATAATAAATAAAATTGATACTGCACAAATATCTGTAATACAGTGCAACACAAAAAACACCAACAAGGATGATGAGCACTGATGTTGCACACTTATCTGCATAATAAAACTAATGCTACACAAATATATACAAATAAAATAACTAATGCTGCACAATTTTCTAATCCATAGTCTTTTAAATAAATATTTGTATAAACTAATGTTGCACAATTATGTTGATTAAATAAAATTGAAGCTGCACAATTTTCTAATCCATAGTCTTTTAAATAAATATTTATATAAACTGATGCTGCACAAGTATACCCCCCTAAAAAAAACTTATGTCAATTGATTAAGATTCTATGAGTTGATACTGCACAAGTATTACGTTAAAAATTAATGATTATATAAAAGTGATTATGCACAATGATGCTGCATACTTATGTTACTGTAGACATCGAAATTTCGGTAAATAAATGTTGACTGATAAATCAAAGTTTCAACGCTCATGTATTACATAAATTTTACACGTAGCGTGTGTCTAAACGAAAAATTGAAATGAGTTGGGAAAGTCATCAAACAGGACACGTGTCAACACCTGGCAGAAACGACTTATTTCATCTGGAATATTATATTCAAAATTAGGCCTTGGAAAATTCTATAAATAGAAGCCAATTTCATTCATTTAGGGGGAGAAGGAATTCATATTACACCAAAACCTTGAAGCTCTGAAACTTTGAAGCTCTCAAGCATCCAGGTTCCCGAAGAATCAAGAAAGCCCTATTCGTTCTTCGTTCATCGTTCTTCCAAGATCAAGCACCGACGGCCCTTGGATCAACAATCATCCACCTTCAAGATCAAGCCCCGACGGCCCTTTGAAGAACTTCCACCAATTCAAGATCAAGCCCCCGACGGCCCTTGAAGAAAGTGTTCATCGTTCATCATCCGTTCATCCTAAGATCAAGCCCCAACGGCCCTTTGGATCAACAACGTCGACAAATCCACACATCCGTCCAACCGTTCTTCAAGATTAAGCCCAAAAGCCCTTGAAGATCCGTTCATCACTGTTCTTCAAGATCAAGCCCAAAAGCCCTTGAAGATCCATTCATCACCGTTATTCAAGATCAAGCCTTAACGGCCCTTGAAGAAACACTCATCCTCAAGATTAAGCCCCAACGGCTCCTTGAAGATCCGCTCAAATCCACCTTCAAGATCAAGCCCCGACGGCCTCTTGAAGAAACTTCCAACAGTTCATCCAAGATCAAGCCTCGACGGCCCTTGGATCAACGAAATAGCCACAAATTTACCCATTACGGAGATCGAATCAGAGGATCAAATTTGAGAGAGATTGTAACCCAAAATCATCAAAACACAAATATTTGTTTGTGCACGTTGTTCTTGTCTCTTTCGTTTCAGGAATTTTCCGTGTTCACAAATTGGCACGCCCAGTGGGACAATCTCTACCTCTCATCTCTTTCTCCGTTCAAGAAATTCAAGCGTACTTCCAAAATTAATGGCATCAAGGGAGGCTCAAACTGTTCCCGCAACCGGCGCAAAGAACAGGAGCGTCCTCGTCGCAAGTGGTGTCACTTTGGGCATCACGACTCGAAGCATGGCAAGAGCTACTTCTGCCGCCTCTTTCACCTCTGCATCAACTCCGCCAAGGGAACAAGAGCACCCAAGGCACGAGCCTTTGATCACCTTAGCCTCACTAGGGGCACCAAGGGGGGAAGGCCCAAGGAAATACTCCGAATCCATGCTCTCCGATGCCGATTCAAGCAGTAGTTCAGCCATGCAAGTCATGACCATTGGAGCAACTTCAATCGATGAGCAGCTGGCTCAAATGAATGAAGCAATCGCAAGGCTAACCCGAACTGTGGAAGAAAAAGACTTGCAAATTGCAGCACTAGTCAACCGATTTAAGGCACAAGACGGCGAGAAACCCGACCCAGAGAATGATCCACTAAAGAGAAGAGATGACGAAGAAGAGGAGCCTCAGGTGGAGAAAAACGATGTGAAGCCGGAGCCAGACCAAGCAGCGGCACTCATGGGATCTCTTTCTATCCAGCAGCTGCAGGAGATGATCACCAACACCATCAAGGCACAGTACGAAGGGAGCTCACATACCTCTTCGTTCTACTCGAAGCCCTACTCCAAGAAGATTGATGCCCTGAAGATGCCAAAGGGTTATCAACCACCAAAGTTCATGCAGTTTGATGGAAAAGGAAACCCAAAGCAGCACGTTGCACATTTCGTCGAAACTTGCAACAATGCAGGGACCGAAGGGGACTACCTCGCCAAGCAGTTTGTGCGCTCGCTGAAAGAAAACGCCTTTGAGTGGTACACAGATCTAGAGCCTGAGTCCATCAACAGCTGGGAGCAATTAGAGCGGGAATTCCTCAACCGCTTTTACAGCACCCGCCGCACTGTGAGCATGCTAGAGCTAACGAGCACAAAGCAGTGGAAGGACGAGCCAGTCATTGACTACATCAACAGATGGCGCACTCTGAGCCTCGACTGTAAAGACAGGCTCTCGGAAACCTCTTCAATCGAGATGTGCATCCAAGGCATGCAATGGGGTTTGCAATACATCCTGCAAGGCATTAAACCACGGACATTCGAGGAATTGGCCACTCGCGCCCATGACATGGAGTTAAGCATTGCCCATCATGGGAAGAAAGAACCAATCGCCGACTACAAGAACGACAAAGTTTTGGGGCCAAAGGTGGATAAGGCTGCGTGGAAATCCACCAAGGAAGCAATGACGGTCAACACAGCTCCTGTCAAAATCCTTACACGAGGCAAGACGATTCAAGCCGAAGCTTTTCGTGATCAAGAGATGCGTAGACGCACTTTGAAGGAGCTTGAGGAGAAGACTTATCCATTCCCTGACTCTGATGTGGTTGCCATGCTGGATGACCTCTTGGACAAGAAGGTGATCGGTTTGCCTGAGTGCAAACGGCCAGAAGAGATGAATCGTACCGATAGTCCAAGGTACTGTAAATTCCACCGCTTCATCAGTCATCCGACAGAAAAATGCTTCGTGCTGAAAGATCTCATCATGAAGCTGGCTCAGAAAGGAATCATCGAGCTAGATCTTGACGATGTGGTGAAGTCAAACTATACCACCTTCACTTTTGGCTCTTCCGACTCAAAGTTTTCACCTCAACCGCTAGGGGCATCCTCCAAGACAAGCAAAATTGAAGGATGGACTCAAGTCACTCCTAAGAAATTGCACAAGAAGCATACGTCTCCTCCACAAGTCCGCCAATCGGAAAGGGGGCAAAACCGCTCTTGTCAACCTTCAAAGCAACATGAACGTGTTGAAGATGATGAAATTTCGACACATAGATCGTCCATCCCCATCACAATGCGCGATTTCTTGCCCGAAGACTTCTTCAATCGCCCGGTCAAGGCTCCTTGCTATGAAGATTGTGAGGAACGCCTTTCCAAAATTGCTTGACAAATTCACCATTGCTCCTTGTTCGCACGAGCCTAAACTGCACGAACCGAAGCTCCTTGTCCGCACGAGCCTAAACTGTAGGACACGAGGCTCCTCGCCTGCACGAGCCTAAAAATGCATGGCACAATGCTCCTTGTTCGCACGAGCCTAAACTGCACGAACCGAAGCTCCTTGTCCGTACGAGCCTAAACTGTAGGAAACGAGGCTCCTCGCCTGCACGAGCCTAAAAATGCATGGCACAATGCTCCTTGTTTGCACGAGCCTAAACTGCACAAACCAAACGCTCATTGCCTGCACGAGCTGAAACTGCAACACGGCACCAAATGCTCCTTGTCTGCACGAGTTGAAACTGCAAGACACAAAGCTCCTCGCCTGCACGAGCATAAACTGCATGGCACAACGCTCCTTGTCCGCACGAGCCTAAAAGGCGACAACAAATTGCTCATTGCCTGCACGAGTTGAAACTGCAAACGGCACCACCAAAAGAAAATACAAAAAAAAAAAAAAAATTATCTATGTATTTGAACTACGTCATGACTTGATCCCTCCTCAACCGAGGGTACGTAGGCAACTTGAAACTTCAAAACTTCAAGTACAGTCACATCATCAACAAAAATACAAACACTTTGAAGAATAAAGAGCAAATCCAAAATACGAATACTTTATTTCTTTAAAGGAATGAGTTGGCAGGCGGCATGGTCGGTGTGCACGGCGACGTCACCTCCGAGGAAAGTTGCAACAAAAGGCATTACACAGCATAAACTCGCTGCAGTCTTTTGCACAACCCCACACGGTAAAAGTGACGTACTGGAACGAGCTCCAAGCAGCAACAGCTTCGTCACTCTGGCCACCATGCTTCAAACGACGGAGAAACTTCAATGACCGCCATCAAACGACTAGCCGGTCATGAAGCTCGACGCTTTACATTCTGCCTCAAGCTCCAAGCGGCAAGGGCAAGTAGCAAGGTCGTCAACACCAACTTCGTCACTCTAGCCACCATGCTTCAAACGACGAAGAAACTTCAATGACCGCCGTCAAACGACTAGCCGGTCATGAAGCTCGACGCGTTACATTCTGCCTCAAGCTCCAAGCGGCAAGGGCAAGTAGCAAGGCCGTCAACACCAGCTTCGTCACTCTGGCCACCATGCTCCAATCGACGAAGAGACTTCAATGATCGCCGTCAAACGACTAGCCGGTCATGAAGCTTGCCACCTTACATTCTGCCTCAAGCGCCACATAGCAAATCCCTGCTGCAGTCTCTTGCACAACCCCACACGGTAAAAGTGACGCGCTGAAAAGGCATAGATATATATGTATATATGTGCGTGTTATGTTAGAATGTGTTGTGTTAAATAAGTAAATACATATGTCATAATGTGTACTGTTAAAAAAAAAAAAAAAAAAAAAAAAAGAGATACATGTTTTATGTATTTACAAAAAAAAAAAAGAAGAAAAAAAAGCATATGTTTTATGTATTAATATATATATAAAGGGCCTCAGAAGCAGCCCGTGTCCAAAACCAGATCAACCCAGGCCCGGCTGTCAAAGCCCAAGTCTCTCGCAGCTCTTTCTCAAACTCGAGCTCCGCTCCCTGCAAATTCCTCTACCCACCACCCAAATTTATACAGAAAAAATATATTAAAAAACAAAAAAAAAACAAAAAAAAAACAAAAAAAAAAGGGGATGGTGGAGCAAAGTGGTGATGGCACCACGTGAAAAAAGGAGAGGTGCATCTGGCACCATGATTAAAGAAAAAAAAAATAATAATAAATAAAAAAATAAAAAAATTGTTTGATGTTTGGTGCTCTGGCACCATGTGCAAAAAAAAACAAAAGGGTAAAAGAAAGGAAAATATAAAAAAATGGATGGTGCATCTGGCACCATGTGCAAAAAAAAAAAAAAAAAAAAACAAATGCATTAAGAGAAATAAAAGTCCATTTTATTTATTTTTTTTCTGGAAATTTTACATAAATTTGCATTATACATACCTAAAAAAAAAAAAAAAAAAAAAAAAAAGGGTCAAATCAAATTTACAGGAGGGGATCTTCACACAGGATGATCAGGTGGCGCCTCATCACTCGGCGGAGCTCCAGAAAGACGAAGCACCAGAGATTGATTATCCGGAGCTTCAACACTTGGTGAAGCGCCAAAGGACGAAGGCAGAAGTTGCCGCTGGAGTAACGCCACAAACCTCTGATGATCACTCTGAATCCGAACTTCGGACTCCTGCAGCTGGTCAAGCTTCCTCTTCATGCTTGTTGAGTAATTAGTTGCGAGCATGTGCAACTCTTTATTCTCGTGCCTAAGCACTCTGACCTCTTGTCTAAGACTGGCCACCTCAGCCATCAACGACTCAACCTGACGAGATCGAGCAAGAAGGCGTTGGCCCATGTTTGAAACTGAGCCTGCACATCGGACGCTGTAGGCCAGAGAGTCCTGAACAGCCAGCTCGTCGGACTGCCTGGAAAGTATCCTAGTGTCTCTAGGAGTGAGAAGATTTCTGGCCACCACTGAAGCGGTTGTATCGTTCATCATCATAGAATCCCCAACCGTAAGAGGACCATTGGGAGATACGAAGGATGGCTGCCAAATGTTGTTTGGAGAAGATATGTCACTATCTTCCCCGACATTCAAGTTAAGACGACGGTCAGAAGGGCAAGACATTTTTCGAATGTGTGAAGAAAAAGAAGAAGTCGAACGAATCAAGATCTTAGAAGTGCAAGTAGGGAGCTTCTACAGGCGGAAAATTCAAGTGTGTTTCGGAATGTGATCGTGCCTCTCTTTAAAAATCAGCATTCGACGGAGCTTCAAAAATTGAAGAGGCAAGCTCAGAGATCGAAGAGACGTCTGCTTTCTCAAAAGCTGGGCTGCTCAGAAACCACGGGCGAATCTCAGAAATCGAGAGGCCACTTGATTTTTTCCAGACGCGTCAGCACCCGTCGCACGCAAACTCAGCTTTGCGGAAATCACGGGTAATTTGTCGAAGCGCCGATCCCAGATATCGAAGAGGCGCCAGTCTTTTCCAGACGTGTCAGCACCCGTCACACACAAACTCAGCTTTACGGAAATCACGGGTAATTTGTCGAAACGCCGATTCCAGATATCGAAGATGCGCCAGTCTTTTTCAGCCTCGTCAACACCTGTCACATGCATACTCAGCTTGGCGGAAATTACGGACAATTTGTCTAAGATTTCTGATAAAGAAGAAAGCACGTGAAGCCATACTAATCAATCACTCAATGGTTGCCGACACGAGTGAAAGAATAGTACCTCTACAGGTATTAAAGAACTTCCTATAACTGTCCACCTTCACCCTCCATAAGCAAGGCAGATATACAGAACATTTCTTCATCTCCGAGAATGCCTTCCCAACGAAGCCTCTCAAGTCACTCAGTGTTCCTTATTCCTTGGGGCACCTCTGCAAACAAATGACACCAAAGCAAAAGTATCTCATATCACCAGGGTAGAAAGCAAGAGTATCTCATATCATGCTTTCTCCCTGTCCTTTCCTTCGTCCTTGTTATTACCTGCAAAGACAAGGATAAAGAAAGCAGTATGCCGGAACCTCAACTCAAACTCGGGTAAGGAACCGACTACTTGAAACCCTTCCCTGATTGCCTACCTAGCACTGCTCTCGAGTACTCGTCTTCCACTGCTACTGTACTTCCAAAGAAGCTGCCACATCTGCCTGGATAACAGATAAGGCAAGTGAAAATGATACCTTGAAGCATGTGGAGACAACGTGCAAAAGAAACAAGCAGAGAAGAATGCAGCCTGCACAGTCAACTCAGCAGAAGGAGTCTGAGTTGAGGAACTCGAGAAGATGCCACATTCTGCCAGAAGAATAGATAAGGCAAGGGAAAACGATACATTGAAGCATGTAGAGACAAGCACAACAAAGCATGTGCTGATTCATCCGCTACTTCTTCAAAAGCAAAAGTATCTCATATCATCAGAGTCAAAGGCAAAGATATCTCATGGCATGCTTTTCCTTTACCCTTGCTCTTGCCTATGAGACAAGGAGAAAGAAAGCAATCGGTCGGCACTTGGACAGATTGAACAAAGAAACAGACCATCACCTCTACCTCGTGCCTACCTGCCATGCAGAAGAAACAAGCAGAGAAGAATGCTGCCTGCACACTCAATCAACTTAGCAGAAGGAGTCCGAGTTGAAGAATTAGAGAGAAGAAGGAGTCTGAGTTGAAGAACTCGAGAAGCTTCAACAACATTTTGAGGGCACCTTCGCCAAAGAGCAAAGTCTTGCCGTACAATGCCACCAAATCACCAGCACAAGGAACTCTCCTCTTCCTTGCTCAGAACTCCAAATCCAGTTCAAGAATAAGCCTGTGGAAAGTCAAACAATTGGAGGAAACTAGAAAATCCTCCAACCCAGTTCAAGATCAAAGCTGTGGAAAGTCAACAAGCGCAACGAAATACGTGCCGATTCGTCCACTACCAAAGCCAAAGATCATCTACCACATGAAGCTCATTGTGGTCCAATTTCAACCTTCAAGATCAAGCCTCGACGGCCCTTGAAGAAATTTCAAACAAAGTTCAAGAACAAGCCTCAACGGCCCTTGAAGAAACTTTCAGCCCAATTCAAGATCAAGCCTCAACGGCCCTTGAAGAAATCTCAAGCCCAATTCAAGATCAAGCCTCAGCGGCCCTTGAAGAAATCTCCAGCCCAATTCAAGATCAAGCCTCGATGGCCCTTGGATCGACATCTACAGTAAGGGACTTCAAAACGCATCTCCTACACGTGACAAGCACATGTATACGACGCGCCTTAAAGTGGGGGCATTTGTAGACATCGAAATTTCGGTAAATAAATGTTGACCGATAAATCAAAGTTTCAACGCTCATGTATTACATAAATTTTACACGTAGCGTGTGTCTAAACGAAAAATTGAAATGAGTCGGGAAAGTCATCAAACAGGACACGTGTCAACACCTGGCAGAAACGACTTATTTCATCTGGAATATTATATTCAAAATTAGGCCTTGGAAAATTCTATAAATAGAAGCCAATTTCATTCATTTAGGGGGAGAAGGAATTCATATTACACCAAAACCTTGAAGCTCTGAAACTTTGAAGCTCTCAAGCATCCAGGTTCCCGAAGAATCAAGAAAGCCCTATTCGTTCTTCGTTCATCGTTCTTCCAAGATCAAGCCCCAACGGCCCTTGGATCAACAATCATCCACCTTCAAGATCAAGCCTCGACGGCCCTTTGAAGAACTTCCACCAATTCAAGATCAAGCCCCCGACGGCCCTTGAAGAAAGTGTTCATCGTTCATCATCCGTTCATCCTAAGATCAAGCCCCAACAGCCCTTTGGATCAACAACGTCGACAAATCCACACATCCGTCCAACCGTTCTTCAAGATTAAGCCCAAAAGCCCTTGAAGATCCGTTCATCACTGTTCTTCAAGATCAAGCCCAAAAGCCCTTGAAGATCCATTCATCACCGTTATTCAAGATCAAGCCTTAACGGCCCTTGAAGAAACACTCATCCTCAAGATTAAGCCCCAACGGCTCCTTGAAGATCCGCTCAAATCCACCTTCAAGATCAAGCCCCGACGGCCTCTTGAAGAAACTTCCAACAGTTCATCCAAGATCAAGCCTCGATGGCCCTTGGATCAACGAAATAGCCACAAATTTACCCATTACGGAGATCGAATCAGATGATCAAATTTGAGAGAGATTGTTACCCAAAATCATCAAAACACAAATATTTGTTTGTGCACGTTGTTCTTGTCTCTTTCGTTTCAGGAATTTTCCGTGTTCACAGTTACACACGTATTACGTTAAGAATTAATGTTTATATAAACTGATGTTGCATACTTATGTTGCACACGTATTACGTTGAAACATATATTTCTCATTAGAGGTTACAAATGTTGACTAGATATATTTCTCATACATATCATGTAAATTCACATGTTATAAAAATCCTAAAATCTGCCAAAAGACCACACACCTATTGCCATATGCTTTTATTCCTTGTCATAACCACGCTCACATACTAGAAAATGATAATTTTACAAAAGATTCCACACCTATAGCCATGTGCTTTAAGTTGACAATGGATCATTTAATTGCACTTTCTCACAGAGAACAAATTGAATTTAAAGGCATACCCATCAGTGTGTTCATGTAATTATAATATTGTACGTATGAGTTACAAGTTTGAAAGTTTTATTTTCTGCGCTATAAGAAGTCATGTTTAAATTATATGAGTTGACTTTATTATTTTTTAATGAGCAAATCAATGAGATCAGCTATTTACTAAATCTTGCGTCACGCCAATAAGATCAGCCATGTTCATATGCTCAATATTATCCTCGTCTGGTGCTTTATGAAAGTTTGACAATAAATCAATCGTTCATTTAGTCGCACTTCAAGTTTCTTGAAGAGAATAAATTGTCGTTGTGAAGCCAACCTAATACTGTCATTTATAAACAAATGGTAAAAGAAACCAACTTAATATTATCATTTTGTGGTTTCAAGATGATTTTGCTACTCACACGCAGGGCGTGGGGCTTGACTGTTGAAGATCAACACTAACCCAATTGGTGTTTGGATTCTAGAAAACTCTAGCAAATACAGTAGCAAGCTTGGAAGGCAGAAGCTTCTAGAAGACTTGCACTTTGTCCAGTTGCAAATGAACTAGATTTTTCTACTTCAAATCTGCATGTAAGGTGGCGGTGCATGCATTGAAAATGCTAGACAATTCTAGAACCAAAGTATAACTAGAAGGTTAGTAAAATATGAAGCCTTTTTCGGTGTGCTGTTTAAATTCTTATAGATAGGAAAGCAGGTTTTGTGCTAAGGATCACACTCACAGCAAGCAAATTCAATCATCAAGAGAGAAGACAAAAGAAACATCTTCCCAATCTCAGTTATTCAGTACAACATGGCTCCACCTGTAGTAGCAAGCCCCTTTTTGTTGAAAGCAGAGACCAACAACAAATACTCACGCTACCAACTTGATGCAGAAAACGACATTAACGAGATTGTCCAGTTCTTTGAAGACAATCCTGGTAGCCGATTCGTAAAGTTCACCACAAAGCCAAACAATGAAGACTTCGACAATAATCAGTAGTTACATATAATGCATACATGGTATAAGGATTGTGATTTAGTTGGTTCCACCACTTCCCCAATGGCCCAGATTCCACCACCTTTCACGTTATCCAAGCAGTGCACGAATTCCTTTTTCACCTTTCCGAAAGAAGATAACTGCGAGATCACAGATGAATTTGCCTGTCCAAAATCAAGTATCCCATCAACTGCTGTGGAAAATTTACGAAGATTCCCAGATTGTTTAGCTCCACACCTGTTCCACACGAGATGCAGCTTAATACACACAACAATAGCATATAGCAACAACCAAGTATGCAAACTCAAAGTAAACCAATTCAAAATGTAATCTAGTTTTGTTTCTCATATTATGCTAGTTTTAGTATGACAATTGCGCAAAACTCACCCGAATACTACGGTTCCATTTGTTGAGGTAGTTTGATGGTTTCCAGTGACTTTATCAAGTTGGATATTGTCCTTGACAGAGTAACCAGCAGTTATGCTTCCATCTCCGTACGAGATACTACAATTGCAAAGCATATCTGCATTGCAATCAGGAAGTTTTACCTTTGAATATGGAAGTACAGAACTCTTGATCACATGTAACCTTGCTTGAAGTTGAAGAGCCCTTCGGATCGTACATTGTGAGCTCAAACTGTATCATCAAGTAGCTTGGGCGAAAAAAGAAGGCTCATTATTTTCTTTAATGATATATGTTTAACAGACACTCGAAGCATATCGTGTCTACGTACAAATGCAACATAATCTCGAATGTAAATTATTTAGTTGGCATAATTGTCTGTGTTGTCCAACTTGTTTACATGAATTTACAAAACTGAAGCCCAATATATATATGTGCTCTAGGAAGCGGATTGAAACAAGTAATTGAGTATTTTGTTAGATCGTAAGACGATTAGCTCAGACGAAATCATTGGTTATAAAATTGAGGATTTGAAGTTAATGACTAGTGTGGATGAGGTAAAAAAGCGAATTTGGTTGGCTTTGAAGGCCTCTGCTTTATCTGATAAGTTTACGGGAACTCCATTCCGAGGTCAGTCTAGTTATTTTTTATTTTATTTTTTTGACTTAACTTTGTATTAATTGAGACATAATCGCTGAGTATATTTGGAATTTTTTTTTGTATAAGTTTGCACTATTAAAACAGATGGAAACCATTCAATTGAAAGGTGTAGTTTTCTTAGACTCCACTTTCAGTTTTACCCCGACCAGAATAACAACGGATCAGTTTATCTAATAAATCCAAAGATCCTCGTGCGGTACTTCCAAGTGTTCAATTTGCCTTCGCGAGGGCTGTAACGAAATTATGTGCCCCTATTGGGATAGGATCCCGCCTGGCATGACTATTGTTGGTGAGGGTTTGACAAACTCTCCAACTTCTAGTCATTAGGTTTCTAGTCTTTTGAGTATGACAAAAATTGTTGTTTTTTCCTTTTTGCATATGGGAGAATTACCCTTTAATTAGTTTCATATCCCTAATTTTGTTTGTGTACTTTCCTATAAAGATATGCCATGCCAGTTGTTTTAATTAGTTGCATATGGGTGTGGGTTAAGGTGGTTGGTGGTTATGCGGATCTCATCATGGATATGTGTGAAAAACTTTACAAGTAATTCTTTTCCACATTACTTTACATTCGTTTGTTTTTGCATATTTGTGAAGCAGTCGTATATATTGGTGTCGTTTGGGGTTTTTGATGGTTCAATTCAAGTTTACATCAATGTGATCATGCAGTCGTGTATATATAGTTAGTTAGTTAGTTAGTTACTAAACCCTATTGTTGAATGGAAAAAGATCCTCGTCGGATTCCTTTCATGGGGATCCTGTGATCGTGACCGTTCATCGTATATAGTGCGGTCAGTTTTCGTTAAGTACTATTTATATTTAATTTTAAAATTTAAATTTCAAATTATTTCTGATCGCATGATGTACGATGAACGGTCACGATCACGGAATCTCTAAAAAATGATCCGGCAAGAATCTTTTTCCTTGTTGAATTTCCTTATTGTGTACGTTTTTATAAAGATACGTCAGGTCAGTTGAAACCCCTCAACGGACGAGGTCATCTTGTAAGGGGAAAACGGGATACTCAACAACTGTCATACAAGCTAAGAAAAATGAGAATGACGCAGTAGTTGGTGGACGGGGGAAAGTTAGTGAAGTGATGCACAATGTTGAATTTTTTAATTACGGGATAAAGGGATTTCAAAATGTGGTGTTTTGCAAAAGGACTACTTACAAGTAAGCCTGACAAGAGGAGAAAATTTTCAATTTACCTGAAACACGTGTCATTATACAAATTGTGAGATATTTGCTTAAAAAAAAGAACAACTTAATAAAATAAAACTTCTTACCACTTATATAATAACACGTGGTGTACCATTCGTGTTCCGATCATAAATTTTTTTTTCAAAGAAGAGTGATATTTTCTGACATTAAAGAACCTGAGCTCAAGATTGGTTGGCTTCTTGAAGAGGTGTGGAGGTGGAATAAGTTGGATGCACTTAAATTTATGAATTAATTATATAATATGGAATTGACAGCATATATGGTTCGGATGGGTTGTTTATTTAAATTTGGACAAATTGCCTTAATGTTGTACTAGTAGGTGCTGTTGCATCTGGGCTCGCGCGCCTGGACCAGCACGAGCTGGAGTGCCTGGGGCTCCATGGATTGTTGTGGACAGAAGGGCTGCAGTGGCTGCCCGAGCTGGGCCGCCCGGATTCATCTCCTGGATGGGCCTGCTCGCCTGGGTGTTTTACTAGTAGAGATGTGCAGGGGTGGGGGCAGTATGGTCAAGTCACATGATAAAGTTCTCGGAAAGAAACAGAAGATAAGACCCAGGAAGAAACCGAACGGAGGGTTTTGGTTGAGGGAGACAGAAGAAGAGGAAGAGGAAGAGGAAGAGGAATTTCAGTAAGAGGGAGTAAGGGAGGGAGAGAGAGAGAGAGAGAGAGAGAGGAAGGAGGGTACGAAACACAGTGCCTCGACCCGAAACCAAGCGACCGGAAAGAATCGCAGCTTTCAGAAAGCTATGGAGTCAGAGGCAGATCACACACACACTGAAATTGACCAGATTGAAGAACACTGTGCGCGCCAGCTGCTTTGCTTGACGGAACAGTGTACCGGACAAGGGCCGCGGTACACCCACATTGAGCAAAACGAGTTCTTGCATAGAAGGTAAGTTACAATCACTGTCTCTCTGTTAGTTTTTAGCTTCGGCATGAGTTTTGTGCAATTGGGTTTGTGGAAATCGGACTGCATTGGTAGATGACTTGCCAATTTGTCTTCTGGGTTTCTCAATTTGTTGTCTTTGCCTGTAATTTGGGCTTTGTTAATTGTTTTAATTGCCGGATGCAGTTGGGAGGATTGATGGTCTGTTTCATTTTGTTTTGAATCTACACTGTGAGGTTTAGGGTTTAGGGTTTAAGATATATGGTATGCAATTATTTGCCCACTTGAAAGTAATATCAGCCTGAGAGGACCAATGAGACAGAACACTGTTTAGTTGCAACTTTTACCTGCTAATCGGTTCAAGGAAAGGTTTTTGTAGTTGGTTATCGTTGGTTAGTTATTTGTATTAGCAGTTGACAATTTGAAATTATATAACAAGGTTTCTTTCTCCCTCTATTTATTTATTTGCAGACACAAGATACAGACGGAGGAGGATATTGCTATATGTGAATGCAAGTATGATGAAAATGATCCTGAAAGTGCATGTGGAGAGAGGTGCTTGAATGTACTGACCAACACGGAATGCACTCCTGCGCATTGCCCTTGTGGTGTCTATTGCAAGAATCAGGTAAATATTTTTTTTTCCCTCTGGTGTTGTATGTGTGTGTGTGTCTTCTCTCCCACCTCTTGCTCGTGGGTTTGTGAATATGGATCTGTTTGCTTGCATATTATTTCTTCATATTTGTCTTTTTCTGTTTATATGTAAGCCTTCGTGGCATCGCCATGTATAATTCAGAACTTTGTATATTGTGATTGTAGAAGATTATAATACTTAACCAATTTGTATTTTATTTATTTGATTTCCAATTGTCTTTTGTATTTGCCAATTCATATTATCCTCTTGTAATGTTTATCAGCATATTGGTTTAGTATTGATCTTAACCGATTTTTCATCTATCAAAAGTTTCAATTCTTCACAGAAAGAATAAGATGTTATTCACACTCACCCCAACGCATGCACACTCCACCTGCCTCATACTAATGATTATATGCTCACAGACATAAGCGTGTACATGAAAGTTGTCTATGGCTTGAAAATTGTGACTTAACTGTTTTTGTATGGCAATGAGGGCTTGTAATTGTTTATGGTTCAGAATGGTATAGTTTGGCATGTAGATGGAAATTCTGAACAATAGATATATTTATGGGTTCTGCAGTTCAGAATTTATGGATGTGCTTTTAGATTTTGTTTTTGGTCAGTAATGAGATTTACAACATTAGGTTTGTCCAAGCGCAATCCAAGTTATAGAAGGTATACCTTTGTCCTATTATTGGGAAACCACTCTTTTGACTTAGCATTTTTGGGATATTCGTTAAAGTTGACAAACCATTTTAGGGTCATTCCTTTAAGTTTAGTTTTTCTTGGTTGGGGACTGGGGGAGTATGAAATTATGATTAGTTTGCTTGTGCAGTTATTTTGGTTAATCTCCCTTGTTAGATGGACAATTTTTCATTATTTGTTGCCTTTGTTTCATAAAACTTTTATTATTTAAAAAAGAGTAAATATGGTGGTGAGACCACAGTTACCAATGGAGTTGGAGTTTGTTACCAAATACAAGGAAAGTTTATATTTGATAGCGACATCATCCTATTTGTAACCACAAAATTTAGTTAAAGGTGGGTGAGGAGAAATAGATGAGGTTGGCAATGGCACCACTATTCAATCTTTGTCTTTCATAGTTGCATCGGTAATTCTCTATTTTTTGTAATATTCTTTATGCTGTTTTTTACTTTTCTAATAAATTATCTGGAACACCTTTTCCTTTTTCGTGAAAATATCAGGATAATGATGTACTTAGCGTGAGTTTAAGATAATTTGAATATTCAATTCCCTGTTCAAATACTATGAAATTTCTATTATTCATTTATGATACCTTGTTTGTTTACTGTCAACAGAGATTTCAGAAATGTGAATATGCCAAGACAAAGTTGTTTAAAACAGAAGGTCGTGGTTGGGGTCTTTTAGCTAATGAGAATATAAAGGTAATAACCTATTAGTTTTATCTTGATTTGTTACAACTATAAAGTGACTACTCTTTACCTGGGTTCTTTGCTATTCAATTATTTAGTTGAGTCAATTATATACACATTACTGGGTTTTAGGCAAGTTTCTGGTTGCTTTTTTTTTTTCTTTTTTCTTTTTTCTTTTTGAAACATTTGAACTGTATAGTGCATCTTGGTATGTTATTTATCTTTGGAACTTTTGTTTTTACTCAACTGAGAACCTTGAAGTTTTATAAGTCTATGAGCTATTTATAGTTTCTTTATCTTTGGAGTGAATCTGTAATTTCTTGTAAGCTATTTGATTTGCTTTACACAATGCAGGCAGGACAATTTATTATTGAGTACTGTGGGGAAGTGATATCATGGAAAGAAGCAAAGCAAAGATCTCACGCTTATGAAACTCAAGGTGATTTAATAGGCTTACCAAATATATGTTTGTATTACTTTATTTGAGGCTGAATTCAATTTCTGCATTGATGTAGGTCTCCGAGATGCATTCATTATTTCTCTCAATGCCTCTGAATCTATTGATGCAACTGAAAAGGGAAGCGTTGCTCGTTTTATAAATCATTCATGGTGAGCCTTATCTCGCAAATCTTTTTGGGAAAATTTTGTATATCTTTAGAACAACTAGCTGTTATTTTATTTACTTGCCCAAGTTGAGATTGAGTTATTACACCTTAACGTTTTCAGCCAACCAAATTGTGAGACAAGAAAGTGGAACGTGTTGGGGGAAATTAGGGTTGGAATATTTGCAAAACAAGATATATTGGTAGGAACTGAGTTGGCATATGACTACAATTTTGAATGGTATGGAGGAGCTAAGGTTCGCTGCCTCTGTGGTGCTTCAAGCTGTTCAGGATTTCTTGGGGCAAAGTCTCGTGGTTTTCAGGTAATTTATTGATTGAACATTCTGGATACAAGTCTTCATTTTAGATATTAAAGATGAAAAAGAAGTCATTTCGAGGGTGTGATATAGCCTATAAGTGGCTGTTATCTCCATAGCTGCACATTATCTATTTTCTCATTATAAAATTATCTGGATACTGCCGTTGAACTAGAAAATTAAAATCTTGCCTGTGATGCATAATGCAAGTTCTGCAATCTTTCTGGTTACATTTTTTTTTTTATCTTTTCAGTTTCTTTTTCTTTGGGCATGGTCCCATTGTTTGCTTTGAAATTCATTGCCTAACCTCTCTAATGCTATAAACTTTCCAGGATCATAATTACATATTTTATGCTTATAAAATGGTTTTAGGGGTTTGTAGTTTCTATCGGTTTGCAATTGTCCTACAAACTTTTATGGGGGTATATGTCTGACGCTTAGTTTGGAGGCATTGTTTCAATTAGCGTAAAGAAAGAAAAGCTTAGGCATTCCTCACAAAGGCAACCTGAAAATGTCTTTAGGCATGCAAGTGTTCTGCGAAATTTCAAAAAAGTGTTGTGTAAGCCTTTTCTTTGAGTTGGTATGCTTTAGCAAGCTCACACTTACAATATTTAAGAAAAGGGAATTCTTTTGGTATGGGTTTTATGTTATTTTATTTTTTGACACCCTAGTAAGGGGTGGTTTGGGAGTGAGGTGCTTAAAAAAAAAGCACCCATGAAAAAAAGCTGTGAGGGTTTTAAGTGTTTGGTAAACTGAAAAAAAATGGCTTATTTTGAAAGCTGCTGTGAGAATAAGCTGAAATCAAAGGAAAAAGTTGAAGCTGCTATTTGCAGCTTTGGAAAACTGGCTTTTTTTCAAAGCACACGGAGCTACAGTGCTTCTTTAATGAAAAGACCCACTATCAGACTGCTTTTTTTTCCAAAAGCACTTTTACAAAAAAGTTTACCAAACACTTTGCTGATTTATTTCACAGCCGCTTATTCTCACAGCACAGCCGCTTATTCTCACAGCAGCTTTTTTTCAAAGCACAGCAATACCAAACCAATAGAACCCCAAGTCTCTATCATTCAAACCCTGCACAGCGTTACCACAACCAATTGACTCCTTCAGAAGCATGTAACGAAAAACTTGAATGGTTACTATATGACAGCATCTCCATCATCAGTTGGGAGTTGAACAGTTGGTAATTTCCAATTTTTGTTCTTTTAATGGCTTTTATTCTTGCAAAGAGGGTTTTGTAGAGTTCACGATATTTCAATTAGGCTCTTAATTGAGAAAATTAGTAAACATTGAGGTGTTTGGCAGAGAGAAATCTCTGGTTTTATCTCCTTTATTTACGGTGTCTCATGGACCAGTTTATTGGGTTTCTTTAATGATTTTGGCTTTACCAAATTTGGGACCAAATTGGGTTGTTTTTGACATGTTGAAATATAGGGAAATTTTGTGGTTATAATGTTTTAGGCTTGACCAGCGCACTCTAAGCTTTAATAACTCTTCTTAATGACCATTATAACCTTTGAAAAATGACTTAAAACAACTTAATTCACATCTAAAATGTTTTCCAATTACTCCACCATAGCTCACTCAGGCTTATACCCACCCTACCATCCAATAGTAACCATAACCCCATCACAATCTTCAATATCAGCCCTTCATCACTCCATAAACCCCAATCACATAATACCACCCATATTGAGTTTTCTTGGTCAATGGAGCATCAAATCATCATGTATGACAAGTCAGTGAGAATGGAAAGGTATGTTATTTGCCAAATTAGTTGAGCTTGTTTTGTTCTTGTGGTTACTAAAACTGGGCTCACGTTTTGTTTGGTTACTCAAAGCTGAGCACCAAATGTACTGTGCAGTTATATGTGGCCGAACAACCATTCATTAAGTGTAGCCAGATATTGCTGCAGAGGACATTTGGCGTGTGACCAGAAATGGCTGCACACCAACAAGAAAGTGGAGCCAGTATAGCCACACAATTCTTTCTATGTGCTGTATTCTCTAACAGAACACTGACCAAATTCTATATCTAAACTTGTTTTCTCTAATGCAGGGCGAAACTTCTTCTCGAGGTAGTGGGGTTCTCTCAGAATGTGCAACGGGCTACACAAGTGAATTTACGAGTAATGAGGTTACCAACTTTATCTTTAAATTGATAATGGAATTTATTATGAGATAGCTTCATTAGCTTTGGGTTTGGTGGAAGTGCTTCCAATAGTGACTATGGCTTCCTCTTGTAACATATTCTTTGTTCAAACTTGTTTTGAGAATGCAGGACGACAATTCTGCTCGAGATAGTGGGGTTATCTCAGACTGTGTAATGGATTTCACAAATGAATTTACTACTTATGCGGTAACCGACTTCGTCTTTAAAATGCTTTTGTCCAATAAGAGCCATATGCATATTTTGGGTACTTACATGCTAGTTTTCTTTTGTTTTGTAGATATTTAAGACTAGAGAGTCCTTGATGCAGTGGGCTCGTCAGACGGGCAAGCGAAATGGGTTTGTTATTGTGACATTACGATCTGATATGGGTTGTAAGAGTACGAAACCAAGAGTTACATTAGGTTGTGAGAGGGGTGGAAGATTTAAGGAGAAGAAAACTAGGGCTGCCAAAAAAAGACGTGGGACAGGCACAAAGAAGTGTGGGTGTCCTTTCACATTGAAAGGGGAGAAGTCAGCGAATGGGAACGGATGGATGCTAAAGGTTGTATGTGGAGTGCATAACCATGCATCCACTGAGTATCCTGATGGGCGTTCATATGCAGGGAGGTTATCGGAGCAGGAGGCTTCACTCTTGATAGACTTGTCAAAGAATTTAGTACGACCCAAAGAAATCCTGAGCACATTGAAGCAAGGGGATGAACTCAATGCTACAACCATAAGGACGATCTATAATGCACGCCAAAGGCAAAGAGTTAAAGAGAAGGCGGGGAGGTCTCAAATGCAACAACTGTTATGTAAGTTGCATGAGCATGACTATGTCGAATGGCATAGGAGGTGCCTTATGTCAGATAGTGTGCAGGACTTGTTTTGGGCGCATCCTGTGAGTTTGGAGTTGTTACGTGCATTTCCAACCATTTTGATGATAGATTGCATGTACAAGACCAATAGGTATTATTATCCCCTACTAGAGGTTGTAGGCGTCACATCCACTGATATTACATTCTCAATTGCATTTGTCTTTTTGAATTCTGAAAAAGAAGACAACTACATATGGGCATTAAGTAAATTGCGTGGTATCATGGTGGAGTGTCCCATGCCAAATGTAATTGTCACGGACATGGATTTGCAATTGATGAGAGCCATTGAGGTAGTATTCCCTACCGCTAAAAATCTTTTATGTAAATGGCATATTAATAAGCATGTGTTGGCCAAATGCAAAAACTTGTTTGAGTCCAAGGAAAGGTGTGATAGATTTATTATGAAGTGGAATGTACTGGTGACCTCTCCTACAGAAAATGATTACATACGGGCGCTGGCAGTGTTACAGAGAGAATTTAGTATGTACACTGAGGTCATGGAATATGTTACAAACACATGGTTGAATCCTTTCAAGGACAGATTTGTGTCAGCTTGGACGGACATGATCATGCATTTTGGTAATGTAACATCAAACAGGTAATTTCATGAAGTTATATTACTCATTCAATGTTACATCATTGGTTTACTATGAAGTTTGTAACTTTGTGTTAACATGTTTTCAATTTTTTATGTTTTAATAGGGCCAAGGGTGCACATACCAAGCTTAAGAGGGAACTTGGTATGAGCCCGGGGATTTTTGAGGATTCTTTTGAGAGTATACACTCTCTTATTGAGTTACAGCACACTGACATAAAGATATCTTTTGACAAGTGTTTGATGGTCACACAACAAAGCTTCAAGTCTTCAGAATTCAAATATCTGAGAGGAGTTGTATCTATGTTTGCATTGGAGAAGGTGTTATCTCAGTCCAAACTAGCCACCTCAATTGGTGTTGATGGTTCAGGATGTGGTTGTGTCATACCCCGAACCCATGGTCTACCTTGTGCCCATGAGATTGTGAAATACAAGAGGGAGTGTCAGCCAATTCCTCTTGAGTCTCTTGACCCCCATTGGACGAAACTTGATATACTACCTCCTAGTTCTGCTCAGGATTCTATGGATGTGAATGAGTTTCCTGAGTTGGAGTTGCTTCAACAATACTTTCTGGAGGCAAATGCAGAAAATAGGTTGATGCTCAGGAAAAGAGTGAGAGAACTTGTAGCACCCTATACAACTAATCTTGTTGAACCAGGAGTTAAGTCCAGATTACGGGGTCAACTGAGGGAGAAAATTGATATGTCCACTCAACAGGATCCATATGCATTTGATTTGAGATCTGCATCTGTGGATAGTCACTCACCTAGCCCAATGGATGGTCAGCAAAATTTTACACACAAGCAAACGGAGCAAACCAAGAAGAAGGTAATAAAGATACCAATTACTAAATCGAATATAATATAGTTACCCATTTATACGTAAGGTTTCATATTCATGCAGGTGTACCGGACGCTGTCAATGAAAGGTATTTCGTTTATTGATGCGTTCCCAATTGGATTGAGGCCCTTCATTCAGCAAGTCAAGGATGTATGTCATGATGGTCACTGCGGGTTTAGGGCAGTTGCTGATTTAGTGGGAATGGGTGAGAATGGATACTTGCAAGTGCGTAATGACTTGCTTACTGAGTTGTCTTCATTTTCTGCACATTATGGCGAGTTGTATGGCAGCACAGACAGGGTTCGTGAGTTAGCACAGATACTATCATTCTTTGATGAAGGTAGAGCACCATTTGATAGATGGATGATGATGCCTGACATGGGTCATCTTATAGCGTCATGCTATAAGGTCGTGCTTTTCCACTTATCATCTACTCAGTGCCTTACCTTCCTACCACTTCGGTCGGCACCAGTTCCTTTGCCAAGGCGTCGACAGATTGCTATTGGTTTTATGAATGATTGTCATTGCGTGGAGGTATGATACCCATAATAATGGACTGTTCTATATCATTTGTAGAAAGACAATTTAGATTAATGTTACATATGTTTCTTGTAGGTGTTCTTAAGGCCAGGGCATCCTGTGCCTCCCATTACGTCTGATTGGATCAGATATCATACACCAGCTGCACAAGGATGGGACACTGTGTATACTAGTTGTATTTTACGCTTCAAATCTCTTGTCAACTCTGATCAAATCTGACTCGGTCAGGTGCAAGTCACAAGTCCAAACTGTCTGAAAAATATGCTTAGAATGGTCAGGTTTGATCATGTATATGCACAAATGCTCTCTGAAAGGAGATACCGTCTATATGCACAAATGTGCCCTGAAGGAGAGGCCATGAAGTGGATGTTGTTAGCAAAGCTGCAAATCCCACCATGAGGATCCAAACCCTACACAAATAATGGAAACAGATATTTCCAGTGATATAGACTTAGTGGTAAAGTGTTAAACCTTATAGTATGGACAGGGCATCCTATATGTCACCTGTTACGAAAGCTACCAGCTTCTCTTGTATCCTACAGATCATTCATAGTGGCAGCATTTGACAATTGTGGTATCCAATGATAAACAAACGGTTGGCCTGAGATATACCATGTATCCCTCCATTGCTCTAATACCATACCTTGTTAGGTGCCCCAAATGTAATGTGTAGGGGAGGGCCATAGGTCCCCATACATACCATCTCATGTTACCAAAATACCTTAAGTATACTAGAGTAGATTATACACACTCGTGCACCACTCTTATCAGTTAACTGTACATGTCAACATACAAACAATACACTTCGTGATCGTGCACATATCAACGAAATTGGGAAGAACTGAGAATCTTTTAAAACCCCCCACATTATTGTATCGGTCTTCCATCAGTAGTGCTTTCAATCATAAAATCAGCATACGAGAAACTAGTTTCTCTATACTGTATGTTTTTTTAATGTTCCATGTAATTTTTGTTTAATCCTAATTGTATTAGCATACTTATCTTGTAGGGCATGTTTTGTTTTATTTATTCATTTCATTTCTTTTTAGCATTTAGCATTGGGTGTTCATAGGATTTCTGGTGTTCATTTGCTGTTATTTTGCCTTTGTCCGAGTACTGGTTTGCTTCTATTTATTATTAGCAGTTAGCGTTGTGTATTTATAGAAAGTTCTGGTGTGTATTTTACTGTTTTTTTTTTCCTTTTGTTCAGTAAATTGTTCTTCTTACTAAATATTTTAACCTGTGTTGTGCAACTGTTTTACAAACAGGAGGATACTTACCTATGGGAAGACGATGATGACAGGTAATGTACCATACATTGGGATGCATTTCTCCTCAAAGTTTGTTTTTGCAGAATGGATTGCTGCATGAATTTCTTACTTTAACATGTCTTTAGCCTGTGTTTTGGTCTGCATGCACTTGCTTCTTGTAGATTCATACTTTAGTTATTGTAGTTCTAAATTTTGTTCCCTTTGATTAGTTCCTTATGTTCGTGTTATAGGCATGAGTAAATTGTAATCTAGCAAAGTTGTTGTGTTTGTCGGACGACGACACAGTGCTTTTCTACATGGTCTGTATGCATTTTCTACCACCCAACATCCTTTCGACATTTTCCCAACACTTTGATGACATAGTTGAGGTGAAAATTTAGTATTTTCTTAAGAAACTGTAAAAACTTTAGGTGGATGTTATACGATAGGAAAGGGTTACATATGAATACTTATTCTTATATTTTTTGCATTTCTATATTGTTATTTTTATATTTTTATGACACTTACAGAGCTAACGCTGTAGTACTTTATATGGAGTTAGGACTTTGGTTTTACATTCCTTCAATGAACCTTTTGACTATCAACTTTAGATGAATTAATTACAAGCTAAGTATGCATAAAGATGAAACTAAACTGTAAAACAATAAAGTATACACTTCCTGCATCCATGGTGTGTGGTACTTTAGTTTGTTAAAACTTGCCTTGTCATTGTTGATGTGCCAGTGTCGTGTCCGTGCCTCTTCATATTTTATAAATTTTTTTTCTTTTCCTGTAATTATATTGTTTGTAATTTTGTATACTTTTGATAGATGGACACATTTTTCGTCTCTATAAATACTTTTTTTTTCCCTTAATATGTATATTTTGTGCTTCCTATAAAAAAAATAATTCTTGTTTGACCTGAACTCTTGAGCCGTTTCAGACCCTTGACTGGACTGATAGGGTAAAAAGGAAACTCTTCATAGAATTATGAGTTTTGTGGAAGACTGAGTTTCGAGGATATCCCCGTTGAAAGGTCCTAATAATCAACTCTAAAATCAGTTGTTAGAATCAATAGGTCTTCAAATCGTTCATTTGGAAAAATAGAAACCCTTTTTATTGGATGATCAAGATATTTTCCAAAAATCTAAATTCTTGATCAACGGGGTACCAATTTCACTTTTTTTGTTCAATAAGATACATGAATCAAATGAGTGGATCAGTGCAAGTAGTTTCCACTTCTCTGGTGGGACTGGTTATCTTGCTAAATTTCAGAACTATTCTAACACTTTTGGCCTATGTAGTTGAAAGGTATAGGTTTTAGACACAGTTTTATCTTGACTATGTCTTAGTATCAAAGTAAAATCTTTTCGAAACATGCCACTCACTCACGCATGCACATACATATATAGAGATTTTTTTGAAGAAGTGTTCTATTTACGACTTTCTTTTAATATTCACATATAACTGCCTCTTTGTGACAGATATTCCGTTGAGAAAATTCCGCTGTACGATTCTGCAGAGGATGAGCCTTCGTCTAGGCTTTTCAGGGCTGTGAACTCCTCAAGTTCTGAGTTTGATGTTGATGGGATGATGGAGAATGTCAATGTGGATTCTGAACATCAGTTGATGTCTACTGCTCTTGTTGTGCAATCACTTGATTCTGTTCCAATGGAAGGTGTAGTTATGGAGGTAAAAACAGAAGTGAACATGGAGAGGAAACTTTATTCAGAAGACAATCAACTGGCTATTTCAAAAAAGAATGCAATGATATCTCGTATCCGCAGTAATACTGCAGGTCGGAATTATCACATTGGATCAGGGTCCATGTCAAACAAAAGATCAAAACAATATAATGGAAAGTTGAAACATGGTGCACAAAAGCAAGTCGACGCCAAATCTGTTGCTGCGCTTTTAGCGTCAAAGGAAGCACAAGAGGAAATTTTAAACTATGAGGTATTTATTTTTCAGTTTTTTATTGATCTCGTCGGTGAACCAAAATATCGTCATTAACTTTGCCCTTACATGGACATGTATGCTCCACGGAGTTGTGTTATTTATGTTTTGTTGTAGTATGGTTTTAATATTTGAACTGAAATGATTTTGTCACACTCTCAGCAGTGGTTTATTATCGAAAATGTTCATGTTAAAACTTTTGTTCGCAGCGGATGAAAAACGATGCTGCCACTCATCTTGAATCTCTATACAATGAGATACGACCTGCCATTGAAGAACATGAAAGGGACAGCCAAGACAGTGTAGCTACAAGTGTAGCTGAGAAGTGGATAGAAGCTTGCTGCTTGAAACTCAAGGCGGAATTCGACCTATATTCTTCCATTGTTAAAGGCATTGCCTGCACTCCTCGAAGGCCATTTGCCGAAGCTGAACCATCTGATGGCAACACTGAGAATGAGATCAAGTACTTGCAGAATTGATCTTTCTTCCAAACATGTTCATTGGTTTGAAACCGAAAAACCAATGAAACGTTACTCGTGTTTTACCACCATGAGATTTTCGACTATGATTCTGGGACTATTTTTACATATTCGGCGTTGTGAGCTACCAATCTACGTATTATGAAGCTTCATTTTCTTCCGGAAATTCGACTTGCGGTTGTTATTACCTATATATTTGATGATTCACATTTGATATAGTTTGGGGTTTTGATTACTTGGCTGGAACCTCATTTCCATTTCAACATCATTTCCGTAGACACTGGACCATGTGATGTGAGTAAAGTCAAAACTAAACAAAGTTTCATTGGAGGAGATAAATTAGGTATTGAATATTGCAACGTGAATTAAACCCATTATTTTTATTTTATTTTATTTTTTTCACATATTGTGCAGTATTGCAGTATGAAAAGAAGATACGAAAGCTAGAACGAGAATATCCACTTGAGAATGTTGATAGCATCCTCTAATATATTTAGGGTGCATAATTAGTTGAAAGAACACGTGTTAGATGATGAGGTGTAAAGTAAGTATACACCATAGTTATGGTGACAAGCAAAAATGCTCCAATATACTAACGGGTGATTCTAGTCAAAACTAAACAAAATTTCATTGGAGGAGAGAAATTAGGTATTGAAAAATAAAGTAAAGGGTGATGTATATGTGAATATTGCAACGTCAATTTAAAAGTTTATTTATTTATTTTATTTTTGCATAATTGATTTTTAGTATGTAAATTAAAAAATAGCCAATTTTGATTATCGTGCAATATTAAAGAACGAGAAGCAGAGGCCGAAAACTAAATTCAGAATATGAGAATGTCGGTAGCATCCTCCAATATATTTTGGTATGATTTTATTTTTGGGAACTTTAACGAAAAGCTGTCAGTACTATTCATTTAACGAAAAGCCACATTTTTACACTAAAAAGTCAATCATGGTAATATTCACTTTACCTTTTATTTTGTCCTTATCGTTAAAACTCAAAGTTTTTAATCTTTTTTCATTAGTTTTGTTTTATTTTTTCAGAAACATATTCAATAATTTGGGTTTGGGAAGCGTAATTTTGCCAAGACTTACGGTCCTTGTAATACGTTCACGATAGACAATTATTTGATGTTCAAAGTAAACGAATTAGGCGTTGACTCGTCGTCCTTGACTGGCTTGCTGATCATTTCATTACAACCTCCCCCATCCATTTCTCAGTCAAAACCAACCTTCCACGAACCCCCTTTTGCTTCCATTGCCGCCTCCTCCGTCCCTCCCTCCCCTTCTCCTCCACCACATCCACATCCACATCCACATCGATCGTATATCTCTCTCACTAAACACACTCCCTCTCTCTCTCCCCCGATCAACTTCACTATGCCCATGGACAGATCTCTCCAAGCCGTACTCGCAGCTGCCGCCAGCTTCTTCTTCGTAACCGTCATCTTCACCGCCGTCTACCTCCTCTTCAAGGGCTCCAAGAACAAATCCACCCGCTCCCGCCAAGCCCGTCCCCTCCGCAACCCGGCCGCCCTCTCCGCCATCAGCTTCGACGAGAGCACCTCCTTCGATCCGTCCCTCAAGTTCTCCATGGAAGAAGTCGTCAAGGCCACCAAGAACTTCTCCGCCGATCTCGTTGTCGGTGACGGCGGCTTCGGCCTTGTCTACAAGGCCCAACTCTCCGACGGCCCCACCGTCGCGATCAAGAAGCTCGATCCCGACGCGTTCCAAGGGTTTCGGGAATTTCAGGCCGAGATGGAAACCCTAGGTAAGCTTCGCCACCCGAACATCGTCAAAATGTTGGGATACTGCGTCTCCGGCGCCGATAGGATATTAATTTATGAGTTTATTTCCAAGGGAAATCTCGACCGTTGGCTTAATGACTCGTCGTCAACGGACGGTGACGGTTATGATGACGCGCCGGGGTTACGATTACCGTTATCTTGGAAAACGAGGATTAAGATCGTTAGGGGGGTGGCGAATGGGTTGGCATATTTGCATGGGCTGGAAAAGCCCATTATTCATAGGGATATTAAGGCCAGCAATGTGTTGTTGGACAAGGATTTTGAGGCCCATATTGCTGATTTTGGGCTGGCCAGGAGAATGGACGCCTCCCGGTCCCACGTGTCGACGCAGTTTGCCGGCACGATGGGGTACATGCCCCCGGAATACAAGGAAGGGTTCACGGGAGCAACCGTGAGGGCGGACGTGTTTAGCTTTGGAATCTTGATGTTGGAGGTTGCGACCGGGAGAAGGCCGAATTTGCCGACCGTGCACGACGGGAACGAAATGGGGTTGGTGGAATGGGCTAGGAAAATGGTGGAACAAAATCGGCAAATGGAAATGGTGGATTCAGGCATTTCGAAGGAGGATTTGGATGAAGGGGGAGTTAAGGAGTATTTTAGCATTGCCATTTTATGTGCTTGTGAGATTTCAAGACAAAGGCCGGCCATGAAAGAAGTCATTGAAATGTTGAATCACATTTCGACATGATATTGATAGTGCATTTGTTGTTGTTGTTGTTGGTGTGAGTAGTGTTTGTTTATTTTATGGGATGTTAAATAATGTTGCTTGGAATGTTCATGAAGGAGGGGATGTAAATATTGATTTTGAGCCAATTAAACAATGAAATGACACAAGTAGGAGAATTAGTACTTAAATTATTGTGTTATTTCTATCTCATTAATACTATTTGGACACACAAAATTGACATGATTATTCTCTAATATAGGTGAGTTTCTCATATAATGGTAGGGCTCACTCTATGAAAGAGTAATAGTTTTGTGTATCCAAATAGAATTGTTGTGGTTTTGCTTTGCTGATTTTAATTTTACAAATTTATAAACTTATTGTCACTTAGTACTACGATCTAGTGGTATTCCTCTTCACTTGTAAGTGAGAGGTCTTATGATCGATTCTCTCCAAAGGCGAAATTGAACCATATTATTGCTAGCACATTATGAGGCTCATATTATTGCTAGCATATTATGAGACTTGGCTCACTCTTCATCTTTTTAATGTAGATAATATCGTTTGTTAAAAATATATATATATAAGGACTACTTGAGGTACTTAGTAGAACAAGATCCCAACTAAGGATGAGAGGATCCTTTTATGTCCACGTTAAATCGTTTTTTCTTAGTCTTCATTATTTACTCCCATTTATTTCAGTAGGCTTCAGTCCTCTTCATGTTGTGCCAGAATGGTATTTCCTGCCGAACCATGTCATTATGAGTTGGTTATTAGTTCTATAGCTATCAGTTTGTACTATAGGCTGATCCTTTTTTTTTTAATCCCAAAAAATATCTTCTTTTGTTTTTTTTTTTTGGGGGGGGGAGTGGGAATAGCAAAAAAACATTTTATACAACCACAAAACGAATGTTTTTAGGAATTGGTTGGCCACCCATTAACAGGTAATTATAGTAAATGTTATTCAATGTAAGAAAGAGGAACAACGAAAAAATAAAAAACAATAAATATTCGTGATGCACGCATTATTGTATTAGCCCCCTCATGGGGTTCTGTGTGACTTTTTCTTTTCAATCGGGAGATTATGTGAATAAACTACTGTTGAGTTCGCTTACAGTAAAAATAAAGTGCTTGTCGTATGGTATGGAACTTCTTTCAAAGATTGTTCTCATGGAACATGATTGTCGTGCTGCAAGTGGTAGATTGCTTTGGTGGTTAAGATTTTTCTCTTTAACTCACTGTCTTTCTGGTTCAAACCAGGGGCAGATCCATATAGGGACCAAGGTGGTCCTAGGACCACCCGGATGCTAGAAGAACGCCTATGAAGATCCTTCGGGGACCCTCCAAATATTACAACAGGGAAGACAGATTCACGCCTAGGACTATATGGGCTACGCCTAGGAAATTTATTTTGTTAAATGACATAGTTATGGATGGACCGTGGTACTATCAAAATTCTGGTGCAATGCATCCATGGAGGAGGTAGAGGAGTTGCAGCTTTCCCGCGAGAATGAAGGCTGGAACTCCTTTTTCTTCTTCTTTTATCTGCTACATGGGCTACCATTGCTACTAAAATATTGCTTTTAAAAAGCACTTTCTCATCTACTATTCTATTTCTTATTGTTTTATTTTTATTTTTTATAATCTCTATTTGGTTTTTTTTGGGTTAAATATCTATTGGGTGAAATGGTCAAAGGCGCAGTTTTTATTGTGAATCCTATTTTATGTGCTAAGAATTCCGTATTTTGTAAATCATATCTAAATCAATTTTTTTTCTTCATAAAAATAAGATTTACTTGAATTGTATACTCTATCTCTACTAATACAATAATACTACATGATCTTAATAGGAACCATTACCTTTATTTCTATTTAACAAAAGAAAAAAAATTCCGTAAAATTGTGAAAAATTATCAAAGTATTTACAATTTTTTTTTTTTAACAATCGATATTATCTACACTAAGGGGGAGAGGGTGGGCTTAGCCTCACAATAGGCTAGCAATAATGTGGTTCAAATTCGCCTTTGGCAAGAATCAAACCTAAAACCTCTCACTTACAAGTGAAGAGGAATATCACTAGACCGTAGTACTAAGTGGCAAATATTTACAAATTAGAAGAAGGGATTTTATTCATGATGACCTAGCTTTGTTTTTACCATGATTTATGAATGAAAAATATTATTATTTAATTTTTGTAAGTTTATCGTTTATTTCTTTTTTTGGACGTTTTACATTGGGTGGTTAGGACCACCCAATGTGAGAATCCTGGATCCGCCACTGGTTCAAACCCTCTCACTCCCCCTCCCTTTAGTGCTAGAATAGTGTAAGATATTGGTTATATTGAAACACATGATTGTCGTTGTAGACATCGAAATTTCGGTAAATAAATGTTGACCGATAAATCAAAGTTTCAACGCTCATGTATTACATAAATTTTACACGTAGCGTGTGTCTAAACGAAAAATCGAAATGAGTCGGGAAAGTCATCAAATAGGACACGTGTCAACACCTGGCAGAAACAACTTATTTCATCTGGAATATTATATTCAAAATTAGGCCTTGGAAATTTCTATAAATAGAAGGCTAATTCATTCATTTAGGAGGAACCAAAATCATTAGGCAAAATTCTTGAAGCTCTGAAGCTCTGAAACTTCGAAGCTCTCAAGCATCCAGGTTCCCGAAGAATCAAGAAAGCTCTCTTCGTTCTTCGTTCTTTGTTCATCGTTCATCCTAAGATCAAGCCCCAACTGCCCTTTGGATCAACAATCATCCACCAATTCAAGATCAAGCCCCGACGGCCCTTGAAGAAAGCGTTCTTCGTTCTTCGTTCATCGTTCTTCCAAGATCAAGCCCCAACGGCCCTTGGATCAACCAAGAAAGCACCATCGTTCATCAACTGTTCATCCTCAAGGATCAAGCCCCAACGGCCCCTTTGGATCGACTACATCAACAAATCCGCTCATCCGCTGTTCATCAAGCCCAAGCCCCGACGGCCCTTGAAGAAAACGTTCATCGTTCATCACTGTTCTTCGAGATCAAGCCCAAAAGCCCTCGAAGATCCGTTCAAGCCCAAAAGCTCTCGAAGATCCGTTCGTCACTGTTCTTCGAGTTCAAGCCCAAAAGCCCTTGAAGATCCGTTCATCCAAGATCAAGCCTCGACGGCCCTTGGATCAATCGCACATCCCACAAATCAACACCTTACGGAGATCGAATCAGAGGATCAAAATAGAGGGAGATTGTAACCCAAAATCATCAAAAACATAATATTTGTTTGTGCACGTTGTTCTTGTCTCTTTCGTTTCAGGAATTTTCCATGTTCACAGTCGTGCTTTTGGTTGAATTAATAAACTAGTTAAGATTCTTTTTTGGATGAGAATTAACACCACATATTATGAAAGGTATGAGTTAGGGCGGCACATCATAATTTATAAATGGTCAGCGATAGCATGCTTCGAATTCTTTTTTATTGCTGCACAAGGAAGGGAAATAGAATACTTGGCACAATTTTCAGGCATCAATTGAAAACTTAAAAGAAACATTTTTTAACTGAATGAATTTGATATAACAACGTTGTGATATTACCAACTAGATGTTGCAAAAAGAAAACCAACGCTAGCCCATTAGAATGAAGAAAACATAGCAGTATTTTCCACTTATCTTCTCCTTAAGCATGACTGGCAAGAAGTTAAACTAACTTACCTCCAAGAAGTTGAGGGAAGACAGCGAGCTACAGACTACCAAGCAAAAATATTGGCTTCATCTATTAATTTTTTCCTCAAGAATAAAAAGTTATGGATTCGCTACTACTTTTTTTTTTTTTTTAACAAACAATATTATTTACATTAAGGGAGAGGAAGTGGGCTTAGCCTAACAATGGACTAGCAATAATGTGGTTCAGATTTGCATTTGGCAAGAATCGAACCTAAAACCTCTCACTTACAAGTGAAGAAAAATGTCATTAGACCGTAGTACTAAGTGGCCGCTACTACTTAAATTGATGAAAATATTATAACTATATCTCGTCATATAGCTTAAGATTTTGGACGGGATATAAGATCCATTTTATTGTTTCTTAGTTTAGGGGCTACTTGATAACTATTTTGTTTTTCATTTTTAAGTTTTTCTTAAAATAAAAAATAAAAAAATAAAAAAATAAAATTGAAAATGTGTTTTGTAAACGAAGTGTTTATCAAACGCCCCCTTAGTAAAAAAAAAAAATAGTGCTAAGAGGCATGTGACTCCATTTTAAGAGCATTTACACCATTCGAGAACCTACGACGGCTCTCTCCTATATAGTTTGTACACAAACATACCAAAAAATAAAAGAAAAACTAATAAAAAGTGTTTTGAGTTTTAATGATAACAAAAAAATAAAGGGTAAAGTGAATAGTACCAGGATTGACTTTTTAGTGCAAAAATGTGGTTTTCGTTAAAATGAACAGTACCGAAAACTTTTCGATAAAGTTCCCAAAAATAAATGGATATGTAAACAGCAGTATTCTACTTTTATATGTCATTGACCCAATATGCTTCTTTCAATCCCCATATCCACGTCTATTTAATTTACTCCAATTTGATAACGCTTGGCTTAGTTTGGAAAATAATTTGAATATTTCATGCTGCTGCAAATGTAAAAATCCATGTTCGTCGATCTCAATCTCTTAATTTAGTAAGCCTATCCATCTAGTTTATAATTTTAGTGAACCTGGGTTGAAGGTGGCAGATCTCCCATGAAGGTTTATAATAGGGTGGTGGACTTTTGGTGTAGGTTTATAATTTTAGTGAATTTGGGTTGAAGGTAGAGGTGGCATTTCAGATCCGACTCAATCTGTTAACCCGTTAAAATTGAAGGTTGGTAAACCTCCAGTGCAGATTTAATATTTGAATAGAATGACTCATCGAAAAAGAAAGTTTGCTTAGTTGGAATAAAAGTCAATGGATCTAAACTGGTAAGAAAAATATCTTAGATTAAACTTATAGTTGACTCCATTTTTAGACTTATATCTCATTATCTCTAAGAACATAAATTAAATCTCAAAACTAAAAATATTTCAAAATTTTTGTTTTATATATTCTTCTTCATATCTCCTTCTCTCTCCCTCCATCTTTCACAAATATTTTTCCTCTATCTTTAGTACAAGAATACAATCGCAGAGAAACACTATGGTGATTTGTCCTATGTAGATGTGTTTGATACAACATTGCAAACAAAGTAGTGTCATTATTGAGACCATGTAAACTTGAGTATAAATGGGATCCAACTGCAAGAGAAATGTTTTAGACCTAGTTTGGGAGTGAGGTGCTTAAAAAAAAAGCACCCATGAAAAAAAACTGTGAGGGTTTTAGGTGTTTGGTAAACTGAAAAAAATGGCTTATTTTGGAAGCTGCTGTGAGAATAAGCTGAAATCAAAGGAAAAAGTTGAAGCTGCTATTTGCAGCTTTGGAAAACTGGCTTTTTTTCAAAGCACACGGAGCTACAGTGCTTCTTTAATGAAAAGACCCACTATTAGACTGTTTTTTTTTCCAAAAGCACTTTTACAAAAAAGTTTACCAAACACTCTGCTGATTTATTTCACAGCCGCTTATTCTCACAGCACAGCCGCTTATTCTCACATCAGCTTTTTTTCAAAGCACAGCAATACCAAACCAGCCCTTAGTGTGCCGAGAGTACATTAAGTGTCATAATATATTTGTTGAAATAATTTTTTTTCTTCAAGTTTACAACCAATTGTATCATGACACTTGCGTGTTCCTAATACATTGAAAAATCTCTCCAACTGCAAGGGCTACATTACCGGTTAGTGATAACATTACGTTTTTAAACGAAAATTTCTAAAGCTTATGTGTTGTTCGTTATCAAGGTCTTCTCCTTCTTCGGTTCTTCCACTACTCACGTATACATCGAACAACTTTGACAATGTTATGTCATTGTCTATCACTTACGTAGCATACAACATACAAAATTCCACCCATTACATCAAATGAATGATAATATATTTTTGTTTAGCAATTAGCATATGGCCATACATTATCTCTTTAACGTATTCAAAATAATTCATTTGCTTCTTTTCTTTTTCTTTTTTTTTTTTTTTTTTTTTTGGGGAAAGAAACAAAGAACAAAAGCAATATTAGTCACTTCAACTAGTGCATGTATATGCGTATTGCTCTTGCTTTGTATTTGTCTGGCTACATGCAAATGGAGGACCCAAGCTGAAGACAAGGGAAACAGATCCTCTCCGGATCTGTTCCACCTAAGCCCGGAGATCAATGCATCTCAGTCTTTCAAATTTCATCCAACGGTTAAAAAAAGAGAAGCTTTTAAAAAGCATAATAGTTCCTGACCATTTGATGAAATTTAGAGGGCCAGGATCTATTGATCCCCGGGCTCAGGTGTTTCCGAAGACAAGGACCTTTCATCTTCGCTGGGATATTCCGAGATCCGAGTCTATTGAGACACAAATGTAACCTACTTTTCCGCTTCCTATGAATGGTTCCACAAAATAATCGTACGGCACATACATACATACATACGTATGTACGTACGTATCAATAGGGCATAAAGCTTAAAAGAAAGTAAAACTACGATAGAATGTTATGCGGCTTATATCAATATGTATGTCATTAAGATTGACCATTTTTCTCTATAAAGTATGGGCCCAAATTCACATTTAAGTTCTGAATACTATTAATTTTAAAGTTTTTTTTTTTTTAACAATCCAAATTATCTACACTAAAGGGAATAAGGTACGCTTAGCATCTCAACGGGTTAGCAATAATGTAGTTTAAATTTGTCTTTGGCGAGAATCAAATCTAAGACCTTTCACTTACAAGTAAAGAGGAATATCACTTACACGTGGACAAATAACTGGGTCAAACTGCATACGTATGTATGTACATTAAAGAAATTTCACGATTAATAATCAATAGAGTGACACGTGGACAATTAATAGATAGGTTTTCCATCTTAAAATACAGCAAGTTATAAGATAATGCTTTGTTATAAAACAAATATTTAAAAAAAAAAAAAGTTGCTTTGCAAAGCTGCTTAATATTTTAAGTTCAGTAGTAAATGGCTGGGTTTATATTTAAAATCGGTGGAACTACAGAAACCAACAATTACACACGTTAACTTTATTAGTTCTTACTCTTAGAAGAATATAGATTTACACTTATAAACAGAGTGGAGAAGGCACTAATCAAATTATTAAAGCATATCTAGTTCTGGGTGGATATTTTTAAGTGCTCAAGATAATGCATGCCGGAATTGAATTCACTCTGAATTTTAGTGTCCGAAGCCTAATGATCAAGCAATCTGGGCCACACCAAAATGATTCGAAGAGGATCCTATCGGTAAAACCTTAACCCTAGGATATGTACTGAAGGGCCCCACATAAATCATGGCAAAAAAGGCCCACCCAACAGCCCAACAACATCACACTCCACTGGCCCTCATGATTCCCCTTCCCTCAATGTGACAAACCAAAAGCAGCCTTCCAACACCACACACAAGCAGCAACCACACTCAACCCATCGTACATGCATGAATGCAATGCACCCACTATCACCGTTGATTTCTTCTCTCTTGGTATAAATACCATGAAGCTTGAGAAAGGGGCTTTCCCCATAGCTAAAAAATTAGGTTCTATTTCCCTAAGCTAGGCGCTTTTGACATGGAGAAGAGCATGTCATTCCCTGAATACAGCGCAGCTTACTCCGGCGAGTTTGACTTTCAGGAGCGGTCGAACTTGTACAACTTCAACGGGCCAACCCAGAAGGGAAGCGGTATTGCAATATCAACGGATCCAGAACTCCAGAGGAAGAAGAGACTCGCCTCATACAACGTGTTTACTATGGAAGGTAAGGTTAAAACAAGTCTAAGAAACAGCTTCAAGTGGATCAAGAATAGGTTCATCACCGATGTTCGTTATGATGGATGAATCCGGAATTCACAACATAAGCCTTTCTTGTAGTCACTAGCTTACTTGTTTCTTGGTTGTTACGGTTGATTTCGTCTGTCATGGTTATTATTTGGTAGTCAGATGGGAAATCCCCAGCCAATTAAGATCAAAGATGAAAAAACTTGAAAAAAAGGGGTTGTTTCTCTCAATGCAAAATTGCACTAGGACAACGGTGATATTATGTTGGTGGCGGCCTTGGGGTGCGGCCATTTGAACTGTAATACGTTTTGTAATAATAGATCCATCTAATTTGACATGGCAAAGAATTAAATCGCAAGGGAAAATCATGCTAACAAACCCTCACCCTTTTGATCGCTTAGCAACCTGGAGTTATAAATCGAAGCTAGAAGCAAATATGTCCTTGGTTTTCTACAATGTCAAGTTCAGTATTGTGGTTTCAGTTTTATCAATTTAATCATTATAGATTTATGTTTGTATCATTCTAAATTATTCGTTTGGTTACCAATAGAAAATATGGTTGCCAAGTCCAGTTTTTTATTTTCATCATCTTAAACATTTTCCTTTGATAGCACTTTGTTTTGATTTGTGAACGAACTATATACTTTATATTTATCTTATGTCACAGCGTAAGGTTTAACGATTGAATTTGTGAGACGGTGTAGCAGTCTTTTCAAAAACTTGCTATTCCTGCCAGATGCTCAAATATTATGTCTTCTACTTTTCTGCTTTCCCTTTTCCGTGTTTTTCCCCATATAGTAGACTTAGCACTTGAAACTATGAGTATAATACTGATGGCACAATACAATCTACAAATGAATGCTTTCTTATAGCATGCATATCCGTATATAGCAAGCAAAGTTTTACTTCACCGGTTCTTGTAAATACCATGAAGCTTGAGAAAGGGGCTTTCCCTATAGCTAAAAAAGTATCTATATACTAAAACCCGGAAGAAAACACTGTTCATGAGCAGTGTAATGGTGGAAATGCCCTTGCTGGCTTCTCATTTTTCCTTTCTTTCGCCTGCTTGGTACAGTTAAATGGCGCTTTTACCCATCTTGGACACGCATTCGTCATCGTCGTTTCTTTGTTTTGGGTGCGTTTTCACCATTGTTCTTTCCGTTTCCATTTCTTTCTTTTACAGATTTGTGGTTTTACAGAAAAAGGGAAAAAAGTGATGAATCTGGAGGAAAGTGGGAAATGCACTGAGCAAGTGCTTGGACAAATGTTTTTAATTGAGTTGTAAATTTTGTTTCAGTATTAGACTTTGTATGAATATACATTTGAATAATCATTTTGCAGTTTTTAAATAAATGAGTCTCAGTAATTTGTATTAGTTTTTATCTGAACAACATGTGCACTTACCAGTCTGTGCGGGTTAACTAAATTGATGCATATCTTGCCAGTTAGCAATATGTATTTGAAGGAATTTTTTAAATAAATCCTTTATTAAATACGTTTAAACAATTGGTCTTTGGTTCTATATGTTTGATAAAAATTGGGTGGAATGAGTAACCAATTTGATTGAAGTGTGTTATCACCATTCTGTTATATGCTTAAATGAATTGGGGTAGAACTTACCCTCTGGTTTTTTTATCGATAGCAGCATTTGGAAACGAAAGATTGTGAAATGCTAAGCTATTTACATGAAGAAAATATTGGAGAACATTGTTTTATTTAGATTGATAGATGGTGGTAGAAGTTGTTCAGCAGAATAACAAAAGCTTTCTTCCGGTTGTGTTGGTCGTCAAGAAGGCAGCCTAGGCAACTAGGGGTGGGTTCGGTTTAAATCGGTTCGGTTTTTTGCCAAAACCGAAACCAAACCGAAATTTCGGTTCGGTTCATTTTTTTTTCGGTTCGGTTTTTTTTCGGTTCGGTTTTTTCCGGTTCGGTTTCGGTTCGGTTTCGGTTTTTTGTTTTTTTTCTTTTTCAAAAAATGAAAAACATTGAAATTTTAAATTTTAACATATCCAACACAATCATAACATAAGCATTCTAACTAGAATCAAAGACAATGAAAATAAACATTTAAAGTTGAACTAAAATCATCAATCAAGTCTTCCAAAGTCCAAACTAACAACCTCACAACACAAAAATCGTACAAATGACTTAGAAAAGTTAAATTGTATGATGTTGTTCAAAGATCAGGGTTGTTTGCTTGTAACTGCATGTTGACAACTTGATTAGTAAAAGTAATACGTGGGTGGATTTATTTAGTGTGTGTTGAATTCTTTTCCATCACAAATTACCCAAATAATTTACCCGAAATAAATGTTTATGGATTATGTTACATGTTATATGAGAGTAGATTTGGAAAAGAAAGCTGGGGCAGAAGTAGACAGTGCTATGGAGATGGATGTAGGTACTTCATGAGGAGGTTTGATTCCGAAACCTTATATGGGGGAGAAATAATAGGTTAGGGTTTAGAGTTTTTATAGGCATTTTTTTAATATTTTGAGCTTAAAGTTTGGCAACACATTGGGTTTAGCACATTTTAACTTACAAATTGGGTTTAGAAAATAATACCCAAAACAAATAATTAAATAAAAAAATTAATTTAATTAATTCGGTTCGGTTCGGTTTGGTTCGGTTTCTAGATCACTAAAACCGAACCGAACCAAAAGAATTCGGTTCGGTTCGGTTTTTTCGGTTTCGGTTCGGTTTGGTTTTTGGTTTTTTTCGGTTTTCGGTTTTTTGAACCCACCCCTATAGGCAACACAAAAAGAAAATAAAATATTGTAACACATGTATTAAGCTGTTGAGAAGAATTAAGTACCAGAGTTTACTATTTTTTTTCTTCCAATTTTATTCATCTGAAGTTTGATTTCAGGATTATGTGTTTTCTATTTAGTCTGATTCAGTATGGGTTTATCTAGGTTTGTGGCTAAGTTTACATTAATGTTGATTTACATTTTTCAATTTTCCTATAAATTTATATGAGTTTTTTTTTTTTTATTGTTAATTTAGTAATGCAATGGATAATTTTGGCTTCTAGATTGGTTCGAGCATTTTTTTTTATTTTTTATAATTTCAGTTGTAGCTTCATTGTTTCTGTTTTTACTAATTTCTTTTTTTTGTCTCTACCTGCTGCTGAAATTTGACTGCTGCTATTAATTGCTGCTGAAATCTGAGTTTTGCTGTTAATTTCTTTACAAGTCATGTGTTATGCTGTTGTTGTATTCCATTCAAATCAAGTAATGCACTTTATCTTGGTACGTCTTTTCTCTACAACAATAATTTGGGGTTTTAGTTTAAATTATCACTAATTCATTTTTATTTGGCATTGAATTTTTGTTAATATGAACGGCTGGTGGCTATGACATGGAGGAAAATGCTTCAAGAGCTTATGATCTTGCTGCACTTAAGTATTGGGATTCTTCAACTCATAAACTTTATGGTAGGGTTCTAACAATTGGAGTTTTATGAGATGAGCTTTTAATAGCAGAAGTTTCATTATCTTGGTCTTTTAGCAGTTTGATAATTACACTATACAACTTGAGTAGACGAAGAATATGAGCCAGCATGAATATGTTGTGCATCTGCGAGGTAGCAATTTTATTTGTTAAAAGAAAATAGTTCATAGGAGAATTCAATACATGAATGAATATATGATTTCTTATCGTCGCATACACTCGGTTGCGAGAGTTTGACTTTGACCGCTCTTTTTCCTCCTTGGCTTCTCTTTCCGTCATTGACAGCGGAGTTTGTACCGATCCCGAAGAGCTCTCTGCATTGTTGATGCCACATGCGTCTATCCTTTCCAAGGTACGAAGTTCACCATCCCATGTTTTAGTTTGTTTCAGATTTATTTTTTGTTGAGTTTTTAGGTGCATGTTCCGTAATCAAGATTCAAAGATAATATGCCACCAATCACAGGACTCTGAATTCTCTCTGTGTAACTCTGCTGCTGCACTGAATCATCATAGTTTTATTCACATCTTGGAAAAAAAAATTTATTTTTTTTATTCTCTCTGCTTTATGGTTTTATGTGCAGATTTAGTTGAACATGGGGAAATCACCAGCTGTTGCTCTCAGAAAAGTTGATGCAAAGTGAGCTTCAGTTTTTATTTTCCGTTTTGCTGTGAATTTTCTTTGATTTATGTGATTTGATCGGTGATCTCCATTATGAATTTATGTTTAATTGTTTGAATTTTGATACGTTGAAGAGCAAGAGCTCATGAATCCCGTACCTTAATTGTTTTTTTCAACATCTGTTCATCTTATTAAATTCTATGATCAGTTTAGTCCTGTTAGAATATGTAATATTTCTTTGTGTGCACAAAATATTTACTTTGGTTGGTGGGGCATTTGGAATGCTTATCAGTTATTTACTAAAGGTGGTTTAAAGCGACTACTTAAACTTCTTGAAATGCCTGTTTTAAAAGCAAACAGGCCAGTTAAATGGCAATGGTAATGTAGATGCTTGAATTACATTTGAGGCTAAATGTGTAATAAAAGCTTTCCATCTCTCTTCTCTTGCCAGTTCTCATTCCTTATTGTATGTTTAGGCACTAAGAGAATCTCAAATTAGGTTACCTATTGTGTTGCTTAGCCGAACTTTTCCAAGTATAAAAATATATCGATGTACTAAAAAAAAAATTGGAGTTCAACGCATTGGGCTTCATACAGCTCTTTGTTTTGCCCAAACGTTTAGTGAAGATGAGATATTAAATAAGTATGATACTAACTGGTTTTATACATGGTTTCCTTTTTGCTTAAAATGTTTTTTGAAAAAAAATAAAATTAAGATTACATTTCATAGATTATGTGAAATAGACAATGGTGGGAGTATGATTCTCTCCCCTCCTAGTCTTCCTCCCCTTCCCTCCCCTCCTCTCTCCTCCTATTTGAACGGTTACGGTTAAGCCATGTCAACGTTTTGTGTTAATTTTTTAATAGCCAGAGTAAGACAAAAGGCAATTTGTGAGAGGAGGGGAGGGAAGAGAATGAGAATAGGAAATGAGAGAACCCTACTCCGCAATGGTGATGCTTCTCTCTCTCTCAATGTGGTATCTGTGGATAATAGTGCACTCAACGTGGATGAAAGCCCATTAAAGATAATTTTCTCATTGATTTTTTTTGTGGGCATCCCGGCGGCAAAAGAACTCATTTGGAGAGCGTTTGTTTGCCCTCACTAAGTTGGACTGGACTTGAATAGCTGTTAGTCCAATACCCTGTTTGTTCCGTGCTGGGATTAACATTAATGAGACTAAAGGGGACTCACATGGACAAAAACCCTTCGCTAAGAGGTCTTAGAGAGACACCCCACCCCCCAATAACCATGGGATTGCTAAGACCTCTCTCTGCTACTGCTTGCGTTGCTAGCTTTCTGTCCTCACTCCGAAATCACACCACTAGACCACCACACTCTCTCCCTCTCTCCTCATCGTGCTAGACTACAGGAACTCAATCACCAATGTCCCGCAAACCCAATCACCAAAATTCTGCCTTCATGCCGACAAACCCACAACCCAACTCCCTACTTGCTTCCCAATGAACCCACATCCCAGATTACCCCTATTTGCTTCACGAATGAACAGTTGATTCGATATGCTGAATTGGGTTCTCCATTTTTGTCAATTGAACTCGAATCAAACCCAGAAAATAAAGATAACGATCTCGACCTCAAGGACTCAGAATCTGAAAACAATCTCCACAATTTCAGATCCATCTGCTATCCCGTAGCTCCCGCGCCAAGCCGTTTCAGGTGAAACAAAATAAATACAAAGTTTCATAATTTGAAGAAAGAGAAGGCCAGAGTAATTTGAAGTCAGTTGAGAGAAAAATGGATAGGAGTAAGTGATTGGAGGTGAAACGGGACAGAAAAGAGAAAGGGGAAAGAGACGTTGGTACAGAAAAGGGCAGAGAAAAGGGAGAAGGGAGGGATGCAGTGGCCGGAGAAAAAAAATGAGAAGGAAGATGATTAAGAGTTTGACCAGAATAAAAAGATGGAAGATGATTCTAGAAAGGAAAATGATAATTTAATAATAAAATATTAGTATATATAGATTAAATGAATAATAAAATATTTTAAATATATATTAAGTAATATAATATATGAGTCCTGCTTTTTAGTCCGACACAGCACCAAACGCTTCACTAAATCAGTCCAACTTAGTCTAGTCTAAGCCAGTCCAGCTTAGTCCCTGAAGCTAGTACAGTCCGTGATAATCCAGTGCAACAAACGCACCCTTAAAGTCTTCCTGTGAATTCCTTTTTTTTTTTTTTTTTTTTTTTTGTCTTAGCAACGCAGTTGGTGTAGGCTGCATGAAAAAGTCAGAGGGTTTCAAATGCAGTTGCTCTTACTGTGATTTGGTACATTGATCAAGTCATTGAAATCTCCTTATTTTATATTTGGGTAAACTGTCATTTGACTATTTGAACTATTATTCCAATTGAAATTGACTCCTTGAACTTGGTAAATTAACCCTCTGAATTAGTTGAAATCAGCCAATTTACCCCTTGTCAGTAGATTCCATTCACTATTTCGTCAAATTCAAAGGAAAATTAGCTTTTTCTTCATCAATTCTTACTTGTCAACTATAACCACCAATAAACTTATGACATTTGAAAACAATATAATGTGCAATGACAATTTGAGATGGTTCATTATGTAAACGTTTTGTTTTGTTTTTTTTTTTTTTTTTTTTTTATGTTTTCTCATTATTATGTGTTCATGTGTTAACATTTTATTAGTAGTTATAGCTGACAAGTAATAATTGATGATGAAATGACTAATTTGCCCTTGAATTTGACAGAATTGATTCCGCAATCTAACGGTAAGGGGTTAATTGACTGATTTTAAATAGTTCAGGACGTTAATTTACCAAAAAATAGTTTAGAAGGTCAATCAACTGGGGTGATAGTTCAGGGGGTCAAACTGTAATTTATCATTTTTTTTATTTAGTAGTTTTTGCAGCACTGATATCATATTCAATTTTTTGTGTTATCAACTGCCCTTGTTAATCTCAATATCCCTTTTTTTTATCATTCTTTTGTTTATAATCCTTTTTTGCTGAATTATTGCTCTTCGAATTGTTTTGAGGGTACCTAATTGCCCAAATTGTTGAAATTTGGTAATTTAGTGAGCTTTTATCTGCATTTTTGGTTTGGTTTTTATTTGAACTTAATCGAATTTGTAAGAAGTATCTTGGCATAACACAATTTTTATATGAATCCAAGTTTTCAAGAATAGTAAAGGAGATAAAGGAGTCTGTTGTGTTTGGTGTACAATTAATTTATTTGTATTCAAAGATGAAGTACAATTTCTTACATATTAGACCGAATTGGTTTGAGCATGACTCAAATCTCAGTATAACTAGATATTTGTTTGCTCACACAAAACTTTTGTGCATACCTTCATGCGGTTTTATATAGAAATTACTGGATTTATTCATCTTGAATTCACTTTTGTATAATTCCACCTACATGCCATGTTTTAATGATTAAATGGATTTTGTTAAAAGTGTTACATGTAAAGATTGGATACATTGAGGAGTCACTTTTCTGCATTTGGTGAAGAGGAATTACAATGACTCATGAAAGTGGCCATGATGTTTGAGGAAATTTTTTTACTTCTGCCAAAAGCCAGGTACTTATCTAAAACATATTTAATTACTTACATAATTTGATTATCTCTGTTTCCGCTGTTTCGGTTATGCATATCAATGGATTATAAGTTTAACATGTTTTTTTTTTTTTTTAACAGTGAAATTAGCTACAGTTCTCTAAACATGCTTACAGTGGAAACCGTGATTCAGAACACAGTGCATAAGTCTTTATGAGCTATCCTACCGGTAAAAGAACTACGTCCTCTATCTCTGCTTGCCTGCTTTTTAACATGGAAAAAAATTGAATTTGTCTGTTAGAATTGGTGTTCTTCTTGATGTTCAACTGCCTGGAAAGGGTTCTTGAATTGTATTTTAGAATTATTTTTTTTATTTAGAACAAAAGGTCAATAATTCCCTTCCTACATTCCATATGTCAATGATTCCCTCCCTACATTCCACATGTATGCAAGTAGTACTGCTTATTGTATATAATTTTACATGTTTTATATGATTTTAAAAAGAATTACCCTATAACCTCCCCCACCCCTCTCTCCTCCTCTCTCTCCTCCTCTCTCCTTTCTCTTTCTGATCCTAGGCCTATGCTTAAGTGGTTATATATGAAAACTTTCTGATAGGCACTAAATTCAGACATGCAAGATTGTGTGATCAGACCTCAAAAAAAGAGCTAGAGCAGGGATTTAGACCAAGGGGACCAAGGCATAGTCATGAAAGCCCCAAAGGAGCAACTTGAGGAATGTGTCGATAAAGACTTTTGTATATAACAATTCACCAAATGTTTTCAATGTAAATACACAATCTTTTATATCATGCAAACATAAGTTTTCATACAGTTTTCAATCCCACAGCAACATGCAAGCATAAATTTCTAGTTAGGTTCTATTTCCCTATAGCTAGGCACTTTTGATATGGAGAAGAGCAAGTCATTCCCTGAATACACCGCAGCTTACTCCGGCGAGTTCGACTTCCGGGAGCGGTTGAACTCGTACAACTTCAACGGGCCAACCCAGAAGGGAAGCGGTTTTGCAACATCAACTAATCCAGAACTCCAAAGGTAGAATCAAGTCGACTCATACAACATGTTTACTATGGAAGGTGAGGTTAAAACAAGTCTAAGAAACAGCTTCAAGTGGATCAAGAACAGGTTCGTCAACGATGTTCTTTAAGATGGATGAATTCGAAATCCATAACATAAGCCTTTCTTGTAGTCACTAGCTACTTGTTCTTTCTTGGTTATACACGGTTGGTTTCGTCTGTCATGGCTATTATTGATAATCTAATGGGAAATCCCCGGAAAATTAAGATCAAAGATGAAAAAAAAAATTGTAAAAAGGGTTGTTTCTCTCAAAGCAAAATTGCATTAAGACTTACGGTGATATTATGTTGGTGGCGGCCTTAGGGTGCGGCTATTTGAACTGTAATACGTTTGTTTGGATTAAAATCTGAACTTTGGGCTCAAAGAGGGACGAGCCCAAAAGGAGGCCTAAAAAATGAGAGACAGCGGAAGCCCAGCCGAAGCCCAGAAAGCAGAAATGGCCCTTTCCGACTTGGTGCAGGTCATCAGGGCTACTTGCCCACCAACTTAGAAGCCAAGTGGTGTAGACTAGCCAGCTAATCAGCCCAAAAATGCTTTATAGTGGCAAAACAGGAAAATAGGGGATGAGTCACTACCCTTCAAACCGCACTCGGGCAAGTTTATTGCTATAGGAAGCCAAGCTGAAGTGTCTATAAAAGAAGGAAGAGAAATCAAAGATAAGGACACTCAAACAAACAAATACAAGCACAAACTCTGCTCAAAGCCAGATTTGCCTTCAAACGAAGCTGTAGTCAGCAATCAAGCCTTCATCCCTCTCGGGATAAACCCTTACCCAAAACCCCTTTGTAATATCTCTGCTACCTCGTTAAGAACCTGCTGTAGTATCGATTTCTCTTTGTAAACTCATCTCTCTGTCCATCTTTCTAGCTCTCAAACCTCTTGAGAAACCACAAAGATAGGAGGTTGCAAGACGGTCAGACTTGCCCGACAAGGTTAAAACCTTGCCCGACCTTCTCTGTTTTTGTCTTTTCATTTATTAATCTAGCAGTATGTTGTATACTTCTAGTTATATCCAAGTTATTTCTGGTAAAGTGATGATTAAAAAGACTTCTCAACTCTTGAATCCGATTTAAACATGTCTTTATAGTTTAAATCAGATCTAAGTTCTAAGCCCTCGGGCATGTAAGATTGATCAGTTAAAAGTCTTTGGCCTCAAGGCATAAAAAAAGAACTTTATGTGGACTTAACCCATCCACGACAATCGTTTGATAACAAGAAGTCCGAAGTTACTTGGGGTGCAAATAATCGACTCTTTCCTTAGTATTATCTCTTTTATATTATGGTAATCATAGAACGTTTGAGTGTAGAATGAATTCTGATGGGAAGCCTCAAGGCCTACACCTAAGGCCCTACAAAGGCACCTATTTGGATTCATTCTCCTCTTCGGGCTAGAACGTTTAAGTGTGGAATCAATTCTGATAAGAAGCCTCAAGGCCTATACCTAATGCCCCACAAAGGCACTTATTTGGATTCATTCTGCTCTTCAAACGTGATTATCAGAAGTATAACAGTTATGATGCTTGGTGCGACAATGGAACAAACATTATATGTCCGAGTACTGGGTTAGTTATTGACGGGAAGCCTCAAAGCCTACACGTAAGGCCCCACAAAGGCACTCGTCATAACTAACATGGACTCTCGGGCATATATACAACTACAACTCGACATCTGTTCTACATCTGCCATGCTGAAGATGGCAGTGGCACGCCTGAGCACTTAAAAGTTAATCTTGATTGTGAGCCTCAAGGCCTACACCTAAGGCCCCACAAAGGCACCTTTCAAAGTTAACTCTGTCATTCTCTTTCAGCTTTGCCCGACAAGCCTTGCACGACAAGCCCGACAGTGAAGCAGAAGCCCGACAGAAAACATCAACCGGGGCCAACCTCTCGGGGAGCTGTGTGCTCGTCGGCCAGGAAACGTCCCCAACAGAAATTCCTGCCACGAACATAGTTTTTGTAATAATAGATCCATCTAATTTGACATGGCAATGAATTAAATCGCAAGGGTATATTATGGGAAAGTCATGCTAACAGACCCTCACCCTTTTGATCGCTTAGCAACCTGGAGTTATTAATTGAAGCTAGAAGCAAAGATGTACTTGGTTTTCTACAAATGTCAAGTTCAGTATTCAATTTAATCATGTTTGTTCTCAATTTTAGTCAAATTTCTAATGTCCGTCAATTGGACTAATAGAATTAGGCAAGGGGAATCACCACAACAAAAAACCTCGCCAGACGAAAAAAATTTGTCCGCTCAAAGTTGATTTTGTCATCGTAGCCCTTAACCAACAAAGGTTCACCGTGAAAGATTAGTCGGGCAAAACTTGTTGCACGAAGCCTAAAACAACGAAAATACAAGTCCGTCAGGCAAAACAGAGTTAGCATGACTAATATACTCGTCCGGCAAACGTGCGTTAACTGAATTGACCTGACGAAATCTTCTTGCCTGACAAGAGCATCTCGTCTACCAACAAAATATTAAATAATGTAATAAACTTGACTCGACGAAAGACCAACTCTAAGAAACCAAAAATTAAAATATATAAATTTGTGTGACGGGCCAACAAATCGGAGCTAAAACGACTATTAAATTGTGATTTTTCATTCTAACTGTCAAATGATTTCATCCCGTTACCTAACATCTGAATGTTTTTTTGGGCAATTTTTGGCCTAGAAGATCTCAAAGTATCTGCAAACATGTTTGACGGTTGGATCATGGAAACTAGTTTTGTAGAATGCGTGTCCTATCAAAAGAATGGATTCCAAAACATTTACAGTTTAGTCTATACTTCCATTAAGTAGAATGTAGGCTTTTGTTATATCCACATGTTTGATTGATGAACGGGTTTTTCATTATATTATTATAGGGTTGAGGATTGTATTTGTAAAAATCAACAAAATCGAACCTCAAATGACTGTTAAATTGTGATTTTTCATTTCTAACCGTCGAATGATTTCGTCCCCTATCTCCAAATATTTTTTTTGTGGTGATTTTTGTTGCCAGATATCTCAAAGTATATGCAGTCATGTTTGACGATTGGATCAAGGAAACTAGTTTCGTAGAATGTTTGTCCCGTCAAAAGAACGAATTCCAAAACACTTAAGAGTTTACTTTATACTTCCATTAAGTAGAATGTAAGCTTTTGTTGTATCCACTAGTTTAAATATTTAAATTGATGACTGATCCATTCATCATATTCTTCTAGGCTTGATGATTGTATTTGTAAAAAAAAAAAAAAAAAAATGGAGCTAAAACGACCATTAAATCGTGAAATTTCATGTCTAACCGTCGAATGATTTCGTCCCATTACCTTATCTCCGAATGTTATTTTGGATGATTCTTGGTGTAGGAGATCTCAAAGTATATTCAAACATGCTTATATCCCTTCCAACTACTAATTCTAATATTACCATTAGAATCTTATGTATGCGCGTTCCGAACCCCTACAATTGGCTACCATACTCTTTCCTCTTCTCGCACTTACACCTCTAATTTTTATCACCAATACTACTTAAAACTCAAGAAAAAAACTATTTTGATATAGGCAACAGCCAACCCATAAACCTCACGTAACACTTTAAATTTAGGGTTAATCTCAATTTACTACCCTGAAATTTCGTGGTTTTCAATATTTGGTACATAAAGTTTTTTTCGTCTCAGAGTCATGCCTTAAGTCTTAATTTGGAGAAAGTCTCATACATCTGTTAAGTTAGCTATTAAGTCTGCCGTTGACTGATGATGTGGCGCCCACATGGACAATGATTGGGAGCCACCTGTCAATATGGGCCCACATGAATATTAAAAAAATTTAAATTTAAAAAATTTAAAAACTAAACCTAAATCATCCATCATCGCCCAGACCCCTTCTTCCTCATCCGTCCTCGCCGACTCAGTCTCCCTCATTTGTCCCTCTCCCCACTCAGTTTTCCTCCTCCGTCCCTCTCTCACTCGTACTCACCCTTCCCTCACCACCTCCCAACCCGACCCATCCCTCCCCTAATCGCTCCATAACCGACTCGGATTCCCGATTCGGACTCTCCACCACCGTGAAAACGCAAAATTTATAGGCGTGGCATGACTGGATTTTGTCTCGGCGGCCTGATCTTCCGCTGCCTGATTTCTCCCCCGTAATCTACAACCTCCCCCTAAAATCTGTTAACTTAGAAGCTACTATGTGAACTCCAGTGACACCACGTGGTACAAGAAGCTCGCCTCCGTCCGCAGCCTCGGCACCGAATCCGACATGTAGAAAGTGGGGGACACCGCAGATAGAGGGGGAGGACATTTCAGATTCTTCGGCACCCCGTTCCCATCAGTGGCATCCATGTACGATGACATAGCCCTTTTTCTTGTTGCCTTTGACAAAAAAGAGGGAAAAGTTCGATTCTGCTACCCCGTTGTTGCTGTCGATAGAGAAGAAAGAGAAAGAAGCCAGGTGGTGGTGCCGATATGGGAAAAGAGAATTGGGAAATTGGCTTTGGTGGCTGTCGAAAATAAGAGGAAGAAAGAGGGGTCGTGACTCGTAAGGGTGGAGGAAAGGGAAAGCCCAAATCCCTATGGCTGTTTTTTTTTTTTTTTTGAATTTTTCTATATTTTTAATCCTTTTATTTTTCTATTTTTTTGAATTTTAAATTTCCACCTGGATCCCTTAATGATACGTGGCATCCAGCCATTGTCCACATGGGCGCCATGTTGTCTGTAAGATCCCACATCGCCTAGGGGAGTGATCCTTATATGTATATTTTCATCCTTACCTAGCACGAGGCCTTTTGGGAGCTAACTGGCTTCGGGTTCCATCGGAACTCCGAAGTTAAGCGAGTTCGCGCGAGAGCAATCCCAGGATGAGTGACCCACTGGGAAGTTCTCGTGTGAGTTTCAAAAAACAAAACCGTGAGGGCGTGGCTGCGTGTGTGTCAACGAAGACGTCGGGCCCCTAAGGGGGGTGGATTGTAAGATCTCACATCGCCCAAGGAAGTGATTCTTATATGTATATTCACATCCCTACCTAGCACGAGGCATTTTGGGAGCTCACTAGCTTCGGGTTCCATCGGAACTCCGAAGTTAAGCGAGTTCATGCGAGAGCAATCCTAGGATGGGTGACCCACTGGGAAGTTCTCGTGTGAGTTTCCAGCGACAAAACCGTGAGGGCGTGGTCGGGGCCCAAAGCAGACAATATCGTGCTACGGTGGAGTCGAGCCAGGGATGTGGTGGGGGCCCGAGCCGGGATCTGACATTATCAGTTAACGGGAGACTTAACAGCCAGACTAACAGATGTATGAGACTGTCTCAAAATTAACACTTTCGGTATGACTCTGAGACGAAAAAAACTTCATGTACTAAATGTTGAAAACCACGAAACTTGAATGTAGTAAACTGAGATTTACCCTTAAATTTATAAGGCACTGTGTTGAGGGTTCTTTTGTGCAGATAAAAACAAATGTGAGAATAAGCATGCACATGATAAGTTTAAATTTAAAAACACTTGAAATTATCAACTTGATAAATGTAAAAATAAAATAAATAAAAATTAGTATCTTGTCACTAATTTCTATTGTTCATTGACTAAGACCTTATCAGTTTTTAAATTTTGATCAAAGTCTCTAGCATTAATAAAAATTAGTAATTGATTTAGAGTTTTAATACTCACACCCTTATTAAACTCCTAATTAATTTTCAATTCAAACATTTTCAAAATATAAAAAATAAAATTAGAATAAGTTTGTACCCTTAAAATTTTGGGTAAATTACATAAAACTATCTCAACTATTAGGCCAGTCACAGTTTCATACCCCATCTTTAAAAAATATCAATGTCATACCTCATCTATGAATTTGTTACAATTTCATACCTTCTGTCAGTTGTCTGTCAATTCTTCCGTTAGATGCTGATGTGGCTTGAGGCGGGACCCACTTTCTATTAAAAAAATAATTGAATATTAAAAAAATAATTAAATATTAACTAAATATTAAAAAAAATTAAATTTAAATATTGACGTGGCTTGAGGCAGGACTCACCTCAATTAGTTTTTTTTTTTTTTTTTTTTTTGAAGTTTTGAATGGGAGGGGAGATGAAGAGAGTGGAGAAGAGTGAGGTGGTTGGGAGGTTCGGGAGGGAGAAGAGGGGGTAGGGTGGGGTGGGGTGGGGTGGGGTGGGGTGAGGGGTGGGAGGTGAGGGTGGGGTGAGGGGTTTGGAAGGAAGGTTTTCTGGGTAGGGGGACCGATAGGGAAGATGGGAAGGGGATGGTTTGGTTTTTTTATTTTTTTAATATTTAGTTAATATTTAATTAATTTTTTTAATATTCAATTAATTTTTTAATAGAAAATGGGTCTCGCCTCAAGCCACGTCAGTATTTAACGGAGAAATTAACAGACAAATGACGGAAGGTATGAAATTGTAACAAATTCGTAGATGAGGTATGACATTGACATTTTTTAAAGACGGGGTATGAAATTGTGATTGACCTAATAATTGAGGTAATTTTATGTAATTTACCCTAAAATTTATTGTCACATCCCAGCTCGGGGTCCACCACATCCCTGGCACCCTCCACCACCGTAGCACGATATTGTCCGCTTTAGGCCCTGATCACGCCCTCACGGTTTTGTTTCTGGGAACTTACACCAGAACTTCCCAATGGGTCACCCATCATGGGAGTGCTCTCGTGTGTTACTCGGTTAACTTCGGAGTTCCGATGGAACCCGAAGTCAGTGAGCTCCCAAAAAGCCTCGTACTAGGTAGGGATGAGAATATACATATAAGGATCACTCACCTGGGCTATGTGGGATCTTATAATTCACCCCCCTTAGGGGCCCGACGTCCTCGTCGGCGCACTTCCGGCTAGGGATTGGCTCTGATACCAAATTATCACATCCCGGCCCGGGATCCACTACATCTCGGGCCTGCTCCACCACCGTAGCACGATATTGTCTGCTATACCTAGCACGAGGCCTTTTGGGAGCCCACTAGCTTCGGAGTTCATTGGAACTCAGACTTTAAGCGAGTAGCGTACGAGAGCACTCCCATGATGGGTGACCCATTGGGAAGTTCTCGTGTGAGTTCCCAGAAACAAAACCATGAGGGCGTAGTCGGGGCCCAAAGTAGACAATATCGTGCTACGGTGGTGGAGCGGGTCCGGGATGTGGTGGACCCCAGGTCGGGATGTGACATTTTTAATCTTATATGTACCCATTCTTAAATATACCAATTTGTTATATGAAAAATATACCTTTTTTAAATATAAAATGTAAGGATTTTTTTATATAAAATTCATTCAATCTTATGTCTAATTCATTTTTTAAACTTATATGGGTACATTTTATTTCGTTGATTTGAGAATATATCTATGTCAAGTTTTATAGAAGAAATCTAATAATGTTATTAAGCCTAATATCTTTATTTTTTTGAAAAATGCACCTATGTTTTGGTACAATAATTTTTTGGTTAGTTTTGATATATATAGACAAACACACACACACACATAATACATTGGAGAGTATAATTTATCTTTAATATTTTTAATCTCATAAATTATGGGTTTTATTTATAATCTCATTAATATAAATAACTACAAATTTAATTTTTAATTTAAAAATATAATAACCTACATTATTATATTAATGCCAAGGACTTCGATAACAAACTAAAAACCACAAAGATTTCAGTAAAAGAATATTAGTAGTTAGGGACCGCATCCAAAATATCCCTAAAGATTTCAGTAAAAAATTCCTAAACATTTTCTCTCTCAAATTCTAACTTTGGCATTGGAGATTCTTCGGCCAAAACCCTCCCCCTCCCCCCCCCCCACCCAAAAATTTATCATGGGCGCATAAGGCTTTTGAAATCTTAGGTGTTATTATTTTGTAGGTGTATTTTCATCAAAAGAGAAGACGGCGAAAATTTGCATCTGCAATTGGGAGTTACCTTTTTAGTGAAAGTTTGATGAGGAGTGATGAGAGGGTTTTGAATAAATATCATTGTGATCACCTTTGACTCTTCCTTGATTGAGTCGTTATTGTTTGTTGCATGCGCGTGGAAATCCCGGTGTGCCTCAAGGGTAATTTTGTCTTTTTTCCCCAAAAGTCCACGTGTCGCCTCCATATAATTTTCTTGATTATTTTTAGCTCCACACCTATTATTTCATGTAATGAAAGAAAATACTACTACTGCCCCGAGGACGTAGGCACACTTACCGAACCTCGTAAATATTATATCTCATTTACTTTATATTCCAATGCACACATACCGTCAATTATTCAACAATTCTGATATGTGCAGCAGCCACCCAAAAACCTCATGTAATGCTTAAATTTATAACGCACTGTGCTGAGGTTTCTTTTGTACAGATAAAAACAAATGTGAGGATAAGCATGCACATGATAAGTCTAAATTTAAAAACACTTGAAATTACCAACTTTATAAATGTACAAAAAAATTTATCAAATTAGCTGCTAACGAAATGGCAACTAATAGATATATTGAGCTGCTCCAAAAATATTCTAGCCACTCAACATTAAGCTCAAAATCAAATCAAGTTAAATACCAAGTACTACCTATATATATGAATGACATACTTACTCGAGTTGAAGTCTTTGAAACGTTTGACATTATGTGATTAAGAGTACAAAAGACAAACTTGGACCAAAATAATTAAACCGAAAACATGCACTAGTCTAAAACATTACAAACTCAGATGTTCTGTTAAGAATTGCCAACTTTACTCTAACAATAAATAATATAAAAAGGTTCAACAGTTTAATTGTCTAACTTCATAATTCATTCTCAGTCTCACAAACTCACTTGAACGAGAAGTCTGTATATAGGGGTTGAATGCGAGATATAGACTGTATATACAAGCATATAATTTATAATTTATCCTTAACGGGGAAGATCATCAGAAATTGTTAAACCATTGATGGTGCAACTATTAGCAGCTATTTGATCCGGCATATTTGCAGATCTTCCTGTAAAAAATGCCGGTCGCTCAGGTTTGGGAAGACTAATAGTTTCAGTTTTCAACATTAAAACAACTGATGACATGGTCGGCCTACTGTTTGCATCCTCTTGAACACACAATAGTCCAATGTGGATGTATCTCAAAACTTGATCTGGCCTGCATGAATCTTTCGACAGTATTGGATCTATCAAATCCAACCCTTTTCCTTCATTCCATGATTGCCAAGCCTGTAAAACAATAATTTTTAAGGATGTAATTATACTACTCTTCTCTTTGATAGCTTAGCCAATAATAATTTGGGAATAATGATGTATATATAAATAATGCTTATACCAAGTTATTAAATACTTACGTGTGCTAGAAGTGTAGGAAAACGGCAGTCAAAGCCTAAAAAGTTCTTTCTTCCCGTGGTGATCTCAAGCAGGAGTATACCAAAGCTAAAGACGTCTGATTTTACTGAATATATTCCTTCTATTGCATATTCTGGAGCCATGTAACCACTTGCATGTACAAAATTAATGCGTTGAGACTTTTTAGTTAGAAAAAACGAATATATTATAGGGTTAATCTATGGTACTTTATTAAACCAATAAGATATCAATACTCTTTAATTTTAACGTTAATATTGTAATTAAATAACGTTCAACACTATTGTAATATACAACATCGATAGTGTAATCTAATATCCACACCGTAACTGACAACCTTGGTAATCTAACCATGGTAATTTACACGTAGTAATCTAACCCTTGGTAGTTTACACGTTTATAAAATAAAAAAAATTAACCAATGGTATAAGATAATTCATTAAACTTGAATCTATGATCTAAGATAATCCTTAACGTTTATGATTAAGATAATTCCTTGAACTTAATCAACAGTCTAAGATGATCCTCAAATTTTTATTAAAACAAACCGTATCTAACACTAAGATCATTTATTGAACTTAATCAATGGTCTAAGATCATTTTAAAATATTATTATATTAAAGGGTACCCGTACCTTTATTTTTTTTAATGAGGTACAGTTGAATCGTCCTATTTTACATGTGAAGGTATATAAGTTGAAACTTAAATAGGATCGAAGGTAAGATAAGTTGAAACTTACAGAGTTCCGACGACTCTTTTGGTATTTCCTTGAGTTTGACCATCAACTCCAAACATTTTAGCCATCCCAAAATCTGATATTTTTGGATTCATTTCGTCATCTAACAAGATGTTGCTAGCTTTTAAATCACGATGTATAACTCTAAGTCTAGAATCTTCATGAAGATATAAAATTCCTCGAGCGATTCCTCCTATTATCGTGCAACGTTTCGACCAATCCAGCTGCTCTCGTTTCTTGGGTTCTGCATGGGTAACATTTATCAAAGACAAGCTAAAATTTACAGCCAATTACACACACACACACACACATACATACATACATACATACATACATACATACATACATACATATATATATATATATATATTGTAATTAACAAAGGAAAATATTTGGTCAAATGATATTCACAAACCAAATAGAAAATTGTCAAGACTTTTGTTGGGTACATATTCATAGACAAGTAAGGTTTCTTCTCCTTCCAAGCAAAATCCCAGAAGCCTCACAAGGTTTCTGTGTTGAAGTTTGGCTACCAATACCACCTCATTCTGAAATTCTTGCACACCTTGTGTGGAGCTTTTCGATAGCCGTTTTACTGCTATTTCATGTCCATTACCAAGTGTGCCCTACAATATGTAATGTGAACTAATTAAGCAGTAAGCGTTGTAAATACTATTAATTATGTAGTATAATATGTAATCAAAACCAATTAAGGTCATTTAGTTAATCAATTATAGTAAATAGATAAACGGTTCATAATTATATACCTACCTATTTTGACATTTTGATTTTATACACTTCGATGCGTAAATGATCATTTTTTTTTTAATTTTTGCATGAATATTTGTTCACATAGTAGCAATGATCAGGAACTACTTTCGCGTAGGAATGTCTCCATAATTTTGTGGAGCGAAGGATCTCATGCAAATAAATATTTTCATACCTTGAAAACGGCACCAAATCCTCCTTCACCTAATTTGTTATCATCTGAAAACTTGTTCGTGGCAGTTTCAATAGTTTCCAATCTAAATTGCAATGACTCGACAGTCATCTTCATATCATTACCAACTACAAACATTGACTCAAAATATTAGATGTCTTAGATAAAAAATTTATTAAGAAATTGAAGTAATATATAAATACTTTTCAAATCTTTTTATTAATTAATTACCTTTTTTCTTTTGTCGTTTGGAGTGGTATCTCTCTTTGACTGTTCTGAGTCTCTTGCGAAAGAAGCATCCGGCCACAACCACAACTAACGAACAGAAAGCAACTGAACCAAGAGTACCAACGATGATTATCATCGATGAGGGTTTGCTTCTTCCTGTATGAATACAAAATTATAACAAATATATATCTCTGGGTGGGGCTACCTAACAATAATCAAAGAGCTAATCGATTTTTATTTTGATTATTTGCTGTAAGAATCATCCTTAAAGGAGAATTTTAAAATGAACGATTCATATTTTTACGTCGTGAGATGAAACTTAACACGGTAATTTGTGGCATATGAAATTATATACGAGCAATTTTTATCAGTCACAAGAATTGTAGAAAGCTTGAAGGATATCATCATTTACCAGATCCGTTTGTCATGAAGGTTGGCGGCGACGGCGGCAGCAACACCGGTGCCGATGCCGTCGCCGGTGCCAATACCGATGCCTTCACCGGTGCCGATGCAGTCACCGACGCTGTCGCTGATGCCGACGCTTTCGATGTCGCCGGCGCCGACGCATTCGCTGTTGCCGTCGCCGTCGCCAACGCCCTCACAACCGTCACCGGCGGCAACGCAGACAGAGGCTGATTAGGTGGCAGTGACGACGGTGTGGTGGCATTTAAAGAGATGGTAAGGGTGCGGCGGGAGCTTCTTGCGTAGGGATCGTTGATGACATCTGTGGTAGTACTGGGCAATGCAATAAGAAGTAAGGAGAGAACGTAGAAAGGGATCATGTCACCTTGCATGGAAAAACCTAGGGATTTTGATAAGAGGATTAATTCGTTCAAGTTTTGCTAAAATTTCTAAGTCACGAGTTTATAACAAAGTCAATGCACGCGACGCTTGACTGACTTGACTCCTGAGTCAACGTCGAAGCAGACTAGAATCAACGAGTGGAAAGACTAGAATCAAAGGCTCACAGAGAACCACGTGGATAGGAACTAGGGGAGCTGGTGAACAGCTCACAGGTTGGACAATAAAAAACAAAATTATAACAACTCAGTTGTTCAAATCCAAGAACGCTTTTCTTTTTTTTTTTGGGTATACCGCTCCCCAGTAGTTCCTATCTGCTGGGCTTCAAATAGGGCGCAAACCCTTTTGCAATTGTTGAATGGGCAGCTGCAACCCAATTACCTCCTATTTTGTGAATTGTTAGAGAAGTATTTTTTGGGATGAAAGGCAACTCAACCCGATTGCTCTTGTAATTTGGTGACCGGTAGAGATGCTCTTATTATGGAATCCGAATTTTCTTCGGATCTTCTTTGTGAGGATTTCGAGAATTTGTGAATTGTGTCCGTTCATTATACATTGTGTGGTCATAAATCATTTTAAATTTTTTATTTATAATTAAACATACAAACTGTATCTGACAAAAACTAATCGCACGATATGATACACGAACATAATTTATAGATTACTAGAATCTTCACGAAGATAATCCAGAAAAGATCTTAGCATATTATGTACTCAAGATAATGCATGCTAATCATTTTACGTTACAGCCAGGCCCACACAGCACCGAGTCACCAACACTGATTGAGCATAAAGTAGGATATGACTCCATCACTTTCCTTTTTTTTTTTTCGGTGACAGACTCCATCACTTTTCATAAAGTCTCCATAACACACTGTTCAGCGATTAAGACATGCATGCATATATGCATGGCATGCTCAGGGTTCTTTTCTTCAAATAGGGCGCAAATCCTTGCTTAATGGGCAGCTGTAACCCAATTGCCTCCTATTTTGTGAATTGTTGGAGAAGTATTTTTTGGGATGAAAGGCAACTCAACCCGATTGCTTTTGCAGTTTGGTGACCGGTAGAGCTGGTCTTAGTATGGAATTCGAATCCTTTCCGGATCTTTTTTGTGAAAATTTCGGAAACTTGTGAATTGGTCTGTTTATTATATATCGTGCGGTCATTAAAAATTTTAAGTTTTTTTTGTTTATAATTGAACACATAAATAGTGCTTGATAAATATTAACTGTACAATATACGATGAATGAAAATAGGAAAAATTAGGTTCATATCCTTCTTTTTGTTGCTCCATTGATTAAAATCATATTCATTTTCAAATTTTGATCAAGGTCCTTGGGTATTAATAACATCATTAATTATTTGAAAAATAAAATATTTTTATTTTTAAATATATTCCTTTAATGATAAAAATGTTACAATTAATATATTTATATTTATGGCTAAATTTTTTATCATATATTTTTATTTTTAGTTTGTACCTATTTTTAATTTGCAAATATTTTTTAATTTGTACCAATTTTTTTTTCATTTTTAATTTGTACTCGTATATTAGTTTCTTTTTGTGCCCATATTTTTTAAAGTTTTATTTGTGTTTGTACCCATGTGTATACCGTCAAGTGACATTTAATCAAGGATAGAAAAATTACATATGGTATATTTATGTTTTATGCCTAAAATTTGTATCATATATTTATATTTTTAGTTTGTACCCACTTTTAATTTGCAACATTTTTTAAAAAAAAATTTGTAGTATTTTCTTTTGAGTTTTATTTTGTACCCATATATTAATTTATTTTAGCGCCTATATTTTTAAAAATTCATTTGTATTCATAATTTTTAATCTTTTATCTGTACCCTAATTTATTTCTAATGTACCCATTCTTCTTTATTAATGTACCACTTTGTTATATGTGAAATGTACCAATTTGTTTGTAAAATGTACCAATTTTTTAACACTATGGATACATTCTTTTGCCATTTATTATTTATTATTTTTACATAGTTTTTATCTATTTATTCAATCAAAATGTTTGATTTTTTTTATTGTAACCATTTATAATAGTATTATAATGGGGGATTTTAAATTTATAGGATTATAAATCTTATAAAATATCAAACAATTAATATCAAAACTATAAAACTATAAATATTAATAGTAATATAATGAGGTGTACAAAGTCAAAGGACCTTGATCAAACTTTAAATATTATTAGGATTTTAATCAAAGAATGCTAAGAATTATGGGCTGCATCCAAAGTATCTCATCAAAATAATTCACGAATTCTCATGAAGAGAATCGGAAAAATATCATGTTGGCTTATTATGTACTAAAGATAATGCATGCCGACCATTTTATATTACAGCCAGGCCAACACAGCGCCAAGTCACCAACACCGATTGAACATAAAGTAGATATGACTCCACTTTTCATAAAGTCTACATAACATACTGATTAGTGATTAAGACATGCATGCATATATGCATGGCATGCTCGGGGTTCTTTTCTTTTTCAAACAAATGGGAAAATTTTACGTGGTACGAGTGGTCATCAGCATTACGACCTAATAATATAAAATATTATTTTAGAAAACCTCGACAGTACGAGTGAAATTTATTGATATGAAAAAAGAAATACCTAGTTAGGGTCTCATATAAACCTACCTCTCATAGAGCAAGAAAAACAAAATACAAGAAAAGATGGGAGGACATACACATTATCCCTTTTGAAAAAGAAAATACAAAAAAAATGGGGACATAGACCTTACCTCTCTTGAAAAAGAAAATACATGAAAAAGATTGGGTGGACATAAGCCCAAACTCCTCTATAAACCTAAAAGGTAAAAACTTGCAAGACAAACTGCAAAACAAAAAGGAAAATCCAAAAAAATTAGGTAAAAAAGAAAATCACAAATCATGAAGGGGAGACAAACTTGTAGGCTGACATGCCCAAGAAATCTGACTGCAAAAGAGGAAGAATCTTTATAAGAGGAAAGGCATGCCGAACAAATGAAGACGAAAGAATCTCTAAATTGGCTAATTTATCAGTGCATTCCGTTCTCAAAATGTATGAATATTATGTGAAATTATATATATATATATATATATATATATTATATACTAAAACTTAGTTGGGTTTTAACACTGTTCAGAAATAGTAAAAGGGCGGAAATGCCCCTGATTTTTTCGGTCCATTACCTTTTTGCTGCCTGCTTCACACAGTAAAAAATGAGTTAATCCAGCTTTGTGGCACATAACACAATAAAAAAATTTGAATGCATGGAAAACAAATATTAAAAATTGTGAGAAGCCCTGCTGTCTTCCACCTTGCCTTTGGTTATTTTATTTTTTGGTTTTCCTCTGCTTTTGTCTTTCATGTGTTGATCATCGGGGGACTTTCTGCTGAGAGGGCTTCTCCCTTTTTCTTTCATTTTTATCTCCTTCTTTCCTCAATTTTTTTCCTTTTCTTTTTCTGCTTCTTTCTTTGGCGTTTTAGCAAACGTAGCTTCGTCTTTTTTTCGTTTGTGTGTCGTCATTGTTATTATGGGTGCATGATTTGGTTCTGTTTTGTATTTTCAGGAAACGGTTCTTAACTTTTTAAACCCATGTATATCTGATGGGAAGACAAAAAAAATATTTAAAAAATGTGATTAAAAACGGTTCACATGATTTGTGGCACAACAAACAATAAAAAGTTATACACACCCACGTGTCAGTCATCGCCACAAGGTAGTATCTCTACTTTTGTTCTTCTTTCTTCCGTTTTCTTTTCAAATTTTCTTTGTTGTTTATCTCTACTATATTAATGTTGCATGATCATTCAAATCAGTGAAAGAAATTTAAGAAGTTGATCTAAGAGAATGTGATGAGGTTCCGATCAAGTTATTAAAAAAAAAATCACCTCCTACTCAGGTAAAAGCCACACAACAGCACTGGAAACAATGATTAGGTTAGTATGCTTTCAAGTTGTTTTATCTTTTCCATCATTACCATTTAAATGTGATACTAAATCCTATCTAAATATGTTTTGTTCTATTCCTCTTTGTTCAGGTTGCTTTATCAATTACAACAAGGGCTGAAGACACCTTTCACTACTCTGATAAAAAATGTTTACCGTGTTTTGTTTATCTATATTAAATCATGTTTAACATGTTTAAAAACCTGTACATATCTTTTTTTTCCCCAAAACTCAACAATATTTTTTGCATCCCCATACAATAGCATCTCCTCATTTTTTTGTATGCAAAAGCTGGAACACAAAGTATATTAGATGGGGTTATTAGAAGAAATTCAGTTATTATAATGTTTTTTTGTATCTTTCTTCCAGGAATTTCTATTTTTTGTAACTGAATGTAATCCTCCTGGTCCAGAAATACATAGAACTGCTACAATATACTGGATCACTATCATTTGTATCTTTATATTATCTAAATTTAACCTTTTCCAAATTCATTGTTATTATCCTTGTTCCTATTTTGTAACCGAAAGTTTTTCATTTTTAACATCTCATCTAACTTCAAACCCGCGACAACGCGCGGGTATTAAGCACTAGTATATTATATTACTGACCATAACACTATATAATAGTAAATCCGTGTGATATAAGTTATATCCAGACAAGCGGACAAATAATAAATACCTTAACCCTAGGTTATATACCGAAGGGCCCCACACATAACTCAAGGTATGTTGTGTCCACATCCAACCATGTGAATTATGGATTTGGATCTCATCCAATTCAAATTGTGGAGATCCTATAAATTCTTACATTCTAACTGTTCATCATAAACCTTGCAGCTAAAATTTATTTTGAATTTTTTATTTAAAATTAAATACAAATAGTATTTAACGAAAACTGATTGCACGATATACGATAAGCGATTAGGATGTGAGCATCAGTAGGAGATCCTCATCCATAAATCATGACAAAAAAGGCCCACTAAACAGCCCAACCCCATCACACTCCACGGGCCCTCATGATTCCCTTTGCCCCAAAGTGACAAACCAAAAGCAACCTTCCAACATCACACATGGGCTGCAACTACATTCAACCCATCATACATGCAGGCAATGCACCCACTGTCCATTTATTCATACTACTCAATCTCCACCGTTGATTTCTTCTCTCATCGTATTACCTTAGTCTAAAGTACGAGGGGGACGGCACTATGCAAATTTGCCTCAATTTCACTTTATTTACGAGTTTGCCACCGGGCTGGTTTCAGTGGCTCAATTTCACTTTATTTACGAGTCAACCACAGGCTATCTCTGCCGCTGATCTTGATGCACACGCGTTGATGATCGCGGGAAGGGAAGAACGATGGTAAAGCCTGCCTTTTCAATCTCTGCTTCTCAAACCCTTCTTGCCTCCTCCGTCTCGCAGACCCACGACACAGACGGTCTCGCCTCCGTCCTATCCTCCTCTCGCCGTCTTCTCTCTTCTCTCGCCTCCGTCGTCTTACTCCTCGTTTCTCTGTCTCTGGAATCCTAGCGTCATCTTCCTCGCATGCAAGGCTCTGTCCCTCTCAATTGAAACCAAAACGTGTTTCAGGTGCCTAACACAACCTCTCACTACTCACTCACATCAGTTGGTTTTGTAATTTGAACTTTTCTTTCTGTTAAATTTGTATGCTTTCTGGATTTTTTATGGCAATTTTGGACCTTTCCTTTTCTGAATTTGTATGCTTCTCCGGTTTTTTTATGGCAGTTCTGAGGAAGAGCACGAAAAAGGAAGAACCAGTATTAGAAGGTCTTCTCAAACATTACTTCGATGATGTGAGTGCCTTTACCCTTTAACTTGGTAAAATGGGTGCTCAAATTTCATGTTTTTCTGTGATTATATGAGTAAATTTCTGTATTTTGTTTTTGGGTTTTGCCAAATTCAATGGTGGTATTTATGGGTTTGGTATTGATTTTCAGTTAACAATGACTTTGGGGAAATTGATTGAGTCCGCATTCAATGTAACTTTTCATGTAGTTACATACTGATGAAATAGAAATCGATTTTTTCATTCCCTTCTTTTTTTAAATGCAGTTACATTTATATGATGATTTACAGCATATATTCATCTTTTTGTTTCTGATTCTTCATGCAGTCTAAGCCATGAAGGATTTGATAAACCCACAATTGATAACAATGTACTGCAGCACCAACGGTTTTGGACAAGGAACAAGTAAGTACCCGTTTGCTTCATTGTTCCAAAGTATTATGTAGAGATTGCTTTAATATCTTTGGCTTCTTGGCTCTTTGTGGGGTGTCCGAGATAGGATTTAGGAGATTTGGTTTAGGGTCTGCAAAGAAATAGATAGGGGGTGTCTGAGAGAGATGTGGGAGGATTTAGGCAAGGGATTTCATGGATTTGTTTAGTCTTTCTTTTCTGCGATTTGCAGACAGAGAGATGGGACAAGGGTGAGAGAGAGAGAGAGAGAGATGGGAGGATTTTCTGCGAGGGTAAAGTGACGGGTAAGGGAGGTATGGGTATGGGTAGGGGATGGAAAAACACTTCGTTTTCCATTTGCTTCCTGAAACCCGAGGGATTTCTGCATTTGCAGAGAGATAGAGGCGGGGTGTCTGTTGCAGAGAGAGAGATGGGGGTGTCTGTTAGGTGCCCTTTAGTTGTCATTTTTGTGATTTGTCCACCCTTGATTGTTGTGATTCATTCTCACGAGCGTTCTATGCACAAGGTTTCATATTATTTCTTACTTTTAATTTTGATATTGTTGTGCTTAATTTCTTTTTTTTTATTGGGTGATTAGATTACAATTTACAATTTACAATCCCCAATTTATTATTTTTACTTTTTTGTGGCTCACTGTTATTTCTTTTATTGTGTCGTATAGAACAAAGACTTTTTTGAATGTTATTACTGCTGCAGTTTCTATGCGTTCGATGCTGATATCGTTCTTTCCCACATGCGCTCTTTTCACAATGTTTCATATTTTCACAGGGGATACTCACTCGCTTACCCTATGGGCACGGGCACCGGTGGGCTCAGCCCTTCCATCTCCTCCAATCGTAGGTGCATATATATATGTGTGTGTGTGTCGTATCTACTATTTGCATATGTGTTTTTGTGTAGGGTTTGTTCCTGATCATTTTTCCTTCATTTTTAACAATCTATGCAATTATATTGCTTTGGATTACTATTTCAAATTGAGGTTTTTAATGCGTTTTGGAATTTTTGAGATTGTTGGAAATTTTAGGGGTTGATGATTTTTATTTCAAATATTCAGTTTTAAGTAGCATAATAACAATGCACAAGGAGGACAATCCAGAGCAAGTGTAGCCACTATAAACACTAAGGACTCCAGTATTGCTTCTGCGCAACACGGAGGTGTACAAAATGGAACCCGTGTACAGCCCCAATTACATGGTACAGATTTCTAAGTATCAGTTCTCTTTCAGTCTAGAAAATTTATGTGTTTGAAGGAGTTTGGGAATCTTAGATAATTGTATTCTCTTTTAACATCTGAGTTGCCCATTTTGTTTGATTTTCATTTCTTGGCAATGTTTTCCTGCGACTGATTTAATGTAGGAGGTTCTGATACACCCGTTGCAAGCATGCTTCCCAGACAGCTGAAGCTTCAGCCTCCCAGAAAAGCTCCCGAACTGTTCCAAAGGCTCTAACTTCTCAAGAACACCCACTACACTATCCAAGGGTAAGTTCACACCCAAGACCATGGATTTTGTTGCACTCAATGGTGGGGAATGTAGGTATATTTTCACTGTTATATAGCAGTCTTATGATGTCAATGCTAGATTCTCTCTCCCAAATAGGCGATTTAGTAATGAGTTTATCGTGCTGGTATATGATATATAAATAAATGCGAATAATCAGGTATTAACTTTTTTTTCTGTTGGTTTTAGCCCCAGGAGAAGCGTTCAAGGGCTTTGCCTTTTAGTTTGGGTGTATAAGCCTTGGTTTCATGAATGGGATGCAGGTAATGTTATACGCTTGCGAACACTTGATTAAAATTCTCTAATTTCCTGTATTTCTAAGTGCGGAACAAATTTGTAGCATGTTTTTAAAAGCAGAAAGGTTGTATCCACCCTTTTCATCTCAATTTCTGATTATCCTAATTAGGGTTTTATTAATTAATTTCGCTTAAATATTGATCAGTTCTAAATTCAATTGTTATTGGTGTTTAGAATTATTGACGAGAGTACCAAAAATGCAGCCGTGGTGGATCTAGTTAAACCTGAGAAGGTTCTGAAAGCAGCCCAAGAACATGGCATCAGTATCAAGCTCATCCTCACCACTCGCCATTACTGGTATATTTAGACTTCCTCATCCAATCCCTCATATTCATACTGATATATGTATATATATATATATATATATATATTTGTTTTGGGTATTTTAGTACTTTCCAGAAATGGATTTATGGGGATTTATATCTTAGTTGGGTACATGATGCGGATTCATATTCAAGGAAAAATGATCCCTGCTCTTAAGGTCTATTTCTTGCGTCGATTGGTTGTCTTGCTATGATTTCGAGTTGTTGCAATTAGATCTTGAAATTGTATTGTACGATTTAATTAGTATAGTGGTCCTCACAAATCACCACCGATGTAGCACCTAATTAATCGTATTCAATGTTGTGGTCTGAAAAGAAGCACTAATTAAGGGAGTAATATTTAAGGTTGGATATAAAAAATTCGCTATAGCTGATAGCTCTAGATGTGTAATTAACTATTTATCATAAAAATTAGCCCTGTTGGTTAATCCAATTAGTTGAGGTAAGGAATATATTTTGACTGATGCAACTGCATGCTCTCATGGATTTCTCCCAAAGATTGGATTTTCAGTTTTTGGGAATGTTAACAATTTAGTTTTTTGATATTTTCTTAAAAGGATATGAAATTGGAAATCCAAAATATCACGTTTTTGTTGAAATTATTTGATTTTTGGTTCAAAAATTTGAATCCCGTTGGTCCATTTTTGACCTTATTTTATATTTTATTTATTTATTACATTTTGTTGTTAGCAATGAATTTATGAATGTATGAAAACAGTGGATGCTAAATTTAGGGGGCTATTGCTCAAATGAAGATATTTTTGTATGGATAGTTAGTATTAGTGCGATTTCTGCTTAATGAATTGGGGCAAATAGCACTTTGATATTGCTCTTGGACTTCAGAAAAAGTTTCCCCTTTTATGAACAAGTAGCCGAGTAATTTTAGGAAACATGTGAAATTATAGAAGTTTCTATGTTGAATTCACTTTATTTCACTTTGAATCGTTGTCAGGGGATTGCATTTGGGAACATGATGGTGCATGAGGAAGTTCTTCGGGTTATCCAAACGTTCAGAGGTTAACTTTCCGTTTGGAGATTCTATAAAATAAGTTGTAGTCATGAATTTTCAGCAAGAGAAGTTCGTCAGGTTAGTTTGACAATCAGTGCTTCCCAATATTTATTTGTTTCATTTAAAATGGTCTCCAACGACATCCATAATTCTATGTTAAGTTTTTTGTTTTTCGTTTAGGGCACTTATATGGTAATGACTGTGTTCTCTAGCTCCTCCTCTGACTCTCCTTTATGTTTCTTCTTATTTCCTCTCACTACAAGTTGCAAATATGGCGGAATTGGTGGAGCTTCCCACTAGCCACAACATCTTTCCTTTCTGAAACAAGGTCTCCTTACCTAGCGCCATCATTCGAATTCGCTGCACTTCACCCAACAGGTACATTTGAGCCTTAATCTTTCCCTTTTCATGCTTTATAGTGAAATATGTATTTGTGGATGGTTTTGTGGGATTTTGGAGTATCAATTCATTGCCAGGCGCTATGTATCATTTTTCTGGAAATAGACAGTGGATGCGTGATGTATGTGAAGCATCTGTCAATGAATTCAGCTTTCATATATCATTTTAACCAAGTCCATGTTTTCTTAATCACTCAATTAATCAAGTTCTGAGTTTTCTTTCGTTTCCGATTAATTCACGGAGTTTAGGCAAAAAATGACAGTAGAGGGAGCTTTCGATCACTACTTTCCATTTTAGGTTTTTTTTTTCCTTTCAATTTCTCTTTTTATTAGATAAATTGTGGCCTTTAAAAGGGTGAATTTAACATGATTGGATTACAACTTCCTTACATATTAAACTGTAAGAGGGGGAGTAGGGTTGCTATATTCAAGTTCACTTTTTTATTTTTACTTGAATTTGATTTTTTTTTTTTTGCGACAGGTTGAGAATGTGAAGGCTTTGCTGGAGGTCGAGGTGAGAAGTTTAATTTAATTCATGATTTATTGTTGTTTTTTTACGACGGATTGAAGAAGATGAAGTTCACAGTGATGACCAGAAACAAACAGATTCTCTCCTTAAACGTTGATCCTCACAAGACTGTAAAACCCTTACTTTTCACTTCAGCAGAAACCCTTAATTGATTTTGTAGTTCTTTCAATTAATTTGGAAGTTGAAGATCTCCTTTTTTTTTTTAACTTGAATTTGATTTGATTTTTTTGTGATAGGTTGAGAATGTGAAAGCTCTGCTGGAGGTGGAGGTGAGAAGTTTAATTTAATTCATGATCTGTTGTTTTTTTTTAATGACTTTTTGTGGGATTGTGCTGTTTTGGGGTAAAACAATATTAAATTGAAGTAATGTTTAGATATTTCTATAATTGGGATTTAGAGTAAGAGATGAAGAACTGAATGTGATTGCAGAATTAAAAGTTCATAACTTTTTTGGTTTGGAAGCTAATTCTAAATTCAGTTAGTTGATTAGTTAATAGAGAAATGTATAACGAATGCGTGATATGTTTTTCAGTGCGTATGAGCAGACATAGGTGCTGCTTCAGCGGCAGCAACTGCTATATAATGGTAGGGAGATGAGGAATTCTGAGATGCTGAGTGCTCTTGGTGTCAGAGATGAAGACTTTATAATGATCGTATCCAATGCTGCCTCGAGGTATACTTGATAATGTTGTACTTTATGTGCAATTCACTGTATGATGTTCGTGTGTTTAATGGGCCTGTGAATATATTTCAGTGCACCCACCAATTGGTTTTATCATCATACATCATCGTGAGAAGTGGGATGGTGAGTTTCTCAATACAGTTAATTTTTGTGCAAATAATGTTTATAGAAATTGTGTTTTTATTTAGTTCATTGCAGATTCTTATTCTTTTATTAAGTTCACCATTCATGCTTTTAAAGATAAGAATTGCAACGCTCTCTCAGATGTTAGTAGTTTTGGGAGGCAAGGTTTTAAGCTTCCTGCATTAAATGTCCTGTTTTCGGGACGAAATTTGGTGTTTTAAGATGTCATGAACAAATTGTTGCTGGTTGGGTTTTGTGTTGTTGCGAATTTACTTGAGATACTCAATATCCCATTTATGCTTCCTATTATCATATTCTTTATGCACTTGTCACTCTTCTACAGTTTACATTTGGATTTGATTCTTTGCTGATGCGATGTTGTGATGGGGTTTAGTAATTTTCAATATTATTAAGACTCTTTTTAATCTGCAAAATCAAATTACCCATGAAATTTACAACATACAATCAATTTCTTTTTAGTTGGGTTCAAATGATGTTGATTATGCTGTTATAAAACTCCTTTATAGTTAGGTGGAAAACCATATCAATAGATTCTTTATTTGGTTGGTCCAATCTGTAACAGATGAGATTGTTTTGTTTGATGTTTCAATCAAAATTTGGTCTTTTTTGTGTGTGAAATTATAATGGAATCACAAATCAGGTATCTTAGATTCTTGGTTGCATACTCACCTTCGCACAACTATGATATTATCTATTGACTGGATGTTTTTTTTATAATTTCCAGGATCTACGGTTGCAATGCTTTTGATACATGCAGTAAGGAGGAAGCCGCTACTCTTATGGAGCTTCTTTGGCATGGTAAGTTGAAGTTGCATGTCATTTTTTTTTTCGTTCTTGGAATTCAGTATCTTGCTATCTTGGCAATTAGCAATGTCTGACGATTGGTAAAATGTAAGAATAAATGTGTTGAAGGTTGAAAGTCTTGAATCAATTATAAGAAAGAATAATCTCCTGTTAACTGTTAAAACTCCCTCTTATATTTAGTAAGTAGAATCGTACACATGAAAGTGAATTTTAACAACTCTAACTTAGATTTCTTAATAATTTGATCCGTCTTCCTTTCATTTGTGTTTGACTATTTTACTTTTTTTCTATGTAAGTACAACTATTGATCGAAAGCCACAGAAAATACTCAACGGTTGAGAAATTGTTTTTGTTACAAGAATAGATTAAGATGTAAAGCTTAAATTTTGGGCACTTAAATATATGTGTTTTGTTTGGCAATTACAATCACTCGCATGAAAATCCAATTGGATTTGTTCTGGTCTCCAAGAATTTTTCTTTGTTTGATTATTGATTAATTTATGTGGCGGGAGTTTAGATTTTGCTTTTCTGCCCATGTATATTTGATTTGAAATGGACAGTTCAATTTGCTTTATATAAATTAGTAATCAAAAAGCTCCAAGGAGAGGTAAATTAGAAACAATGGTGGAAGAGTGATGGAGTTGAGGAGTTGATAGTTTACAGGGTTTACTTGAATTTCTGTCTAATGTCCATGATATTGATAGATCATTGAGACTGACTGACTGGTTGATTAATCACTAATTTGAAATACTTAAAATGTAATTTTTCTTTAATTCCTTTTCGTTTTGTATTTTCATTGGATTCGAAAAATGAAACGAATCCAATCAGCCACTTCGCCTTTGAATATTTTTTTCATCTTAATGCTTACTTTAAATATGTTAATTTGTCCCCGTGTCTATAAAATTTTGTGCGATGTGAACAATGTGGGTTATTCTCAATCTTCAGATGGTGATTATTTGGCAACTTCTGAAAACATGGCTACTCAGCCTCTGATAGCACTTTGTTTTGATTTGTGAACGAACTATATACTTTATATTTATCTTAGGTCACAGTGTAATGTTTAACGATTGAATTTGTGAGACGATGTAGCAGTTTTTTCAAAAACTTGCTATTCCTGCCAGATGCTCAAATATTATTATATTATGTCTTCTACTTTTCTGCTTTCCCTTTTCCGTGTTTTTCCCCATATAGTAGGCTTAGCACTTGAAACTATGAGTATAATACTGATGGCACAATACAATCTACAAATGAATGCTTTCTTATAGCATGCATATCCGTATATAGCAAGCAAAGTTTTACTTCATTGGTTCTTAGGTACCACGCCGTCTTTTAAGTTAGTTTGTGCGGAAATTATTCATGCCTGTCTCGACTAATATATTCAATTCCCGCAACAACGCGCAGACATATTTTCTTGTAAATACCATGAAGCTTGAGAAAGGGGCTTTCCCTATAGCTAAAAAATTATCTATATACTAAAACCCGGAAGAAAAACACTGTTCATGAGCAGTGTAATGGTGGAAATGCCCTTGCTGGCTTCTCATTTTCCCTTTCTTTCGACTGCTTGGTACAGTTAAATGGCGCTTTTACCCATCTCGGACACGCATTCGTCATCGTCGTTTCTTTGTTTTGGGTGCGTTTTCACCATTGTTCTTTCCGTTTCCATTTCTTTCTTTTACAGATTTGTGGTTTTACAGAAAAAGGGAAAAAAGTGATGAATCTGGAGGAAAGTGGGAAATGCACTGAGCAAGTGCTTGGACAAATGTTTTTAATTGAGTTGTAAATTTTGTTTCAGTATTAGACTTTGTATGAATATACATTTGAATAATCATTTTGCAGTTTTTAAATAAATGAGTCTCAGTAATTTGTATTAGTTTTTATCTGAACAACATGTGCACTTACCAGTCTGTGCGGGTTAACTAAATTGATGCATATCTTGCCAGTTAGCAATATGTATTTGAAGGAATTTTTTAAATAAATCCTTTATTAAATACGTTTAAACAATTGGTCTTTGGTTCTATATGTTTGATAAAAATTGGGTGGAATGAGTAACCAATTTGATTGAAGTGTGTTATCACCATTCTGTTATATGCTTAAATGAATTGGGGTAGAACTTACCCTCTGGTTTTTTTATCGATAGCAGCATTTGGAAACGAAAGATTGTGAAATGCTAAGCTATTTACATGAAGAAAATATTGGAGAACATTGTTTTATTTAGATTGATAGATGGTGGTAGAAGTTGTTCAGCAGAATAACAAAAGCTTTCTTCCGGTTGTGTTGGTCGTCAAGAAGGCAGCCTGCGCAACACAAAAAGAAAATAAAATATTGTAACACATGTATTAAGCTGTTGAGAAGAATTTAGTACCAGAGTTTACTTTTTTTTTTCTTCCAATTTTATTCATCTGAGGTTTGATTTCAGGATTATGTGTTTTCTATTTAGTGTGATTCAGTATGGGTTTATCTAGGTTTGTGGCTAAGTTTACATTAATGTTGATTTACATTTTTCGATTTTCCTGTAAATTTATATGAGTTTTGTTTTTTTATTGTTAATTTAGTAATGCTATGGATAATTTTGGCTTCTATATTGGTTCGAGCATTTTTTTTATTTTTTTATAATTTCAGTTGTAGCTTCATTGTTTCTTTTTTTACTAAATTTTATTTTTCTCTACCTGCTGCTGAAATTTGACTGCAATTGCTGCTGAAATCTGAGTTTTGCTGTTAATTTCTTTACAAGTCCTGTGTTATGCTGTTGTTGTATTCCATTCAAATCAAGTAATGCACTACGTCTTTTCTCTACAACAATAATTTGGGGTTTTAGTTTAAATTATCACTAATTCATTTTTTATTTGGCATTGAATTTTTGTTAATATGAACGGCTGGTGGCTATGACATGGAGGAAAATGCTTCAAGAGCTTATGATCTTGCTGCACTTTAAGTATTGGGATTCTTCAACTCAAACTTTATGGTAGGGTTCTAACAATTGGAGTTTTATGAGTTTGAGCTTTTTAATAGCAGAAGTTTCATTATCTTGGTCTTTTAGCAGTTTGATAATTACACTATACAACTTGAGTAGAGGAAGGATATGAGCCAGCATGAATATGTTGCGCATCTGCGAAGGTAGCAATTTTATTTGTTAAAAGAAAATAGTTCACAGGAGAATTCAATACATGAATGAATATATTATGATTTCTTATCGTCGCATACACTCGGTTGCGAGAGTTTGACTTTGACCGTTCTTTTTCCCCCTTGGCTTCTCTTTCCGTCATTGACAACGGAGTTTGTACCTATCCCGAAGAGCTCTTTGCATTGTTGATCCCACATGCGTCTATCATTTCCAAGGTACGAAGTTCACCATCCCATGTATTAGTTTGTCTCAGATTTTTTATTTTATTTTATTTTATTTTTATTTTTTAGGTGCATGTTCCGTAATCCAGATTCAAAGATGATATGCCACCAATCACAGAACTTTGAATTCTCTCTGTGTAACTCTGCTGCTGCACTGAATCATCATCATAGTTTTATTCACATCTTGGAAACACATTTTATTTTTTTATTCTCTCTGCTTTATGGCTTTCCGTGCAGATTTAGTTGAACATGGGGAAATCACCAGCTGTTACTCTCAGAAAAGGTGATGCGAAGTGAGCTTCGGTTTTTATTTTCCATTTTGCTGTCAATTTTCTTTGATTTATGTGATTTGATCGGTGATCTCCATTATGAATTTATGTTTGATTTTTTGAATTTCGAAACGTTGAAGAGCAAAAGCTCATGAATCTCCTACTTTAATTGTTTTTTTCAACATCTGTTCATCTTATTAAATTCTATGATCAGTTTAATCATGTTAGAATACGTAATATTTCTTTGTGCAAAATAGATAAACTTTGGTTGGTGGGGCATTTGGAATGCTTATCAGTTATTACTAAATGTGATTTAAAGGAACAACTTAAACTTCTTGGGATGCCTATTTTAAAAGCAAAAGGAAACACTACAAAAAATATGAGCACTGCATACAATAAATTATATGTGCCCTTTGAGGCCAAAGAGCACCAACAATTGTGCCCATAGACCAATAGCAACAGTGTAGCAATTATGTTTCTATTTGTGCCGTCTACAGGCCTTGCATTTGATCAAAGAGCACAATAAGGTATGTTGTGCTGAAAAGTGTAAGCACAAATAAAGGTCCTTTTGTGCCCAGTTCTGACAAAGTTGTCAGACGACTACTGCCACCCATGTTAGCACATTTATTGTTATTGTGTCCAATATGTCGACTACTTTTAGAATAAAAAAAATTAAAAACCGAAATCACCTACAAATTGAGATTCAGGCTAAACAAAAAATTATTTTTTCATAAAATTAAAACAGCCCACAACCACAAGCAAGCATCTATAATATTACAATTTACAAAGATATTCACAACCATTATATTTAATAGCAACTAGAATTTTACATGTTCTATCCCCAACTAAAATTATAAAGGTTTTAAGTGAATATCGGTTCTCTCAAAAATAAGAACATCAAATATTAAGGTTTTAAGTGAACCTGCACAGTTCATTTCTCATCTTCGAGTCGACAACCTGGTCAGGGTGGCTTTGGTGGTTGATGGGTTTCAACGTGGCCATCGCGTATAGAGAGGGAAAAAATGATTGCCTGCTTCTGAACAACTAGGTTGTTTTGAATGGCCTCGCCAAGTACCCTAAGCATCCATTTTTCTTGTACCTGCATCACCATGATCAAGCTCTCCTATAACTGCAGCAATTCCCCCATTCAAATCTGACCCTAAATCATAAAAAAAAAATTCAACACAAAAAGGAAAGGTCAGTACGTATGATTCGAGTTCACGCTGCTCAGGGTCACCAACGCTGTTAAGTTTATTCATCAGTGCTTGATCACTCTTGTTAATTTTCTTATTCGTTTCGTTTTGTTTCAGCTTTTCTTTAACAACGTAGGCACACAAAACCAATCAAATTCATTCACCTACTTAAGCCTAAAAAGCATGAATATTTTGTTTCAAATTTCAATCCCAAAAAACAGAACCAATCAAATTCATTCACCATTGATGCACAAAGCACACAACTTTGAAACTCAATCCCTATTATTGCACACAAATTCTCGACTTTTAACACAAAACCCACCTCCAATTCCACATAGCCAAAGCTGGGCAATCAATAATTTCAATCCTAACTAAAACTTTAACACAATATAACTGAAACAACTCTAAAAAAAAATTAAAAAAATTAAAAAAAGAAAAAAAGATAGATAGATAGAAAGTGGATGTACCTGTAATACGAAACTGGCTGAATTGAAGAACACAAAGATTTGTGCTTTGCTGCTCAAATTTGTAGAGTGAGAGAGAGTACCCAGAACCAAAATCATATTAGGGTTGAGAATTTGGAATTTATTAGAATTAGGGATCCATTAATACAACTATGCCTCATCCCAATTCTATATTTTTTTTCATTTGGCCTAAAATAGAAAAAAACAAAAAATTCCAAGTTAAAAAATTAGAAAAATAAATCTGAAATTTTAGAGAGACAAAGTGAGGAGAGAGAAATAGGCGGAGGACCTTGGGCGAGGAGTCCATTGACGGCTTCGTTGGGGAGGACCTGAGCGTAGTTTTTCACAATCTCCCTTAAGCTTTGCACCAAAAATTAAAAGCAACATATCATGATTGAAGAACATAGCAGCTGAAGAGCACTGCCACAGTTCCATCAAGTAACACGACCAGTACAACAAAGCAAGAGGGAAATATGGAGCCCTCGCCTCAGGCCCGTGTGAAGAAGCAGAGCTGGAGAACGTCGCTGCGGTTCGGGGTGGAGCTGGACGGGTTCAACTGCTCTGAGACTCTCGTGTCTCGTTAACTATAGCAAGTTGAGGTAGGTGGAAAAAGGATATGAATGGCGACGGAGGCGAGAGAAGGGAGACGATGGCGAAAGAAGGGAAACGATCGACTTCATCACCAGCTCGGGCCTCATCACCCATCGACGCCACTGTTACTCCTTTCTTTGTCGTCCCGTACGCCGCTCTCATACTTGCAAAACACACAAAACCCGAACAAAATCATATGTTTCTTAGATATGAAATTAAAGAAATTTGACTATGAATTTGTAGAAACTAACTTGAGGATCGGAAAGAGGATGGGAAGAGGATTATAGAGGTATAATTTGACGGTCTTTGGTGACAAGTGGAAGGCGGCGCTGTTGCCTGAAAGAGAAGAAGGGGAGAAAGGATACGAGAATGAGAGTGAAGGTGAAGGAAGAGAGAGGATGAAGGGGAGACAGAAAAAACCAAGAGCATCTCCAAAGGAGATGTTAAATTGCCACATAAGTATATAACAGTAAAAATTGGCAGTAAATTTTCTCTAATTGAGCCTTCAATTTCCTACATGGCGCTGAGTCAATTGAAGGCAAAGCCTTCTTCTGTCAAATTTGAGAAGAGCAGCTGTCAAATCCATTTAATATTTTTTAATAGATTTAATGGAAATATAATAAATGTGGTTTTGTATTTTAAGAATTTGATTGGTTGCCTACATTAATAGACCCCACAAAGTGATTAAAATTTTTTAAAATGACATTATTATTTGACATATCGGTTGGATCAAAAAATTATACAAAATGCCAAATTGCCACATAAGCCATCAAATATTAATTTAATGCTTTAAATTTGACATCTCCTTTGGAGATGCTCTAATAATATTTTTTTATCGTCAAGTTTTTCATATTTTTTTATTGTTATTTTGCACAAAAGGCACAACACTTTTTTTACGTGCCGTCTGAAATCTAAAAAGTATATAGTGCAAATAATTCAAAATGTACATTTGATTTAAATACATACCAAATATTAGGGCCCAAAATTTAATACACATTTGGACCCAAAAAATAACTTTTATTTAAATATATTTAATCATAGGACAAAAAACTACGTACGTTGTGACAGCCCGTCCCTGATTTTAAGAGTTTTAAAGTTTTAATAAAGGATTTTACAAAAATGCCCTTTGAGGCACGCATATTATTCGAGGTTAATCGTTGTGTCATGCCATCTAAGATTTGTTTACTTGATATATCCTCGTAGTATTCGTCACCACGGACGCGTAGGCGCAGACGGTGCGTGATTTGGAGTTATATCGAAGAATTTATTAACGTTTGAAATTTGGGCATTTTAGGAATTATAATTTAGTAAAATCTGGAATTTCTTTTATGAAGGTGGACGGCCCAGATTTAATGAAGAAATAAATGGATGGTTGGGATGAGAAGAAAGAAGGTTTGTGTGTGTGTGTGTGTAAGAAGAAGAAGAAGAAGAAGAGATTGGGCAAAACTGCCCAACCAGAGGAAGAGAGAGCAGGAGCTCCGGGAGAGAAAGGAGAGAGTGCTGGCGAATGGGGAGAAGAGAGAGAGGAGACCGGCCAATCGGAACAGAGAAAGGAGGAAAGGAGAGAGGGCGAGAAGCGGAGGAGAGAAGGAAGAAAAATGGGTCTTCACCCGCGACCTGTTTTGACCCGCGACACCCACACCCAAATTCCGACGATTTTCACCGGAATTCTCACAAATTGGATCAAGTTACTACTTCCAATCAACACCTAGGCCTTCCCTCTTCATGTTTCACCCCAAAAATCATGAAATTTGATGGTGAATTGGTGAAGAACGCACCCGTGGGTGCCGCGACTTTCTTGTTCAAATTCTTCAAATCTTGAAATGTTTTCTTTCAATTACTAACACCTTTATCATTCTCTTAGGACCTAGAACAAAGCCCAAGCATTGGTTGGGACGACAGAGTTGATTTGAAGACAAATTGGAACTCACCCAATTCTAGGGTTCCACACGGATTTTGGTGAAATTGAAGTGTTTCCAGGTCAAATTGGCCTTGGCCTTAGGTATAAAGTTTACTCTAATCATTGAGATCTTCAATTATGTATTTTTTGAGAATTTTTGGAAATAGTTGGATTTTTCGGCGAGCCGGGGCGGCCGACCGCCACCCGTGGCGGCCCGTGCAGCGGCGCGTGGCCAATGGCCCGCCAATGTCATTCTTAGCATGTGTTTAAGGTTCTAGGTTCAGTTTTGATAATTGATTGACGTAAATTGAGTAATTGAACTTAAGTTCGTTACGATTCGTGGTTAGGCCAAAAGGTGAATCGACGATCCAACCGTCGGATCGTCACCAAACTTTGATACATTGTAATACGTAATATTTGAGGATTATAGGAACTTATGGATCGGGAATCCGATTTACTGATCTTTCGGAATTGGAGTTATAAGTTCATAAAATAGAATGTTAACCATCACTTGGTTTTGGAAATTGACGGAGATCCGACCGTTGGATGGTAATGAAATTTTATGATGTTGTCCTAGAGGTATATTGTGGACCTCTGGAAGTTATGGATTTGAAATCTAAGTTGCAGATCTTCCGGATCGAACTACGTAGTGACGTGTTTTATATAAGTTATATATTCTATCGATATGATTTCTGAGGTTGGATTTGATTATTGTTCTAGGCGCCGATCGTCATGACGCCTTGATGTGTTGTGCTAGGGAGTTGTTGGGCGAACTCCAGGTGAGTGGGCAGTATTTTCTTTATTTACCTATATACTATCGATTTTCTCAGAAATTGAGTTTAAATGAAAGTATGTTTTAAAATGCCATGCGTGCATATTGTGAATTATATGATTTGATAATTGATGCATATATATGTGTGAATTGGTGCCGTGGATGCACATATGAGTATCAGGTGAGTTTATATGGTTTATATGAATTAATGATGATGTGATTTGTGTTGAGAGCTCATAACCTGCACCCCCTGGTGTTAGTGCTTATAGTATTCATCGCACCGCACGCTCACCTTGGATCCAAGTAGGTGCATGTCGTACAGACCGATAGAGGGTTCCGACATGCTAGTCGTACAGATCACTAGAGGTGGTTCCGACTGGTAGGTGACCTTAGATTATGTGCATAGATGATTGATGAGAGAAGCACTAGAGCGTATTATTACACCATTCTTGTCGTACAGACTACTTCAGGTAGTTCCGACCTATGTGCAGAGTAGCGCCGTACAGGTCACTGTGGTGACTCCGGTTGGATTGGATATTGACCTATAGAATTAACCGTACAGGACCAACTGCAGGGTCTCCGGTTGATTCCTTATTTCACCTGTTATATTGATGCATCCATATTCTGTTTTTGACATTATAGCATAGCATACTTTCTGGTTTTGATAAAGATTGATGATTTGAGATATTTGAAGGTATATGCTATTATGTTATTTTCTGGGAAAGTATACAGGTTTTACAGCGAGAGGTTAGAAATGTTTTAAATGAAATGTTTAAAAAAAACTTTGTTTTACTGACCCACTCAACTTTGTTTTGCGCCCCTCCATGTTCTAGATAGCCGAGCTTTGGTGGCCACGAGGAATCCAACGGTGTTCTGACAGAATTCACAAAAGTAGGACTCACCCTCGGGTGTTTCATCTTAGTAATTGTATTTTTAAAGCTTCCGAACTGTGTAAATGGTTACGTCACTCTCACGTGACGGCCAACATGCCCTCCTTTGGGACGGGGTGTGTCAGTTGGTATCAGGGCCTAGGTTGCAATTCTGGACATCTTGAGAATTTTCTAGTGTCTTCTGTCAGAACTATACCGCCTCGTAGCGAGCCACGTAGTTCGGATGAGCCTAATTTCCCTGATATAGTAGTTTGGGGGGAAACTATTGCCATTGTGATTCAGTCTATTATCTAAAAGAACCTTTTGAGACTGGTTATAAGTTAATTTTGAATCACTTTAGGGAAATGAAGAACCTAAGGGAGCAGATCGATGGCTTAATCATTTGGGAAAAGACGTTTCGGATTATGCAAAGTCAAGGGAATCTTCCTCCCGACAAGTGGGTCGAGATGACTACCTAATTTCTGAGTGTTGAATCTGCATTTGATAAACTCATATTTATACATATTTTACATCAAATTCTCTCGTCTTTTCTTAGTTAGTTTCTTATATTTTTGAGTTATTTACTTTGTTTTTGTGTTTTATCGAATTTATCTAGCTAAGAAAATAAAATTAGCACAAGTAAGATTTTAAGTGACAAAATTCGTAAAAATTATCTTGCTCACTTATTTGATTTTTGTAGCTTTAGAAAAAAATAAAATAACAAAAACTGCCCTTCACTGGCAGCACATGTGGACGGCAGAAATAAAATGAGTGGAGAAGGTGGGTGCATGATGGAAATAATAAAAGAAGTCAGAGGAAGGCAGCAAGCTGCTTGAAGGTGCGGGAATAAAGAAATAAAAACGTGGGAAGAGCACTGAGGTGCAGAACGACGCAGAAAAGAAGAAAGAAGAAGTCAGCTGGCGCACGCAGGACAGTAGTGGAATAAAGGCAGAAAGAAGAATAAGTGGGGGGAAGCTGACAGGTGTAAAAAGAAAAACAACAGCAAAGCTGCCTTTGCAGCTGGAAAGACAGACTGTGCAAGCAGGAGAAAAATAATAAAAGAAGAGGGAATAAGAAGCTGCCTGGAGGAAGCAGCTGCCGAGGGGGACGGACAGAAGCGCAGCGAGAGAAGAAGACGTGAAGAGAGACACGCGGGAGACAGGAGCTGCCCTGTGCAGCTGGAAAGAGGAAGGTGCAGCTGGAAGTCAGAAGCACGAGAGGATTGGCAGCTGGCAAAGGACTGACAGGGGAGCTGGCGAGAAACGTGGGGAAGCATCTCTTCCTAACAGACGATGATGATGGCAGACCTCCTCTTCTTCTTCAAATGGTTATTAACTGTGATGACCTAAAAAAATATATAGAGGAGCGGAGGGGAAAAGGAGAGCCGCGCTGCCTTAGGCAGCGATAGAGAGAAAATGAGAGTCAGGAGCAAAGAAAGGGAAAGCTGCGAGTGCAAGGCAGTAGGCTGCCTCGGGGAGGAGAAGGCGCGGAACTTGGAGCACGGCAGTGAGCCTCGGGGAGGAGACAGGCGCAGGAACCTTAGGCAGCTGGGACGCAGAGGAGCAACTCCTCATTTGGTTTTATTTGTCTTAAACTCATGTTTAATTTAATTTGCTTTTCAATTATATTAAACATGTGTAATTAATTTCTGTTTAGTTAGAGGGGAATTTGAAACCATGGATAAATGTTTATTATGATTTGATTTACTCCAGTTATGAATTTATGAATGTTGGATGTGGTTTACTTTTCTGTGTTGATTAAGAACTTGTTTATGTATGTGGGTTGAGGGTCGACACTTAATTTACATGCTTAGATTTGATGCTAGGATATAAGGGAATTTCACCTAATCGTTATGAACTTATATTCATGAGTAGTAAAAATCGCTAGTCACGATTGTGTTTAGTAAACCCTAGGTTGGATTAACATGCGTATTCCATAGTTATGAATGCCTAGTCGATGTTTATGATTTTCATAGAACTTAATGATTCTTGCGTGTATCTCTATTATGAAATTCATGTAGGGAACTTGTAGGGAATGTTTTGGGTTGTCGTATGCAATCATCCAACCCAATAACTTGTGGAAAATCTGAAGGTTAATTTAAGCGGACCTAATTAACTTGGAGCGTTGTCATTTATTCGTTTGTTGAAATCATAACTGGGAATCAAATTGTATGCATATATTCATGTGTGGATAAGGAACCCTCTAACTAACGTCTCATCATTTTAATTCTATAAAATATATTTTCTTTGAAGTTTGTTTTTAAGTTTCTGTTTTAAATTCAATTTCGTCAAAAAATCAATCCCCCGTTCATTTTAAAGTGTTAGATTTGTTAGAAATCAATTTAGTTTGTGTTTTCTTGACTCTTGAATTATTTTGAGTCTTTTGATTTGTTTTAGTTTATTTGTTAGTTTTATTTTGAGTGATTCTAGTTAAGTGTTTTGATTTTAGTTTAGTGTTTTAAATTTTGTTTTTACAGTTTTAATTTAATTTTACTTTGGTTAGCATCCCTAGTTAATCCCCGGTTAGAACGATCCCTACTTACATCATTACTACAATTGTCACAAATAGGGTTTAAATTTGTGCGTTAGTTAATTTTCGCATCAGCATTCTGATGGAGATAGGAATGTTATCCGATGTTATCGGAAGAACAGCTGTTTGGAAGTCGTTTAAAGAATTGTTTAAGGAAAAGTTCATTCCTCCGACATATTATTATAGAGAGTTTACAGACTTGCCTTGTTTCCATTCGGATGTTGTTGCTAATCCGGTCGAGGTGTTATGTCATTTTTGGCTGGATAATAAGAAGAAGTGGTGTTCTTTGGCGACCACTATTCATTGTACTTTTTACCAGGAGTTTACGAGATGTGGTTAGATGAGACATAGATGTATGATTGTCCCTAGGATCAGTTGTTACCCAGCAGTCTTCCTTGACATATTACTTGGAAAATTGATGAGTAAGTCGTACATGTCATTATAGCTGACTCCGACTTATGTACTAACATGGATGGTCGAGCTGTAGACTCAGCCGTACAGGTCATTCTAGCTGACTCCGGCTGATATAATTCTTATTATTGACGATGTTGCCAAAGGAAGTAGTGAATGAGCACGATCGAGGCGTATATATGTATTTTCCCTGTGAGGAGTAAGATGGTAATATTGCACTCTTGGGAATTGTTGCTTACTTATCGAGACGACAGTGAGTTATCGTTATTGCGGGCTGCAGACCGTAATACCTATAACTTATTTGTTGGATTCGTTAAGCAAGTAAACATGTAGGTCATTCTATGTCGGTTATGACCATTCAGGGGGTCCAATGATGGTGGAAGAAGTAGTTATGCCAGCGAATCGTATCCCGTTAGACATTGTGGATTTCGATGTGATTTTAAGCATAGATTGGTTACATTATAATCGTGCCAATATGGATTGCTACGAGAAATCAGTTACTTTCCATTGTCTTGGATTATCAGAGGTTACTTTTGTGATTGAGCAAAGTGGAGTGAGGCATGCCGTTATTTCTGTTGTGAGAGCAAAGAGATTGTTATCAAAAGGTTGCCAAGGATACCTAGCTCATGTGGTGTTGCAGGATCGTACTCCTAGTATTGTGGATGACGTACGAGTGGTGGACATTTTCCTAATGTGTTTCCGGAATGATTTACATGGATTGCCACCAGACAGAGATGTGGTGTTCACTATTGAATTGTCTCCAAGTACAGACTTTATGCTATAGATTGGTTCCTACAGAGTTAAAGGAATTGAAAATTTAGTCACAGGAATTGGTTGATAAAGGTTTCAGTCAACCTAGTACGTTACTTTGGAAAACCCCAGCTTTGTTTATAAGGAAGAAAGACGGGACCTTAAGAATATGTATGGATATTAGGTAATTGAATCGGGTAACGAGTAAGAACCGTTATCCATTGCCGCGCATTGATGATTGTTTGATCAGCTTAGAGGTGCCTATGTGTTTTCAAGGAAAGAGTTGAGGTCTGGTATACTCTTAAGTGAAAGTAAAGCATACTAGTCATTTTGAGTTGGTGTTAAAATGTTTGAGGGAACATCGGTTGTATGCTAAGTTTAGGAAATGTCAATTTTGGACTAATCAAGTGGCATTTTTGGGACATGTGATATCTGCACAAGGTATTCAAGTAGATCCTCAATGAGTGACAACTGGGGAGAATTGGGAACAACCTCGAACCGTCACTGAGGTACTGAGTTTTCTTGGTCTAGCAGGCTACTATAGACGTTTGTAAAGGATTTTTCAGTCATTGCTTTGCTATTGACGGGATCGACTAGAAAAGAGGTTAGGTTTGAGTGCGATGAAAATTGTGAGCAGGGTTTCAGCAACCGAAGTATTATCTCACTTATACACCTGTTTTAGCACTCCCAGATGATAATGGTAATTATGGGGTCTACAGTGATGTATCCTTGAATGGTTTAGGATGTGTGTTGATGCAACATGATAGAGTGATTGCTACACTTCACGACAATTGAAACGTCATGAGATGAATTACCATACTCATGATTTAGAATTAGCAGCTATCATCTTTGCTTTGAAGATTTGGAGACATTGTCTTTATGGGAAGAAAAGTGCAAGATTTTTACGAATCAAAAGAGTATCCAATATCTGTTTATTCAGAGGTATCTTAATCTTAGGCAACGAAGGTGGATTTAGTTGCTTAGTGATTATGATTGCACGACCAGGGTAATCGTGCAAATGTTGTGGCCAATGCTTTTAGTAGGAAGACCCCAGTGAGAATTAATGCTTGGTACGATTGCCATGTTCATCTTCTTGTGGATTTGAGATCTACTGGAGTAAAGTTAGGAATGGAAGATCGAAAAGAAAACGTACTTGCTAATTTTCAAGTTAGGCCTATTTGGTAGGTCGTACTCGAGACTCAAGCGTTTGACGAAGAAATTCAAGAATTTATTTAAAGCAAGGAATAACGGGAAAAAGAAAGACCTCAGAGTTAGAGAATCAGATGGCAAGCTTATGCAAGAGAACATGGTGTTTATACCTAATGTTATGGAATTAAAGGAAGCAATTTTGGAATTTGCGTACTGTTCAACTTATACAATGCATCCTGGAGGTACTAAGATGTATTATACCATTCGATCATTTTACTATTGGTCAAGTATGAAAAGAGAAATGTTTGTATAAATAAATAGATGTAACATCTGTCAGCAGGTTAAAACGGAAAGAAAGAAGTCTTTTGGATTGATGTAGTTACTTCCCGTTCCACAGCGGAAATGAGAAAATATTAATATAGATTATGTGTGCAAGTTTCCTCGTTCACGAGATGGTTATTTCCACAAGTGCAACAATTATTTATCTGTCTTATGGAAAAGAGATTTGGGCTTACGGATCTGTTGAACTTCTTGGGTATGTTGGTCCTTTTAGTTTGTTCCCTAGAGCAACGCCATAAGGCCGTGGAAAGCTGTGTCTTGTGTTTCAAAATTGTTAGAATTGTGGACGGATGGTATTCAAGGCCCTGAGTTAGTGGATGAGACTACTCGGAATATTCAAGTAATTAAGTCTAACCTGGAAGTGAGCCAGGAAGTGAGCCAGTAATTAAGTCTAACTTGGAACCGCACCTTTCAAACATGCCACTGACCGGACGTGTAATGCATGATATTGGATGTTTTTGAAATTATCACCTTGGAAAGGTGCGATTCGGGTCGAAATGGAAGACAAGTTAAATCCTAAGTACATCAGGCCGTCTTTGACTATTGAAGGAATCGGTGAAATACTTTCAAGTTTGAGTACCTTCGGGATTGGATAAGGTGTATAGTGTAGTTCATGTTTTGAGTACCTTCAGAACTAGCAGATTCGTCGTGTATGATTCCGGTTCAACCCTTAGAGATTAATCCGAATTTGACTTATAATGAGGAACCCATGATTAATTTGGAATAGAAAGAGGAAGTCCTGAGAAATAAAACAGTGTACTTGGTAAAAGTTTTATGGAGGAATCATTCAGCAGAAGAAACTACTTGGGAGACAAAAGATCGAATGAGAGGGATGTGTTTCAGGTTGTTTTATGGATATCGATGGATTGTAAAGATTGTGTAAATTTCGAGGACGAAATTTTTTAAGGTGGGTAGATTGTGACAGCCCGTCCCTGATTTTAAGAGTTTTAAAGTTTTAATAAAGGATTTTACAAAAATGCCCTTTGAGGCATGCGCATTATTCGAGGTTAATCATTGTGTCGTGCCACTAAGATTTGTTTTCTTGATATATCCTCGTAGTACTCGTCGCTACGGACGCGTGGGCGCTGACGGTGCGTGATTTGGAGTTATATCGAAGAATTTATTAACGTTTGAAATTTAGGCATTTTAGGAATTATAATTTAGTAAAATATGGAATTTCTTTTATGAAGGTGGACGGCCCAGATTTAATGAAGAAATAAATGGATGGCTGGGATGAGAAGAAAGAAGGTTTGTGTGTGTGTGTGTGCGTAAGAAAAAGAAGAAGAAGAATAAGAGATTGGGCAAAACTGCCCAACCAGAGGAAGAGAGAGCAGGAGCTTCAGGAGAGAAAGGAGAGAGTGCTGGTGAATGGGGAGAAGAGAGAGAGGAGACCGGCCAATCGAAACAGAGAAAGGAGGAAAAGAGAGAGGGCGAGAAGCAGATGAGAGAAGGAAGAAAAATGGGTCTTCACCCGCGACCCGTTTTGACCCCCGACACCCACACCCAAATTCCGACGATTTTCACCGGAATTCTCACAAATTGGATCAAGGTACTACTTCCAATCAACACCTAGGCCTTCCCTCTTCATGTTTCACCCAAACAATCATGAAATTTGATGGTGAATTGGTGAAGAATGCACCCGTGGGTGCCGCGACTTTCTTGTTCAAATTCTTCAAATCTTGAAATGTTTTCTTTCAATTACTAACACCTTTAACATTCCCTTAGGACCTAGAACAAAGCCCAAGCATTGGTTGGGACGACGGAGTTGATTTGAAGACGAATTGGAACTCACCCAATTCTAGGGTTCCGCACGGATTTTGGTGAAATTGAAGTGTTTCCAGGCCAAATTGGCCTTGGCCTCAGGTATAAAGTTTACTCTACTCATTGAGATATTCAATTCTGTATTTTTTGAGAATTTTTGGAAATAGTTGGATTTTCCAGCGAGCCGGGGGGGGGGGCCCGTGCGGCGGCGCGTGGCCAATGGCCCGCCAATGTCATTGTTAGCATGTGTTTAAGGTTCTAGGTTGAGTTTTGATAATTGATTGACGTAAATTGAGTAATTGAACCTAAGTTCGTTACGATTCGTGGTTAGGCCAAAAGGTGAATCGATGATCCAACCGTCGGATCGTCACCAAACTTTGATACGTTGTAATACGTAATATTTGAGGATTATAGGAACTTATGGATCGGGAATCCGATTTACGGATCTTTCGGAATTGGAGTTGTAAGTTCATAAAATAGAATGTTAACCGTCACTTGGTTTTGGAAATTGACGGAGATCCGACCGTTGGATAGTAATGAAATTTTAGGATGTTGTCCTAGAGGTATATTGTGGACCTCTGGAAGTTATGGATTTGAAATCTGTGTTGCAGATCTTCCGGATCGAACTACGTAGTGACGTGTTTTATATAAGTTATATATTCTATCGATATGATTTCTGAGGTTGCATTTGATTATTGTTCTAGGCGCCGATCGTCATGACGCCTTGATGTGTTGTGCTAGGGAGTTGTTGGGCGAACTCCAGGTGAGTGGGCAATATTTTCTGTATTTACCTATATACTATCAATTTTCCCAGAAATTGAGTTTAAATGAAAGTATGTTTTAAAATGCCATGCATGCATATTGTGAATTATATGATTTGATAATTGATGCATATATATATGTGAATTGGTGCTGTGGACGAACATATGAGTATCAGGTGAGTTTATATGGTTTATATGAATGAATGATGATGTGATTTGTGTTGAGAGCTCATAACCTGCAGCCCATGGTGTTAATGCTTATAGTATTCACCGCACCGCACGCTCACCTTGGATCCAAGTAGGTGCATATCGTACAGACCGATAGAGGGTTCCGACATGTTAGTCGTACAGATCACTAGAGGTGGTTCCGACTGGTAGGTGACCTTAGATTATGTGCACAGATGATTAATGAGAGAAGCACTAGAGCGTATTATTACACCATTCTTGTCGTACAAACTACTTCAGGTAGTTTCGACTTATGTGTAGAGTAGCGCCGTACAGGTCATCGTGGTGATTCCGGTTGGATTGGATATTGAGCTATAGAATTAACCGTACAGGACCAACTGCAGGGTCTCCGGTTGATTCCTTATTTCACCTGTTATATTGATGCATCCATATTCTGTTTTTGACATTATAGCATGGCATACTTTCTGGTTTTGATAAAGATTGATGATTTGAGATATTTGAAGGTATATGCTATTATGTTATTTTCTGGGAAAGTATACAGGTTTTACAGCGAGAGGTTATAAATGTTTTAAATGAAATGTTTTCGAAAAACTTTGTTTGACTGACCCACTTAACTTTGTTTTGCGCCCCTCCAGGTTCTAAATAGCAGAGCTTTGGTGGCCACGAGGAATCCAACGGTGTTCTGACAGAATTCACAAAAGTAGGACTCACCATCGGGTGTTTCATCTTAGTAATTGTATTTTTAAAGCTTCCGAACTGTGTAAATGGTTACGTCACTCTCACGTGACGGCCAGCATGCCCTCATTTGGGACGAGGTGTGTCATACGTTACCATGAGGTTAAAGTTGTGGGCCCCATGATTTGTGACACTTGGGTGTGTAGCTCTTGGTGGACTGTCCTCACTTAAAATCACTTCTGAAATTTCGAATGGGAGATTCATGATGTCCTCAGTTAAAATCACTTGAAGCTTGAGGTGAGTGATTCATGGTGCTTTTCAATTGAACCAACATTTGACTTTGGGTTTCTTGGCTTGTAATTGAACAATTGATTAGAGAAAATATTTTGGGCCTCATTAATTCTAGAAAAAAATTGCAGAGGAAAGTTTGGAGATAGAAGAGAGGTTAGTAACAATGTTAACCCTTGAGAAACATACATGTTATTGGTAGCCTTTGTAAAGGCACAAAAGTCATTTTGTGTCGCACATAACTTATTTAATTAATAAAAGTTTCATTATTATAAATATGGACACATGCAATTGTGCTTATAAATCCTATTTCACTACTACAAAAATACCTATAATTGGCGGTCCAAGAACCGACAAGAAACGTATATTACTGTCGGATTTTAAGCAAAATCCAACAGAAAATGGATGCAGCGACGGATATAATAAGCGACAGAATTGCTAGCATCAGAAAATGAATTTTTCGACAGAAAATTCTCTAAAACCGACAGAAATTGTGTCGGATATAACCGACAGAGAATATATTAATAATGAATAAATAAGAGCATTCTCTGTCGGATAAAATCAACAGAAAATACACTAAAACCGACAAAACTTGTGACGGATATAACCGACATAAAATTTATTAATAATGAATAAATAAGAACACTTTCTGTTGGATAATACCGACAGAAAATATATTAATAATAATAAAAAATGTAAACCACTTGGAAGGTTTCCCTGCATATCGGTTTAAGCCAAATATATTCTGCCTAATAGGTATCTTGCTTGAAACAACACCATCTTGCAACGATACATAAACCTCTCCTGCTAATCCTGATACTCTTCCGTGTCCTTCCATACCTTTTGTATTATGAGATCGAGCAAAGGATGCAATTTCTTCAAGATCAATGCCAAAACCAGCATCTTTTACTTCTTTGGAAATATTATATCCCCCACGATTGCTAGCTGAATTGTACAAAAAATTATACATGACATAAAAAGGAATCAGAAGTTTGACACGTATCTTTTCCTGACAAGAATCAACAAATGCATAGCGAAAATGGTAGATTAAGAAAATAATTAAAAATAAAAAAATAGGGCAAAGCACTTAGACACAATGCAAATAAAAAAACCCACATAAAATCGAAGCAATTGGCAACATAAGCTGCCAAGAATCCGAAATTTCACAACCAAACACAAATAGGGCATTTCCAGAACGCCCGCCCAGAACCAACAAGTTTCAATCTTTCCGCAACAATGCAACCAAAAATTCAAAACCCATATCGAAATTGAAGAAATTAGTAGCAAAAAACGAAGAATTTCAGTAACTGCAAAAAAAATCTAAAGGGGTATTTATTTGCAACCCACCAAAAGAAAACTGCTGGGATTTCTTGGTCGACCTAGAATACGAAGGCGAGACGGCACCGTGTTGGTCCTTCTTTTCCTTGGAGGACGAGGAGTGAGACGACTTCGTCGTTGCCTTTTTGGCCACAAGAGCCTGCTTCGGTGTGCCTTACGTTCTGGGCCGCCCCTGCTTCCTTTTGGGGGGGCTCAAGTGGCGAGGTCACCGCTGATGAGGGAACCAAGTTAGAGTACACCATGTGGGACCCATCAGTGGAGTGTGTGTTGGGAAAGAGCCCATTGGTCAGAGATGGGGTGGTCGTGGCAGCGGCGCCGGTGGCGGTGGTGAGGTGTTGGAAGTAGGAGAAGGGGGTTGAAGTGAGAAGGAGAAGGTAGAAGAGAAGGAGAAGGAAATAAGGAGAGGAGAAAAGGGGGAATGGAGAAGGCACCGATGCAAGGAAGATATTTAGGGGTTTTATTCTAAAAAAATTCATTGCTGTCGATTAAAACCGACATAAATATTTCTTAACCGACAGAAAGCTTTCATTACTGTCGGTTATAACCGACAGAAAAAATGGCGCCATAAATCACCCCAAAATTCCCTCCCGAAATTTTAATTCCCCCCTAAATTTTGTTACGATTTAAAAAAATAAAATAATAATTGTTTGGTTTAATAAATAAATAAATAAATAATATGTATTTGAATAGACTACATTTTTAAAAATAAAATAAATAATTGTTTGATTAATAGATAATAATCCATGTAAAATATGCAATAAAGAAACAAAAAGATAATTGTACAATGAAAATGTCATCACACAAACTAAATATTGTCTAATCAATACTTTAAAAACATAAATAAAAATTTAGCACAAATTACTTTTCCCACTTAAAATTTTAGGCAAATTTAACGGAAATATGCATTCTATAAAACTAGTTTCAATGATCTAACCATCAAACTTGTTTGTAGATACTACAAGATCGCATACGCAAAAAATCGCAAAAAAATAATTCAGAGATTAGGTAACGAAAAAAAAGTTTTCGACGGTTATAAACGAAAAATCACCATTTAACAGTTATTTTAGCTCTGATTTTGATGATTTTTCACAGCTACACTCCTCAACCCTATAAGAATGCATTGAACGAATTCAATCTTCAATTAAAAATATTTACACTAGTAGATACCACAAAATCTTATTTTATACTTGATGGAAGTATAATATTAACTCTAAGTGTTTGTTTAATCTACCGTTTTGACGCGATATGCATTCTACGAAACTAGTTTCAACGATACAACTCTCAAATATGTTTGTATAAACTCTGAGATAGCATGTGTAAAAAAAATCTATCAATTTGTTCATGTCGGTTATATCCGACAGGGCCATGAGTGAAAAAAAAATTTAAAACATGTGTTTATTTATTTATTTTTAATCAATATAACATTTTAAAATAATAAAATGAAACATGATAGAGTACACCAGATGTTCATTTGTGTTTATGTGCCAGACAATGTGCTTTGTGACACATTGAAAAAAATTGTTTGAATTTCTTTGTATCTTGTTGCTTGCCTGTGAGGGAGCATAATCCTTATTATAAAAATGATAGAGCTTCATATGGTAGTCTGTTGTTATTATTCTCTCAGAAAATTTATGGCTCGTGAGAATTGGGTTCATTAGACTTTAAGGTCATGAGTGAATTTTTTTTTTAAATATGGGTTTATTTATTTATTTTTAATCAATATAACATTTTAAAATAATAAAAATTCCATTTCTGTCGGTCATAACAGTCAGAATACTAAAATAATAACCGCCAAAAAGTCAAATAATAAAATAGTTAATTTCTGTCGGTTATAACCGCCACAATTAAATTAAAAACCGCTAGAATCTGTCAAAAATATTTTAAAAAAAAATTCAAAAATATTGTCGGTTATAACCGACAGTATTTTTTTTATATCCACCACTAAATATCGGCCAGGACTTTATGTCGGATATAACCAACAAGATTTTTCTAATATCTGCCACTAATTAAATGATGTGTCGGATATAATTTATCTGGCAGAATTTTTCTAATATCCGCCACCATCATTCGCCACCTAAGCTAACATTGTAGTAGTGTTTATAGCACAAAAAGTCTTTCGTGTCTGTACATGCGCCCAATAATGTGTTTGTGTCCATTTTCTTTTACGTTGGGCACAATATATGGTGCCCTTTATTGAATGTGCACTTTTCCACCTTATTCTTGTTCAAAGACACACAAACTCCTCATTTGTGTCTTTAATTTTGTATCCAAAGCCCATTTTTCTTGTAGTGAAAGGTTGAAGCACTCTGCCCAGTTAAATGGCAACAGTCATGTAGATGCTTGAATTGCATTTGACAGTGATGCGTTCCTCTTTGAGGCTAAATGTGTAACAAAAGCTTTTCATCTCTCTTCTCTTGCCAGTTCTCCTTCCTTATTATATGTTTAGGCACAAAGAGAATCTCATCGGTATGCAGGAACCATTTGAATGTTACTATATGTGAGATATCGAAGCTGGTCTTGGTTTGAAGAGGAACCACTTGATTGCTTTCTCTCTTTTTGGCTGAAAATGACCACGATTTAATTGGGGTTCAGTCATTTAGTACTACGGTCTGATGGTATTTCTCTTCACTTGGAAGTGAGATGTCTTATATTCGAATCTTGTGGTTGACGAAACACAAGATTAAAGATGATTTTCTCATTGATTTTTTTTATGGGCATCCCTGCGGCAAAAGAGCTCATTTCAAGTCTTCCTGTGAATTTTTCTTTTATTTTTTTTATTTTTTTTATTTTTATTTTTTAAGCAAAGCAGGTGGTGAGGGCTGCATGAAAAAGTCAAAGAGGGTTTCAAATGCAGTTGCCCTTACTGTGATATGGTACATTGATCAAATCACTGAAATCTGCTTATTTTATATTTAGTAGTTGTCGCAGCACTGATATCATATTCAATTTTTTTGTGTTATCTGCTGCCTTTTTTAATCTCAATATCCCTTTTTTTTATCTTTCTTTTGTTTATAATCCTTTTTTGCTAAATTATTGCTTTTCAAATTGTTTTGAGGATACCTAATTGGCCAAATTGTTGAAATTTAGTAATTTAGTGAGCTTTTATGTGGATTATTGGTTTGGTTCTTATTTGAACTGAATCAATTTGTAAGAAGTATCTTGGCATAACACAATTTTTATATGAATCTAAGTTTTTCAAGAATAGTAAAGGAGAGAAATGAGTCTGTTGTGTTTGGTGTAAAGTTAATTTGTTTGTATTCAAATATGAAGTACAACTTTTTTCTTACATATTAGACCGAATTGGTTTGAGCATGATTCAAGTCTCAGTATAGCTGGATATTTGTTTGCTCACACAAAAATTTTGTGCATACATTCATGCGGTTTTATATAGAAATTATTGGATTTATTCATCCTGAATTCACTTTTGTATAATTCCACCTACATGCCATGTTTTAATGATTAGTCAGTGGATTTTGTTAAAAGCATTAAATGTAAAGATTGGATACGTTGAGGAGTCACTCTTCTGTATCTGGTGAAGAGGAATTACAATAACTCATGAAAGTGGCCATGATGTTTGAGGAAAATTTTTTACTTTTGCCACAAGCTAGGTACTTATCTAAAACATATTTAATTACTTACAGAACTTGATTGTCTCTGTTTCCACTTTGTTTGCGTTATGAATATCAATGGATTCTAAGTTTAGCATGTGTTTGTACCATACTTAACCAATATCGAAATTATTGAGCACCGGTCAACGTTATACCATCAAGGATCCACAAGAGTTTCTCTCCAACTAGGAGGCCAATCACAGCGCGACACGTGTCGACATCAAAGGCCAATCATAGCGCGACACTTGTCAGCATCAGAGGCCAATCACAGCACGACATGTGTCAAAGTTAGAACAAAGCTAGAGACTTTCTTCTATAAAAGGAGATCATTCTCCCGCAATATTTCCTAATGTCATTTGTACTAAATCATTCTCTAGTACTCACTAAAGGAGAGCTTGAACCTATGTACTTGTGTAAACTCTTCACAATTAATGAGAACTCTTCTATTTCGTGGACGTAGCCAATCTGGGTGAACCATGTACATCTTGTGTTTGCTTCCCTGCCCCTGTCCATTTACATACTTATCCACACTAGTGACCAGAGCAATATAGCGAAGGTCACAAACTTGACACTCTCTGTTGTACCTAAGTCCTCACTAATTTTGTGCATCAACATTTGGCGCCGTCTGTGAGAATTGCACTTATTCCTATTATCTTCAGCTTTGTCAAGCTGGTTTCCACCATTCGTACACTCTCTTTTGACCAGGCATCCCTCTCCAACATGGGAAGCGAAGGAAGCCACAACACACAGAATGACACCCCTCTTGCACCTAGTGCGAAACAACGAAATAAGGAAGGAAAGAGGGTTGCTCTTCAAGCTAAAGTCGATGAGCTAGAAGCTCAGAACAACATGATAGTAATGAAGAATGAGGTCCTCCAGGAGCAATATGAGAAGCTCTTCGAGACGCTCCACGTAGCTAGGCATGCTCAAACACAAGAGCTCGTTGCCTCCGTGGAAGTTAACCATCAACTGGGTGCCCCCCAACACGGAGGGTCACCTGCATTCGACATAGATATCCCTGATAGGGAACAAGCTACCCATCGATGTGATAATCAACATGAGACTTCTCTCAACCCAGTTGTTTGAACCCGAAGCAGGAGAAGTGGAGGAAGACATCTCTTTGCGGAAGGGGCGGAAGGATTGAAAGCTGTTTATCGCGACTGTCGGGACTTCTTGAAGCAACGTCGAGAGAACTCCATCCATATAAGCTCAAAGATCAATGACCCAAGGGTTTCTGAGAGACTCGGTCCCCTACCACGGTATAGGGGACTCAGAGATGTTCCGACAGACATACATTGGAAGTCAGTACGGCGAATCCAAGGAAAAATCACATGCTCTTGATCAAACTTTCCTACTTCCAAGAGGAGATGGAGATTTACGAAAGAAAGCTCCATTGGTACATGGCTCCACTCAGGACCCTCTTGTCCTACAACTCCTTAAGGAAGTAAACAAATTGAAGGCCGAACGATAAGCTGAGATACCTGATTGGAACCAACCTAGGCTTGGCCCTCTTACAAGGAGGATCTTTGACACCCTCCTCAAAGCAAAGACAAAGCAGAAGCTTGGCTTGCAACTCTATACTGGAAAGGAGGACCCGGTTGAACACCTTAACCTCTTTGAGTCCACCATGGCATACCGGATGCACACCGACGAAGAGCGATGTCTTCTCTTCCCCTTCACCCTCTCTGGCGGAGCTCTAAACTGGTATTGCCGTTTTCCACCTGAGACGATAGACTCATTTGAGGAATTGAGGAAACTGTTTGTTTCTCAACACATTTTCCAGACCGATTGCTTGCACTCTGCGGATGACTTGTACATTATTCGCCAGAAGCCAGACGAGTCATTACGTATGTATGCTGGCTGCTTTAGCCATGAGTATTCCCGTTGTGTCGAGGCAGACGACAAGACTGCCCTCAAAGCCTTCACGGCAGGCCTACGTGACTGTTTCGTTAAGTACATGATCAATGTCAACACTTGGAAGACTTACTTTGAGGTGATGGCGCAGGCTTATAACCATGCCTCCGCCGAGGCAAGGACATACCAAGAGAAACCCCCAACAACCATCCCTTATCAGCAAGTGGGGAGTGGAAGCTAGACCCACCAAAATGAGAAGACCTCAACCTTCCAAACGGCAGCGGCGCTTCCCCCTGCCTTACTTAATACTTTGCCAAGTCAACAGACGTATCAATCTCAAGGCAAAAGGAAAGATTTCTATCATCACCAGTTTCATTTTAGTAAAAGAAGTAAGAGACACTACCGTGATAACCAAGGGTATCGCCACGATAATCCCCAACCCCAGGCAATAACACAGTGGGTCAAGCACGTGTCAGGACATGCCCTACCCCGAGGTATGAGGCATACACACCTTTGAACGCCACATGCGTGGCCATTTACCCTAGCATAGCACACCTGATACCGAAGCCAAAGCCGAGGCACCCGGATTACAAGCCCATGAAGAACACAGGCACATTTTGCTGCTACCACGAGCATAACGGCCATGATGGCGAGAAGTGTATCACCCTTCGTGATCATATTGAAGCTTTGGCACGTGAAGGAAAAATTGATCAATTCCTCCTTCACCCTCCAAGGGGTAACCGTAACCAACTCTAGGTGAATGTGATATATTCCATAAGTGGCGGCACACCCATATTTAAATCTTCCAACAGGGCCATGAAAAATAGTGAACTAGCTTTAAGGCCTGGTCACCAAGTGTTTCACGTGGAAGACATCAGAGGAGGCAAGTATCAAAATCCTAACTGAGATCCAATATGTTTCTACCTTGAGGAAGAAAGAGGTATCATCTACCCTCACAACGACCCACTGATCGTGGAAGCTCACATAGCTAACTTTGAAGTACGACGAATCCTGGTAGACACGGGGGCTTCGGTCAATATCATGTTTGCTAAAGCTTTCAAGGCACTTAATGTAGCTGAACACTTGCTCGATCGTTTGATTTCTCATCTGATAAGCTTCTCCGGTGATATCATGCAACCTCTAGGGAGCATACACTTACCTTTCACCATTGGTACATGCCCTTACATAGCTACCATTACCACTAACTTCCTGGTGGTTGGTTGCCCAACAATATACAATGTCCTCTTCGGACGCACAGACATCAATGATCTCAAGGCCATGGTATCCACACATATGTTGTTGATGAAATTTCCAACCCCCTATGGCAATGGTTACATCAGAGGAGATCAACTTAGTGCACGATCATGTTAGAACACTTCGGTCAAGCAACAACACCTGCCTGTGCCCAAGGAAACCCTTTCTATACATGACCAAGTCATAAAGACGAGCTCAGACGAAGCCAACTTGGATCTTCACGGCGGCAACAGTCAACCCGACGATCCTCGAGATGACTCTTTCACCCAACAAGCACAACTCGCTGAAGAGTTGGAGAAGGTCTCTATCTCAAAAGATTATCCGGATCGCATGGTGAAGATTGGCACCACCTTGTCACCACCCATTCGGTTGGCATTGTCTCTCCCGATATCATCTGTCATCGTTTAAGTATTGACCCCAAGACCAAGCTAGTGAGATAGAAGCGAAGATCTTATGACATTGAACGGTACGAGGCATAGAAGGCAGAAGTTGAAAAACTCAAAGGCATAGGCTTCGTCTGCGAAGTCAATTATCCAACGTGGGTAGCAAATGTTGTCCTTGTTAAGAAGAATCCGACCAAGGAAAGTCTCCTGCTCCAAAAGGTCATGTGGAGAATGTGTGTCGATTACACTGACCTAAACAAAGGATGCCCGAAGCATAGCTTTCCTCTTTCTTTCATAGATAGACTTATAGACTCTACAACAGGGTGTGAACTCTTGAGCTTCATGGATGCTTACTCAGGATACATCCAAATCCTCATGAACCCTCCGAACCAAGAACACACAGCCTTCACTACTGACAGGGGACTAATTGCTATAAAGTCATGCCCTTCGGCCTAAAGAATACAGGAGCGACTTATCAGAGACTAGTTAATTCAATGTTCGCCGAACAGATTGGGAAGAGCATAGAAGTTTACGTTGATGATATGCTAGTCAAGAGCAAACATGCTGACCAACACATCACCAACCTATTTGAAACTTTCACCATTCTGAAGAGGTGTCGAATGAGGTTGAACCCCAACAAATGCGCCTTCGGTGTAGGCTCTGGCAAATTCTTGGGCTTCATGATTAGCCAACGAGTCATTGAAGCTAATGTCGAGAAGATCAAAGGAATCATCGACATGAAGGAACCGGTAACTTCAAAAGACATCCAGAGCCTCACTGACAAGGTGGCAGCCTTAACCAGGTTCATCTCTAAGGCCACAGACAGATGTGCTCATTTCTTCAAAGCACTTAAGGGAAGTAAAAAGTACATTACATGGACTGATGAATGTGCCGAGGCATTTAAGAACCTCAAGGACTACATGAATAAAGCCCATCTGCTCTCCAAACCTGAGGTTGGTGACACTCTCATTATCTATCTATTGGTATCAGCTTCAGCAGTAAGTTTCGTTTTCATTCGAAATGATGGTAATGTCGAATGGCCTGTTTACTACGCTAGTAAGGCTTTACAAGATGCGGAGACACGATATTCCAACATTGAGAAATTGGCTCTAGCATTGGCCATGTCTGCTCGAAAACTTCACCCTTATTTCCAAGCACACTCTATCATCACGCTTACCAATCATCCTCTTCGACAAATACTCCAAAGTCTTGACACTTCGGGGTGAATGATCAAATGGGCGATATCATTTGCTGAGTTGGACATCTTGATAGGAGCATATTTATGCGACTTAATTGGCTTGTTCTCATGCGTTTACGTTGTGTTTCCTTAGTTATTTTAGTGTTTTAAGTCATTTTCGTTTGTTTGTAGGTCTTAATAACAACCTTGGCAAGAAAAGTGCATTTTGGTGCATGTTGGATCAATATTGGGCTCAAATGGATTGCATGCATGAGGATGGACGTTTTGGGCATATGTGTGTGCATGTGTGTGTGTGCAATTGCAAGGATAAACAATGACAACTCATACACATGCAAACTCAAGGCAAGAGAGAGAGAAAACACATGCAAAGAAGCCCACATGCAAAGTGAAAACAAAACTCATGGCAAAGGGGAAGGAATCTTGTGTGTTTTGTGGTTGAAATGATGAAGCATGTGTGTGTAAATGTAAAGGGAAAAACATGGCAGAAAATGTGTGTGTTTTGTGGTTGAAATGATGAAGCATGTGTATGTAAATGTAAAGGGGAAACATGCCAACACACACCCACACAAGCTTACATGCAAAGGAAATGGAGTGGTCCTCTCTCAAGCCTATAAATACCACCTCCCATATTCATAAAAAACATAACAGATTTTGATCCTTGTTTGGCCGAAAATTCCCACCACCATTCTCTCTAATTTCAGCCAAAAACCACCCCTAGCCACACCACCCATCAATCCTAAACCTTTCCATACCATTCCCCATCCATTCTACACCATAAAACCACCCAAAACTGTCCAAAACCTCTAGTGCCGCTGCTTGCAAGGAAGGAAAGAGAGGGAACATCTTGTGCCGTGCCTATACCCAAGCCTTGGGAGTGTTGGAGCGTTTCTAGGTGTTTTCTATCTTTGATTTCAATGTTTAAATTAAGTTATCTTTATGTAATTGCGAGTATGAGGAACTAAACCCCCCTTGGCTAGGGGGGATTCAAAACCATGTTTATGCTTGCTATATGATTTGATTACTTCCAATTGCGTTTCATGAATTGTGAATTTAATTTACTTATCTCTATGAATTAAAACTAATTTGTGTATGTTGGTTGAGAGTGCACGCTTAATTTTCATGCATAAGTTTAATGCTAGGATATAAGGAAGTTTCACCTAATCGTTATGAACTTATATTCATAAGTAGTAAAGGTTGTTGATCACAACCGTGTTAAGTAAATTCTTGGCATAAGTTTCATGCAATTCATAGTAACGAGTGCCTCGTCAATGCTTATGTTTTTCATAGAACTTAATGATTCTTGCGCGTATCTCTATTATGCAATTCATGTCGGGAACTTGTAGGGAATGTTTTGGGTTGTTGTATGCAATCATCCAACCTAATAACTTGTGGAAAAATTGAGGGTTAATTAGTGCAGTTCACGGTTAATTTGGGGCGTTGAGTATTCATGGTTTGTCGAAGAGCAATTGGAAATCATTTTGTATGCAAGTATAACATGTGTGGAGAAGAACCCCTTAGCTAGCTTTCCATCCATTCACTTTTATCAAATTCGTTTTAGAATCTGTTCAATTTACAAAGTTTGTTCTTGTTTTCAATTTTCGTCAAAACTCAATCCCCATTTATTATGAAGTGTTAGATTAGTTAGAAATCAATTTAGTTTGTGTTTTTAAGTGTCTTGAGTCAAGTCATAACCCAAATTCGTCCAATTAAGTGTTAGGTGTTCAAAACTGCCCATAAACTGTTTTTAAGGCAGTTTTGAGTGTTTATTTGCTGTTTTGAGTCCTTTGGTTTGTATTGGTGTTTTAAAGTATAGTTTTGCATTCTTTGAGTCTAGTTTAGTGTTTTAAACTTTGTTTTTACGTTTTCAAGTCAGTTTCCAAGTGATTTAGCAATCCCTCCTAATCCCCGGCTTAGAACGATCCCTACTTACATACTTTACTACAATTGATAAAAGAGGGTTTAATTTGTGTGCTTATATATTTCGCACCAAATTTTTGGCGCCGTTGCCGGGGATTAGCAACTTTGCTAATCCCTCGTTGTTTCTTTTTATTTATTTATTTTTTTTTGTGTGTTTTTATTTTAGTTTGCTGATTGGGTTTATTTCTTATTATCAGGTACTAGTTTATGACTCGTAGTTCTCAACATATTAGTGCAAACATCTCGGAGTTCGACGGCGATTTTGAAAGAACTTTGAGAAGGAAGAAGAGGCATCCAGAACCTAGTGAACCTAGTTCAAGTTCAGAGGCCGAATCTGAATTTGAAGGAAAAGAAGAAGAAGCTATGGACAACCGAACACTCAAGGAGCTCGCCGCTTCGGGATTAGATAATGCCACACCTTTGTGTATCCAATATCCCACGGCTGCGCAAGGTAAGACCGAAGAGTTCGAGTTAAAGTCAAGTTTGCTCCACCACATTCCAAAATACCATGGGCTGTCCATGGAGGATCCGAACAAGCATTTAAAAGAATTTGAAGTGGTGTGTTCAAGCATGACTCCGGTTAACGTCGACGGAAGTATTTTGAAGATGAAGGCTTTTCCATTCTCTTTAATGGATAAAGCCAAAGATTGGTTGTACGAGTTAGCTCCCGGAACTGTCACATCTTGGGAGAGTATGAAGAGGGCGTTTTTGGAGATGTTTTTCCTAACTTCTCGAATCATTCTCCTACGTAAAAAGATTAGTGGTATTCAGCAAGAAGAAGGTGAGTCTTTTCCCACTTATTATGAACGTTTTAAATCACTTGTTGCTTCTTGTCCACATCATCAGATGAAGGAGGAGTTACTTCTACAATACTTTTACGAGGGGCTCCTACCACTTGAACGTCAAATGCTCGATGCCTCGGCGGGTGGAGCATTGGTGGACAAAACACCCATGGCTGCCAAGATCTTGATCGCTAATCGAGCATTGAACGCTCAACAATACGAAGGCGTTGGCAAAAGAGGACCCATACGACAACAAGTGCATGAGGTAAGTTCCACATCCGACATTCATTCACAATTAGCTAATCATACTTCCATTGTGTCTCAGATGGCCGAAGGAATGAGAATGCAAGGGCCAATGGTGTGTGGCGTATGTTCTATCCAAGGACATGCCTCGGAAAAGTGCCCTCAACTCATTGAGAATGGTGGATGGGAGAGCGCTAACGCAATTGGATTTCAAGGCCACAACCAACCGAGGAACGATCCATATTCAAACACATATAATCCAGGTTGGAGAGACCATCCAAACTTCAAGTGGAGGGAGGCCCAACAACCCCAACAACAAGGAGGCTTTAGGCAACAACCCCCGGGGGTTTTCACCAAGCCATACGCACCCCCACATGTTCCACAACAATCTACCCCAAATGCTTCAGGTACATCTCTAGATAATGATACACTCCTTAAGTTACTAACTAACTTGTCTCAGGGGCAAGAAAATCAAACCAAAGCTATGCAAAGCCAAGACAAAAGGGTGGATCAATTGGAGAAACAAATTGGGCAGATTGCAGACTTTGTGAGCAAATTTCGGGACCCAGGCCAACTCCCTAGTTCTACCATTCCAAATCCAAAAGGAGGTTTCGAAAGTGCCAAAGCTATCATGCTAAGAAGTGGGAAAGAAGTAGGAACTGAGCCAAAACCATCCCAATCTGCCCCCAAGGAGGACGAGAAGTTGCAAATAGAAGAGGAGGAGCAAGCAAAGGCCACGACAAGGATTGAGCAATCATTGCCGCAACCACCCAAGCCATCCAATTCGGCCAATAAAGGTAAGGAAGGTACAATTCAAGTTAATTCTAATGCTATTCCTCCGAATGTACCCTTTCCTAGCAGATTTTTGCAAGCCAAGAATGAAGAAGAGGAAAAAGACGTTCTTGAGACGTTTAGAAAGGTGCATGTCAATATCCCTCTCCTCGATGCTATAAAGCAAATCCCAAAGTATGCCAAGTTTTTGAAGAAGCTTTGTACAACAAGGAAACGGATTCGGGAGAAAGAGGTGGTACATGTAAGCGAGAATGTCTCTCCAATGTTGCAGAGGAAGTTGCCACCTAAATGCAAAGATCCAGGTAGCTTCACAATCCTTTGTGTAATTGGTAATACAAGATTTGAGCATGCTATGCTAGATTTAGGTGCATCAATTAATGTCATGCCATATTCTGTTTATGTATCTATGAATCTAGGAAAGCTTAAAAATGATGGCGTTATTATTCAATTAGCCGATCGATCTAATGCATATCCCAAGGGAGTGTTGGAAGATGTTTTGGTGCAGGTAGACCACTTGATTTTTCCTGCAGATTTCTATGTGCTTGATATGGAGGATTCAGCCCACTCTTCACCATCACCGCTCTTACTTGGACGACCTTTCATGAAAACGGCTCAAACCAAGATTGACGTGGCCAAGGGAGCAGTAACTATGGCATTTGGTGGTGATATGATTAACTTTAAGATTTCTGAATCTGTTGAGAAGACTAATGATGTTCGTTCTTGTTGTGCCATTGATGTAATTGAAAATATAGAGCATGAATGTTCAACACTAATCAAGAAGGATGTTTCTCGCACCATAATCGATGAGGGACTTGGAGTAAAGCACAAAGAGCACGCCCCGACCTTCAAATCACCAAATCTGACCGAGAGTATCCTTTGTGCATCTGTTCAATGTGCTGCCACTTCATTGCAGCACATTGGTAAACCACCAATGCAATTTCGATTCCTATTTCAACTAATAGGTTGTTACCTTGTATGGTGCAGATCCCCAATCGAATCCAATGAGGAGTGAATGAGTTCTTCGTCCGGCTGCAAGACGTTAAAGAAAGCGCTTATTGGGAGGCAACCCATGTATTCAAATGAGGAAGATTTTTGAATCGCTCCACAATCAGTTTTGCGTTTCTAAAAACCTTCCCTTTTACTGCGTTTATTTTGCCTTGTTTGTCATTTTTATTTGTTGCTTGTTTGATTGTTTTTGGTGTGGATTTTTGTTTGAAACATTGATAGGTAAACAAAGTGTTTTTACATTAACTTTAGTAGAGAAGGAACATTTAGGAGAAAATTTCAAAGATGTGCATACAAACAAGAATGAGTCTTCATTGGTCAGGAGGTGCCTCAACATTCGACGGAGCTCCAGAAAGACGAAGCACCAGAGATTGATTATCCGGAGCCTCAACACTTGGTGAAGCGCCAGAGGATGAAGGCAGAAGTTGCCTCTGGAGTAATGCCACAAACCTCTGATGATAATTCTGAATCTGCACTTCGGACTCCTGCAGCTGATCAAGCTTCCTCTTCATGCTTGTTGAGTAATTAGTTGTGAGCATGTGCAACTCCTTATTCTCATGCCTAAGCACTCTGACCTCTTGCCGAAGACTAGCCACTTCAGCCATCAACGACTCAACCTGACGAGTTCGAGCAAGAAGACGCTGGCCCATGTTTGATACTGAGCCTGCACATCGGACGTTGTAGGCCAGAAAGTCCTGAACAGCCAGTTCGTCGGACCGCCTGGAAAGTATCCTAGTGTCTCTAGGAGTGAGAAGATTTCTGGCCACCACCGAAGCGGTTGTATCATTCATCATCATGGAATCCCTAACTGTAAGAGGACCATTTGGGGATACGAATGACGGCTGCCAAATGTTGGTTGGAGAAGATATGTCACTATCTTCCCCGACATTCAAGTTAAGGCGACGGTCAGAAGGGCAAGACATTTTTGAAGGTGTGAAGAAAAAGAAGAGGTCGGACAAATCAAGTTCTTAGAAGTGCAGGTAGGGAGCTAAGATTGGGAGAAAAATTTAGGTCGAATTGTTGGCAGCACCATGGTTACGGAAATGTGCAATTTACAACAGGGGGATAGTTGGATTACCCCGATTTATAGATTCCTTGCTCATGGCACCCTTCCAAATGACAAAGTCCAAGCTAAGCAAATTCAATACAAGTCTACCCGTTACTTGATCATTAACGACCAACTCTACAAGCGGGGTTTTAACCTACCATACCTAAGATGCCTCACGCCCGTGGATGCTAAAATTGTCATTCGGGAAATACATGAAGGAGTCTGCGGAGATCATACAGGATCTCGATCTCTAGCACACAAGGCTTTTCGCCAAGGATATTACTGGCCAACACTCCACCAAGATGCCATCAGAATATCCCGCTCATGTGACAAGTGTCAACGCTATGCAACTATTCCTCACTCCCCTCCCGAGCCGCTCACTCCTATGATCAGCATTTGGCCCTTCACCCAATGAGGACTTGATTTGATCAGCCCAATGTCTGCAGGGAAATGCAAGGTCCGTTATGCAATTGTTGCAGTTGACTACTTCACAAAGTGGGCCGAAGTAAAACCCTTGGCAACCATTACTGAGGCAAAAATAGAAGACTTCGTATGGAAGAACATCATTTGCAAATTCGGCATTCCCAATGCGATAGTCACTGACAACGGGCGACAGTTCGACAACAATAAGTTTAGGATGTTCTGCTCTAAGTTCAACATCGACTTATGTTTGCCTCCCCAGTTCATCCCTAGTATAATGGACAAGTTGAAACCATCAACAAAATAATCAAGCGAACTTTGAAAACCAGCTTGGACAAGGCTAAAGGTTGTTGGCCAGAATTTGTACCCCAAGTTCTTTGGTCATACCGCACTTCGTATTGGACGTCAACATGAGAAACCCTATTCTCACTTGCCTTTGGTACAGAGGCAGTTGTCCCAGTTGAGCTTGAGCAAGCAACGTTCCGAGTCCAGAACTACGTGCAAAGTAAAAATGACAAACAACTTACCCTCAACTTAGATCTAGTTGAGGAACACATAAACCAGGCTCACTTGAGGAATGTCGCCTACAAGCAGTGCATCTCTAACTACTATGACTTAAGGGTTCGTTCTTTCAAAGTAGAGGACTGGGTATTGAAGAAAAGATTACTTTGCGACAGAATCCCGAGTGAAGGAACTCTTAGTCCAAATTGGGATGGACCGTTTGAAGTTGTTGGCATCAATCGCCCTGGCTCCTACAAGCTTAGAAGCTCCGATGGCAAGACCCTTGGCCATTCATGGAATGCTGATCACTTGAAGTACTATTACAAGTAAACTCACATTGTACAAGTGTTAAGGTTTAGCCGTTTGGCATCCTCTGGAACGAAGACCATTTGGCATGAATTCAATAAAGAGGTGATTTAGACAACTCGGTCTTAATCCTCTTACATTCCTAGAAATGAAACATTCGGGTTCAAAGCTTCAACATGAATGCTCCCAACAGGAAATAAAGTCTAAGTATATGTCAACAAGACTATACAAATAAACTAATAGCTCCACAGTATATTCGTTCAATCTTACCCAAGTTATGGCTTATATCAAAGGATTTGCTCAAACATAGCCAAGCATTCATCAATGATAGTGCAAATACTTGGTAATTAACATCAAACTATACGACGTAAAGTCGTAAGCATCCATAAATAAAAAGCTCTTAGGCTTGCAACATGGCACATGCCATACAAACAACAAACTAGTACATCCAGAGTACATGGCACGTGCCACACAAACAACAAACTAGTACATCCAGAGTACATTGCACGTGCCACACAAACAACAAACTCGTACATCCAGAGTAGATGCAGAAGAAAAGGCACTACGAGTCATCCTCATCTGAGGTCGAACCCCTAACAATATCACTCTGCGTTTCAACCCCATCACCATCACCACCTTCCTTAGCATCTCCAAGACCATCCTCACTCTCCTGAGACTGCTCACCGATACTAGTCTTATTATCAGAGTCATCATCACTACTAGAATCAACTGTGAGGACGAAGACTTCACTTTTTTGTCAGTACTCATCAATCTCATCACGGTACTTTTGGATAATGCTTCCATTGTCGTAACACTCAAGGACGGCCATCCATTTTCTTTTCTTAAAATTAGCCGCCTGGATGCATTGAGGTCTAAAGGCATCGTGAAAGACTTGGGAACCTAAGAACTCATGCACGGCAGCGTCCCTCTTAGTTGCGATACTCCTCTTCAGCCCAGAAACCTCAACCAAGGCACTATCCAACTCCCCTTTAACCTTGGAAACATCAAGGATGGTTGTCTCCTATTGTTTTTTAGTCGCTTCCAATTGTTTCTTGAGCCTCACATTCTCACCATTCCGCCTCTTCAAACTCTTAAAGTTTTGATCCTTAAGGCGGATGGCATCAGCCAAAGCTTTGCTCGTTTTTCTGGCATCATTCACAAGTTGCTTATTCTCTTTAAATTTTGCCTTGTACCGCTCGACCTCTCGTAATTTGTCATCGTACTCGGTCATGACCTACATGACAAGATGATCGTCACTACCAGAAAAAAGAGGGGATAAAGTAAAGAAATGACAGAGTAACACTTACATAAGAATATAGCCTCATCATCCGGTCACGATTTGATTCGTTCTCATCTAGCGGTTCGCCAAGCTCATCAACAGTGGATCGACGTCCTGCCAGTCAATTATTGATATACCTAAAACTACTTAGCTGCTTGGCAACCTTCAAGACCTTCAAATAGATACTGCCAACCTCTTCATTGTACTTCCTCTTACGATTGGAGCTAGGGTCACCTTTTTGGTCAGTATACTCCATGGTTAGAGGAAAGATAGGGTTGATGGTAGGAAGAGGAGGCAACAGTCGTCTCTCATCCCCTGTAACTATGGCAGCAGCACACCCGATGGCCTCAACTTCAGCCTTCTTTGAGGCAACAATCTTGAGGACCTCCTCTTGCGACTTAGGTTTAGGAGCTGGCCTCACCTGGTGCTTACGAGCTCCCTTGTGAAACAAAATGTCGTCTACAGGAACTAACATGGGTACTTTCCCTTTCTTGGCGCTAGTCTCCCATTTCTTGCCCACTTTGTCCATTGAACAAGAAAAATGAAAGTAAGGAATGCAACTTTGCAAAAGAAAGAGAGGGCGAAATGAAAGATACAACTTACTTGCTCGTCTCTGGCACTCCGACACTAGGGGCTGGAAACCGTACTTTCGAAATAAGGGTCGTAGCTTGCCTAAGTGTCTATCCTCTTTGGGCACCCTCAATACTTTCTCTACGTTAGCTAGCTCTCGTCCGGATAACTTGATGGTCCCTCGCGTCACTGCACGAAGAAAAATGTTAGAAGCAAGAGAAAATCACAACAAATAGCAAATAATGCAAACAATGGATACATTACAACCTACATTCTGGAAGTGAGTAGGAACACATCGCTCATGCGTGACACCCTTATCATACTCCCAATCATTATAAAGAAAGCACTAACAGTTTTTCCAAGTGCAGTACACCTTTTTCTTACCAAAGACAATATGCTCTCTCTCACTACGACATGCACACTCGGCATACCCAGTGCATGCTTTCACCGGGCGCATCTTATAGCAGTAGTGACACTGATGAAAGGAAGGCTCACTTAACCCACATTCCATCCAAATAATACAAATAATATAAAACCCGATTAAGGTATCCAAAAAACCAGGGTAGAGTTGCCCAGACGCATATCCCATGAAAGATAGCATCCATTGCAACCACGGGTGAAAAGGCAGCTTCATCCCTAAAGTCAATAATATTTGGGTATAGAACATCACATGACCCTTGGGCGGTTCAGAGGACAATTCTTCATGATGCACCAAGCGCATTCCTACACTACGGGGGATACTATGATATGAGCATATTTATGCTACTTAGTTAACATGTTTTCTTGCACTTACTTAGTTAGTTATTGCTTATAAGAGTGTTTTAAATCATTTTCGTATGTTTGTAGGTCATAATAACAAAGTTGGCAAGAAAAGTGCATTTGGGTGCATTTTGGAGCAATTTTGGGCTGAAATGGATTACATGCACTTGGAGATATGAGGATGGACGTTTTGGGAAGATTAGAATTCAGCATATGTGTGTGCACATGGGCAAAGGAGGAAACACACACACATGGGCAAAGGAAAGGCACGGCATGGGCAAAAAATACACCACTACATTCACTCACCCTTGTCCCCTTCATTATTTCTGTTTTCATGCACCATTACATTTAATCATTGCACTCAAGTGGTGCACATCCCTTGTCCCCTTCACCCATCAGATTTCATTCACTTTCACCTCCACTACATGCACTCATTGATGCACCACTCCTCCACTTTCACCTCCACTATGACTCATTTCTGCACCATTCCACCTCCCTTTCCTTTATCTACCATGTGCACAATCATTCATGTTCCCTACTTGCATTCATAACTACAACACCACTCCATTTCACCCCCCATGCTTTGCATCATTACTTCATTTTCACCTTTGAATCATTGCTAACACCACCATCCATCCCTCCATGCCATGCACTTCCTCTATAAAAGGAAGTGTGTGTGGCAGCCATTACATTCAGTTTTTGCTAGAGAATTCATCCCCATTTCGATACAACCTTCATCCAAACACTTCCATTCATCCTCACATCCATTCCTCCATACAAACAAACCTTCAAACACTCACCAACACCTTGTGCTGTAGCAAAGGAAGGGAAAGAAAGTGCTTGGATGTGCTTGCTGTCCAACTTGGATCGTTGGAGCGTTTAGGTGTTTTCATTCTTTTGTTTTTAATGTCTAAATTTGTTTATCTTTGCTTTGTAAGTATGAGAAACTAAACCCCCCTTAGCTAGGGGGGAATTCGAAACCATGTTCTTGCTTGCAATATGATTTGATTACTTTCAGTTGTGATTCATAAGTTGTGAATTCAATTTACTTATCCATTTGAATTAAAACTGATTTGTGTATGTTGGTTGAGAGTGCACGCTTAATTTCCATGCATAAATATGATGCTAGGATATAAGGGAGTTTCACCTAATTGTTATGAACTTATATTCACAAGTAGTAAAGGTTGCTAGTCACAATCGCGTTAAGTAAATTATTGGCATAAGTTTCATGCAATTCATAGTTACAAGTGCCTTGTCAATGCTTATGATTTTCATAGAACTTAATGATTCTTGCTTGTATCTCTATTATGCAATTCATGTAGGGAACTTATGGGGAATGCTTTGGGTTGTTGTATGCAATCATCCAATTCAATGAAATTAAGAAAATCTGAGGATTAATTTAAGCGTACCTAATTAATCTGGGGTTTTGAAGTTCATGGTTTATTGAAAAGCAACTGGAAATTGGTTTATGTGCAAGTATGTCATGTGTGGAGAAGAACTCTCTAGCTAGCCCATCATCCATAGTTTAACCCATCACCCATCAATTCACCTAAATTTGTCTAAGAATCTGTTTAAATTGTTCTTGCTTTGTTTTCCTTATTTTCGTCCAAAACCAAAATCCCCTTTATTTGATTAAGTCATATTAGTTAGTACTTGTTTTAAATTGTGTTTTTAAGTGTTTTAAGTCAAGATAAAATCAATTTTTGTCCAAACTTTGTGTTAGTGGCAGAAACTGCCTTAGAGTTGTTTTTAGGCAGTTTTGAGTCTCTATAATCTGTTTTGAGTCTTGTGACTTTGTTTTGAGTCTTGTAAGTTTAATTTCATGCTTTTAAGTTTGTTTTTATATATTTGAGTCAGTTTAGAGTGTTTTAGCAATCCCTCCTAATCCCCGGTTTAAGAACGATCCCTACATATTCATACTACAATTGTCAACAAGAGGGTTTAATTTGTGTGTTAAGTTAATTTTCGCATCATACTACATGACTGCCTTAGGGCCTCAAGTTACTTTTCGCTATCTAACAAGTTTTTCACTAAATGGTCTGCTGTGAATTCAGAGCGAAATATGGGTATGGCGTCACAAATAACCCCCTCACCCACTGACATGAAAGAGGAAGAGCCAATATTGGCTAAGGTTTGACAATTGCGAAGACCACCCAATCTCGATTTTTTTGTACAAGATTCCAACAAAGACGCTGAAGACTCCAACATTGAAAGCTTAAACCTAGAGTTAGAGCTTGGGGAGCCCTCATCACTAGGACTTCCAGACTCTGACATCTACAACAAACAGAAACAAACTCTATCATCACATGAAAGATCGAAACATAAAGAAGTTCATAAGGCATGAAGAAAAGCTCAATCAATTCATTATGTTCTTAACCAAATACATGAACACTCAAACAATTCAACAAGAATGAAAGCATGCGATCTAGTGGAGAAGACTACCAACCTGAAGATGGTGCAAAGCAATGCTGGAATCCCTCTCAACTAGAGATCACTCTGTCTTCAAAAATCACTACAAAATGAGAAAATGAAGTCAATGAAAAGAGTGGAAACTTATCATCCTTATATATGTTCAACAATGTCAAAGAAATTCAAAATTCAAACGATGAGAAAACCCCACATGGAAAGTCTTCAAACTTCCACACAAGCTAGGGAGTTTTCAAATTTCAAACTTACAGCTCCCCCTCTCCCCCTAAAAAAAAAAAAATATAAAAAAAAGACGGGGGAGGAGGTGAACACATTAGCTTTGTTGATGCACAAAACCGGGAGGTCTTGGAACAACGTAAATTCGACCGTGAATCCGCAAGAAAGTAAAGAACATAAGATGTATCGTGGTTCACCCCAATGTTTAGGCTACGTCCACACTGATGTTGATCGTATTTCTCTGTAATTGTATGTATGGATTACAAGTGTGAGGGGGAGTCCCCCAGAGAAAGAAAGAGATTGAGAAAGTTTCTCTGTTTGTGAGCCTTGTGGCTTTGTATGTGAGGATGAGACTTGAGGATTGTGAGGGTGAGGAGGCCCTTTTATAGACTAAGGGCTCCTCCCATTTTACATGAATAATGGGCTCAATGTCTGGAAGCCTAAGTAATGAGGCCCAATATAATATGGTACAAACAGTAGTCTTCCAAGTGTTCAGTCAAGAGAGTCTTTTGGCTGGAGACTTGAAATTCAGTCCATGTGTGGACCGAAGTAACTAGATGTCGTATAGGACTGATACTCGATATAGGGCGGTGTTCAATGTGGAATGATGCTCAACTAGAAGTAGCACATGTTGCGAGGCTGCTCGGCTTGTGGCTTATGTTGCCTTGGTTGGCTCGGCTTGTGGTGTTGAAGGTCAGGGAGTCATTTTTATAGAATAAGGGATTGCTCTTCAATACATAAGTGATGGGTTAAGAGTGATGCTTGCGGCAAGGCAGTTGCTCAGCTGGCGACGATGCTCTCTAATGAAGGTGATGGAGTTCCTTTTATTAAATAAGGGTTCACTTCTCAATACATAAATAATGAGCTAAGTCCCCTCAGTATTTTTCATGAGGCCCAGTTGCGGAAGTCCAATATATGGTACATAGTGTAGTCCCTCAAGTCTTCAGTCAATAGAATATGTTGGCTGGAGACTTCAAATTCAATCCATGTATGGGCCGAAGTGGCGGTTGTTCGGAGGCGGTTTTTGTGTACCATGCACTGAAGCTTTGTAGGTGAAGTTTTGAAAGTTGAAGCCTTGTAAATGAAGCTTTGAAGTCAAAGCTTTTGTGAATGAAGCTTTAAAGTCGGAGCTTTGTAAATGAAGCTTTTGAAGCTAGAGCTCTGTAAATGAAGCTTTCGAAGTTGGAGCTCTTGAAACTGATTGACATGAGTGATTGACATGAATTTTTATGTTGATTGACATGAGTGATGCTCATGGATGTTGACATGAGTGATGCTCATGAATGTTGACATGAGTGATGCTCATGAATGTTTATGTATGATTGACATGAGTGATGCTCATGTATAATTTTGGAGTACTGGACGTACTTTTGATCACCTGGTTGATGATAATAGCGGCAGGCTGCCTAATAATTTTGGACTACTGGACGTACTTTTGATCACCTGCTTAGTGATAATAGAGGGTGAATGTTAAGTGGAAGGATGAAGATTGGAGTTTGAAGCCATAGGGCTTGGCTCTTTTGGGCATATAGGCCTTCGCCCTCCACACAACATTCCAGCCCATTATTTTGGTCTTGCCATTTTTTTTTTGCATGCTGCCTTCTTTACATATCAGTATAACTATATAATAATTGCTCCAGTTTGCAGAAGACAACTTAATAAAATATTCATCAATGACAGTGGGTATGGGTGTGCCATGCTTTCCATTTCCTCCTCGGCTTTTCTCCATCTCCAGACATCTTTTCCTTTTTCATTATTTTCCTCTCTTTTTCTGCTTTTGCTTTACTCGTGGTCGATGCCCATGGAATCTGAGGAGACAGCATTGGATGCTTGCAATGATCTCCGAGACTGATCGAGTAGTGGGTTGTATCATGAAAGTTTCATCATTTGCTGGTAGCTAGGGAAGTAATAAAGAAAAAAAGAAAAAGGTCTCATCTTTTTCAGATTCTTTTGTAGAGGTCGCTTCAGACTGCTTGACGTAGATGGGGAAGGTCAGCTTCCCAGAGAGCTCCGGCGCCTTGACAATCTCCTTGGTAAGGTGCCTCTAACTCCGGCAGACATCGGCTCAAGCGACCAGTCCTTTGAGAAAGCTCATGTCGGCGCCACTCACGAAGAGCTGCACCTTCCTCGACAAATTTGCTAAGCTCCGGGAGCACGAGACCATCCGATGTGAAGATGGACACGTCATCATCTTTATCTTCGCCCAGATCAGCGACGTTGGTGGCAGTGCTCGATACGACATCGTGGGGAGATGGTGAGTTGGAAGACGCTGAAGAAGCCATTGTCGACATCGGATGGAAGACGCCGGAGCAGCCATTGAAGTGTGCTTGGAGAGGCGTCGTGGGTTTTGGAGATAGAAGGGAGGTGTGAGAAGGAAGGCTTGTTCAGTGGGGAAAGAAAGATAACGAAGTAAAGCCATTGCTATTTTGAGGTGGTGGTTCCAGTTTGGCCGGTCTGCTTCACGGCGACATTCCCATCTTTCCCCAGCTGCTCCACAGCAGCATTGACATTCCAGGGATTACACGCATCGCGAGTTGCATTCATTTGATATGGAGCAACATCGTTGGACAACCATTGTTGAACATAGAACATGGATTTCGAACATTCAGTGTTAGGCTCCGTGGCAGTAACCTTCACATGATCGCAGTACCACCCGGCGTGTGCACCAAACCCGTTGGAGGTGAGGGTGAGCCAGCATACTGGTGCATCCATGCATGGACCACATACGCTAAACACGTCCACATTACCACGCTCAAAGTAGTCGTAGTGTGGCCCAATTAGCCCCCATAACCTAAGATCCGGCACCCATACAGACCGGCCGGAGAAATCACTGAGGGTTATGCTTATCTTTGAGTCTGTGCCCGCCTTGATGATCGACCCCGTCTTTACATCTGTCATGGTTATTTAGGTTTCAGGCGGAAAAGACAGAAGGGTTTTGCAAGACAGTGAGTGAGTGAGTGAAATGGTTTTTCTTAGTTTTGGTTTTTGGGCTTATGCAAATTCATGATGGACAGTGATGAGGTTTCACGGTGGTGAGATGAAAAAATGAAAGAGAACCGACATAGCTTTTCGTGTCGATTCCCACAGACGGCGCCAAATGTTGATGCACAAAACCGGGAGGTCTTAGAACAACGTAAATCCGCAAAAAAGTAAATAACACAAGATGTATCGTGGTTCAACCCAATGTTTGGGCTACGTCCACACTAATGTTGATCGTATTTCTCTGTAATTGTATGTATGGATTACAAGTGTGAGGGGGAGTCCCCTAGAGAAAGAGAGCGATTGAGAGAGTTTCTCTGTTGGTGAGCCTTGTGGCTTTGTATGTGAGGATGAGACCTGAGGATTGTAAGAGTGAGGAGACCCTTTTATAGACTAAGGGCTCCTCCCCTTTTACATGAATCATGGGCTCAATGTCTGGAAGCCCAAGTAATGAGGCCCAATATAATATGGTACCAACAAGCTTCATCAATGGAGTGCAACCACAATTCCCAAAAGCTTCACACACTCTTGATCAAGATAGTGTGAAGCAAAACCAATTTATGGTGCCAACAAAAGCTTTATCAATGGAGGGCAACTACAAATGCCAAAAGCTTCACACACTCTTGATCAAGATAGTGTGAACCAAAATCAATTTATTATGCCAACAAAAGCTTCAACACAAAAGCTTCATCCACAAAGCTTCAACACAAAAGCTTCATCCACAAAGCTTCAACACCAAAGCTTCACCCACAAAGCTTCAACTCCAAAGCTTCACCTACAAAAACTTCAACTCCAAAGCTTCACATACAAAGCTTCAACACAAAAGCTTCACCTACAAAGCTTCAACATAAAAGCTTCACCTACAAAGCTTTAACACAAAAGCTTCACCCACAAAGCTTCAACACCAAAGCTTCACCCATAAAGCTTCACCCACAAAGCTTCAACACAAAAGCTTCACCTACAAAGCTTCAACACCATAGCTTCACCCACAAAGCTTCAACTCTAAAGCTTCACCTACAAAAGCTTCAACTCCAAAGCTTCACCTACAAAGCTTCAACACAAAAGCTTCACCTACAAAGCTTCAACACCAAAGCTTCACCTACAAAGCTTTAACACAAAAGCTTCACCTACAAAGCTTCAACACCAAAGCTTCACCTACAAAGCTTCAACACCAAAGCTTCACCCACAAAGCTTCACCTACAAAGCTTCACCTACAAAGCTTCAACACCAAAGCTTCACCCACAAAGCTTCAACTCCAAAGCTTCACCTACAAAAGCTTCAACTCCAAAGCTTCACCTACAAATGCCAAAAGCTTCACACACTCTTGATCAAGATAGTGTGAAGCAAAATCAATTCATTGTACTCAACAAAGCTTTAATCTCAAAGCTTCACCAACAAAGCTTCACCTACAAAGTTTCACCTATAAAGCTTAATATATATATATATATATATATATTTTCGGAAATTCAAAAATTCGAAAAAAAAAATCGAAAAAAAGGCCTAGGCCTCATCTTCTTTGGGCCTAACAACTTTCATAACAAATATATATGAATGAGGAGTTTTGGGCTACCACTGAGAAAGGAAAATGGTGAAGTTTTGTTACTTTGGAAACTTGGCTACTAGCAAGACACCTCCTTCATCAACCCCCTCAACTGGAGACTTGGGGGACTCCTACCATATGCTACTGCACCTTGATACTCAGAAGTCTCACGACCACTCAGTGACTTAGATTTTTTAAGTCTCCAACTGGGAAGTTTTCCTCACTCGGGAAATTAAAGGAGCATTACCTCAACCTACATGCTTCACTCACAAAGCTTCAAAGTACAAGCTTCAACAAAAGAAAAAAAATTCAAAGAACTTAGTGAAGAAGGCTTTGGTGTATTTAACACAATACGTTGAAATAAAGCAAAGCTTATTTATTGATATTTTCGATAAGTTACAAATATGTACATATACATGAATCAAAATAAACAAACAAGAGGGAGCCTTCACAAAGGTTGCTCAGGACAAGTATCAGCAGTCGGCAGAGCACCAGAAAGAGAAGGCACCAGAGGGTGATCATTCGGAGCCTCAGTATTGGGTAGAACCCCAGAATGAGGTGGCACCAGAGGTTGATCATTTAGAGCTTCATTACGCGGTACAACCCCAGAAGACGAAGGCAATAAATGCCTTTGGAACAAACCCACAAACCTCTGATGATCAAATAAAATCTGACCATCAGATTCCTGCAACTGGTCAAGCTTCCTCTTCATGTTTGTAGCATAGTCATGTGCGAGCCTGTGCAACTGTTTATTCTAATGCTTGAGCCCTCTAATCTCCTGTTTGAGACTTATCACTTCAGCTGCCAATGATTCAACTTGGCGGGTTCGAGCAAATAGGCGTTGGGCCATATTAGACACAAAACCTGCACACTGAACACTGAAAGCCAGAGAATCCTTAACAGCCAACTCATCAGACCATTTGGAAAGTAGTCTGTTATCTTTGGGAGTGATAAGGTTCCTGGCCACCACCGCATCGGTCATATCATTCTTCATCACAGAGTCCCCAACGGTAAAATGACCAGTATGGGATAAGAATGATGAGCACCATATGTTGTCTTGAGGAGGCATGGTTGCCTCTTCACCAAAATTCAAGTCAAAACGACGGTCGGATGAGCCAGACATTTTCAGAAATGATGAATGAGAAATGAGGTCCAATAAATCTCTGAAGTACGAAAATAAAGGCAAAATCCCTACAAGAAATAACTCTCTGAACGTACTTCTTGCACACAATTAGTGCCTCTATAAAAGAAAGGGCAGTAGGGCCGTTTGTTCAAAAATCGAAAAGGCACCACTCTCTGGATTTCGAGAAGCAGATTTTCCTAAGTAAAATATGTCGACAATCCCCACACGCAACATCAGCTCCTCGGGTACCACATATAACTTTGCTAAAGATCTTTGACAAAGTTTAGACACATAAATTTTGAAGGTCAAGCTACCCTACCATTACCCACAAGGGTAAAGGAACATCACAACTGCTTGATAATTGGAAAGTCCCTATGTGTGTCAACCTCCGTGCTCCGTGGCAAGGCAGACTGGCAAAAATGTCCAACCTTTACTCACATCGAGAAAACACTCCCAACATGATTACTTGCTCAAAAATCGAAGAGGCACCGCTCTACGAATCTTGAGAGCCAGACTCCTACCAGGATTGCTTTCTCAAAAATCAAAGAGGCACCGCTCTCCGAATCTCGAGAGCCAGACTCCCAACATGATTGCTTTCTCAAAAATCGAAGAGGCACCGCACTCTGAATCTTGAGAGCCAGACTCCCATCAGGATTGTTTTCTAAAAAATCGAAGAGGCACCGCTCTCTGAATCTCGAAAGCCAGACTCCTAACATGATTGTTTTCTCAAAAATCGAAGAGGCACCGCTCTCTGAATCTTGAGAGCTAAATCCTAATAAGGTTGCTTGTTCAAAAATCGAAGAGGCAACGCTCTCCGAATTTCGAGAGCCAGATCTTTAACATACCTTCTTGCTCGAAAATCGAAAAGGCACCACTCTCCGAGCTTCGAGAGCCAGATTTCCTTGGATAAAGCTTGTCTGCAATCTTTACACGCAACATCAGCTCTTCAGATACCATGGACCACTTTTTCAAAGTGCTCTGACAAAGTTAAAACACGTGAAGCTTGCAGCTCCCACTATATTGCTATGACCAAGAAGGGTAAATGAATAAGATTAATTCTTGTTGTTGGGGAAACTTCTATATATGTCGACCTCCATGCTCCACAGACAGGCATACCTGCAAAAATGCTCAACCCTTCTTCATATCCGAGAGGGCACTCCTAACGAAGCATCTCGAAATACTCAGCTTTCTTCCCCCCCCAATAATACCTCTGCAAACCAACCACACCAGAGCAAAAATATCTCATATCATCAAGGTCGAAAGCAAGAGTATCCCATATCATGCTTTTTCCTTGTCTTTTCCTTTGCCTTTGCTCTTACCTGCAAGACAAGAAGAAAGAAAGCAATCAATTGAAACCTGAAATCAAACTTTCGATCTGGAACTGATTGCCCAGAACCTTTGCCTGGTTGCTCACCTAGCATTACTCCCAAGTACTCATCCTTTCGGCAAATACCTCAGAACAGTTGATACGATATTGGCTATTTACACTGAAGCTGCTAAGTATGGATGAATCGCTGAGAAGTAGTGCTCTGAACGACCATTTAAATGCAAAGGTTGCGCACCACTTCTACTATGCAAAAGATTGAAGCAGAAGGTTCAACATGAGCTGGAGCAGATCACTATAACATGATGCCCTTCATGCAGAACCACATAATCCAGACGGATGAGTCTAAATCAAATCCAAGGTCATGGACTCGGGACAGGACTTAAATGTTGCCTTTAAAAAATCAGGGGAACTTCGTGCTTACATAGATTTTCGTAACTATAACACCCAAAAAGACGGCACTGAAGAGGAAGTCCAAGATGTCTTCCACATCACGATCCAAGAAGGTAAAGAAGACGAAATCCCCGAAGAAGATATCACTGCTGCACCACCACAACTTGAGGATGGGGGGTAAGCCACAGTTGATGATCTCAAGGAGCTCAACTTAGGCACAAAAGAGGAGCATAAACCTATCTTCGTAAGTGCGCTGCTAAGTGCGGACGAGATAGAGGAGTATTACCAACTGCTATCAGAGTACAAAGACGTCTTTGCTTGGACCTACAAGGAAATACCCGGCCTTGACCCTGTCATCGCTGTGCATCATCTTGCTGTCAAGCCTGGAACGTGACCGATAAAGCAAACTCAAATGCGCTATCGATCTGAGCTTATTCCACAAATCGGGGCAGAGATTGACAAGCTAATTGAAGCAGGCTTCATTCGAGAGGTGCAATACCCCAAGTGGATCTCCAACATCGTTATCGTCCTTCAGAAATCTGGACAAATACGTGTTTGCGTAGACTTTTGAGACCTCAACGACGCTTGCCCGAAGGACGACTTCACCTTGCCAATTATCGAAATCATGGTGGACACAACCACTGGCCACGAGGCACTGTCATTCATGGACGGCTCTTCTGTATACAATTAAATTCGCATGGCTCTCGAAGACGAGGAACTAACAGCCTTCCGCACTCCAAAATGTATCTACTGCTACAAGGTGATGCCCTTTGGTCTGAAGAACGCTGGAGCTACATATCAACATGCAACGTAAAAAATCGTCAATGACATGCTACACAAAAATGTAGAATGTTATGTAGACGATGTGGTGGTCAAGACAAAGAAAAGATCAGACCACTTGAAGGATTTACGAATAGTGTTCGAAAGGCTGCGAAAATACAACCTCAAGATGAACCCAATAAAATGTGTGTTTTGTGTCACATCCGGAAAGTTCCTTGGCTTCATTGTCAAGCACCGTGGTATTGAAGTGGACCAATAAAAAATCAAGGCCATTCAAAGCATGCCTGAGCCAAGAAACCTGCACGAGCTGAAAAGTCTACAAGGATGGCTAGCCTTCATCAGACGCTTCATCTCCAATCTTGCAGGGCATTGTCAATCGTTCAGCCGACTCATGAAGAATGATGTTCCGTTCGTATGGGACGAAGCATGCCACAATGCTTTTGAAAGCATAAAAAAATATTTGTCAAGTCCCCTGTCTTGGGGTGCCTATGCCCGGGAAACCACTCATATTGTACATTGCCGCTCAGGAAAGTTCAGTTGGAGCACTCTTGGCGCAAGAGAATGAATCCCAGAAAGAATGAACGCTCTACTACCTCAGCCGAACTCTCACCGGCGCCGAGTTGAACTACTCCCCAATAGAAAAGATGTGCCTTGCCTTGGTGTTCGCCATCCAGAAGCTCAGGCATTACATGGATGCTTACACTATCCACTTGGTTGCTAAAGCTGACCCGGTCAAATACGTCATGTCCAAACCAGTCTTGACAGGGTGACTCGCTAAATGGGCATTGCTTCTTAATTAGTATGAGATCATCTACGTCTCAGCTAAAGCCGTCAAGGGGAAAACGCTAGCAGACTTTCTTGCCGATCACCCAATCCCAGTTGATTGGAAAATCTCAGACGACTTGCCTGACGAGGACGTGTTCTACATCGACATCTTCCCGACATGGACGATGTTCTTCAACGGATCTGCACGAGTGGACGGAGCGGGGGCAGGAGTAGTATTCATTTCGCCACAAGGGCAAATACCACCTTATTCCTTCCAACTAAGCGAATTATGCTCCAACAACGTCGCTGAATACCAAGCACTGATCATCGGGCTCCAAATGGTGATCAACATGGAAATCATAGCCCTCAAGGTATATGGCGACTCCAAGCTCATAATCAATCAATTCTTGACTAAATATGAGGTGAGGAAGGATGATCTTGTCCCATACTTCCGGCTGGCAACTCAATTGCTACAAAGGTTTGAGGCTGTAACACTAGAACATGTGCCAAGAAAAGAAAATCAAATGGCAGACGCTTTTGCCAACCTAGCCTCAAGCATGACATTAGGAGAAGACGAAGCTGCTGACGTGCTAGTCTGCCAAAGATGGGTGATCCCCCGTCATCACTGAAATGCTACTGGATGATACGAATGTCATCTCAGTACTTCCAGTCGATGTTGAAGAATGGAGACAACCGCTGATCGACTACTTAGAGCATGGAAAACTTCCAGACGATCCTAGGCACCGCTCCGAAATACGTCGACGAGCACCTCGCTTCTTCTACTACAAAGAAACACTCTACCGGCACGCTTTCGAATGAGTACTTCTGAGATGCCTCGGTGAGGAAGAAGCCAGTCAAGCCATGGAAGAAGCACACTCAGGCGTATGTGGGGCACATTAATCTGGACCAAAGCTACATTTCTAGCTCAAAAGAATGGGTTACTACTGGCCAAGCATGGTGAAGGACTGCCTGGAACATGCCAAAAGGTGCCAAGCCTGCCAATTCCACGCCAACTTCATACACCAACCACCTGAGCCATTACACCCTATAGCTACTTCATGGCCATTCGATGCATGGGGATTGGACGTTGTAGGACCAATTACTCCAAAGTCATCTGCAGGAGAAGCTTACATCCTAGCTGCAACAGATTACTTCTCCAAGTGGGCTGAAGCCATACCCCTAAGGGAAGTGAAGAAGGAAACTGTCGTCCGTTTCATCAAGGAGCATATCATCCACAGGTACAGTGTGCCTCACTACATCATCACTGACAACGGAAAACAATTCTCCAACCGACTCGTGGATGAGCTCTACGAAAAATACAAGTTCAAGCAGCGCAAGTCTTCCATGTATCATGCTCCGGCCAACGGTCTTGCAGAAGCATTCAACAAAACATTGTGCAATCTCCTAAAGAAGGTGATCGGCCGAACAAAGAGAGACTGGCACGAAAGAATAAGCGAAGCACTTTGGGCATATCAAACGACACATAGGACTCCTACTCAAGATACGCCTTATTCTCTAGTATATGGCGTGGAAGCTGTTCTACCGCTCGAAAGTCAAATCCCCTCACTAAGAATGGCTATACAAGAAGGCTTGACTAATGAAGAGAATGCAAAGTTGCGCCTTCAAGAGTTGGAAGCACTCGACGAAAGAAGGCTCGAAGCTCAACAACACTTGGAATGCTACCAAGCACGGTTATCCAAGGCATTCAACAAGAAGGTTCGCCCAAGGTCTTTCCAAGCTGGGGATCTGGTCCTCGCATTACGTAGCCTATCATCACAACTCACAAGACAAAAAGCAAGTTCACATCAAAGTGGGATGGACCATACGTAATACAAGAAATCTACACCAACGGTGCCTACTTAATCATGGCAGAAGATGACCTGAAGATCGACCCCATTAATGGAAGATTCTTGAAGCGCTACTACCCCTAAAACAAATGCTCCATACTCCTGGCCCGCAAGAGCATAAACAGCGCACGACACAAAAAAAATGCATTTGAACTACGTTATGACTTGATCCCTCCTCAACAGAGGGTACGTAGGCAACTTGAAACGTTAAAACTTCAAGTAAGTCACACCATCTAAAAAAAAATATAACACTTTGAAGATTGAAGAGCAAATTCAAGAATGTAAATACTTTATTTCTTTGAAATGAGTCGGCTCCAAAGCCTTATTACAAGAAAAAAAAAAACAGAAGATACTACTTGAAAACTATGTCCCTAAAACTACGAAGGTGGTCTTCAAGCAAGCCTTCCAAAGTCTTCAAAGTCTCTACCTCGGTGGGAGACAAGATGGGCAACTCTATAGTCATGCCTTTCTCTCGTTCTAGGCGCGAAATTTCCTCTTGGTACTGAGAAAGTGTAGTTCCCTGCTCCGCAAGAACACTTTCAAGTTGCGATGCTTCGATTACCAACTGCTCCCGCTCTCGCACCAATGCATCTAGACGCACCTAGACAGAAGTTAAAGAAGTCTATGTGACTTGATAATCTCCTGAAATAGCGTGCTGAAAAGATCGGACTTGAGCCAGTGACGAGTTTATCGTTGCTAGTTGATGAGCTCTAACATCTGGACTCAACTTCTCCAAGGAAATAGCACGCAAGGAAGAATACTCAGTCGAGGCGACCGTAAGTTCGGTAATCTTGATCTTCAAGGATGAGGAATCAACGTTAAGGTTGTCAATCACAGAAACAAACTTCGACAAATCCTCATTGAGCAACGTAAGGTCTTCCAGCGGACACTTAGAAATCTTCTCCTCAATATGGCCCTTGATCTCCATTGCCGCACCAAGACTGATGCGATGGATGAGTCGCTCAGTACTGCTAAGGTTCGGCCCTCTTAAAGAGATCTCAGAGCTAGCTGGTAAAGGTGTTGGACGCATGACGGGTTCTTGCATACCTCCACCTACACATGGCAAACTCGGGAAGTTCGACCGATTTGGAACAAGTTCTGCACCAGGTGGATCCCCGATCTCCCTGTCTGTAGGTAGGTCGCCTCCAAATAGCATCTCCGTATAGGAATAAAACTTTGTAGTTGCCAAATCAAAATGACAAGAAGGCCCAGCCTAAAGAAAATAAAGAAAGATGTTAGAAACAAAAGCCAAAATGGTGAAAGCAAAAGAAATCACGAGAGAAAAGGAAACACATACATCTCTCTCAAATGGCATACGATCATCACATTAAGGAGGCCTAAACACTTCATTCCTCTTATGATGAAAATTGACATCGCTGCCAACCTAAGCATCCTCAATTGGTCGCTTGTTTAAAACTTGTCGATGCTGCTGCAGAATAAATTCATCTTCGTGCGAATCAACTTCATCTCCCGCCTCTTCAGAATGATCTGGGTGTCGAGGAGACAAGCGTGAGCATTGAGGAGTTGAGGCTATAGGTCCATCTTGTAAGGGAGCCACACTCGCGCAATCAAGAGGTACCATTTGCATAGGAACCACATGACAGCCCTCTCTCGACATATCATTGCCTGAGTGAGGAGAATTGGTACCACTTGCCATCCCCAAGTTCTTATAATGTACCTTTGACCACCAACGTACGTAAACACGAGTCACTGGATTACTCTTGAACTCGTCCTTAGCTGGCAGCGTGATAACAGCATTTGTACATGCACAGGTACAAAACTCTCAATGATGCTGATTGGTTCTTTTCCTTCAGCTTGCCTGGCATGTTTTGGATAAAACCAAATTGCCTGCTGAAACGGTGGAGACTATATAGCTGAACAATGCATCGGTCTTCTTGCCGTAAAGAAACAAACCCCGAGCGGAGACTTATAAGATAAGACAGGTCTGAGAAGTGGAGATGCGAATCGTCTACGATGCCTCACCGTATCGAGCCAACTCTCGCTAAGGGGTTCGTCCTCAAATCTTCATAACTTTTAAACAGCGCTCGCGCCTGCAAATCATCAAGGCTCTTCGCGGAAAACACGAAAGAATATTGCGTCATCAAAGGCCTCATCTTGGCTGCAGTCGATGAAGAAGGCCTTGACTTGTCTAGAGTCGACGAAGAAAAATGAGTGCCAAAGTATTCACCTAACCAACCACACACATAGTGGTAAGGAATCACCGCAGCCCGATTTTCAGTGCTAGCCGAGTTCGAAACAATGCTCAAGCCATTGTAAATGTTGGCTAAGACTGGAATAGCAAGGCTAAAAGACTCACCTGCAGCCATCTTGCTAGCAACTTTGAAAACTCCAGGACGAACCAAGTCAAAGTCACCTGTTGGGAAAACAAACTTGCAAAGCCAACAAGCTAAGAAAGTAGCCAAGTAAGACTTCTCCACATGCTCTGATGCTATGCCAAGATCCTTAAACGCCCTTAACTCGTCGGAAGAGCGGCGCCTGGTTGAGCCAATAACACCGGACGGGTCTGAGTTCCCCTTTGGCCTAGTGGTCTTGTTACGGCCATTTTTCTTCAAAGGCTTCTTATACCTCATGGCCTCCTAGTACCAAAATTGGATCCATGAGGAAATCCTCACACCTGATTTACCTGTAGCATCTTGGAAAAACTTGTGATACGCCCAAAACAAACAGCGACAACTCGCATGCAATCATCGGCTATTGCAAAGAGAAAGTTCCTCCGCGCCGGGAACGACCTCGTCGTAAAACTTACCTTGGATCAACAAACCTTCGATCCTGTGAAGATCCCAAAGTGAAATTGACATATCCCCTTGCGCCGTGTGAAGTGTGTTGGTTACCGAACACTAATGCTCAAAGAACGCATGAAGGACGGAAGAATGGCGATCATAACTAAACAAAGATGCTTACACAGCGTGGTAAAGGCCCACGTTAGTAAGCACATCTTTAGATCGGCTTAAGACATCTTCAAGGCACTCTCAATAAAACTCATCAAAGATGGCCTCTCCAGTAGTCAACAGGGTACCATTCCAAGCCATAGCTCCACTGCGGATGTGATCACCAAGAAGCTTAAACAAGGCCGAATGATTGTCACGAGCATGGTACGAAGGATTCAAGATAAGAACCCTCGATATACATGCCTTCTTCTTTGTGTTTGGCTGAACAGAGTCTACCACCTCCCAAGATATTTCGGAAGGCCATGACTTAATATGCATGAAGTTGTTTTTCGCGGGAAGAGCAAGCGCCTTAGGACCAGTCAGTGGTGCGTAAAGCTTCAACGTTGTTCCCTTATCTTGCGAATCGTCGTCCTTTGCAAGAATGGTGATGGTGTTGCTCTTAAAACACTTGAAAAACACCATGACTGCAAAAAGAAAATCAGCCACAAAACTTGATGAGCACGGCAAATAGGGCAGCTACAAAGCGGTCCTTCAAAGCACGCTACATTGGCGAAGAAAACCAAAATGCTACGCAAATCGCACTGCGCAATCCCGCTGCAGGCTCTTGCATAGCACCACACAGCAGCGCACCACTGAGGGAAAACTATGATCAAAAGGCACTACACAACGAAACCACGTTGCAGTCCCTTGCACAAGTACTAGGCAGCAGAAAGCATAGGTACACCCACGTCCTGCTCACCCCGCCACCAACTACCACGTCGCTGAAAGACTTCATGAAGATCCCAGCATCCTGCTAAAAAAATCATCAGTGGGATACACACATTATATATATATGCACACGGTGGGGTGACAACAACCTGCAACATACATATATATATATATATGCAAACGGCAAGATGGGACAACCACCTGCAACATATATATATATATGCAAACAGCAAAATGGGACAACCACCTGCAACATATATATATATATATATATATATGCAAACGGCAAGATGGGACAACCACCTGCCATATATATATAAACTAACCGTGTGCATATATAAATAAGTCTTCCTGTAAGGCTTTTAGACATGTATCCGATCCTTATTCCGTTTCCATCAGCTTGAAAGTTTTAACCTATCAAGTGTAGTTTTATTTGCACCGAAGCTTGCTGCTTAATGTTTGTTAGCTTCTTTGGACACTATAATTGCACAACCATTTTGCAGCCATTTGCATAACCACTGCCTTCTTGCTGCCTTGCACAGTCATCTGCACTGCCTTGTCATCTTTGTTGCACTGCCTCACGTCCTTGTTGCACCGTGGTGCTATTGACTGTCACCACGACTGTGTGCATTGCTTGCTGAGGATGACTTTGAAAGTTGCACTACAGTCTTTGTTTGCTGAGGACAACTTTGACGGCTGCACTACGGTCTCTGCTCACTGCACAGCCAGTTTGGAGGCTACGGTGAAGGAAGAAGATGAGTTCAGAGTGCCTTTGTGAAGCCTCTACATGGGTAGGGCTTATACTGAGGACGACCTTTGATTTCTAGGGTCATGTATATATATATATGCACACGGTTAGTTTTTATGGGACAACCACCTGCCATATATATAAAAACTAACCGTGTGCATATATATATATACATGACCCTAGAAATCAAAGGTCGTCCTCAGCATAAGCCCTACCCATGTAGAGGCTTCACAAAGGCACTCTGAACTCATCTTCTTCCTTCACCGCAGCCTCCAAACTGGTTGTGCAGTGAGCAGAGACCGTAGTGCAGCCGTCAAAGTTGTCCTCAGCAAACAGAGACTGTAGTGCAGCTTTCAAAGTCATCCTCAGCAAACAATGCACACAGTCGTGGTGACAGTCAATAGCACCACGGTGCAACAAGGACGTGAGGCAGTGCAACAAAGATGACAAGGCAGTGCAGATGACTGTGCAAGGCAGCAAGAAGGCAGTGGTTATGCAAATGGCTGCAAAGTGGTTGTGCAATTATGGTGTCCAAAGAAGCTAACAAACATTAAGCAGCAAGCTTCGGTGCAAATAAAACTACACTTGATAGGTTAAAACTTTCAAGCTGATGGAAACAGAATAAGGATCGGATACATGTCTAAAAGCCTTACAGGAAGGCTTATTTATACACAACAGAAATTGAGGAATTTGATCAACGTTACAGAGCACATGCAATTAATGATGGCGCTCACACATGCAAGTAGCCTGTAGAAATTTTTTGGAGCAGGGAAAAACTTTAACGAACGTGCATAGCATATATTTTCCTGACACTGCAAGCAGGATATTTGAAGAAGAACAAGGATATGTAGCTTTAATTGTATTTTGAGATTATAGTGCAACTATCATTTGCTCAACCCCAATGGTTTTCCTCTTCTCTACCCATCGCCCAACAAATCAATATAAAGAACAAAAAAAAAAGGGTGAAATCTTGGTGGATCAGCACCACCGAAATGCAAAGGTGCAAGTGCACCATTCTGAAAAGAATAAAAATATATATAAAAGAAAAAAAAAATGGAATCTTGGTGGATCAGAACCACCGAAAGGCAAAGGTTCTGAAAAGAAAAAATATATATATAAATAATAATAATAATAATAAAATAATAAACAAAAAAAAAAGGTGGGATCTTGGTGGATCAGCACCACCGAAAAGCAAAGAAAACAAAATAATATATATATATATATATATATAATAAAGTCCTTTGGTGGAGAAAAAAGAAATAAATAAAAAAATAAAAAAATGTACACTAAATGAAACAAAGCTCATTTATTGATTTCTCTGAAAAATTACAGAGGAAACATATACATTAGTGAAAAAAAAAAGAGCAAACATGAGGGAGCCTTCACGAAGGTTGCTCGTGTGAAGGCTCACCACTCGGCAGAGCTCCAGGAAGAAGAGGCGCCGGAGGTTGACTGTTTGAAGCCTCACCACTCGGCGAAGCTCCAGGAAGAAGAGGCACCGGAGGTTGACTGTTTGGAGCCTCAACACTCGGTAAAACTCTAGAGGACGAAGGCAATAGGTGCCTCTGGAGTTAAGTCACAAACATCCGATGGTCACTCTGAATCCGACCTTCAGATTCTTATAGCTGGTCGAGCTTTCTTTTCATGCTCGTTGAGTAATTATTGGCAAGCATGTGCAACTCTCTGTTTTCATGCTTAAGCCCTATAACCTCTTGCTTAAGACTTGCCACCTCAGCCATCAGTGACTCGACTTGACGAGTTCGAGCAAGAAGGCATTGGCCCATATTTGATAAAGAGCCCGCACACTGAACACTGAAAGCCAGAGAGTCCTGAACAACCAACTCATCAGACCGCTTGGAAAGGATCCTGTTGTCCTTGGGGGTGAGAACATTTCTAGCTACCACCGTAGTGGTTATGTCATTCTTGATCACAGAGTCCCCAACTGTAAGAGGACCGGTGGCGTATAAGAAGGACAGGCGCCATATGTTATCTGGAGAAGACATGTCAACATCTTCCCCAACATTCAAATCAAGACGACGATCAGATGGGCAAGCCATTTGCGCAAAAAAAATGATGAAAGAAGAAGAGGTCGTGTAAGGCGAATTCTCAAAAATACAAAATGAGGGAAATTCCTAACATGTAGCAACTCTTTAAGTGTGTTTTTAAACACGATTAATGCCTCTATAAAAAGAAGAGGCAACAGGGCTTGTTCAGAAATCGAAGAGGCAATAGGGCTTGTTCAGAAATCGAAGAGACAATCTGCTGCTTGTTCAGAAATCGAAGAGGCAATTTATCGCTTATTCAGAAATCGAAGAGGCACCGCTCTTCGAATTTCAAAAGACCGGCTTTTCCGCATTTGTCGCCACCCTTCACACACAACCTCAACTTTGCAGAAAGCACAAGCAACTTTGTCAAAGATATCTGACAAAGTCGAAAACGCGTGAATCTTACTGTTCCAATTACCCAACGGTTGCCGACAAGAGTAAAGGAATAGTGCCACTACTAGCTGTTGGAAAATTTCTATATATGTTGAACTTCGTCCTCCATAGCAAGGCAGACTTGCAAAAAAAAAAAATGCCCAACCCTTCCTCACTTCCGAGAGTGCACTCCCAGCAGAGCCTCTTAGAATACTCAGTTTTCTTCCTCTCCGGGAATACCTCTGCAAACAAATGACATCAAAGCAAAAGTATCTCATATCATCAGGGTAGAAAGCAAGAGTATCTCATATCATGCAATCTCCCTGTCATTTTCTTTGTCCTTGTTCTTACTTGCAAAGACAAGGATAAAGAAAGCAATATGTCGGAACCTCCACTCAAACTCCCAGTCAGGAACCGACTGCTTGGAACCCTTCCCTGATTGCTTACCTAGCACTGTTCTCGAAGTATCCATTGTTTCAATATCTTATGCTTCCAGAGAAGATACCACATATGCCAGAAGAACAGATAAGGCAAGGGAAAATGATACATTGAAGCATGTGGAGACAAGCACAACAAAGCACATGCCGATTCATCCACTACTTCTTCAAAATCAAAAGTATCTCATATCATCAGGGTTGCAATCACTCTGGGTAGTGGACTCGTTTTGACCCTCAAATTCTTGGGTCGACTCGGTAGGCATTGTGGGCTGCACGTGCCGATTCACCACCCTTGAATCAAATCCTTAAAGATCAAGTCACCAACTAGAAGAAGAGCTCATCAATCTTGAAGATCGTACCATTGACCAAACTACTCAGGTGTGAATTAGAAAGATTGAACAAAGCAACAAATCGTCACCTTCGCTCGTGCCTGCTTGCCATCTGTTCGAGTCAACCTTCAAGAATCAAGCCTCAACGGCCCTTGAAGAAACTTCCAGCCAAATTCAAGATCAATCCTCGAAGGCCTTTGAGGAAATCACAAGTCCGATTCAAGATCACCCTTGAATCAAATCCAGTTCAAGAATAAGCTGTGGAAAGTCAACAATTGGAGGAATCCAGAAAATCCTCCAACCTAGTTCAAGATCAAAGCTGTGGAAAGTCAACAAGCGCAAAAACAAATACGTGCCAATTCATCCACTACCAAAGCCAAAGATCATCTACCATATGAAGCTCCTTGTGGTCCAATTTCAACCTTCAAGATCAAGCCTCGACAGCCCTTGAAGAAATTTCAAACAAAGTTCAAAAACAAGCCTCAACGGCCCTTGAAGAAACTTCCAGCCCAATTCAAGATCAAGCCTTGACGGCCCTTGGATCGACATCTACATTAAGGGACTTCAAAATGCATCTCCTACACGTGACAAACACATGTATACGACGCACCTTGAAGTGGGGGCATTTGTAGACATCGAAATTTCGGTGAAATAAATGTTGACCAATAGTTACAATTTCAACGCTCATGTGTCACATAAATTTTACACGTAACGTGTGACTAAATGAAAATCAAAATAAATCGGAAAAGTCATCAAACAGGACACGTGTCAACACCTGGCAAAAAACAACTTATGTCATCTGAATATTATATCTAAAATTAGGCCTTGGAAAATTCTATAAATAGAAGCCATTTCAGTTATTTTACATAGGCATAGACATTACACCAAAAACCTTGAAGCTTTGAAACTCTAAAGCTCCCAAGCAAATCCCAAAGGATCAAGAAAGCTCTATTTGTTCTTCGTCAAATCCTCCTTCAAAATCAAGCCCCAGAGACCCTTGAAGATCCGTTCTAGAGACCCTTGAAGATCCGTTCATCAATAGTTCTTCAAGATCAAGCCCAAAAGCCCCTTGAAGATTCGTTCATCAACAGTTCTTCAAGATTAAACTCAAATGCCCTTGAAGATCCGTTCATCAACTGTTCATCAAGATCAAGCCCCAAAGGCCCTTAGAGATCCGTTCATCAATTGTTCATCAAGATCAAGCCCCAAAGACCCTCGAAGATCCGTTCATCAACAGTTCGTCAAGATCAAGCCCAAAGGCCCTTAAAGATTCGTTCATCCATCAACCTTCAAGATCAAACCCAAAAGGCCTTTGAAGAAACTTTCGACCGTTCATCCAAGATCAAGCCTCGGCGGCCCTTGAATCAACATCATAATCCATAAATCTACGCATCACGGAGATCGAATTAGAGGATCAAATTTGAAAGAGATTGTAACCCCTAAATCATCAATACAAATATTATTTTGTATACGTGTTCTTGTCGCGCCATTGCAGAAATTTCCATGTTTACAGACCCGACCCGAAATCGGCCTGTTAATATTATAAAGTAATATGACCTTCCCCGTTACCCGTTAAAAGAAAATATATTTTAAATCAATAAAAATGAAAATGAAAAACATAATTTGACCCAAAAAAATAGAAAACATAATACTAAATTAGTATATGCATATCACATTGTCACATAAATATTACTTCAAAATATAAAAAAAAAAAATTTGTCTTTCAAGTATTATATATTCCAAAATAAAAGCCTAATAAAAAAACTTTAGTACATTACTATAAAATACCAAATGTTCAAAGGATATGCAAAATAAAGAGAGTTGTGTTTTAAGGTTGAGGAACCTTGCACGTTTATATATGCTTTCACGTTTATATATACTTTCACATTTTTTAGACTTGTACATTAAAGATTATGAATTTTATTTATTTTGAACTCCCTTAAAAATACTATTCATGGGGGTTTATATGGTTTTAAAAATTCAAATGACGATGTACCCATACTCATAGCGTAGAAGACGATCAGGAGTCTTTGCATATTTTTTCACATTTTTTGCACTTGTAAATTAATTATTATAATTTTTTAATGTGTTTGGTAATTTTAAATTACTTGATACTTTTATTTTTAATATGTTTTTATAATTTTTTAATCTCACTCTTTGCCTATAGTATAATATACAAATAAAACTTAAATTTTTTAAATTTATATAGAATAATAATACAACAACACATATTTAATCTACAATATATACATATACACTACGGCTATTGTACTTTATAGTAAGTTTTTTTAGTAGTTTAAAAAATTAAAATCATCAAAATAACTTTTTTCTTAACGTATCAAAACAGGTTACTCACATGTCACCTTCGTGTAAACCTATTAAGGACCCGCTATTAACGGACTCTTATCATGCGACCCGATTAGTTATTATGTCGTATTAATGGGTCCTGTAAAAAATTGCCAGGTCTATTGGCAACTAAAATATATATTGGGCTGCTCCAAAAAAAATCCAACCACTTAACATTAAGCCAAAATCAAATCAAGTTAAATACCAAGTAAGATCTACCTATTTGAATGCATGTGCTTGACATACTTACTGAGTAGATATTTCTGAAACACTTGACATTATTGTGATCAAGAGTACGAGATACAAATTTAGATTAAAATAATTACAACCGAACACATGCACTAGTCTAAGAATTACAAACTCAAACATTTTGTTAAGAATTACCAATTTTACTCTAACAATACTTACATAAAAATGTTCAACAGCTTAATTGTCTAACTTCATAATTCATTCTCAATCTCACAAAAAATGTCACTTGAATGAGAAGTATATAGAGGTTGAATGTACAAGCATATAATTTAAATTTATATTAACGGGGAATATCATCAGAAATTGTTAAACCATTGATGGTGCAACTATTAGCAGCTATTTGATCCTGCTTATTTCCAGATCTTCCTGTAAAAAATGCAGGTCGCTCAGGTTTGGAAAGACTAATAGTTTCAGTTTTCAACAGTAAAGCAACTGATGACATGGTCGGCCTACAGTTTGCATCCTCTTGAACACACAGTAGTCCAATGTGGATGTATCTCAAAAATTCATCTGGCCGACATGAATCTTTCGACAAAATTGGATCCATCAAATCCAATCCTTTTCCTTCATTCCACAATTGCCAAACCTGTAAAACAATAATTTTTAAGGATGTAAGTATATAGAAAAAAAAAAAAAGTATACTAATCTTTGATAGCTTAGCCAAATAATAATTTGGAAATTATCATGTATGTATAAATAATTCTTATATATCCCAAGTTATTAAATACTTACACGTGCTATTAGTGTAGGAAGAGGGCAGTCAAAACCTAAAAAATTATTTCGCCCCGTGGTGATCTCAAACAGGAGTACACCGAAGCTAAAGACGTCTGATTTTACCGAATATAATCCTTCTAGTGCATATTCTGGAGCCATGTAACCACTGCATGTCCAAAATTAATGCATTGAATCTTTTTAGTTAGAAAAAAACAAATATTTTTAGGGTGAGTCTATGATACCATACTAAAAATAAAAGGTATCGGTACCCTTTATTAACGTTAATATTGTAATTCATTAATATTCAACTATATTATACTACCTTAATAGTTTAATCTAACTTCCACATCGTAAAAGGCAACCTTGTTAATCTTACCTTGGTAATTTTAATGTTAATGAATAAACAAAATTAATCTCTTTCGACAAAAAAATTAAATAAGTAAACAAAATTAATCAATGGTATAAGATAATTCATTGAACGTAATCTATGATCTAAGGTAATCCTTAACGCTTAGAGTTAAGATTATTCCTTGAACTTAATAAATGGTCTATGATGGCCACTTAGTATTACGGTCTGGTAATATTCATCTTCGCTTAGAAGTGAGAGGTCTTAGGTTTGAATCTCGTGGATGACGGATTCGATAGCAAATTAGGTTGCACATTGTGTGGTTTAGCTGAACTCTCCCTCCCTCTAATGTAAAAATATCGATATACTAAAAAAATAAATAAATGGTCTATGATAATCCTAAAATACTGTTATATTAAATAATACCGATATCTTATATTTTTCAATGCGGTACAGTAAAATCGTACTATTTTTATATGAAGATATATAAGTTAAAATTTAAATATGATCGAAGGATATATAAATTGAAACTTACAGAGTTCCGACAGGTCTTTTGGTATTTCCTTGAGTTTGACCATCAACTCCAAACATTTTAGCCATCCCAAAATCAGATATTTTTGGATTCATTTCACTGTCTAATAAGATGTTGCTAGCTTTTAAATCACGATGTATAACTCTAAGCCTAGAATCTTCATGAAGGTATAAAATTCCTCGAACGATTCCTCCTATTATCATGCAACGTCTCGACCAATCCAACTGCTCTCTTTTTCTGGGTTCTGCATGCGGTAACATTTATCAAAGACAAGTCGTTATACTGAGTTAGAATTTACAGCGAATTATATATACATATATATGTGTATATATTGTAATTAACAAAGGAAAATCTATGGTCAAATGATATTCACAAACCAAATAGAAAATGATCAAGACTTTTGTTGGGTACATATTCATAGACGAGTAAGGTTTCTTCTCCTTCCAAGCAAAATCCTAGAAGTCTCACAAGATTTCTGTGTTGAAGTTTGGCTACCAATACAACCTCATTCTGAAATTCTTGAACACCTTGTGTGGAGCTTTTCGATAGCCGTTTTACTGCTATTTCATGGCCATCACCAAGTGTTCCCTACAATATGTAATATTGAACTAAGCAGAGTAAGTGTTGGAAATACTATTAATTATGGGGTGGTATCCACACACCTCTTTTCACCTTTTACACACCATTCTCAATTTTCCGTCGTCTGATCGAATGAATTAAAAAAGATCAAAAAATAGAAATTAACAAGGGGTGTGTGGATAGTACCATCCTTAATTATGTGGTGCAATATGTAATTAGATAGGACACTGTTGTATGTAAATCATAGGCCTATAAATAGGCACTCCAATGAGGAAAAAAAATGGAAAACTTGGTATCTGATTCCTAGTTACTATTGTTCATTCACTAAGACCTTATCAGTTTTCAGATTTTGATCAGAGTCCCTAACATTAATGTATTAAACAATTTACATGTTAGTTGCATAATTTTTTAAAATAAAATTAGTAATTGATTTAGGGTTTTAATACTCACACCCTTATTAAACTCCTAATTAATTTCAATTCAAAACATTTCAAAAATTAAAAAAAGTAAAAATAAAAATTAGAATAAGTTTGTACCCATTAAACGTTTATAAAAAGATTTTCAATTTTTTAATCTTAAATGTACCCATTTATATAATTTTTTCAATTTTTTCTAATATTAAATGTATCCATTCTTAAATATATCAATTTGTTATATGTAAAATGTACCTTTTTTAATATAAAATGCACCCTTTTTATTTATATAAAATCCCTTCAATTTTTTTTCTTCTAATCAATATCATGGGCACACTCTATTTCATTGATTTGAGAATGTATCCATGTCAAGTTTAATGGAAGAAAATTAATAAGGTAATCAAGCCTAATATATTATTATTTTTGTGGTTTTTGAAAAATATACCCATGTTTTGGTACAATAGTTTTTTGGTTTTGATGAATGTACCCATGTTTATGTATATAGGGTGTATATACAATATATATTAGAGAGTATAATTTTTCCTTTAATATTTTTAATCCTATAAATGATGGGTTTTACTACAAGTTTCAGATTTTAATTAAAAAAATAATAGCCTACATGAAAATAGATTATTACATTAATGTCAGGATTTCGATAAAAAACTGAAAACTATCAATGTCTCAATCAAAGAATATTGGTAGTTAAGGACCGCATAAAAAAAACAAATAGGTCTTACGTTAAAAAGTGGGTACATTTTAGATTAAAAAATAAATATACTTACAAAAAAAAAAGTGGTACATTTTACACATAACAAAGTGGAACATTTTAAAGACAAATGGGTACATTATTAATAAATTATTTTTACAAATAAAAGGTTAAAAAAACTGAGTACAAATAAAAGTTTGAAAAATATGGACACAAAAAGAAATTAATATATGGGTACAAACTAAAATTGAAAAGAAAATTGGTACAATTAAAAAAAGGGTTACAAATTAAAATGGGTACAAACTAAAAATAAATATATATGATACAAAATTTAGCCGTAAACATATATATATATATATATATCAAATGTAACGCTTCTAACACTAAATGAATATATTTAGAATAAAATTTAATTATTTAATTATCTTGACATGTAAAATATTTTATTATTGAACCAAATAATGATGTTTATTAAAACCAAGGGACCTTGATAAAAATTAAAAATGAGTAAGGTTTTAATCAATGAAGTTGAAAAAAGAAGGATGAAAACCTAATTTCTCATATTTTCATACAGTTCGATGCTTAAACGATCACATCCTTCACTAATTTTTCGTAGAAATAATTTTGCACATAGCGATGATCACGAACTATTTTGGTGTAGAAATTCTTCCATAATTTTGTGGAGCAAAGTATCTCATGCAAATAAATAGTATTTTTTATTTTAACTATGCAAATAAATATTTTTATACCTTCAAAACTGCACCAAATCCTCCTTCACCTAGTTTGTTATCATCTGAAAACTTGTTCGTGGCAGTTTCAATGGTTCCCAATCTAAATTGCAATGACTCGACAGTCTTCATGTCATTACCAACTACAAATATTGACTAAAAGATTAGATGAATTAACTAAAACATTTATCAAGAAATTGAAGTAAAATATAATATGCCGGCCGCGTCTAATGACTAAATACTTTTCAAACTTATTTATTTATTTATTTATGACCTTTCTTCATTCGTCGTTTGGAGTGGTATCTATCTTTGACTGTTCTGAGTCTCTTGCGGAAGAAGCATCCGGTAACAAACACAACTAAAACACAGAAAGCAAAAGAGCCAAGAGTACTGACGATGATTATCATCGATGAGGGTTTGCTTCTTCCTGTATGAATACAAAATTATAATAAATATATATCTCTGAGCCCACTTGACAACATAATGGTACGAAATAATACTTGTATTATAGGTATAAATAATCAAAAGACCTAATCGATTTTTAAAGGAGAATATAAAAATGAAAGGTTCATATTATTATGTCATGAGATGAAAATCAACACGGTGATTAATTTGTGGCATATGTCATTATATACGAGGGTAGCAATTTTATCGCTCACAAGAATTGTAGAAAGCTTGAAGGATATCATCATTTACCAGATTTGTTTGTCGGCAAGGTTGGCGGCGAAGGCTGCGACGGACTAGGGCTGGGTTCCTGTGAAGGGAGCGATTTTGGGGTAATCACGTCTTGGTAGAAGGGATACATTTCAAACCTCATATTACAACTGTCATATAGAACTTGTCCCCCTTGCTTTGCATCACAGCAACTAGGCGCTAACTGCGTTTTCCCTTCTTCAAGGCACGCATTACAATCGGCAGCGGACAAGTCCGGCCTGCACTGCGCAAGGCTGTACACGGTAGCTAAAGAAATCGGGTTTGCCATAAAAGACCCTTCTTCCGTGGCAAACCTGTCAGTTGCATTGGCAGCCTTGGGGACTAAGCGTCCCAAAGTAGCCGCCAATACCTCGGTGAGCTGAGCTGGTTGCTCAACGTATTGGGACACGTTCTGCGAACTCCAAATTACAAGGACAGGCGAGGTGACAGCCGCCCAGGATGAGAAGGGCTTGTTTGAGTAGCTTAGAGTGCAATTGTCATACGATATCAGCGCCTCTTGGCTGTCCGGGCAGAGTAGGAGTGCCTGCGAGGTTGCGTTTACCACGCATTCTTTGCAAGCATTGGCCGAGACGTCCCGGCGGCAGAGAAAGAGGCCGTAGGCTGGGCCCACGGTGGTGGCGTTGTAAAAGCCGGTGGCGTCGCGATTGGCGTTGGAGGAAAGGTTGGAGAGGAGTTGATTGAGATGGGATTTGAAGGAGGTGGCAGTGGAGTTTGGGGCCAAGCTAGTTGAGCAGTTATGGCTGCTGTATGCAGCATCTGTGGTAGTACTGGCCAATGCAATAAGAAGTAAGGAGAGAAAGTAGAAAGGGATCATGTCACAATGCATGTAAAAAACCAAGGGATTTTGATAATACGATTAATTTGTTCAAGTGATCTACTAAAATATCAAAGTTCTAAGTTTATGACAATGTTAATATTGCACACGATGCTTGACTTTTCTGAGTCAACATCTGAAACAGTCCGGAGATTTACCGATGATAATTAATGGTTCTACCTACGTACTTCTGCAATCAACTAGTGGATAGACTTTGGCAATAAATTGATTAGGATAATACTTGCATTCCTCATTGCTAACGTATCTTGATCGTATAATTTTATAATTGAATTTGTTTATTTCTTAATCATTATTTGAGATCGTATGTACAAAAAATTATTTCAATCGGATATCAATTGATCATTCAAATGTATACAATAAATTGACGATATCAATATTAAGTAATATGTTCATGATAAGTTGTCCATTTACTTTATAAGTTTAGCTGAATACATGATTTCAATTCGAATGAATCTGTATTGGTTTTGTTTTGGACAAAATGAATCTGTATTGGTTTGATCTTCAAATGAATCTTTATGACAATGCCAATATTGCACCCGATGCTTGACTGTTCTGAGTCTACATCTGAAACAGTCCGGAAATTAACCGACGAGATTTAATGGTTCTACGTACTTCTACAATCAACCAGTGGAAAGACTTGGAAATAAATTGATTAGGATAATACTTACATTCCAGCTTGCTGAAGTATCTTGATCGACATCGCACACATTTTATAATTAGAATCGTTTAATTTTTAAATTTTTATTTGAATATCATTTTTATAAAATAAAATAAAAAACTATTTTAATAAAAGATTATTTATTCATTTAAATGTATAGAATAAATTGACTATATTGGTATCAAGTAATATGTTCGTGATATACCGTCCACTTATTTTATAGGTTTGGATAAATAAATGATTTCTAATTCGAATGAATTTGTATAGGATTGATCTTCAAATGAAGATTAATGAATTGAATGGTTCCGATCATTGATTTTATTCGGAAGATACGTCTTGGTAGAAGGGCCACATTTCAAACCTCATATTACAACTGGCATATAGAACTCGTCCCCCTTGCTTTGCATCACAGCAACTAGGCGCTAACTGCGTTTTCCCTTCTTCAAGGCACGCATTACAATCGGCAGCGGACAAGTCCGGCCTGCACTGCGCAAGGCTGTACACGGTAAAAGAAATCAGGTTTGCGGCTCTTCTTCCGTGGCAAACCTGTCAGTTGCATTGGCAGCCTTGGGGACTAAGCTTCCCAAAGTAGCCGCCAATACCTCGGTGAGCTGAGCTGGTTGCTCCACTTATTGGGACACGTTCCGCTCACTCCAAATTACAAGGACAGGCGAGGTGGCAGCCGCCCTGGAAGAGAAGGGCTTGTTTGAGTAGCTTAGCGTGCAATCGTCATACAATATCACCGCCTCTTGGCTGTCCGGGCAGAGTAGGAGTGCCTGCGAGGTTGCGTTTACCACGCATTCTTTGCAAGCATTGGCCGAGACGTCCCGGCGGCAGAGAAAGAGGCTGTAGGCTGGGCCCACGGTGGTGGCGTTGTAAAAGCCGGTGGCGTCGCGGTTGGCGTTGGAGGAAAGGTTGGAGAGGAGTTGGTTAAGATAGGATTTGAAGGAGGTGGCAGTGGAGTTTGGGGCCAAACTAGTTGAGCAGTTATGGCCGGCGTATGCAGCATCTGTGGTAGTACTGGCCAATGCAATAAGAAGTAAGGAGAGAAAGTAGAAAGGGGTCATGTCACAATGCATGTAAAAAACCAAGGGATTTTGATAATACGATTAATTTGTTCAAGTGATCTACTACAATATCAAAGTTCTAAGTTTATGACAATGTTAATATTGCACACGATGCTTGACTTTTCTGAGTCAACATCTGAAACAGTCCGGAGATTTACCGATGAGAATTAATGGTTCTACCTACGTACTTCTACAATCAACTAGTGGAAAGACTTTGGCAATAAATTGATTAGGATAATACTTGCATTCCTCATTGCTAACGTATCTTGATCGTATAATTTTATAATTGAATTCCTTTATTTCTTAATCATTATTTGAGATCGTCTTTACATAAAATTATTTCAATCAGAGATCATTTGATTATTTAAATGTATAGAATAAATTGACTATATCAATATTAACCGACGAGATTTAATGGTTCTACGTACTTCTACAATCAACCAGTGGAAAGACTTGGCAATAAATTGATTAGGATAATACTTACATTCCAGCTTGCTGAAGTATCTTGAACGGCATCGTACACATTTTATAATTAGAATCATTTAATTTTTAAATTTGTATTTGAATATCACTTTTATTAAAAAAAAAACTATTTTAATAAGAGATTATTTAGTCATTTAATGTATAGAATAAATTGACTATATTGGTATCAAGTAATATGTTCGTGATATACCGTCCACTTATTTTATAAGTTTGGATAAATAAATGATTTCCAATTCGAATGAATTTGTATAGGATTGATCTTCAAAGGAAGATTAATGAATTGAATGGTTCCGATCGTTGATTTTATTCGGAAGATACTGTTTGGGTTAAAACTTGAACTTTGGGCTCAAAAGGGGGTTAGCCCAGAAGAAGGTCTAGAAGGAAGAAAGCCCAAGGCTCAGCCGAAGCCCAGAAGGCAGAAGAAGCCTTTTTCCCGACTAAGTGCAGATCACTTAAGCCACTTGCTCACCTACCTAGAAGTCAAGTGGTGTAGACTAGCCAGCTAATCAGCCCAAAAGTACTTTATAATGGCAGTACAAGTAAAAAGCTGATGAGTCACTACCCTTCAACTGCATTCGGGCAAGATTGATGCTGCAGGCAGCCAAGCCAAATCATCTATAAAAGGGGAAAGAGAAATCAGAGATAAGGACACTCAATCAAACAAACAAATACACAAACTCTACTCAAGCCAGATTTGCATATGAAACTGTAGTCAGCACCAAGCCTTCATCCTTTTCAGGATAAACCTTCACCAAAAGCCTTTGTAAAAGCTCTGCTACCTTGTCTGAATCTTGCTGTAGTATCGATTCCCTCCTGTAAACTCATCTCTCAATCCCCCCTTCTAGCTCTCAAACCCTTTGTAAATCACAAAGAGAGGAAGTTGCAAGACGATCAGCCTTACCCGACAAGGTGAAACCTTGCCCGACCCTCTTTGTTCTGTCTTTTCATTCATAAATCTAGTAATATGATTAATACTTCCATCTGTATCCAAGTTATTTCTAGCAAGTTTATGATTAAAAGGTGTCTTGGTTCTTTAATCTGTTCGGTTTAATGGTGCCCAACCATGTAAAAGTAAAGTTGGAATCCGCACTCATAACATGACCAGATCTAAGTTTTAACCTTTCGGGCATACAAGATTTATCAATCAAAAGTCCTTGGTCTCAAGGCATAAAAAAGAACTTTATGTGGACTTAACCCATCTACGACAATCCTTGATAACAAGAAGTCCAAAGTTACTTGGGGCGCAAGTAATCAGCTTATTTCTTAGTTTTACTTCTGTTATAGTATGATTGTCACAGAATGCTTGAGTATAGAATTAATTATGATGGGAAGCCTCAAGGCCTATACCTAAGGCCCTACAAAGGCACCTATCTGGGTTTGTTCTGCTCTGCGGGCTCGGGTGATTAAAGTATAACAGGTGTAATACTTCTGCAACAATGAAACAACCACTATATGTTTGAGTACTTGGTTAGTTTTGATTGCGAGCCTCAAGGCCTACACCTAAGGCCCTACAAAAGCACCTTTCATAGCTAACTTGGTCTCTCGGGCATATACAATTAAACTAAACATCTGTTTTACATCTGTCATACTAAAGATGGCAATGGCACGCCTGAACACCTAAAGTTAATTTTGATTGTGAGCCTCAAGGCCTACACCTAAGGCCCCACAAAGGCACCTTTCAGAATTAACTCTGTCATTCTCTTACAGCCCGCCAATAAGCAGAAACCTGACAGACAATATCAACCGGCGCCAACATCTCGGGGAGCTGTGTGCTCGTCGGCCAGGAAATGTCTCCAGAGGAAATTCCTCCAGACGAACATAGTTTTGGCACGCCCGGTGGGATCCTTGATCAAATCTTACCTATCAAAGAAATATGTCAAAAATACCTGAAGATTTAAAAAGGGCGGCTGTTCCAGAAAAAATAATTAATGAAGACTTGCAAACTACCTTGTTGCAAATGTTGCAAAGATTGGAAAACGCCTCCGCATGCTTCAGAAGGAAAACAGACCTAGTTCTGGGACAAACTATTCCCATATCTTTACCTCTACTTGGGGAAAAAGATGATGGGGAAGAAGAAAGAAAAAAGCTTGAGGCCAGCCAGGGGCAGGTTGAAGCAATGGTGGACAAGCATGCAGATCCCTTTTCTGAGGCCCCAGTAAATATGATTAATCTAGCATGGGCCGAGAATGGGAAAGGAAAGGTTGCAAGGGAGTCAGAAGAAGAAAGGCCGGCTGACAAATCCACAAAGGAGGTGATCAAATTGCCCGAACATCTAAAAGCAGCCATAATCAAAGGGATGGTTCTGTGCAATAGATGCCAATGGTAGTGTGAGCTTGAAATACCGCCAGCAGGAGTCCTCATTGATCATGACCTGATCAAGAGGAAAGAAGAAGAAGAAAGAAAAGAAGCCCGCGAGAAAGCTAGGCGGACAGCAGGAAGAGATACTTCCCGAAGTGTTTTTCAGCGGTTAGGAGGGGATTCTCAACCTAGAGCTTTATCGTAAGTGTTTCGAAATATGAAGCTTCTGAGAAGGCGGAAGACAAAGAGGCTAAAGGTCCAAAAGAAAGGGAGATAGGGCATCCTCAATAGGGCCATACAGGAAGAGAAGTCAAAAGAAATGATAGGCTAACAAATCCTGTCAAAAAGGATAATCCTGCTCGTCTCGGGCGAAAATGGTACATAGTCGAGAAAAATGGGCAACCCGCCAAACAAATGGGAGCCTCCTGTAAACACGGAAATTCCTGCGATGAACGAGACAAGAACACGTGTACAAAATAATATTTGTATTAATGATTTAGGGGTTACAATCTCTTCTACAAATTTAGCCTCTGATTCTATCTTTGTAATGGGTGGATTTGATGTTGTTGATCCAAATGGCCGTCGGGGCTTGATCTTGGGATAAACAGTTGTGCGGATTTGTTGACGTCTTTGATCCAAAGGGCCGTCGAGGCTTGATCTAGGGATGAACGAATGATGAATGATGAACACTTTCTTCAAGGGCCGTGGGGGCTTGATCTTGAATTAGTGGAAGTTCCTCAAGGACCGTTGGGGCTTGATTTTGAATGAGGATTTGATGAAGAACGAAGAGAGTTTTCTTGGTCCTTCGGGATTTGCTTGGGAGCTTTGGAGTTTCAAAGCTTCAAGGTTGTGGTGTGAGGTGAATTGGTTATGAATTGGTCCCTAAAATGAATGCCTTGGCCTCCTATTTATAGAATTCCAAAACTTGATTTTTTGGATTTAAATAATTAGATGAAATAAATCATTTCTGCCAGGTGTTGACACGTGTCCCGTTTGATGACTTTTCCGATTTATTTTGATTTTTCGTTTAGTCACATGCTATGTGTAAAATTTATGTGACACATAAACGTTGAAATTTTAATTATTGATCAACATTTATTTTACCGAAATTTCGATGTCTACAAATGCCCCCACTTCAAGGCACGTCGTATACATGTGTTTGTCACGTGTAGAAGATGCGTTTTGAAGTCCCTTACTGCAGATGTTGAGAGAGCCGTTGAGGCTTGATCTTGAACTGGGTTGGTAATTTCTTCAAGGGCCGTTGGGGCTTGATCTTGAACTTTGTTTGAAATTTCTTCAAAGGCCGTTGAGGCTTGATCTTGAAGGTTGAAATTGGACCACAAGGAGCTTCATGTGGTAGATGATCTTTTGCTTTGGTAGTGGGTGAATCGGCACGTATTTTGTTGCGCTTGTTGACTTTCCACAGCTTTGATCTTGAACTGGTTCGGAGGATTTTCTGGTTTCCTCCAATTGTTGACTTTCCACAGGCTTATTCTTGAACTGGGTTGGAGGATTTTCTGGTTTCCTCCAATTGTTGACTTTCCACAGCTTATTCTTGAACTGGGCTGGAGGGTTTTTTGGTTTCCTCCAAAGGACTTTCCACAGACTTAATCTTGAACTGGATTTGATTCAAGGGTGGTGGCCACTTGATCTTGAATCGGACTTGTGATTTCTTTAAGGACCGTCGAGGCTTGATCTCGAACTTAAACATGACCACGAGCAGTTTCAGGACATGCATGCTTTGAAAGATCAAGGAAGTTCGCGGCATTTTCATAAGAACCCTGAGTAGTTTGGTCAACGGTATGATCTTCAAGATTGATGGGCCCTTCTTCCAGTTGGTGACTTAATCTTTAAGGATTATCGAGACTTTGCTCTTTGGCGATAGTGCCAGCGAAAGGTTGTTGAAGCTTCTCGAGCTCTTTGATTATAGCAACGATGGCAGACTTGGATTTGACTTAGACCCCTCCGTCTGGATTATGCAGTTCTGCCGAGAAGGGTGTTCTGCCATAATGATTTGTTCCGGCTCATCGTGCTGCGTTTTTTTCTTTGCTTGTTTCTTTCGCCTAACCGAAGTGGTGCGCAACCCTTTGCCTTTAAATGGTCATTCAGAGCATCACTTTTCAGCCACTCATCCATGCTTGGCAGCTTCAGTGTAAAGAACCAACACCATATCAACTGTTTTGAAATATTTGCTGAGGAAATTCGAGATCTGTCAACAGTTGAAGATGAGTACTCGAGAGCAACGCTAAGTAAGCAACCAGGCAAAGGTTCCGGGCAATCAGTTCCTGATCGGACGTTTAATTTCAGGTTCTGACTGATTGCTTCCTTTCTCATTGTTCTGCAGGCAAGAACAAGGGCAAAGGAAAGGATAGGGAAAAAGCATGATATGAGATACCTTTGCTTTCAACCCCGATGATATGAGATACTTTTGTTTTTGAAGAAGTAGCGGATGATCAGCACATGTATTTGTTGAGCTTGTCTCCACATGCTTCGATGCATCATTTTCACTCGCCTCTTCTGTTCTCCCGGCAGATGTGGTATCTTCTCTAGAAGCATAAGATGTTGAGATAATGGGTACGTCGAGAGCAGTGCTAGGTGAGCAATCAGGAAAGGTTCCAAGCAGTCGGTTCCTTACCAGGAGCTTGAGTGGAGGTTCCGACATAGTGCTTTCTTTATCCTTGTCTTTGCAGGTAAGAACAAGGACAAAGGAAAGGACAGGGAGAAAGCATGCTATGAGATACTCTTGCTCTCAACCCCAGTGATATGAGATACCTTTGCTCCAGTGTGACTTGGTTGAAGAGGCGTTTCCAGGGAGGAAGAAAACTGAGTGTGTCAAGAGGTTTTAGTTGGAGATGTATTCTTGGGAAGGAAGAAGAGTTAGGCGTTTGTATTTTCAGGGAGGAAGAAAACTGAGTTTTGGTTGCGGATACATTTGGCAAGGAAGAAGAGAAGTTGGATATGTGTCTTGCTATAGAGGATGGAGGTCGAATTATATGGTGAGCTCCCAACAGCAAGTGGCAGGGTGGATGTGGCCTTGTCTCCCATGCTTTGTCGGCCAAAAGTCAGGTAGGTGGGTATGATGGACTCCACACGTTTTCAACTTTGTCAATGCTCTCTTGCAAAGTTGCACGTGATAGACGAAAGCTGAAACTGCGTTTGAAAAGTGTTGACGGATTTTACGCAGGAAAATCTGGGTTTTGAAATTCGAAGAGTGGCGTCTCTTCGATTTTTTTTTTTTTTGAACAAGTGGTTGTGTTGCCTCTTCTTTTTAAAGAGGTGTCAATTGCATTCAACATGCACACTTTGAAGATTGCCCGCCTTTGACAATTGTCTTTGCTGTATTTCTGAGATTTTACTCACTTCAACCCTATTATTTTACCATCTTTTTGGAAATGGCTAACCCGTCTAACATTTGCTTAGATTTGAGTCTCAGCTGTGACACAGGTGCACCGCGTCAGGGTAATATATGACGCCCGTCCTTCTCATCTCCTAATGGCCATCTTACAGTTGAAGACTCTGTAATGAGGGATGCGGCAACGGCTACGGTTGTAGCTAGGAACCTCATCACTCCTAAAGATAATAGGATATTTTCACGACGGTCCGATGAGTTAGCTGTTCGAGAGTCCCAGGCTCTCAGTGTCCAGTGTGCGAACTCTGTTTCCAACATGGGCCAACGCTTACTTGTTCGAACTCGCCAAGTTGAATCATTGACAGCCGAGGTGGCAGCTCTCAATCAAGTGATCAGACAGCTCAAGCATGAGAATAGAGAGTTGCATGTGCTTGCAAATAATTATTCGACGAGCATGAAGAGGAAGCTTGATCAGTTGCTGGACTCCGAAGGTCGGATTCAAAGTGACAATCGGAGATTTGTGGATGTATTCCAGAGACACCTTTTGCCTTCGTCATCTGGAGTTCGACCAAGTATTGAGGCTCCAAATAATCCATCTTCAGTGCCTCCCTCTTCCAGGGTTCCGCCGAGTACTAAGGCTTCAAGTATTGAGGCTTCACATAAGTGGCATTTATGAAGGCTCCTTTTTTTCTTTTTCTTTTTTTTTTATGTATTTGTAATTTCTTAGAGATATCAATGTTCATGCTTTCTTTTATTCAGTATGTTGTGCTAAAACATATATCTGACTAAGATGTGTCACTTTTTTTTCTTTTTTTTTTTTTTTTTAGATGGTGCCTACTGCACTATTCTTTCACCCCCTCTTTTTTTTTAGACAGAAAACTTTCTTCCTTTCAATCATTATGTCTCCACCACCCTTTTCACTTTTTTTTTTTTAGATGGTGCCTGATGCACCCATTTCCTTTCTTTGCTTTTGGTGGTGCTGGCATAATCATTACTTCTCATTCTGGTTTTCTTTTCCAAGCACGAGTCGTTGTTTGCACAGTCACCTTATCACATTCTTTTGCTTATGTGGGTCAGTGACGCTTGAGAGATCATCATGGACTGCACATTCACGGACCTGCATTTGAATAGTCACCGCATTTCATTTGCTTCTCAGGAGACCATTATTTGCACAGTCATTGCACCAATTTTTTTTTATGAGTTATATATATATATATATATATATGTGCGCATCATCGGAAGAAGGGTGGCCACCTGCAGCGGGAAAAGAGAAGCTGGAGGTACTGAGGTGGTGCAAAACGTCGAGCTTCACGATCGGCTAGTCGTTTGACAGCGGTTGTTGAAGTTTTTTCTCCGATTCAAATGCAGCAGCAGAGGCAAGAAGATGGATGAGGTCTTTGGGTGTGAGTTGACAAACTTTGGTTTTGTCAATCACATTCAAAGGCAGCAGCCATGACGGAGGTGCAGAAGCAGCTAGAGCTTGAGGCGGAGTGTAAGGCGTCGAGCTTCATGACCGGCTAGTCGTTTGACGGCGGTTATTGAAGTTTCTTTGTCGATTTTGATCATGGTGGCCAAAGTGAAGATAAGGGACTCACATGCTTGGATACATGAGCATGGAGGGCATAGACGGAAGTGCGTTGAGGGCTGAAGGAGAAGACGAGGAGATAGAGGAAGAAGTTCCACCGTTACCACTTATGCTCCACGACAGCACATAGTTGCTTACAGTGTTTTTTTTTTTTCACTGAGACACTCTAAGCCTACCTTTCTAATTCCCAAAACAGAGAACTTGCTATAACTGCACCGTAACGCAGAAGATGATCCCGCCATGAGTTATCTTTCTCGAAGGTCAAAACCAGTGTTGTCGTCTTCTTCTGTTCACTCAACTCAGTGGGGAAAAATTACTCATCAAGACCTTTGGGGTTGGTGATGAGGATGTTCCACAGAAAGCTGCAAGAAGAGGAACCCAGCAACCCACAGTTTCGCTTGAACTAGTTGTTTGGATTTTAAGTTGCCGCCCTATTTGAACTCGCAACAGCACATCTTCACGTCAGCCAAAGGTAGCACGACAAGCGGTTCCAGGCCTAACTTCATTCTCTTTCAGCACCTCGTAGCAGTGACCCACATGGACTCCAACCCCTCAAAGTTACTGAATCTTCACCGAAATCCAAATCCAGAAGAAAACAAGGTCTCTATCTTTGCATGTGCGCTAATCCACCGGGCGCAACAAAGGTTTCGAGGCTTGGAGACGACGCAAATGATGGGTTCCAGATCTGGCTTCTGATTGCTATCAAGCATATTTTAAAACACCAAGTGCGTCGGTTTAAGGCGGAGAGTATGAAGCTTGAAGTTGTGGGTTGGGTTTAGTGGTGAGGTCTCGTCCTCGGTATGAGTGGCGAATCGATTGGGCACAATGAGAAGCACGTGATCGGGAAACAAGATTCGATCTTAGACTCGAAACGACGGCAACGACTCTTTGTTGTGCTTGTTGTGGGTTGCGAATGACTCGAGTATCGAGTTGCCGACGGTGGAGGTCGTGGTGTACCATGGCTGGTCACCTTGAAAACTTACGGCAGCCATATCGAAAGTTGCGGCAAGCAGAAGGCCCCCGTGGCGTTCTTGTTGGGCAAAGAGGGAGAATGAGCTTGGCATCGAAACTTTAACGAAACTTTCGAAGCCATGGTGGTTGACAGCAGCTGTCAATTTTCCAAAGACATTTGCAGTGCTACAAAACCCAACGGAGATCCAACCAAAACGCAGCAGCTCCAGGTGCTGCGGATTCAGGGTTCATTCTTAACCTTCTCTCTGAGCGGCCACTTGACCGCGTATAATCCGGATTCGGACGGGAACAGGGGAATCAAAATCGTCAAATCGGACGGCTCAAATCGCTAGAATTTGATCAAGCTGGGGGTACTAGGCCGACTCGTGGCCTGTGGTAGGCTTGTTGACGGATGAGTGCTTCTGAATCCAGATCTTGTGCGTCTGCAGGTCTTCCTTTTGTTTGTGGGTGACTCTGCCACTTTCATGAGAGGAAGAAGACGGAGGTTGTGCAGGGCGTTGAGCTGCTGCGGCTGTTGTTCTCACGGCATTGAAGAAGGATCTCGGAGAAGGTGAGAGGATGAGCACGGGAAGAAGATGTGGTGTGATGGGAGATCCGACTGGACCTAGCTGAAAGATTGAGGCCCATGTCTTTAGAGGGACATGGCCTAGCATGGGCTGCGGCCTGGATTTAGAGGGAGAAGACCCAATTGTTGTTTTTGACGATGTTGATATCGACAAGGCTGCTGAGTGGGCTGCTTTCGGTATTTTTTTTTTTTTTTAACAAGACGGCTTCTTTTGATGGGCTTGCCACAAATTGGGCCTGGTGTTGCTTTGGGGTCCATATATATATATATATATATATATATATATATATATATTTGTTTCTCTTTTTCTTTTTCTTTTTTTTTTATTTTTTTTATTTTTATAAATACATAATAACATATGTATTCATTTTTTTTTGTACAAATAAAATTGCAAATAAATTTGTAATAAGATTGACCTTCATCAATGATACTTTAATAAAGCCTTTTTTTTTTTTTTTTGAATGTGACTGAACTCGAAATTGAATGCTCGAGCTGCCTACGTACCCTTCCAAAGAAGAGATCAAGTCGAAACGTAGTTCAAATGAACGATGAATTTAGCAGTGATTTTGATGATGATTTTGATGATGATTTTTCCATACACAGTTTATCCTCTTGCGGGCCATGAGCATTTGTTGTCCCCTTTTATGCTCGTGCGGACAAGGAAAGTTTGGTGTCGGTTTGTCAAGCGATCCGGGAGAGTCCCTCGCAATCTTCATAGCAAGGAGCCTTGACCGAGTAGTTAAAGAAGTCTTATGGGAAGAGGTCACGCATTGCGATGGGAATGGATGATCTTTGTGTCAAAGTTTCATTATCTCCAACACTTTCACATTGTTCTGGAGGTTGACAGGAGCTGTTTTGCCCCCTTTTCCATTGGTGAACTTGTGGAAGAGACGGTTGCTGCCTGGAGAGGAGTTCCTCGCAATCTTTATAGCAAGGAGCATTGACCGAGTAGCTGAATAATTTTCTAAGGAATAAGAGATCGCGCATGGTCGATCTTTGTGTCGAAATTTCCTCATCTTCAACACTTTCACATTGTTTTGGAGGTTGGCGAAAGTTGCTTGGCCCCTTTTCCGATTGGTGCACTTGTGGAGAAGACATGTGCTTCTTGTGCAATTTCTTCGGAGTGACATGAGTCCATCCTTCTTCATCACTTGGCTTGGAGCATGCCCCCAACATTCGAGGTGAATACTTTGAGTCGAAAGAGCCAAAAGTGACGTCTTCCTGAGGGATTTCATATCCTTTGTCTTTTTGGATTTGTTGGCGTGAAGATTGGCCGGTGTGGATGATGGTGTGCCTTCTTACTTTCAGTGGTCCATTTGTGTCAACCTCCAAAGTTGCTTGGCGCTTCATCCTTGAAAGAATTGAGCTTCGAATATCACCATTTTCTGCTAGTCTGTCGAGCTTTTCTTCTTTTGACGTTGTCTCCCTATTTCTAGAAAACTTCACTCTATTTCTACAAAACTTCATGTTGTTTTCAAATCTTTCCAAAGCTGACCGACGAGGAGGAGAGCTGGCCGTGTGGCTTTGCTTCTTAGGTTTTGACAACCTTTCAAAAACAGAGCTTTAGGATGTTGGCCTGGTAAGCCTCTTGAAGACGGAGGTTCGGTTTTGACCACCAATGCGATCCAGTGCTGACGTTCTGGGTCTTGAATGATTCATCCTATCGAAGACTGACATCTGAGGGGCGGACTTAGGCTCATCTTGATCTTGTTCGATGCTCACGCTGATGTGTTGAGTGCTAGCATTTTTTGTTTTGCTTGAAATCTTCACGAGTGCATTTAGTGTGAAGCCAAGTCCAGCTTTGTCGTTGTCAACTCCGTAACCATGCTTCTTCAACTTCTTTTGAGTCTCAGTGAGGTCACGTTCTTTATTGTTGACAGCGTTTGAAACCTTCTTCCCAAGATTCGAAGAAGAAGCGAAGTCATACCCAGTTTTTGACATGAGTTTGTAGACGTTTGGATCAAAACCTTCTTCGGTCCTCTTGGTTGGGAGAAAGCTTGGTTCCACCCCCTTTGGTAGAGCTTTTGCGAAGCCTTGTGGTAATCTTGCCACCCTAGCATTGCTTAGCTGTGTTAGAGGTAAAACTGCATTCGCCTTGAGCAACTTTACATTATCCTTGTGCCGATGTGCATCGGCTTTGCTTGCTTCAGTTTCGAACGGGGATTGACCATTCTTTCTTCTTGACATCGGGATGTATCGGAAAACGAGTGTGTTTGATCCATTTGAGGGCGTCCTACTCCCTTTGGTTGTTGCAAGTTTTGCAAGCTCATCATTGTTCTTGCTTGAAGACGGCATGGCTTCTTCTTCTTGCTTCTTAGGCATGGCTTGCCACTCCTACTTTTTAGGTGTTGCTTTGCCCGTGGATTTGATCTCTTTTGGAAGAGCTTCGGGCACCATGTCTTCATCCATGTAGAACTTGGCATCTGCGAAATGTGATTCAGCTTCTGTGAATGGTTTGGTGTCGCCATAGATCACCTTCACTCCTTCTCGGTAGAATTTTAAGCATTGGTGAAGGGTGGACGGTACTACTCCATTCGCATGAATCCAAGGCCTTCCTAAGAGCAAGCCGTAGGAAGTTCTTGCATCAATCACGTGGAATATCGCGCTTGACTTGAGTTCACCAATAGTCATCTCCACTCGGATCATGCCCATCGCTCTTTGTCCTCCTTGATTAAAACCTTGGATTAGTAGATGACTTAGGGACAGTTCATCCACCTTGATGCCGATTGTATTCATTGTTGACTTTGGCATGATGTTTATGGCTGATCCACTATCCACAAGCATGCGGTTGACTTTGTGCTCCCTTACGTACCCAAAGACGAAGAGATGACGGTTGTGAGGCCTGGATCCTAGCAGCAAGTCTTCGTCGGTGAAGTGGATTTCGTCCTTGATGGCACAGCATGTGGCACATTCATGTGGCCGAAGCTTCAAGCCTTCGTCTTTGCTTTCTTGCGCTTCGGGGTCATTGGGACTTTCCAAGACCGCTGCTAATGCGCTTCGCATCTTCTTTGACAACCGTAGCGCTTCCTCAATGCTAAAGTGTGTTGGCAGACCTTATGGCATGTGGCATGCAGCGATAGTGCACTGTTGGAGGTTCTTCCATTTCTACTTCGACCATGTGGCATGCAGCGATAGTGCACTGTTGGAAGAAGACATTCGGGAAGTACTCGTGCAAGGAGACAGGAATGCGTGGCTCTTGCTCCATAGGTTCCCCATCATACGTTGGCTTATCAACTTTTACGTTTCTTTTGGGCTTCCTACTGTTGCGACGACGATGCTTTCTCACTTGTTCCACTTTTTGTCTTGTGGTTTGTGGTCTTGGTTTCCTTGTTTTTTTGTAGGTCACCAATGTCCATCCTTCTTCATCATCGGTATGTGCATCTTGTTCGTTTGCCCCCGGCGATGGTTGCGCAGAAGGTATCGTGCAACTTGAGCATTGATAGGAATGGTCAGGTGTTACTTGGAGAGGCACGGGATTGAAAGATCCAAATGAAATTGTAGTAGTATGTGTTGCGACCGTGTCTTCGAGGTCGAGCTCGATTCGCCCTTGTTGTGCTAGCTTCATGATGAGCTCTTTGAGGACGAAACACTTACCCACAGGATAGCTCACGATTCGATGGTACTTGCAGTATTTAGCATCGTTTATGTGATTCATTTCTTCAGGCCGCTTGCATTCAGGTAGCTCGATTACCTTCTTTTCCAGCAAGTCGTCTAACATTGCATCCATGTCTGAGTCAGGAAAAGGGTACGATTTCTGCTCCAATTCCCTCAAGGTGCTTTTGTACCTTTCTTGGGTGTGAGGAGGCTCACTTCTCTTTATCTCCTTTGGTTTGGTTTTGGAGGAGATCTTGATAGGTGCAGAAGCGGTCTTGACGGGCGCAGTGCTGACGGTGAACGCTTCCTTGGGGGGCTTCTTCCCAGTCTTGTCTACATTTGGGGAGAACACCTTATCCTTCTTGAAGTCGGTGATCGGCTCTTTCTTCCCGTGATGGGTAATACTTAGCTTCATGTCGTGGGCACGGGTGGCTAACTCTTCAAATGTCTGTGGTTTGATGCCTTGAAGGATATAGTGTAACCCCCATTGCATGCCTTGGACGCACATCTCGATCGAAGAGATCTCCGAGAGCCTGTCCTTGCAGTCGAGGCTTAGATTGCGCCATCGGTTGATGTAGTCCACGACTAGCTCATCCCTCCATTGCTTCGTGCTTGTCAGCTCTAGCATGCTCACGGTGCGGCGAGTGCTGTAGAAGCGGTTGAGGAATTCTTTTTCCAATTGCTCCCAACTGTTGATGGATTCAGGCTCTAGGTCTGTGTACCACTCAAAGGCATTTCCTTTCAGCGAGCATACAAACTACTTAGCAAGGTAATCTCCTTCTGCCCCTGTGTTGTTGCAAGACTCAATGAAATGGGCAACGTGTTGCTTCGGGTTTCCCTTTCCATCGAACTGCATGAACTTTGGTGGCTGATAACCCATTGGCATCTTCAAAGCGTCAATTTTCTTGGAGTAGGGTTTTGAGTATAGTACAGAGTCATGTGAAGTTCATTCGTACTGTGCCTTGATGGTGCTGGCGATCATCTCTTGCAGCTGTTGGATAGAAAGATATCCCATGAGTGCCGTTGCTTGGCCTGGCTCCGGCTTTACATCGATTTTCTCCACCGGAGGCTCTTCATCCTCGTCGTTTTCCTTCTTTACTGAATCATCCTCTTGCTTGATTTTCACGTCGGGTTTACGTCTAGTTGGTTTACGAGTGCGGCGATTTGCTGGTCCTTTTCTTCCACAATCCGTGTTAGCCTTACGATCGCTTCATTCATATGAGCCAGTTGTTCATCGATTGAAGTCGCTCCAGTAGTCATGACTTGCATGGCTGAGTTACCGCTTGAGTCGGCATCGGAAAGCATGCAACCGGAGTACTTCATTAGGCTTTCCTTCCTTGGTGCCCTTAGCGAGGCCAGGGTGATCACAGGTTCATGCCTCATATGCTCTTGTTCCTTCGGCGAAGTTGATGTAGGGGTAGAAGAGGCTGCAGAAAGAGCTATTGCCTTGCTTCGAGTTATGATGCCCGAAGTGACACCGCTTGCGGTGATGACGCTCTTGTTCCTTGCATTGGCTGCGAGAACAACTTGATCCTTCTTTGATGCCATTTGTGTTTTTTTGCGGATTCAAAGATAGAGATGAGAGGTAGAGATGGTCCCACTGGGCGTGCCAAATTTGTAAACACGAAAATTCCTGCGATGAACGAGACAAGAACACGTGTACAAAATAATATTTGTATTAATGATTTAGGGGTTACAATCTCTTCTACAAATTTAGCCTATGATTCTATCTTTGTAATGGGTGGATTTGATGTTGTTGATCCAAAGGGCCGTCGGGGCTTGATCTTGGGATAAACAGTTGTGCGGATTTGTTGACGTCGTTGATCCAAAGGGCCGTCGGGGCTTGATCTAGGGATGAACGAATGATGAATGATGAACACTTTCTTCAAGGGTCGTGGGGGCTTGATCTTGAATTAGTGGAAGTTCCTCAATGACCGTTGGGGCTTGATTTTGAATGAGGATTTGATGAAGAACGAAGAGAGTTTTCTTGATCCTTCGGCATTTGCTTGGGAGCTTTGGAGTTTCAAAGGTTCAAGGTTATGGTGTGAGGTGAATTGGTTATGAATTGGTCCCCAAAATGAATGTTTTGGCCTCCTATTTATAGAATTCCAAAACTTGATTTTTTGGATTTAAATAATTAGATGAAATAAATCATTTCTGCCAGGTGTTGACACGTGTCCCGTTTGATGACTTTTCCGATTTATTTTGATTTTTCGTTTAGTCACATGCTATGTTTAAAATTTATGTGACACATAAACGTTGAAATTTTAATTATTGATCAACATTTATTTTACCGAAATTTCGATGTCTACACCTCCATGATTAGAAGGGTCCAGAGGCAGCACAAAGCCTACATGAACTCTTTAAAGACTCACGCGACGTCTGAAGCCTCCAAGAATCAAAAGTTTGAAAAAAGAGGTGGATAGGGCTAATAGAAAAACAGAAGGCGAGGGAAACCATGTACCACAAAGCCTACACCCTGGGAAGTACAAGATCTTGAGGAAAGCTCAAGAGGATATGATAATGATGCCAACTCCCGGATGGAGGACAAAACCTATTTGTTTTGGAACTGTTTCGCCCGAAAAGATACTTCCTTCTATATCATTGGTGGATCCTTTCGGCGAAGTGCCAAAGTAGATACCAGATTCGGGCATAAATCAACAGGAGGGGGCACCATAACCACTACTCCTAAAAGATACGATGGCCTGGTTAGATGAGTTTATGGGCCAAATCGGGAGTAAGAAAGAAGATTTTCCAGAGCCTAGCAATTTTCATATCAACATGACGTATGTGTTATCTGCCATGTTTGGGGCCGAGCCTGATCAGCCCGCCACTATGGAAGGTGACTATTTAACGGCAGAGCCAATGATGACCCATGTCAGTGTTGAAGTAGCTGGAGAGGGAGAATTGGGAAAAGCTGAATCATCCGAGACATCCAAAGATGGTCCATTAAGGGTCTATACAGATAAAATGGTGTTCAGCCGCCCATATATGTTGCTAGCTAACCATCTTAAGCTAATATATGTTGCAGCTCATTTGGAGGGGGTGCCCTTCAAAAAGGTTTTGATTGATGGTGGAGCGGCTGTTAACGTACTACCAGCCAAGCAAATGAAGAAGATGGGGAGAGGTGTAGAAGATCTCATTCCCACGGACCTTACGGCTTCGAGTTTCTCGGCCGCTATCACCAAAACTCATGAGATATTGCCCTTAGAAGTGGACTTGGGGTCCAAACAAATCATGCTAGCTTTCTTTGTGGTGGATTGCACTTCCACCTATGGAGCATTACTCGGAAGGGACTGGATCCATCAAAGTCTCACCATACCCTCCACTCTACATCAGCAAGTTGCTGTTTACCATGAGGCAAGGACGGAGGGACCAGGCTTTTGGGAGATGGTGGAGGCCGAGTCACGGCTATTTCTCCCTACCGCCAATGTTGCAGAGGCAAGTTTTTACAATCCCAATGTAGGAATTCTGCAATGTTCAGGAACAGATAAGAACGGCCGCCCTACCAAGGTGACAGCCCAAAAGCTCTTAGAACAAGGAATGATCCTCACTAGAGAGGAATGGGATAGACCCTGCATCGTCCCAACATCCCAATACCATCAATGACAGAACAAAAGAGAAAGGATCAGGTAATGGCAGTCAGGTCCCTGATCAAAAAACTGTTGGTGTGTAGGAGATGAAGAAAGCAAGAAAGGGAGCTCTTAGAAAAAGAAGAGCAGAAATGGCAGCTAGGAACTCCGACCAGCCAGGATAAAAGCAGAGAAGAGCTTTGCGGAGAAGAATTGGATGCAGCCATACGAATGGCCGAGTGCATATATGACTTGGATGGGCCAGACGACTTGCCCAAAAGCCCGGAGTTAGTTGAATTTTTGTGCGCAGAGCTTGACAAGCCACCACCAGAAGTTCAGGATCCTTTGGAAGTCATTGATTTGGGGACAGAATGAGATCCAAGACTTATACAAATCAGTGGCTTGTTAAAGACTAATGATCGGGCAAAGATTATCTGTCTTCTGCAAGAATTTAAAGACTATTTTGCTTGGCATTATACTAAGATGCCAGGTTTAGATTCAACCTTGGTGGAACACAGAATGCCCATCAAGGAAGGATATAAACCTGTTAAACAAGCACCACGAAAAATGTCAAAAGAAATAGAAGAAAATGTCAAAGAAGAAATTGAAAGACTAGTAAAAGCTGGATTTATTAGACCTGCCAAATATGTGGAGTGGTTGGCCAACATTGTACCCGTTTTAAAAGCCATAACAAAAGCAGTACGATGTTGTGTTAATTACAGAAATATTAACGGCGCTACACCAAAAGTTGAATATCCTATGCCCATGGCTGATCTATCCATAGATGCAGCAGCAAAACACAAAGTCTTATCTTTTATGGATGGAAATGCTGGGTATAATCAGATAAAGATGGCCCAGGAAGATATACACAAAACAACTTTTAGGTATCCCGGGCATGTGGGGGCATATGAATACCTAGTCATGTCATTCGGGCTCAAGAATGCTAGTGCAACCTATCAAAGGGCAATGAATGCCATCTTTCATGATTTGATTGGCCAGAACATGGAGGTGTACATTGATGATATCGTGGTGAAATCCAAAATAGAAGAGCAGCATTTGACAAACATCAGACAAGCTTTGACAAGGATGAGGATCCATAAACTAAAAATGAATCCAAAGAAGTGTGTGTTTGGAGTAAGAGCGGGCAACTTCTTGGGATTTCTGGTTCATCAAAGAGGTGTAGAAGTGGACAAGAACAAGTCTCGGGCAATAATGGAATCACATTCGCCCACCAACAAGGTGCAACTTCATAGGCTACTAGGCAAAATTAATTTCTTAAGGAGATTCATTGCCAATTTAGCGAGCAAGATCCAGCAGCTGACTCATCTGCTGAGACTGAAGCATAAAGAAAATTTTGAGTAGGGACCACCACACCAAAAGGCTTTTGACAGCATCAAAGCCTATTTGACTTCTCCACCAGTGTTGGTACCACCTCAAAGGGGAAAACCCTTAAAGCTATATATCTCTGCTTCAGAAAAATCAATCGGGAGTTTACTAGCCCAAAACAATGAAGGCAGGAAAGAACAGGCGGTGTACTACCTCAGTAGAATTCTGACTGAGGTAGAAACAAGACACTCCCCAGTAGAAAAATTGTGCCTAGCTCTGTATTTCACTGCTAGTAAGTTGAGGCATTACATGTTACCTTGTCACGTGCACATCATTGCCAAAACAGATGTGATAAAGTATATGTTGTCAAAACCAATGCTAACATGAATGATTGGGAAGTGGATTCTAGCATTATCAGAGTCAGCTTTCAATATGTACCCCAAAGGGCGGTCAAGGGCCAAGCAATTGCTGACTTCTTAACAGAGCATCAAGAGTCTCAAGATGAGGTTATCAATATTCAGAGGACCCTGGAGGTGACTAGTGTTTGGATCCCACCAGGCAAGAGCATCTCGGGCAAAGAAGAGTGGGTCCAACAAGAAATAAAAAGAGTAATTGGCCTATGGATTACTCCTTGGAGGCTCTATTTTGATGGTTCTTGCACTCAGAAGGCTTCTGGAGCTGGGATTGTCATCATAAATCCGCAAGGGGTTCACCATTATTACTCGTTCCTCCTAGATTACCAAGGGAACACCAACAATCAGGCAGAATACGAAGCCTTAATAATTGGCTTGGAAATCTTGATAGAGTTGGGGGCAATGGAGGTAAAGGTGTTTGGTGATTCAGAGTTAGTAATAAACCAGGTAAATGGAGAATACAAGTGCAGACATATTACCATGGCTGGGTATTACTTGGCGGCCATGCAATTATTGAGCTATTGGGACTCTAAGATATCAGTTAATCATGTCCCCAAGGGATCTAATCTGGAGGCCAACGAGATGGCACAAGTAGCCTCAGAAGTACCAATCCAGGAAATGAAGTATAAAGTAGATGTTGAGATTCAAATAAGAAATCTTCCTTCTATCCTAGAAAAGGGATTCAGTCTAAATGTAATGGTTCTAGAAACCGAGATGGAAGACTGGAGATCGCCTATCATTCATCATTTAAAAGATCATTCTGCACCCACAAGCAAGAAGAATAGAAAGCAAGCAACTAAGTATGTCTTATGGGCCAAGAACCTGCTAAGGAAAACTCCATATGGGCTACTATTGAAATGCCTAGGCCAAGAGGAATCTATAAGAGTAATGGCCGAAGTACATGAAGGAGTATGCGGGGCACATCAAGCTAGAACGAAGATGAGGTAGTTGTTTATGAGATATGGGTATTACTGGCCTGACGTAGGAAAAGATTGCAAGTCCTATGCTCGAGGCTGTGAAGAATGTCAAAGGTATGAACCCCTCCAACATGTGCCTTCAATACCTTTAAATCCAGTGGTCAAGCCTTAGCCCTTCAGAGGGTGGGCAATGGACTTCATCGGGAAAATTTATCCAGCTTCTAGCAAGGGGCATACTTTCATAATTGTGGCGACGGATTACTTCACCAAATGGGTAGAAGCCTCGGTCGTAAAGACCGTAACCTCAGCTGCAGTCAAGAAATTTATTGAGACCAAGATTCTGCACAGGTTTGGGGTGCCCGAAACTATAGTCACGGATCGTGGGCCATCTTTTATTTCAAAAGAAGTTGAAGAATTTGCAAACAAATACAAAATAAAATGGTCCAGTCCAGTCCTTACTACCCTCAGTCAAATGGCCAGGCAGAGGCCAGCAACAAGATTTTGATAAACATAATCAAAAGAATGGTGACAGACAGTCCGGAAAGGTGGCATGAAAAGCTAGGGAACACTTTGTGGGCATACCGAACCTCTAAGAGGGCAGAAACGGGGACAACTCTTTATGCTTTGACTTTCGGGCAAGATGCGGTTCTTCCCATGGAAATCAATGTAAGTTATGACAGAATTCAAAATCAATTTGGGTTACACAGTGAAGAGTACATAGAAGCCATGTGTCAAGGGATTGAAGACTTAGATGTAGCTTGAATTGAGGTCTTGAACCAGATTCAGGAAGGGAAGAGAGTTGTTGCCCGAGCTTATAACAAAAAGGTAAAGCTGAAATCTTTCAAGGAATGAGATTTAGTATGGAAGGCAGTCTTCCCTCTAGGAGCTCAGATTAGGGGCTTTGGGAAATGGAGCCCGACATAGGAAGGTCCTTTCATTGTTAGTCAAGTATTAGACAAGGGAGGATACTACTTGGTGGACATCGAAGGAAATTGGTAGAAACATCCCATCAATGTCAAATTCTTAAAGAAGTATTGTCCTACATTATGGGATGCTAGGGATTGTTATATTGAAGAAGATGTAAGATAAAGCAGGTTTAGGGTGCCGGAGTGCAGTGATTATTCATTAACCATTCAAGAAGACAGAAAGATAAAAGTTGTTAAAATGATGTTTTATTCATTTCGACAAATTGATGAAATTTACATCAGATTCAGCTCCAATGTGCTATGCTCGATTCCTTCTAGTTGCAGTGGTGTCTCGACTAATTTTCTGATGTCTTCATGGACAAAACCCAATTAGGTGATCAGGTTGTGCGGCCAAGATAAGCCTGGTAGAGGACTTTCAATGTGAACTACCAAGTATGATGGTGAAGTCCGACTTATCGGGGCAACTACCAGGAGGGTGATCCCTCGACCAAGCTTGTAAAAGTTCAAACAAGCTCAGAACGAGGAAACTGCCGGACCAAATGTGTTGGGGATAGCGGGGTGTCTGACCAAATGTGTTGGAGATAGTAGTTATTTCATGAAAATCCTTTTTCTCACTTTTAGGAAACTCCACATGAGTCCTGAGGAACCCATTTCCCTAGTCTTAGAAGAAAACTTAGAAGGCAAAAACGCCCGAGAGAGATAAAGGGGAAGGTTGAAGATGATCTGTTGGCTGGGCATAAGAAGCTTTTGGCTTCAAAAATGAATATTTGAGCCGGAATTTATAGGAACGTCAAAGGAGAGCTCAAAGGTCGTGGGAAGAGCAAGAAACATGAGATTGCATTAATCCCGTCCAGGAGACACAAGTTCCAAGAGTAGGCGTACATACGCATGCGGCTATTCAATCAATATTGGCGCCTGGAATACCAGCCTGAATATTAATTGAAGGGGGCACTGTTTGGGTTAAAACTTGAACTTTGGGCTCAAAAGGGGCTTAGCCCAGAAGAAGGTCTAGAAGGAAGAAAGCCCAAGGCTCAGCCGAAGCCCAGAAGGCAGAAGAAACCCTTTTCCCGACTAAAACTTGCTCACCTACCTAAAAGTCAAGTGGTGTAGACTAGCCAGCTAATCAGCCCAAAAGTACTTTATAATGGGAATACAAGTAAAAAGCTGATAAGTCACTACCCTTCAGTTGTATTTGAGCAAGATTGATGATGCAGGCAGCCAAGCCAAATCATCTATAAAAAGGGAAAGAGAAATCAGAGATAAGGACAATCAATCAAACAAACAAATACACAAACTCTACTCAAGCCAGATTTGCATACGAAGCTGTAGTCAGCACCAAGCCTTCATCCTTTTCAAGATCAACCTTCACCAAAAGCCTTTGTAAAAGCTCTGCTACCTTGTCTGAATCTTGCTGTAGTATCGATTCCCTCCTATAAACTCATCTCTCAATCTCCTCTTCTAGCTCTCAAACCCTTTGTAAATCACAAAGAGAGGAAGTTGCAAGACGATCAGCCTTGCCCGACAAGGTGAAACCTTGCCCGACCCTCTTTGTTTTGTCTTTTCATTCATAAATCTAGTAATATGATGAATACTTCCATCTGTATCCAAGTTATTTCTAGCAAGTTTATGATCAAAAGGTGTCTTGGTTCTTGAATCTGGTCGGTTTAATGGTGCCCAACCATGTAAAAGTAAAGTTGGAATTCGCACTCATAGCATGACCAGATCTAAGTTCTAACCTTTCGGGCATACAAGATTTATCAATCAAAAGTCCTTGGTCTCAAGGCATAAAAAAGAACTTTATGTGGACTTAACTCATCCACGACAATCTTTGATAACAAGAAGTCTGAAGTTACTTGGGGCGTAAGTAATCAGCTTATTTCTTAGTTTTACTTCTGTTATAGTATGATTGCCACAGAATGCTTAAGTATAGAATTAATTCTGATGGGAAGCCTCAAGGCCTATACCTAAGGCCCTACAAAGGCACCTATCTGGGTTCGTTCTGCTCTGCGGGCTCGGGTGATTAAAGTATAACAGGTGTAATACTTCTGCAACAATGAAACAACCACTATATGTTTGAGTACTTGGTTAGTTTTGATTGCGAGCATCAAGGCCTACACCTAAGGCCCTACAAAGGCACCTTTCATAGCTAACTTGGTCTCTCGGGCATATACAATTAAACTAAACATATGTTTTACATCTGTCATACTAAAGATGGCAGTGGCACGTCTGAACACCTAAAGTTCATTTTGATTGTGAGCCTCAAGGCCTACACCTAAGGCCCCACAAAGGCACCTTTCAGAATTAACTATGTCCTTCTCTTACAGCTCGCCAATAAGCAGAAGCCCGATAGACAATATCAACCGGCGCCAACCTCTCGGGAAGCTGTGTGCTCGTCGGCCAGGAAACGTCCCCAGCGGAAATTCCTCCAGACGAACAGATACGTTATTCGCAAATTAGGGAATATGTGTATCCCCAAAAACACCCCCAAAATTTTCATTTCTTGCCCATATTTCCCCTCAGTTGGTTTGGCAACATGGCTGGCCAAGAATGGGCCACGCGTAATTTTATTTTCCACAAGAAAATATCCATAATTAAAAATTCATAATACTAATCATATAAATGTGAAAAGAAAAAAAAACAAAAAATTATGGCTACGTTTGGGATCGCATGTCTTCAACGATGGTTAGATGGTGATATGGCTTTACTGAGACCCTCTGAACAATGTTTTTCCTATGACTTCTAAAAGAAGCTATAGATAGGCCCGTAACGAAAAAGGCTACAAATTTCATGAATGAGTCAAATTCGAAATAGATGCCCACAATAAAAAAAATCTTAGTGACAAAATCTAACAGTAGGGATGTTGTTTACGTTTTCACTTAAATTGTTATCACCAGACACCGTTCTCGGAGTTTTTGATTGAATAAGATTAACGGTTTAGATCGTTGACATCACTTTTCAGTTTGTAAGGTTAATGCAAATATTGTTCAATGTTCTATGGTGTCTAGAGAGTTTATAAACATCGAGCAATAGCACTAATTGTAAAGGCGAAACATAATATGAACTATCCAAGTTGTTCAATTTTTTCAATCAACTAGAAGATTATGTTTTGAAAAAAAAGATACTTTGAAAAAGCTTTCCCGTGATTAAAAACTTGAGGATAGATGTAATCAACAATCGGACAATTAAAGTTTGTCAGTAACAGAAATGCATTTTGTGTCGAGATTTGAAGGAGAATACTTCACAAAAGTTGCAGCCCTTATCATTACTAGCGTTTCCATAATTTTTTATATTTCCAAAATTGCAAATTAATAATTTCATTTTTTTTTTTAAATTGGAAGTCACTGGAAAAACACTATTCACGAGGGTTTCAAGGCTTCAAAGTTCTAATTAACGATCTAATCATCATTAAAGCGTAGGGGATCTGACCACGAGCATTTTCATTTATTTTCACAATTTCTACACTTGTAAATTAAGGGGTGTGACATCCACACAGCCATTTTTACTTCTCCCACACCCTTTAAGTTTTCAGCCGTCGGCTCGGATGAATTGAAGATGATCAACGGATAAAAATTAATAAGGGTGTGCGAGAAGTAATAAGGGGTGTGTGGATAGCACACCCCTAAATTAATTATTATTAACATTTACACATTTTCAATTCACCCTAAAAACACTATTCACAATTGTTTGCAGGGTTTTATAAATTCCAATGGCGATATAACCATTGTAAAATCATAAGGGATGTGATAACGAGTGTTTTCATATTTTTAAAAATTCATAAAATTAATTAACAAGCGAAAAAATTGTGTAAATTTATGGAAACGCTTATGGTCACATCCATTATGCTTTGATGATGATTAGATCATCAATTAGATTTTTTAAAGTTTTTCCTTTGACTTCTAATTTTTTTTAAATATATAATTAATTTAAAATTGTGAAAATTGTGAAAAATTACGGAAACGCACATAATGACAACAGTTACAACTTTCATGAAGAATTTTTCTCCAAATCTCGACACAAAAATCAATTTTCATTACTGACAAACCCTAAATTTCCATCACCGAAAAGCATTTTTAGGAGTTTTTTATTTTTTTTATTTTATTTTTCAAAACATAATCTTCTAGTGGATTGAAAAAGATGAAAAGTTTGGATCGTTCACATCACATTCCGATTTTACGATTAGTGCAATTGTTGCTCGATGTTTATAAACTCTCTAGACACTATAGAACATCGAGCAATATTTGCACTACCCTTAAAAATCGAAAAATATTGTCAGTTGTGACAACCCGTCCCTAATTTTACGATTTAATACATTTTAAAAGAGTGAATTGACAAAAATGCCCTTGAGATGAGGTTGTTGACTTTCGTTGATCCTCTCTTGGTGAAGTGTGCGAGCTACTATTTTACCGTAGTCTCGAAGTACTCGACAATACGAACTCATAGGCGCAAGAAGAATCAAAATTGGAGTTACGGTTAAAATTTTACTAAACTACGAACGTGGAGGCATTTTGGTAATTTCGGATATTTTCTGTTTTGTTCTGTGGTGACATTGCTTTGTGAGCCAGTAGGGCCCACAGCCCATTCTCTCCCTATTTCCCCGTGTTTCCTGATCTCCCGGGTCTCTCGTCTATCACCTCTCTTATTCCTCATTCCCTTTCTCTTCTTTCTCTCAACTCTCTCTCCCCGCACAGAAGGTGCAAGAAGATGGTCATTCATCACCACCCTAGAGAGTTCTCAGGCAACCATCATTAACCTCTCTCTATCTCGGACACTCTCCTTCACTCTTAGGCTCTCCCTCTCGAGCTCTCTTGCTGCACTCACTGCACAAAGGCAGTAAGCTAACCAGCGTGACCACCATCACCATTTCATGGTGGAAAAATGGTATAGCCCCCACGGCTCTCGTGGAGGACCACCATCACCACCCTCACTTGTTATTTTTCATGACAACTTTCAACAATACACAACCAAGGTAATTTTGGAACCCCCCAACCTCATATCTTTCTTATTTTGATCCCCTGGTGATGTTTCTAATCTTAAATAGGAGATTTGTGGGTGAATTAATGCAAATCACATCTCGGGGAAGGATTTTCCCCATATTCCTAGAAAATGAATTGTGGCTGTTTGACCACTTTCACACCCCTTTTTTTACTGTCTTCGGTCTCCGTTGAGCCTTCATTTTGGTATAAACATGTTCCTTACATTCCTAACTTCATTTTAACATTTGAATCACCGAATTTGGTTAAGAATTGAGCTCGATATGAGCTCTGGAAGTCGAACCAAAAACCTGCAAAACGTAGGCCTTCACGAGGAAGGCAAGTATCGTCGTACTCGCAGACGCGGGAAGCACAACGTGGTTGGCGCGTGTGACACGTGGCTGTCTGTGCAGCAACCTTGTGGCAGCGCGTGGAGGAACCTGAGATCCCTCCTTAGGTTTCTCGACGTGCAGAATCTGAATCAGCCGTCCGTTTTTCGAAATTCAACTGTTTTAAAATAGTTACTTTATTAGCTGTACTTTGTACGAAAAATGCGTTTATACGTTAGTGCGTTATATATTTACGTTAATGGCTTCATTTTTAGGTGAAATGCATCGCAAGGATCTTTGAAGCCCGCGAGGTGGGTTCGACCCGACGACATGATCTGTGAGTGGGTTTTTTCTTTGATATATGCATATATATATATATATATATGTTTAGTTTCCATATATACATTTAATAATGAATTTTCTATACGAATGCCGTAGTTAAATTAACATTTATAGGTAATGATGTAACAAAGAGAATTAGAAAATCATTATGAATCTTACGGGATGCCTTAGCTTAAGTTACGGTGATGAATAATGTTATGTTGACCAGAATTATCGAATCATTGTGGCATGACTATATTTGTGTTAACTGCTCATCATTTGATGCACCGATGTTGGTACTCGTCCGGGCAGGGCTAGTCTTTCACATGTATGTGCACATTGCACTGTACGCTCATTTTGGATCCATTGTAGGTGCCAGTCCTGTCCTAGATTGCTATAGGCAATTAGGACTCGTATGTGATGCGCATAGCACCAATCTTCACATGATTGTAGTACTAGAGCGTATACCATTGTTACACCCAGTCTTGTTCATGTCAGAATACCTCTACATAAACTTGTGTGTCAACAGGTGTCGATGAGTACTCGATATGAGATGTTTGCTTATGCAAGATTATGTTGATTACAGACGTCATGCATTTACTTACGAAATATTGTATCGTATTGAATTCTTGAGCTATTGCAGGCTACAGTAAATACTTTCTTACTATAAGTAATATGTATATTTTGGAAACTATACTTGATTTACGGCGATGGGTTATTATGTTTTCGAAAAGATTTTTACGAAACTTTATTTTTAGGCCCACTCACCCTTGTTTTTCGCCCCTCCAGGTTTAGTAGCTGAGCTTTCATATCGACGAGGATTCTTGATAAATCTTGGTATTGGAGATTACCTGCAATGGTATAATTCTCATCCTACTTTACTATACTTTACTTATCACATGTGAAATGGGCTCATTCCCACTCACCAACGCACTCTTAAAATTAGGCATTTTTAGGTTTAAATTTATTCATAGGTTCCACTACACTACACCTTATGGCTTTATGACCTTCCAGGTGTCGGCCAGCACAGCTTGATTCGGAGTCCAAGTGGACATTCCGGGTTGGAGTGTGTCATCAACGATCCAAAAAACCATTCATTTTATTCAATCCACTAAAAGATTATTTTAAAAAAAAAAAAAACACCCAAAAACCTTTTCTGGAGATGAAATATTAAAGAGTAAAAGTAAATGATAATCAAAAAGTTAAAGTTTGTCATTATGTTTTTTGGATTCTGGTGTCGATATTTGGAACTGATTCCTTCACGAAAGTTGTAGAGTTATTACAAGCGTTTTCATAATATTTTTATATTTTTTACAATTGTAAATTAATTTTTTTACACTTAAAAAAATGGAAATCTTAGTAAAAACACTATTCATAAAGTTTCGGTAGTTTCAAAAATCCATATCACCATCTAATCATAATCAAAGCTTAGAGGAAGTGATCTCGAGCATCTTTGACACACTCCTACACAGAATGTCTATCTAGACTCCGAATTGAGCTGTGCTAGCCGACACCAGGAAGGTGATGAAGCCATAAAGTGTAGTGATGTGGAAAAATGTGAATAAATTTAAACATAAAAGTGCCTAAATATAAGAGTGCAGTAGTGAGCGGGAATAAACCCATTTCACATATGACGTCAGCTCATACGTAAAGTACAACAGGGTAGATTGAGAATTATACCATCAAAGGTAAACTTCTATACCAAGATTTGTCAAGAATCCTCGTTGATACGAAATTCAGCTACTAAAACCTGGATGGGCGAAAAACAAAGGTGAGTGGGCCTAAAAATAAAGTTTTGTAAAAATCTTTTTGAAAATGTAATAACCTCTTGTCATAAAATAAGTATAGTTTCTACATATAACAGAGTACATATAGTATGAAAGTACTTACCGTAGCCAGCAATATCTCAAGAATTCAATTAGTCACAATATTTCGTAAATAAACACCTAACGTCCGGTAATCACATAATCTTGCATAAATAAATATATCATATAGAGTGCTCATCGACATATGATGACACACGAGTTCATGCAGAGATATTCTGACGTGAACAGGACTGGGTGTAATAATGATATACGCTTTAGTATTACAATCACGTGAAGACTAGCACTATGTGCATCACATACGGGCCCTAATTGCCTATAACAATCTAGGACAGGACTGGAACCTACAATGGATCCAAAGTGAGTGTGCAGTGCGATGTGAATATACACGTGAAAGATTGACCTTGGCCCCGGGCGAGTACTAACATCAGTGCAGCACACGATGAGCAGATAATGTAAATATGATCATGCAACGGTAAATCGATAATTCTAGTCAACATAACTCCATTCATGGTTGCAAATATAGTTAAGGCATCCCATAATAGTATGCATACATGTGCATCCCGCAAGATTCAGAATAATTTCATAATTCTCAACATTACGACCTTTCTTATAAACGAATTTAATTATGGCAATCATGTAGAAAATTCATTATTAAATATATATGTGAAAAGTAAACATATATATATATATATACACACTATATAAAAGAAAAGACTCGCTCACAGATACTTGCGAGGTATGTGAAAACTAAACAAATATATATACTATATAAAAGAAAAGACTTGCTCACAAACACTTACGAGTTCGCATCCGTACGAACTAGGAAGGCTAGAGTCTCCGATAGTAATTGCATCTAAGCATAATATTGGGACTCATTAGTAAAAGTCAACAAAAATGATTAAATTTAGGAAAACGGAGCGCTGATTTGGAATCAAGGCGTCGAAATACCCTAAGAGAGGTCACATGTAAATTTCGTAAAAAGTCAACGAAAAAATCAACGGTCAACCCTAAGAAGTCAACCGAGACGCCAAACCGGTCAACTATGTTAAAACTTCGGAATTTCACTAAACGGATGTCAAAAAGGGACTCAAGGCTTCAAAATTAGCCTAGAACGATTTTCGAGAAAATTTCATAAAAGTCAACATAAGGATATTCCATATCCATTTTCGGAAATGGTCGGATTTGATCTTAGGTTTATATCCGGATCTAGGTCGCAGATCTAAGCTTTTTTTCTTTTTTTTCTCGGGTCGGGTTGACCCGTTTGGGCTTGCGGGTCGGCCGGACCCAACGAAACTTCCCGAGCTCGACTCGAGCTCAATTTTTAACCATTTCACTCCAAAGTTAAACCAAAATCAAGATAAAAAGACGAGGGAGTCAAATCTACCTTACCCAAGCAAAATAGGTGGTCAGAGAGGCATGAAAATCGCCTGCAAAAAATCACAGCTCTCGTAGGAAAACTGGGGGAAGTCTCCCCAAGTTGATCTATGTACCAAAATCCCCACTAAAGACCTTAGAAAAGCTAGAAACATATACCAAAACATGATCCAAGAAGTTTTGGATGGTTTTTGGAACTTACCATCGTCGAAAATTTGAAAACTTGCCAGAGGAAAATATGAACAGTGGTGGTGCCACTGTGCAAAGAAAGAAGGAGAAAGAGAAAGAGAGAGTGATTGCGTTCCAGAGCTTGGGGTTTGTGACGTAGTGGTCAGGTGGTGTGCGGTGGTGGTGAGGTTCGCTGAAGCGCCGAGGGCGTGATGTTGTGTCATTGTTATGTTGTCGCAACGGAGGAATACATGAGAGGTACTAAGTCACTCATGTATCTTACCATGCAATGTATAAAGTGTAAAATATTGTACTAATTCATTATATATAAATGATTATGGTGTGTTTAAACTTCTTTCATTAATTATTACATATTTTCTACACTCACAATGTTTGCCAGCTCACTATATAATCAACTTAAATCAGTTAAATCCATCATGCAATGCATTTCCTTCCAATTTTTTGTGATAAACTAATAGATAATTGACTAAATAAACATCCTGCAAAGTTTCAATAAAAATTTCCAAGTTTTTATTACAATTTCCGTGATTTTTATTGAATTTTTATCGATATTGATAATATCCCGATATTTCCATCGAAATTTCCGTGTTTTTGAACTACCAATATTTCCGATATCATCGATATTTTAGACCTTGGTTTAGTTTCATAAGGTGTTACAATCCTTCATCCAATATATAAAAAGTAGACGGCTGAAACTTAGCCACCCACGTGGCCAAACCAGATGGTGGGAATTGGGGGCGGGTAGTTAAATATTTCGCCTGGATTCATTTTCTGGAAGTAGATTAAGGCTCTTTGTGAGACGGTTGGTATTCCCCATGGCAGATGTTGGTTGTCCGAGAAGGTCGTGTTTTTGAAGGCCTTGGCTGTTGAGGACTTTCAATTATGGTGTGCCCTCTAGTTTGCAGCCTCAGATAAAGAGCCATAATTTGGATCCATCATTTCATTTTCCTAGGGGTCTGCACACCACCTTCCGCCTCTATTTTTTGGTGGTGCTCAAAACATGATTTTAGCATCCCTCCATCTTCAACCCCCTTTCCATATTTCATGACATATACTGTTTCACTTTCCTCATGGCTCAAAACTCTCAGCTCAATGCTAGTTCATCCAGCAATTCTAGATCTTTCTCTAATCCTAGGCTTCCCTCCTGGGTTAACCCATTCCCTAGGTGAAGACCCTATTGTGGTGGAAACCGCTAGCTGTACTTTCACCATGGAACATAGTATAACTAGGGGTTCAGATGAACCAAATCTCCACTACCAATGTGTATCATATGAAGTGTATAGTTCTTATGTATAAAATGTTTGGGAAACCGTGGAAGCACACGTCATGAAGAGGGAGCTTGCTATTTATCATGCCCCGGACACTGGGGTCGGCAAAATAAATAACTCTGTGTCCAGCGCACAAGTAAAAATGAAAATAAAACGAAAAAAAACTAAACTTTTCTTATAAAAATAATTTCAAAATCCTTACAGGTTTTACAAATCAAATCCTTAAATCTCTTATATAACACAACTTCAGCTTGTCTAGCACTTGTCTTGCCAAATAATTCATCTGAAAAATATAAAGGCGAGGGGTGAGCAACAACCACCGTCTCCCAATGAATAGAATATATGATGTCAGTCAAGCGATGTCGTGTTACGCAGTCTAGAAAATACAATAATAATATCCAAGCTTTAGCCATGTAATTCCATATCACTCCATGGAATTACATGGCTATCCTTGTCCTTGTCGGGACACCATTTGAGAGAAACGACATCGCCTATCCTTGTCCTGCTTCGGGACACCTCGTCTGGGGTACGCTGCAAGAGCTGACTCACCAAGATAGGCTACTGTGCGAGGGTGCTTGTGAGTTCTGCAACCTGTCGAGATAGGTGTTGTTCGCCATTTCGAGTGAATGAACTTAGATGGTAGACGCTTACTTGAGTTATGGAAGTGTAATGGACTCCGGATGCAAAGCTTGAGCCAGGGTGGGTTTAATCTGTAACAAGGTAGGGTGAAAATAGCTTTGGTTCATCCGTCAACCTTGGGATCTGGATCTGGGCTGGTTGAACTGGTCTGGGATCATGCTTGACCATCTAGAGGGCTGCGGAAACAGGTCAGGTGCATGGGCGTTGGGTAGCCTCGGTTAACGCGGGTTAGGCTGCCTCGATCTGGGCAGTTCGCATCCAAGTGAAAGTGGCAGAGAACAAAGGCTGATGCCGAAGGTGAGCAGCTGCTTGGGTCTACGCTTGCTGGCTGCTTGCACCGTGGGCCTCCTGCCCTAAGGCTTCCTCGCATTGAGTGGAGGCTACCCCGTGGGCCACTACAGCAGCGACTACCACTGCTGGTATAACCACAGTACCTCGTGGTTGCAAAAGTGCAGTCTTTGCCGTGGTAAGCCTCGAGAAGCCACATCGTAGAGCCACGTCGCGATCTCTATCGGTTGGTCCATATCCTTCAATGTAGGAGGTCCTATTGGTTGTAGTTTCTGAATTTCCTGCCATCGTGGTCGTGGATCTATGAATGAGGAAGTTGAAAGCGATAGTCTTCTTCGAGCCTTTGAATCAAAGCTCTCAATAAAGCACTAATTTGTGGATGAAAATTTTCGCATTTCCTGGATTGATGAATTTGCACCTGCAAAATAATAACAGTTAAGATTAAGGCCAAAAGCCTCACACACTCACAATGAATGAGGATGAGGGGCTTTGGCCGAAGAATCTCTGATGTCAAAGTTAAAATTCTGAAAATAATGTGTTTGAGTGTTTGTGGGAAGAAAAAAAGCCTCTCTAGGGATAGCTAAAGCTTACTAAATTTTGGAGATAAATGGAGTATTTATAGGAGAGGAAGAAGAAGTGGGTCGGCCCTCTAGGGTTTAGGGGTGGCCGGCCTTAGGTGGTATTTTGGGTGGAATATTCTAAGATATTTGTGTAAATAAATATCTTACAATAAATAGGTAAATATCCTAAATAAATGAAATTAGGATAACTTACTTGAAAGAGGTCTTCTCTGATTAAGAATGTATTTATGATAAGAATAAGGGATTATCTTATCATAAATACTTTCGACTTTTCCTACGGACCGGGGTGCCTTGAGCAGTCGTTGATCTCTGCCTGCTATACCTCAGTTGCGCATGGTGAATGAGGTTGCTCCCTACTCATTTAATAGGGGTAGTGTTGTCTTTCTTGGGAAATAATTCATGTCTCAACTCCATGATTTTTTGGATTATTTTTTGCTCCACACTTGCACTTTTTAAAGGCCCTTTCAAGCTTCCCACAAGTCACAAATATCTTTTTTCCTTGACTTTATTAGGGACGGCCTTGGCTTTACCTTTGCTCTTTTCTTTCCTCATCTTGCTACTTTCTCCTACAAACCCCAATTTCCTAGGAAAATACTCCCTCATAAGCCTAATGCCTTCCCACTAAACCTCTACATCATAGGGTTCACCATATCGAAGCCTAATAATGAGGCAAAAGTCTTGCTTTGTGAACCGGGTCAATTCACAACTAAATAAATAGGTCAATTCCTCGAGGTCTTTGACCCTTTGAATTGCCACTCTTCGGAGCGACAACTCATGGATCAATTGGTTATCAGTGGCCAATTGATCCACATGCTTGAGGTGGCCAAAGCAGGATGCCTTAAAGGAGCTTGGGATAGGTTGTTTATAGGAATATTCTTCTTTGGTTGCTAATTCAACACCCTAAGCTACCATATCCTATACACATAACCAAGGTTCTAAAAGACGCTAGGCACTAGACGGGTGGCAAGCTGGGGCCTAGCTCCTAGGCGGCTAGGCGGGTGCCTAGGTGGACTAACTAGGCGGACTTAAGTAAATTTATTTTCTATATATATATATATATATATATATATATATATTATAAGTAAGTGTCTTCTTATATTTAAAAAAATACATAATTGTATTGGGATACATAAATTTTATTTTGACATATAAATTATAAATTAGAACATATAGAAAATATGGGGAACAAACATCCAATGAGTGTTCATCCAAGTATTCAACAAGTCTCTTACATTTTATTAAAAAACATAAAATGCAAAATGAAAGTTATCAATTTTCTGTCTAAATGAGAGTTCTAGTTGGGTCTAGGTGGGCTAGGCGCTTAAGCAAGTCTAGGTGCCTTTATTACTCTTAAAACGCCTAGGGATTAATCAGAACGGTGGCCAACCGCCTAGTTGACACACCCCGATTCAGAGGATCAAGGCGTGCTGGCCGTCATGTGAGCGTGACGTAACCAACAGTGCGACACGGAAGCATGATAATATAAAATACGAAGGAATTTAAACCAATCTCTAGATGAACAACCTACTAGAGTAATGGGAGGGTTAAGATAATACACAAATTCAGAGCATAGGTTTTAGTGCAGTCAAGTAAGACTAAAATAAAGGTACTTCACCCTCGGGTGAGTCCTACATGTCAAGAGTCTGTCAGAATGCCGGAAAAAGACCTCGAGAGCCACCAACCGCTAACTAGAACCTGGAGGGGCGCAAAACAAAATGAGTGGGTCAGTAAAATCAAGATTTTTCCAAAAACATTTCATTAAAATCATTTCTATCCCCTCACTGTAAAACCTGTATACTTTCCCAGAAAATAGTATATAAACATATATATATATCATCAAAACTCAAATCACAATCCTTCAACGCTTTAAGAAAGAATATGCCATGCCAAGATATGCCAAAGTATAATATGAATGCATCAATATAAATCAGGTGAAAATAAGTCAACCGGAGACCCTAAAGTGGTCATGTACGGTTGATTCTAAAGCTCAACATCCTCGCCAACCGGAGTCACCTCGGTGACCTGTACGGTCTAACTCTGCACGTCACTCGGAACTACATAAGGTAGTCTGTACGATGACAGGTGTATAATTACGCTCTAGTGCTTCTCACATCAATCAATTGTGCACATAATCTAAAGTCACCCACCAGTCGGAACCCCTCTAATGGTCTGTACGACTGGCATGTCGGAACCCTCACAGGGTCTGTACGACATCCACCTACTTGGATCCAAGACGAGTGTGCGGTGTGGTGAATAAATATAAGCACTAACACCTAGGGTGCAGGTTATGAGCTTAAACGTTTCAACATCAAATAATTCAATGAATAATAAACTCACCTGACTTACCTGCGCCTCCACCGCACCATGCAACATGTATGCATTATATATGTCATTTCATGTACATATATATATCAATTATCAAATCAATTATTCAATGTTTTCATGCATGGCAATTTAAATTCATTTTCTCATATAAAAGCATTTTCTGGGAAAACAATAGTATATAGGTAATACGAAAACAAAACTGCCCACTCACTGGTATGTCGATGGGTCGTAACCCTCGCGACGTCCCTGGATACGCTCGTCCTCGGGATACTCGTCACCTATATGAGAAATAACTAAATAACATTATTTTTAAGCACAACACCGACATTTCGAAATAACTTCTCATACGATGCTCAATTTGGGTATATGAATATACCACATCGACCTACTCGACGTCACGGACGTCTCATAATTTTTAGAATAATTTTTCGAGGTCTCACGCGCCCCCACGCGCCGAATTAGGCACGGGTCTACGCGCCCCCTACGCGCAGCCACGTGCAAGGCCTGCTGACGGCGTCAGTTGACGCCGTTAGGAATATTCCCGGAATATTCCGTCAGGACTAACGGTTACCGTTACTGCCGTTAGGAATATTCCGTTAAAACTAACGGAATATTCCTCCTTCTTCTCCGACCTACCCTCGCCGGACTCCGGTCACCGGAAAACTGGGAAAATTTTCAATTTCCTTATTCTCACTCGATTTTCATCCAAATTTCTCGAATTTTATACCAAAATGAAGCCCTAGATGAGTACTATCACGTTGGACTGATTTTAAACACTAAAAACCACGGGATCATACCTTCCAAAAATCCAAGAAATCGGCCAAACTCGAACCAGGTGATCCCGACGTCCAATTCTTCCAAATGAAGCACTCCAAGCTTCCTTAGGACTTCACCAAGCTTCCTACAAGCTTCAAATTCTCAAAAACATAAGAATTTACGTGTGCATGAACAGTGCACCATCACGGGGACTTTAGAAACTAGGGTTTTCGAAGGAGATGTTACCTGAAAATGGTACCAACGTACTCGTGGTGTCCTCAGGAGTCCAAAGGTGGTCCTAAGTCCGTCGATCCGTGAAGTTTTGGGGTGGTGTTGGGTGTGTCGTACGATGGGTGTCTAGAGAGAGAGACTGTCGAGAGGGAGGAGAGAGAGAGAGTGACGGGGAAGGGAGAGATCAGAGAGTGTTTTGGGAGCACACTCAATCCACACCATCCAATTTCTTATCCCTTAGTACCCGTCAAGGATAGAATAGTCATTTCACGTTCCCGTCAAAGGTACTTCCGGGACGGGCTATGACAATCTTCCCTCCTTATAGAATTTCGTCCCCGAAATTCCCATAACCAAGTAAACCACTTAATATTCATAAAATAATCTTGGGTACATCTCTCTCATCCGATCTTCCGTCTCCCAGGTAGCTTCCTCCACAAAATGGTTCTTCCACAACACCTTCACCAAACTCACCATCTTGTTCCTTAGAACCTTATCTTTCCAATCCAAAATCGTGACTGGTTCCTCATCATATGATAAATCTGGATTAATCTCTAACGGTTGAGGAGGGATCACGTGAGATGGATCAGAAATATAATGTCGAAGCATAGAGACATGGAACACATTATGGACCTTGGATAACTCCGGAGGCAGCTCCAATCGGTAGGCAACTTCACCAACTCTTTCGGTGATCACATAAGGTCCAATATATCTCGGACTTAACTTTCCTCTTTTTCCAAATCGTACCACACCTCTCCAAGGTGACAATTTCAAAAACACCAAATCACCCACATCATACACTCGATCAGTAGTATGCCGATCTGCTAAACTCTTCGGTCGGTCCTGGGCTGCTTTCAGGTTAGACTTAATCACCTGAATATTTTGAGTTGTCTCATCCACAATCTATGGGCCTTCTAACACCCTCTCACCAACTTCAGACCAACATAGTGGCGTACGACACGCCTTACCATAAAGTGCCTCAAATGGTGACATACTAATGCTCGAGTGAAAACTGTTGTTGTAGGCAAATTCCATCAAGTCTAGACGATCATGCCAAGAATCACTAAATTGAAGTACTGAAGATCTCAACATATCCTCCAACGTCTGAATCGTCCTTTCTGATTGCCCATCAGTTTGAGGATGATAAGCAGTGCTATAAAGCAATTTTGTACCAAGAGCTTCCTGAAAAGCCACCCAAAACTTAGAAGTAAATCTTGGGTCTCTATCAGAAATAATATTCACCGGAACTCCATGATACTTCACAATCTTCGAAATGAACAACTTAGCCAATTTATTCAGAGGATACTTCTCCCTCACTGGAATGAAATGCGCTGACTTGGTAAGTCGATCCACAATCACCCAGATACCGTCGAATCCATTTCGTGTACGAGGAAGTTTATACACGAAATCCATGGTGATATTTTCCCATTTCCACTAAGGAACGGGAAGTGGCTGCATTCGCCCAAAAGGCTTCTTTCTTTCTGCTTTCACCTGCTGGCAAATAATACATCTGCTCACATACTCAGCAATCTCCCGTTTCATACCCGGCCAATAATAAAATGGTCGTATAGTATGATACATTTTAGTTCCTCCCGGATGCATCGCATAAGCTGAACAATGCGCTTCGTCCAAAATTTCCTTCTTTAATTCTTCATTATTCGGAACATACATTATGTTTTCTTGCATGAGCATACCATCTGATTCCCGAACTCTGAGGTCTTTCTTTTTCCCTTCATTTCTTAACTGAATCAACTCCTGAATTTCCTCATTCACCGTCTGGGCTTCGAGTATACGATCAACCAAAACTGGCCTGACTTGGAAACTAGCAAGAAAAGCTCCATTTTGATTTTCCAACTCTAACTCTACTCCAGTTGCTCTCAGTTCAGCAAGAAGGGGAACACGACTAGCAGATAAGGCATTGAGTCTACCTTGAGGTTTCCTACTTAGTGCATCCGCTACCACATTAGCACGACCCGGATGATACTCAATGGAACAGTCATAATCACTTAGCAATTCCATCCACCTCCGCTGACGAAGATTAAGATCATGCTGGGTAAACGGATACTGAAGACTCTTGTGATCAGTGAAGATCTTACACTTCTCACCATACAAATAATGCCTCCAAATCTTCAAAGCAAAAACAATTGCTGCCAATTCAAGATCGTGAGTAGGATAATTCCTTTCATGATTCTTCAACTGCCTAGAAGCATAGGCAATTACCTTACTATGCTGCATCAAAACACATCCCAAACCATTTAAGGAAGCATCACTATAAATCTCATAATTACCGCTATCATTCGGAAGCACCAATACTGGAGCATGAGTGAGGCAATATTTCAATTGCTGGAAACTCCGCTCACAGTTCTCATCCCACTCAAATTTAACATCCTTCCTAGTCAACTTCGTTAACGGCAAGGCAATCATAGAAAAATCCTGAACAAACCGTCGATAATAACCTGCCAAACCAAGAAAGCTTCGTACCTCAGTGACGGTTCGAGGTTGTTCCCAATTCTCCACCGCTGCTATCTTTTGAGGATCAACTTGAATTCCTTGAGCCGATACAACATGCCCCAAAAATGCTACTTCAGTCAACCAAAACTGACATTTACTGAACTTAGCGTACAGCTGATGCTCCCTCAATTTCCTTAACACTAAGTTAAGATGTCGGATATGATCTGCTTGAGATTTAGAGTATACCAGAATATCATCAATAAAAACAATAACGAATTTATCAAGATATTGCTGGAATACCTCGTTCATCAACCTCATGAAAGTTGCGGGTGCATTGGTTAACCCAAATGGCATAACCAAAAATTCATAATGTCCGTAACGGGTTCTGAAAGCCGTCTTAGGTACATCATCATCTTTGATCTTCAACTGATAATAACCGGATCTCAAATCAATCTTAGAAAATACACACGCACCTTTCAGCTGATCGAACAAATCATTAATACGAGGCAGTGGATAACGATTTTTAATTGTCACCCGGTTCAATTGCCTATAGTCAATACATAACCGCAGAGTTCCATCTTTCTTCCTCACAAATAATACTGGGGCACCCCAAGGTGAAGAACTAGGTTGAATGAAACCTTTATCAAGTAATTCTTGCAACTGAATTTTCAATTCTCTCAACTCAGCAGGAGCCATTCTATAAGGAGTTAGAGATATAGGATCAGTACCTGGAAGCAGTTCAATAGAGAATTCCACCTCTCTGTCTGGCGGCAACCCCGGTAGATCATCAGGAAATACATCAGGATAATGTCTGACCACACCAACTTCTTCTATACTACTAGGAGCAGTATCATTTAACACCACATGTGCTAAATATCCTTGGCAACCCTTCGATAATAATTTCTTTGCTCTCATGGCGGAAATAACACCATGTCTCACCCCACTTCTTTCGCCTACAAAAGTAACCTCGGGTAGTCCAGGACGATAAAAAGTAACTGATTTCCCATAACAATCAATATGGGCACGGTTATGATGCAACCAATCAGCCCCTAGAATCACATCAAAATCCACAATATCTAACGGAATAAGATCAGCTAGCATAATTACGCCATCTACCATCACTGGACATCCAGGATACACACTATCAACATAACACTTATCTCCTCTAGGCATGGCAAATTCTAAATCAAATCCTAGAGGTGAAGGGTGAGGTTGGGTCACTTGAGCAAACGTATGAGAAATCACAGAGTGCGTAGCACCACAATCAATCAAAACCTTAGCAAAATGACCAAGAACATTTAACGTACCCATGATCAAGTCTGGATGGTTCTGAGCCTCCTGCAGAGAAATATGATTAACTCGCCCCTGAGCTTGTCGTCCACCTCGGCCTCTACTGCCCTGATTACCTCGTCCCTGAGGATTACGTCCCTGGCCTGACTGACCAGGCTGCCTGGATGATCCCGCACCGCCAGTAGCAACTTCCCTCTGACGGAACTGACCTCCCTGATGCCACTGCGATCCACCTGCTGGTATAGAGGAATAAGAAGAATAACCTCCAAATTCCTGAGAATAAGGCTCCTGGGAATACTGATGACGTCCAAAGGCATAAGGAGCAGCATCTCCCTGGTAGTGGTAGGCACCACCACGACCCGACTGGCCATAACTACCTGATCCAAAACTCTGCTGAATCGGTGCTGGAGGTGGCATAGTGATGCGAAAATAAATTAACGCACAAATTAAACCCTATTTGTGACAATTGTAGTAATGATGTAAGTAGGGATCGTTCTAACCGGGGATTAACTAGGGATGCTAACCAAAGTAAAATTAAATTAAAAACGTAAAAACAAAATTTAAAACACTAAACTAGACTCAAAACACTTAACTAGAATAACTCAAAATAAAACTAACAAATAATCTAAAACAAATCAAAAGACTCAAAATAATTCAAGACTCTAGAAAACACAAACTAAATTTATTTCTAACAAATTTAACACTTTAAAATAAACGGGGGATTGATTTTTTTTTTAATTTAAAACAGAAACTTAAAAACAAACTTCAAAGAAAATATATTTTATAGAATGATGAGACGTTAGTTAGAGGGGTCCTTATCCACACATGAATAAATGCATACAATTTGATTCCCAGTTATGATTTCAACAAACGAATAAATGACAATACTCCAAGTTAATTAGGTCCGCTTAAATTAACCTTCAGATTTCCCTAGATTCATTGAATTGGACGGGATACGCATCACAACCAAATTATTCTTATCAAGTTCCCTAACTATGGAATACGCATGATAGAGAGACATATCAAAGATCATTAAGTTCAATGGAAATCATAAGCATCGACTAGGCATTCATAACTATGGAATACGCATGTTAATCCAACCTAGGGTTTACTAAACACAATCGTGACTAGCGATTTTTACTACTCATGGATATAAGTTCATAACGATTAGGTGAAATTCTCTTATATCCTAGCATCAAGTCTAAGCATGCAAATTAAGTGTCGACCCTTAACCCACATACATAAACAAGTTATTAATCAACACAGAAAAATAAACCACATCCAACGTTCAAGAATTCATAACTGGAGTAAATCAAATCATAATTAACATTTATCCATGGTTTCAAATTCCCCTCCAACTAAATAGAAATTAATTACACATGTTTAATATAATTGAAAAACAAATTAAATTAAACATGAGTTAAGAAAAATAAAACCAAACGAGGAATTGCTCCTCTGTGCTTCTGCGTTTTTATTCCTCTGTCAGTCCTCCGCGCTGACTGCCCTGCACACACTGCCCACACGTCTCGCCCGCTTGCTGCCAATGGCAGCGTCCTCTTCCTTCGCAAGCCCGCGTGTCTCGCCAGGCAGGCACTGCTGCTCTTCTGCTTGTCTCGCAGGCTCCCCCTGTCAGTCCACCTGCCTGCTGTCTTCTTCCCGTTCTTTCGCTGCCAGGAAGGCAGCGTGCCTCCTCTATTTCTCTCCTTCGCTCCTCGGTTCCTCTTTCCAATCTGACCTTTATATTGTTATTTATTTCCTTACATGCTGTTGCTTTCCACCCCACTTTGCATTAGGCACCATTCATTATTTTTTTTATTCTTTTTTCTTCTTTCCAGCACAATGTTCCCTCCCCCACTAGCTCACGTTAAATTCTTATCCTTCCCCCCATTATTCTTCTGCCGAGGCCTCCTGCATGTTGCTCCTTTCCGCAGGCCCCCTTCACATGCTGCCCAAGTTGTCATTTATTTCTTATCCTCCACTTTTTCTTTTCTTTATACAAAACAAACCATGATGATGTTTCAAACATCATCATGAATTATTATTATTATATATATATATATATATGTATATATTTTATTTAATTTAAAAGCTAATCTACATCGACAGTTTTGACGAATTTATTACATAAAATCACACTTATGCTATTTTTATTTTCTTAGCTAGATAAATTCGATAAAACACAAAAACAAAGTAAATAACTCAAAAATATAAGAAACTAACTAAGAAAAGACGAGAGAATTTGATGTAAAATATGTATAAATATGAGCTTATCACATAGTGGCCTGTTGCGGTCTCTGCTGACCCTGGGGGCAATGAGAAGCCCGGTGTCCCATTTGTCCACAAGTAAAACAAGCACCACCACTACCTCTCCTGCATTCACCATGATGACGAAAATTACAACGGCGGCACCACGGGGCACCAGAACCACCAGCACCACCAGAATCCCTTTGCCCCTGAAATCTGGGTCCACCAGAAAATCTGCCACCACCTCTCCTTGGACCAGTAAAACTATATCCCCCGCTAGAAGAACTCGAGCTCGCTCCACTCTTCTTAAAATTCTGCGTCTGCCGAGGTCCCGGAATGGAAATACCCTTACCTTTATCAGTCTTCTTCTGACCATCATTCTTATCTTCGTCATCCTCACTGTCAGGAAGATTATCAGAGTCCTCCATCCTAACCAAAATCTCGAAATACTCATGATAATCGGCGCAGGGAAGTGCATTAGCAAAAGTCCTCCATTTCTTCTTAGATCCCAACTTAAAGCGACGAAGCATCTCTACTGGATTACCAGCTATATCCGGATCATAACGAGACAAGTCTGTAAATTTTCTGTAGTACTCATGAGCTGACATATCTCTTTGCTTCAACCTGGTGAATTCCTGCTTCTTACGATCAATGTACTCTGGAGGGACAAATCTCTTCTTAAAATTATCCTTAAACACTGCCCAGTCAGATGCCATCTCCGGTGACATAAACCGAGTCTGATTCTGCCACCAACCTGCTGGCTCTTGCCCCAAAAACCAAGAAATGGTTTCAACCCATCTGTTAGCAGGAAGGTTTCCCTGACTTTGCATCACCTGAAACGTCTTTTCAATGTGATCTAGCCATTTTTCTGCCCCTTCATGCCCCTCATTTCCCATAAAGCGGTCTAACTTCAGGTTGTACATGGTCTCCAGGGGTGTCCTCTGAGGAGGGGGAGGAGGACGAATAACATTCTGAAAAGCATGGGCAATCGCTTCCCTTAACTGAGCTATGTCAGGGAAGTTAGGTTCAGGAGCACGGTGGGACTCCCTACGCTCTCTACGAGGCGGCATAATTCTGACAGAAACATCAAAAGATCATTAGAACATTAACAATTATACAGGACTGCAACCTAAGCTCTGATACCAAACTGACACACCCCGATCCAGAGGATCAAGGCGTGCTGGCCGTCACGTGAGCGTGACGTAACCAACAGTGCGACACGGAAGCATGATAATATAAAATACGAAGGAATTTAAACCAATCTCTAGATGAACAACCTACTAGAGTAATGGGAGAGTTAAGATAATACACAAATTCAGAGCATAGGTTTTAGTGCAGTCAAGTAAGACTAAAATAAAGGTACTTCACCCTCGGGTGAGTCCTACATGTCAAGAGTCTGTCAGAATGCCGGAAAAAGACCTCGAGAGCCACCAACCGCTAACTAGAACCTGGAGGGGCGCAAAACAAAATGAGTGGGTCAGTAAAATCAAGATTTTCCAAAAACATTTCATTAAAATCATTTCTATCCCCTCACTGTAAAACCTGTATACTTTCCCAGAAAATAGTATATAAACATATATATATATCATCAAAACTCAAATCACAATCCTTCAACGCTTTAAGAAAGAATATGCCATGCCAAGATATGCCAAAGTATAATATGAATGCATCAATATAAATCAGGTGAAAATAAGTCAACCGGAGACCCTAAAGTGGTCCTGTACGGTTGATTCTAAAGCTCAACATCCTCGCCAACCGGAGTCACCTCGGTGACCTGTATGGTCTAACTCTGCACGTCACTCGGAACTACATAAGGTAGTCTGTACGATGACAGGTGTATAATTACGCTCTAGTGCTTCTCACATCAATCAACTGTGCACATAATCTAAAGTCACCCACCAGTCGGAACCCCTCTAATGGTCTGTACGACTGGCATGTCGGAACCCTCACAGGGTCTGTACGACATCCACCTACTTGGATCCAAGACGAGCGTGCGGTGTGGTGAATAAATATAAGCACTAACACCTAGGGTGCAGGTTATGAGCTTAAACGTTTCAACATCAAATAATTCAATGAATAATAAACTCACCTGACTTACCTGCGCCTCCACCGCACCATGCAACATGTATGCATTATATATGTCATTTCATGTACATATATATATCAATTATCAAATCAATTATTCAATGTTTTCATGCATGGCAATTTAAATTCATTTTCTCATATAAAAGCATTTTCTGGGAAAACAATAGTATATAGGTAATACGAAAACAAAACTGCCCACTCACTGGTATGTCGATGGGTCGTAACCCTCGCGACGTCCCTGGATACGCTCGTCCTCGGGATACTCGTCACCTATATGAGAAATAACTAAATAACATTATTTTTAAGCACAACACCGACATTTCGAAATAACTTCTCATACGATGCTCAATTTGGGTATATGAATATACCACATCGACCTACTCGACGTCACGGACGTCTCATAATTTTTAGAATAATTTTTCGAGGTCTCACGCGCCCCCACGCGCCGAATTAGGCACGGGTCTACGCGCCCCCTACGCGCAGCCACGTGCAAGGCCTGCTGACGGCGTCAGTTGACGCCGTTAGGAATATTCCCGGAATATTCCGTCAGGACTAACGGTTACCGTTACTGCCGTTAGGAATATTCCGTTAAAACTAACGGAATATTCCTCCTTCTTATCCGACCTACCCTCGCCGGACTCCGGTCACCGGAAAACTGGGAAAATTTTCAATTTCCTTATTCTCACTCGATTTTCATCCAAATTTCTCGAATTTTATACCAAAATGAAGCCCTAGATGAGTACTATCACGTTGGACTGATTTTAAACACTAAAAACCACGGGATCATACCTTCCAAAAATCCAAGAAATCGGCCAAACTCGAACCAGGTGATCCCGACGTTCAATTCTTCCAAATGAAGCACTCCGAGCTTCCTTAGGACTTCACCAAGCTTCCTACAAGCTTCAAATTCTCAAAAACATAAGAATTTACGTGTGCATGAACAGTGCACCATCACGGGGACTTTAGAAACTAGGGTTTTCGAAGGAGATGTTACCTGAAAATGGTACCAACGTACTCGTGGTGTCCTCAGGAGTCCAAAGGTGGTCCTAAGTCCGTCGATCCGTGAAGTTTTGGGGTGGTGTTGGGTGTGCCGTACGATGGGTGTCTAGAGAGAGAGACTGTCGAGAGGGAAGAGAGAGAGAAAGTGACGGGGAAGGGAGAGATCAGAGAGTGTTTTGGGAGCACACTCAATCCACACCATCCAATTTCTTATCCCTTAGTACCCGTCAAGGATAGAATAGTCATTTCACGTTCCCGTCAAAGGTACTTCCGGGACGGGCTGTGACACTAGTGCTTAGGCGGTAATTTTTAGAACAATGCACATTACACTACAAGCACTCAACACAACCAAATTCAACAAAATATACATTTAACACAACCAAATTCAACAATATATACCCTAACAAACATGTCAACAGGTTTTCATAACTATATATCTGCCTAAACAAAGCACCATGACTTAAGCAATATCAAGTTAATTCATAAGATTATAGAAGATTTCATCAATACAAATTAATCCCAACTTAACACTATTACTTCAACTAACAAAAGTGAATGATATAGGCCCTATACACAACCTGTCAACAAAACTTCATAAACCCACTTCCCAACCAAATTTCCCTAAAATTCCATATATATCTACCAATTTCAACTAATTTCATCAATTGGAAAAATTTTGAACCAAATTCGCCTGAGTTTCTAAAGTGTTGTGTGGAAGTGCAGAGATTTTCGAATGCCGAGCCGGAGATGACAACCACTAATGGAAGGAATTTTTCGAACGAGAAGGCAGTTTTCGAACGGGTAGGAAGTTTTCGACCGGAAAGGAATTTTGAAATCGTTGGCAGGAGAGGGATAGCTTTGGGCGAAGGAGACGACAAATTTAAGAAGGGAAACTGTTTTTGGGTACCATTTTTTATTAGGAAAACTAATGAGAAGGGTTTGAAAACTTTGAGTTTTAATAATAAGGATAAAATAAAGGGTAAATTGAATAGTACCAAGATTGACTTTTTAGTGTAAAAATGTGATTTTTCGTTAAAATGAACAGTACCGGAAACTTTTCGTTGAAGTTCCATTTTTTATTTAATAACGGGTCATTTATAACACTGCTTCACTCTAAGATTGTTTTTAGGGATTTAGTTTCAGCCGTTCAGATTTGATCAAATTGACCATATTCATTCTGCACCTAAGGTCTACAAATAGCGGTTTGCACCATAGAAATGGCGATTGTTTGTTTATTATTATTATTAATGGAACAAGAAATACAAACGTCAAATCTCTTCCAACAGTTGGAAGAAAAATGCCAAGGGAAGATTTCACTTGTATGACTAATGAGAATGCCATTTTACCCTGCATCGTCGCATAGTTTCTTTTAAGAATTCTACCGGCCTTATGAAGGAACTTTCGGGTTTCAACAGAGACCTTGCCGTCATTGGCCGTAAAGAACAGAGCATACGCTATCTTGGCCGGAAAACTAAATCAAGCCCCTAATCACAAAATCATTGCATTATACACGAAACCAAAAATTCATGATTATTCATGTTGGTCAATACTCAATAGAGGGTAAAGGACTACAAGAAAAAGACACGGAGCAGCGCTACATGCTCATCCAATGGGGCCTAATCATCAAGAGCATAGTGTTCTAGCTCCCTTGGATTGAACCTTCTGAACTCTCTAGTGGATGTAGACCTGTTACTCCGATTGTCTTTGCTGGTGGCACGCGCTTTAGATTTGGGTAATGGGGGTAGGTTCTTGACGTACTTGGTAGCACCCGAAAGGCCTTCAACTGGTGAGAGGGAGAAGATCGGGCTTTCTTTCCGGCCTGCCTGGTTTGCACTGGATGAGTTGCTACTGGTAGTGCTACCTGGCTCACTTTCAAATTTTGAATAAACAGTTTTCTCCTGCTCCTGCAGACCCTATATACATATTACGTAATCTTTAGTAATCCAATAAAAGATATAGACCCTGTATACATATCTCTAATGTCTCATGATCAGAAAGATGTGCCGAACAGTATAGGTGAGAAGGGCTAGACGAGGCTCCTCCCTGACATTGTCGTTTCTTCTTCCTTCTTTTCTTTTTATTTGAACCTTTTCTTTTCCCTTCCTCTTACATGCATGATAGGTTGGCTAGCCTCAGTTAATTATGTGAATTGTTCGTGCCCCATAAGAAAAAAAACCACAAGGGTCCCCTGAAATCTGAAGGTAAGGAACTATATTTACCTGGTTGGAAGACGCACAAGTTTCTTTTACTTTCTCAGCAGATACATCTTGTCTCTGGCGCTCACGTGTTCGAGACCGTCTTACTTTAGAATTCCTAGACCTGATAAAAGGAGAAACGTAATCAGTTACCTCAAGCAATGAAATTCACATTAGGAAACATTTTCCAAGTACATTAAAGCAAACATATCATGGTTTAGAAAATAATTCGCACCGCCTATTACAAGCTACTACCTGATTCCAGTCGGTAAAAGATCTAAATACTAAGTTGATTACGAATTCGATTTATTAAAAGTATGCCTAAGTGGTTTCAAGGCTTTGATCCATACAGGTTAGTACATAACTACTATATCCCATTCCTTCAAATTCCACCATTTTATGTGAATACAGACAGTCTTTCCTTTAGCAGACTAGATCAAATGGCTTCTTTCTTCACCTTTACTTACTTTGCGCCTCATCCCTCATGTCGAGAGAGTTAAAACACTAACGAGAGTACTTTAATGTTGGTTATTTAGGGGTTAGTGTTTTAGCCATGGATCAAATAGTACGAGATCAACTACTTGACCGATTTTTTTTTCTGGTCAAATACTTCAGTTTAAATTTTTAATTACTTGTCATAGCATGTGTGTGTGTGTGTGTGTACTCATGGGTTTCAGCCACCGGGATCATGCATTCTTTAATCTGGTAACTCTCGAAATCACACACTACCATACAATTGGAGGATATACTCACTGTGATATCTACAGCTTTGTACATGAATAGGTTCTTGCACCTTCACAGTTAGTGCAAGCAGAATCCATCAGAGATGTTAGTGGACGGAACAGAAGGAAGACCAAATTCAATTAGAAAGCCAGGTTAATGACATTGAACCAATTAACAGGATGTTTATGTCATCTATCTTACATAAAGGAAAGCATCAACTTACTTTTTCTGCTCATTGGCTAATTTCAGTTCGTCATCCTCATTGTAGATTATAGGTAGACCAGAAAGTTCACATGCTAAGGGGCTTCTGAAAAAGAACTGTAAGCAGAAGTCCTTATTAGTATACAACACTCACAAATTAACTCATGAGTAATACGTGTACTTGCGAGATAAATTCAACACCAAAACAAGAATTCATACTATTGTCATGTGTTCCGAAAACATAGGGGGAGGGTGGAAGCTAAACTGAAAAGAGATGCTTTTCAATTATGTACAACTTTATTCTACTCATCAAGTGAAATTTTTATGACGATCAGTAGTACATTACAATTCAGCATGAGATATCTTAAACTTGCAATTCTGAACATAGATCAATAGCTTTATACCTTTGTACCGCCTCAAATTATCAGCAAGAAGAAAATACGAAGAACAATAAAGTAAAAGACAGAGAATAAACGTTTAGCAAAATAACTTGCAGCAAACTGATTTGGTTTATAACCAAAGTATATTATTCATAATTGTGGACTCAAGCGTATGAAAATAGAAGATGAAAAAACGCTGGTTTCAATCTTAAGGACACAAGTTACTTGAATAGCATGTAATTGGTACAAAACACTTCATTGTAAGAGTAAAACTTTCAATTTGTACTCACTTCGTTTCTGAGAGCCGAAGATGCAGAGCCACGATAAGCAGGATCTAAAGCAAGAAGAGTGCTCAACAGACCCAAAGAAGAAATAGGGAAACCCTTGAAAGCTTCTTGAAGACTGGGTTTGTATGAACGTGGAGGTCTAAAAGTTGTAGACAGCTTCAATCTTTTCCAGTATTCCTCTGACGGAGTGCCACAAAGCCTGAAAATCCTATGAAGTTGTTCAACCTGAAAGCAAGTAGAATGTGAGCTACCAACCAGCGATAGTAAGATCAGATAATTGATCTTCTTGTCTGGACAAACACACATGCACACGCACAACATTGAATTACCTCTGTTCTACCAGGCAGAAGTGGTCTCCCTGTAAACATTTCAGCCAAGACACAACCAGCACTCCAAAGATCAATGCCAACTCCATAATCTGTAGAACCTAACAGTAGCTCAGGAGCTCTGTACCAAAGTGTCACAACTCGGTTTGTGAGTGGGCGCTTAGGGCTTTGAACATAATAGTTTGCAAGCCCAAAATCTGCAATTTTTAGCATTCCACTTTTATCTATCAATAGGTTTGATCCTTTGATGTCTCGATGTATAATTCCCCTCTCGTGACAATGCTGCAGACCTGAAAGTAGTTGATGCATATAGCACTTGACCTGTATCAATAATTCATGTTAGAAAATGAGAGTCCAACGAATCAAAGCATCCAAATTCAGAATCCACGAGTTAGGACAAACTTAACCTGTGGTTCAGTAAGCCCTTCAGGGCTGGAAATAATTCTTGTCAAATCTGACACCATGAAACCAAAAACAAGATAAATGCTGTACTGCATTCTTGACGTAGCCAATCCTTCAAGCTTGACCACATTGGGATGATCCAATTTCCGTAAAAACATAATCTCTCGTGCCATAAATTTAACACTCTCGGGTTCTGATGTATCAAACCGGACCTTCTTCAAGGCAACAATTTTTCCAGAGTCCCTGTCTCGAGCCTTATACACATTACTGTAGGTTCCTTCGCCAACCTACAACATAAAAAAAAGTTCAAATGCCAGCCCTTTTCTCAACAATAATCCAGCCAACTAATGAATTTATATCCAAATTTATTTCTTAAACTTTTAGTGATATGTAAAGACGGGCAACCCCAAAATTTAACTAGAGAAGATCCAAACTTTTCCATTGGTCGCATACTTCACTTTCAAGATTTTGTTTTCATTCATTCTTTTTTATTTCTTTCCCTGTCCCATCACCCTTGTTCCTCTCACCTTTCCCCTTACACTTGTCCCATATCGCAAGCACAAAAAGTGAAAACCAAAAACGAAAAATGGTCCCTTCGCTTTTCGATTGCATCCACAAAAGCACTCAAGAATCTAAAAAACTATCGGAACAATACGAATTCCAATCACTAATGAAGGAACAGAAAAACATCCATATTACACTTCTAATGAATCCAAAACATAAAAATTTGAAAGCGAGAGTTCAAAAAGAATCGAACCTTATCAAGCTTGTCAAAAGAGTCAGCACTCTTGGGAACCAAGCCAGCCAAAATCTCTCTCGAAATATTATCAGTGAGCCACTTGGGCCATCCATCCACAAACCCCTCATCATCCACAGAAACTTTATGAGAAACTTTGTGACTCCCATCATCTTTCTCTCCCTCACTACCACCATTCAACGCCCCCCACTCATCCGCCACCGCTGCCGCCGCCTTTTCGTTGCTGCTTCCTCCACTGCCAGGCTCGACATTTGAAATTCTGGCCTCACCCCTCTGCTGCCGCGGCTTAAAGGGGTCCCTATGGAACTGGCCAGTTGATCGTCTGTGACCGTTAAGGGGACCATTTGCGACGTACCCATTATCCAGTTTGAGCTTCTCTAGCCCCCCAGGAGTGGAGTTCGTGAGAGGCTTGGCCTGAACGCAGCCCATTGGCCTGTGTGTCGAGACCAGTCTGTTGTTTTCTGAGAGTAACGGGTTGCAGAGCAGAGCAGAAGAGAGAGCAAGACGAGGAAGAAGACGGAGAATGAGAAAGCAGTAGGCGAATATGTGGGAATCTTGACCGTCCATGGACGGCAATTTGGAGGCATACTGTGCGGGAGAAAATAGAGGTGTTTTGTCCTTGATTGGCTCCTTTCCTTGCGTTTCTCGCTCAATTGAAAATCCGGAGGAGCTAAAGAGGAAGGAAGTACGATATAGCCACGTGTAAGCACGTGACAATTACTTCCTTTCTTTTTAATTTTTGCTTCCTTGCCTTCTTAACATGTATCTGCGGACTAAGATTCTTTCATTAAAAATTTTATGATTTTTTTTTCAGTTGTTGAGACGTCTGCCCTGATTTAGTTCTTCAATCATTTTTCAAGTAAAAATTAAGTATACTATTGCTTCAAATAAAATAAGTCTTTAAATTTCTTAAAGGTTGTTAATTGCATCCCGACTATAAGATGCAAAACTATTCTATTCAATTTTTTGTTAATGTAAGTCACATAATTTGCATATGATATATTTTGGAGGGTCATTTGACAGCTTTTAAGGAGTTTAAAGACTTGTCACTTTGTACTACGATCTAGTGGTATTCTTCTTCACTTGTAAGTGAGATATCTTCGTTTCGATTCTTGCCAAAGGCGAATTTGAACCACATTATTGCTATTCTATTGTAAGGCTTAGCCCACTCTCCTACCCTCTTAATGTAGATACTATTGTTTGTAAAAAATAAAAATAAAAAAGAGTTTAAACACTTATTTTTCTGAACAAAAATAGCATATGCGGTTAACTTTGGAAGATAAATTGCTAATTAGATTCACAACCTATATGGAATTTTAAGTGCTTCTTTGCGAGAAAATGATGGTATTATTTTCTAAAATGTGTCACGTGCAAGTTACGTGACTTAATTAATAGAAAATTGAATACAATATCTTCGCATCTTATAATAGAGATGAAATTAAAAATTTATAATGATTTGAAGGACTTATGTTTACGGAAAATATAGTTTAGGGTTTACTTCTGTAATAATTAAGAGAATAAGGAGGGCGTATTCAATCCTTGAAGGACTATAAATTGCTAGTCAAGATCTTGATTTTGTGCCAATCGGGACCATCCGTTCACAAACATACAATATCTAAGGCCAACAGATACAAGATTAACTTCACAACAATCTCTAACCTCTAGGTCAATCAATTCATTAAAAAGAAAATCAACAGTTTCGATTATAACATTTCTACACGTTAATGGTACATCAGAACTTCTCCTTGGAACGAGAGAAGTGTAATTTAAAAAATAAATAAATAAATAGAGCCCAGCCGGCCTGATGACGACACGTGATGAGATGCGAGTGGCCCAGGCCCCATGGCCTCAACCAATAGTAATACCTATTTGGTTTGGCTGCCCGACTGACGGGTGCGCACATCACAAGTCTCCCGACCAGTTTTTCTCCCAATCTTGAATCTTGACTGGTAAGAAACCCTCAAAATCCTGGAGAATAATTGGTGACACCAAGCCCCTCAGCTCAAACAAGAAAATACAAGATTCTCTTAAAGGGTATGCATTTTTTAATCTGTTTTTTTTTTATTTTGTTGTACTTGTGTAAAATGTGGGTCTTTCGCAATTAATATGGTGAATTAGATAGAAAATCGAATCGCAGCGGAGGAAATCTATGAAACCCAGATGGAGATACAAGTAGAAAGTAGAAAATTAGAGTTGTAGATCATTTCTATGATGCACTATGGATATTGTGGAATTTACCAATCATACCACCACCACCGAAGCGTCTGGAGATGTGAGTTAGGCTAGTTGGTTAGGGCAGTGCCGGCCTCCTTGCGGCCAGTTTGTTCACTCTTCTGCATATTAAAGTAGTTTAGAATATCGTTTTGTCAAAATATGATTAAGAAAACGTCATCAATCACACTGTATCGTATGTTGTTGAAAGCACTAGAGCTACCTTGATTTGCACGGACAGCTTTGAAAGTATGTAACTTGGAAAATGTTACGATGTTATTCAGGAACTTTAGTCTGTTGAGTTGAGATGTGTAACTATCAAGCTTGGGAAGACGATTCTCTGCATGGTGAAGATTATGCACAGAGCATGGCAGATGGCGTAGATGTTGGGGAGACAACGTGGGGAGCGCGGCTGGCAATGTTGGAAGCGCGGATAGCTCGAGTGGAGGCTAGGGTGGAAAGACTGGAGGCAAAGATGCTCTATCTGCAAAAGGGAATGCGTGTCGTTTGCGTGCTGTTTCTGTTTACTCTCATCTATGCAGTTGTCAAGTAAATGTTGGGGGTGATGAGTTGATTTGTTTCAGCTGTGTATGCTCTTCTTTTTCTGTAAAATATGTAGTTAGGCATCTGAATTCTGATGATTCTCTCAACTGCACATTTACCTTTGTTTTTATGATGATGTACAAGTACTTTTTAGTTTGGACATATGTGAAAGGATCTGGATTCTCTTCTCTCCCATTTTCCCTCCCCTCCAGTCCCCTCCTATTTGAATGCTCACGATTAAGCCACATCAACATCTTGTGTTGCTTCTCTATAGAGAGAGAGAGAGAATAAAAGAGAGAGAGGAGGGGACGGGAGGGGAATGGGAGGGGAGAACCCTACTCGTATGTGAAAACAAATGGGCATAGGCGTTAATCAGTTTATGCATTGGAGTTTCTACTCAGATCATCCTGCCGTCATGTGTATGATCAACCTGCATTTCGAGCAGTCATGAACGACTCCAGATATCACGAAACACTGCCGCAGACTTTAGTTCACCAATTTGATGCATCTTGACACGGAAAGCATTGAAAATGTGCGCTGAGGTGCTTAATCAGTGGTGCCTGAAGGCTGTGTTTTGGGTTTTTAGTTTAGATTTTACAGTCCAACACACATGACACGCCAACGGAGTTGCATGTAAAAATATTGACAACAAAGAATTAGTACAAAGTGCATAATGTCCGTTTGATAAAAATTTTGTTTTTGTTTTCGAATGGAAGATCACAATAAAGAGAAGGGAGATGGGAAAGAAAATCCAGGGAATAATCTTATAAAACAAAAGCTAAAAAACAGTTTCAGATAGTTTTCGGTTTTTAATTTCAATTCTTGACCTCCGTCTCGACCTTCCACCCATTCTTTTAGCCTTTGTCTCTGTTTACTTGAAAAGGAAACAACCCGAAAACAAAACAAAACAAAAATGTTATCAAACGAGCTCTGAGGAACTTTTTCTGCTGTTGAAATCCTGGTAAACATTGTAAATTTGCAAGTAAACAGCAGCGACAATAGCCAAGTATTTCTCGGAAATGAAATTTAAACAAATTACTCAACAAAGTTACAAGTGAAAACAGTGAATGTATCTGCACCAGCTCCAGAGAAGAGAAGGTATTGAGGCTTTTAACATCCCGCCGCGCTGGTGTGTATCATTCCAGATCTAGAATTCCGAAATTGGAGAGAAGTATCTTTACTTGATCAACAAAGTCCGAGCCGGTTGCATACTCTGTTAGCATTCCAACAGCAAAACCGAACATTGCCCATCTGCAATGCCAAAATCACAAATACATGAGAACAAGATCACAGATCAACAAACTAAACTATGCCACACAAGTGCACAGACCCAAATAGGAAGCAGAATTCCTTTCTTTCTTTCGGGAAATCCTAGTTTGGTCAAGGATCGAAAAGAAATGACAAACTCAGACAGAGCACAACCTGAATTCCGACTCCAAGTTAGGGAAAGCATGTTGATTCTAATGACTAAGTAAAACTACAGAAGTACGGTGTCTTATTGTTTCATCAGTCGAAGAACAAGCTGACTACATCACCATCCATTACTACAAATAGACGAGGCAAGGAATATAAGAAGCGCGCTAATATATAATCGAAACTGATGATTTAACAGGTTCAATTTGAAAGGGGAAGCCAAAGCTCAAAGAAGTAGGATAGAATCCGACTCAATGCTTGCGTATAACATATTCCAAGCACACTAATCATTTTGTTGGTTTCACACATAACTATTAACTAGTGCCCCTTAGAGGACATATTGGAACGATACATAGAAGATTAGCATGAACGAACCCTGCGCAAGGATGACACGCATAAATCAAGAAAGGTCTGATAGATAAACCAATTGCAAAGCTTTTACCTGCCATTGCTAATCTCATTCTTGCCAACAAAGCCAAAGAAAGGACCCTGGTTAGCTTCCTCAAGCTTCTTCTGCTTGAAGTACTCCTGAATCTCCTTAGCCTTTTGCCTCTGGAACTCCAAGGTCACCACATTCTTGTCCTCCACCATAGTCTGCCCGGAAACCTGTTCCGGCTTCAAGGGCTGCTGAGGCGGCGGCGAAGGAGACGGAGGAGAAGGAGGCGTTGGTGTGAGAGGGGAAGACGGGCGGGAGGGTTCCCGGAGAGAAGGAGCACCAGGTCTTCTGATAGGGCCTTCGGTTTGAGAGCTCCTTATGCTGAATTTGACATAGTAAGGCTTTGTTGAAGAGGAAGAAGAAAGCATAAAAGAATGGTTTGAGGAACAAGAAGAAGAATGTGAGCAGGAAGATGGTGATGCAGGTGGGGTTTTGATGCAGGGGAAGGAAGATGCCACTGACATTTTTGTGTTCTTTTGCTTTCTGAGGAATTTGGGGGTGGGATTTGTTTGTGTTATCCATTGAAGCAGATGGAGTTGGAAGTGCTTTTTGTGGATAAGGTGCGGCCAAGTTTGTGAAAAAGGAGATGCCTGGGGTCCTTCGAATTCTAATTCTAAAGTCACGTGGTCTTGGACTCTTGTGATGCAAGACTTGTCAGGGTTTTTTTTTTTTTTGGAAACTCAGTAGTCAGGTTTGTTGGCTGGCTTGAGTTTGGCGCCTAACGGTTTATACAATCGCTAGAGACACGTGCCAGTTATTCGTCCTGTTATTTTTCGAGAAAATGATTATCATATACCATTTTTCGCTTTGTACAAACTCATCTATGGTGACCTGTACAAATAAATCGAGCGAAAACAACATATAGAATTAAACAAGTGTATAGGCAGAGGAGAGGTGAGCGATTATTATCTCTCTATTTTATGGATAAATAAGGAAACATGAATTTATTTATTTTTATAAATAAAATATATTGATGAGTAAAAAGAGAATACAAGCAGAAAAGAATAGCTGAAATACAAACAGTTGCAGCTCTAAGAAAAACAGACAGCAAAGCTAACAACGCTGCATCAAAGCAGCAAAAATAAGCACTAACTATTCATAGTTATATTCCATTCCCGTAAAGTAGAGTCATTAGCAGCGGAATGGTCGATTTTCAAAGAACTCGATCGAAGTCTAATGGTGGACTTAATTGCGTTGAGAACCACTGCAGCGGGTTGACATGAGTTCTTGAATCTACGGTTGTTCTGCTCCCTCCAAACATAATACACTGTAGCAGCAAGACTTAACTTCAAAACTATCGACGATAGAGATTTTCCCTTGCAACGGCCCCACATGACAAAAATAGGCCAAGGGAGCCTTAGCCAAGGGACACCGCACTTGAATATCACCGAAGACTAAATACTATCGGTAAAAAGACACTCAAAGAAGAGGTGGCAATGGGACTCCGTAGCAATAGAGCAGAGTACGCAAGTGACAGGAATCGATGAAGCAAAAGTCAAAATTTTATCCATTGTACAAAGCTTGCATTTAATAGCCAACCAAAGAATGAAGCTCATCTTAGGAATATTTTGATTATACCAAACAAGCTTAGACCAACCTACCGTAGGCTTGGATTGCCGAAACTTATCCCAAGCGGAAGCAGCAGAGTATGCCAAACGATGAAGGTGTTCATCGAATCATATCACCCAAGCTACGATTTGGCACAATATTAGACATAGAAATTTGAATTTCCAACAACTCATGAGAAGAATTATTAGGCCAACACCAATTAGAACCATTCCAAATATTGCAAACCAAAGCAATTTTTTAAATCCTGGAATCAACAATGATATGGCAACCCCAATTCACAACAAAAGGACCTAAAGGATACCAATTATCATACCAAAGAGATGTTCCCCTACCATCTCCAATTTTGTGGAAAAAAGGAAAGTTGAACAAAATCTCTCAATCGGAGAAGCTTCCTCCAATTCCACGAGCAGTTTTAGGGGATCTTAATCTGCCAAAAGTTCATATTTCTCAAAAGATAGATTCTAGCCCAGACATACCAAATATTGTCTTCATCGATGAGCAAGTTCCAGATGTGTCTAACCATAAGCTCTCTATTCCAGTCAATCAATTTTTTAATCCCAAGACCTCCATCAGATTTAGGAAGACACACATCATCCCAAGCAACTTTAGCAACACAATGACCAAAAAGCTTACCAGACCATAAGAATTTTCGAACCCTTTGCTCAATATCGCGGAGAATTTTCTTAGGGGGCATGAGGTGTGAGGCCCAAAAAACTTGCATACTACAGAGAACAGATTGAACAAGTTGTAAAATGACAAGCAAAATAGAGGACCTTGTTCTCCCAAGCTCTAATTCTAGCCTCAACGTGCTCGATAAGAATGGAGCAATCTTGCTAATTAAGCTTTGTTGAAATGAGAGGCACACCAAGGTAGCAAATAGGCAACATTCCTATGGTAAAATTGAAAAGAAGCATAATTCTGGAATGCTCATCTTCATCCACACCCACAAGAAAAATTGAGCTTTTAGTTAGGTTGGCCTTAATACCAGACAAAGAATTAAAGTTGCATAAAGAGTCCTTCAAGATCTTAGCTGAATGATAATCCCCTCCACAAAACATAATGAGGTCATCAACAAAACAAATATGAGTAAACTAGACTGCCTCAAAGTGCCAATGGTATTTGAAAGAAGGGCTAGCATTTATATTAGAGGTAATTAATAAAGAGAGCACCTTCATAGCAATAACGAAAAGGTAAGGGGACAAAGGATCCCCTTGTCTCAAGCCTCTGTTACTAGCAAAGAATCTTGTCAATTCACCATTCACAGAAATGGAGAATTTGGGGGACGAGATGCAGCAAAGGATCCAATTGATCATGACAGGAGGGAAGTTGAACGCCGCCAAGGAGCTAAGGATGAAGTCCCATTCAACCATATCATAAGCTTTCATAAGATCAACTTTGAGAGTGCACCTAGGAGACCCCTTATCCCTGTGATGGTTTCTAAGTAACTCTTGAACAAAAAGAATATTGTCTCTAATCCTCCTAACATGAACAAAAGTTGTTTGGGACTTGCTAATAATACGAGGAAGAATAGATTTGAGCCGATTAGCAAGAACCATGGATATGATCTTGTACATAGTATTGCAACAAGAAATAGGCCAGAAATCACCCATGGTAGATGGGTTGGGAACTTTGGGAACTAAAGTGATGATGGTTGTGTTGAACTCCTTGAGAAGCTTTCCGGAAGAAAAAAAAAATTCTTTAACAGCACGTATGATGTCTCCACTAATCACAGCCAAGCTTTTCTAAAAAATCATTCCATTAAAACCATTAGGACCAGGAGCCTTGTTGGGATTCATAGAGAAGCACACATCTTTTATTTCATCTCTAGTAACCTCACAGCATAAGGGATTCGCCATTTCACAAGAAAGCGGATTCTTGATAAGATTATTCAAAACCTCTAACCGATGGTGATTACCCTCAATGGACTAACCCAACAAGGATTCAAAAAAAGGTGGTTGCTTCATTTTTGATGTCGCAGTCACTAGTAGCAATGGTACCGTCACTTCTTGAATTAGAAACAATCTTGTTTATGTTCCTCCTCTTAGTCATGACCTTGAAGAAGTAGGACAAATTTCTGTCCCCAGATTTAAGCCATTGCACACGAGCTTTCTGTCTGAAGGAACTTTCTTCAGCACGAGCTTTCTGTCTGAAGGAACTTTCTTCAGCAAGAATCGCATCAGAGTATGATTTAAGTAGAAGTTTCTCTTGCTCCCTCAACTGAAGATCAAAAACATTAGCATCAAGATCACGCCGGCAGCAATCCAAAGCACGCTTGGCCTCTCTAGCCACTCCTTCCCGTTCCATCAATAATAACCCCTTCGCACATACAATTAAACGACAGGGGCCACACTCTAGCCTAAATGCATATGAGGCTTGCAATGCATTTTGAGTTTGGAGTACCGAGACCCGACAATGCTATAAGAATTCAGAATGAACGATTGTCACCTAACATTTTTTTTATTAATATGAAAACATTTTGAATCGTAGATCTTGTCACTCGTGAACAAGACACGCACGCCCACAAGCCTATATGATTTTCTTCACAAGCTAAGCCACCACAACTGAACCCGCAAATGAATCCTCTACGTCACTCTGATTTGTTCTTGTCACACAAGCACACAAGCACACAAACACACAAGTCGTAATTTGAAGTTATTTTTCCTAGGTTTTTTAGAAGTGTTCTCCTTGATCTTTGGTAAAGATGGATTAAGCCCAAAAAAAAAAAAAAAAAAAAAAAAAAAATTAGAAAAGTCCTCGTTGAGGGTCGCTCTGCGAGACACCCAGAAATCTCTTGAGTACCAATAAGTTCTGGTTTGATAGTGAGGTGATTCTGAAAAAATTGGCTATCAAAAAAAATTGTGAGCTTTTTTATGTTTGGTAAACATTCAGCTTCAGCTTTTTTTCACAGTTTTTTGTGAAAAAAAAAAACCAAAAACACAAAGCTGCAAAACCCAACTTTGAAAAACCAGCTTTTTTTCACATCTGTTTTACATAAAATTTTATCAAACACTATAATTCTGCTTTTTTTTTTTTAAATGCACTTTTACAAAAAAGTTTACCAAACATTCTGCTGCTTTATTTCACAGCTGTTTATTCTCACAGCACAACAGAAGCAGATTTTTTTCAAAGCACAGCAATACCAAAACAGCCCTTAAATCTCTTTCAATTATGCTCCTAGCTCAGGTTACTAGCTCAACATACGCAACGGGGACAAATGCTCGGTTAAAATCCAACAAAGTGCCTTGGACTATAGAGCATAACATCAGTCATTCTTCAAAGGTTTTAGTTTTTGGAGAAGAGGAAAATACTGAAAATTCATTCAACAAAATCAGGAGGACAAAAAATAATACATTAATTACGACAAAATAATGAACAGTGCAGTCACACAGGAGGAAGAATAACAAACGAAACGATGTCCCCAAACCCAAAGGGACAAAATTGAAACCCACAGCAACCTGATATACACATGAATGTTCATTCCGACGGACATAGTGACAAATAATACTCCTTGCTATGGTGGTGTTTTGCATCGACTCAAAAACCGTTTTCGTCTTCCGGAAATAAATATCAACCAAACAAGCTCTGTTAGCGGTAAGTTTCCTGATGAAATGTTTGCATCTAGAGAGAGGAGAAGCCCAAATCATCGTCAGGTAAAAACCAAACTACATAACCACACATGCACAACTTCTTTCATTCCCATTGTCGAACTCATCATCTGATCCGTCCATTTCACTGCCAATATGACACCGTTTCCATCTCAGCAAAAATTAAATGTAGTACGAAAAAAAGAGAAATGAAACAACGCGAAATAAGGTGAAACAAAAAGGAAACAGAAAAATATATATTTCCCGGATTGCACGGAATGCAAGAAAAACATCTTGCAGAAGAACATATGACATAAAGAATGTAAAATTTAACCCTCAAATATCCGATGAAAACTAATATAGAAGTATTCAACAAGTATAATCAAGAACATATTGATGACAGTCAATCCTTGCTTCTTGTTTTCTTTGTCATTTCTTCCCAGCAGTTTGAGTGCTGGGTTTTATTTTTCTTTTAGACCGGACTAGCAGAACTGAACGGCCCTAAAATACAGAGATGCTAAAAATCTCTTTCCTTTAGCCCCTCTCTCCCTCATCCCTCTCATATCTCAAGCACAAATAGTGAAATCTGAAAACTAAAACCGAAATGATTATCAACATATACGTAAAGGCCACCACCCTGTACCTTGCAAATTGACATAACAATGGGGATGAAGGATTACAGGCTCTGATACCATATTAGGCAACCACTATAACTCTAAAGGTCAAGTTGTTAAAGAAGGACCTTATCAAGCCAACTCTAAAGGTCAAGTTGTTAAACCACAATTCTCCTAAGCGTAACTGCCTTCTCATATAAACCTAAGCCCAAGTCACAAACATCAAGGAACTGAAATCTCTTGGCAAACTTGTAAAGTAAATGGACAATGGCAAAAGGATTTGATCAATACACTCAACTCGCCTTTGAGCATAGTGCACAAATGGGGAGATAACAATCATACAACTTTTTCCTTTGGAGCAAATCACAAGTGCTAAGTTTCCCATGGGGCACCAACCATGCAAAAGTCTTCACTTGAATAGGTGCGCTAAGGTTCCAAATTAAAGCTAAGCATGGGTCAGAAAAGTGTAACAAAATGAAAAACTAATTAACAAGTGAAGCTCCAAAAGCATGAATATCCATTTTTTTTTTCAGGATCAACTAGATTAAACGAGAAGGTGAAAAGGTGAAAAGGAAGCAAGAGAAGACATTAGCACATTCTTGTAAATATGAAGAAATTGGAAAAGATGATTCACTGTACTAACTCTTTTCCCAAAACCAACTTTATCACCTACCACAAAAACAAGCATTATGATTCAATAATCTTAACCAAATTCAGAAAACCTATTGTCCTCCCTCGAAGTACAAGAGATACATCCACAAACTGCAAATAGATATTTGGGTAGCCCCTTCTGATAAAATAAATCCCTCCATCCCGTTACAGGGAAACAGTCCACTCTACCAACCTAGTGTTGTGAATATCACGTTTAAGAATCGGAAAAACAAACTCAAAAACCGAAAACAAATAACCAAGACAAATAACACCAAGAATTTACGTGGTTCGACTATGTGGCTACGTCCACAGGGATAAAGACTTGACGAAAAACCTGAAAGAACAAGAACAAGAAAAAGAAATACACTCTTATCTCTTTTCTTTTCTCTCGCACACACTTTGCCCTTACATTATTCTCTCACTCTAACTCCTTGAGTGGTATACAACTTATTATTTTGCACTACTTCAATGCTATTGCAACCTTTATATAGACATAATCAAAGTCTTCTTCAATAAGGAACACTAATCCTAATCGGAATCTAGTTATCAATCCTTCTCCAATTGAGAAACCAACTCCAATTGGAAAAACAACTTCAATTGGGAAAACAATTAATCCTCTTAGACTATAATTCCTAATAGACTTACGACAACTCATCATGGGCTCAAAGCTCTAAGTTCACCCTTCGGCCTACCATAAAAAGTAAATGGGAAAAGAGCTGAACAAAATCTCAATTTAAACACCTTTGTTGAATTCCTATACAGGTTTGTATCCAAATTTATGGGTTAGGGGGTTGGTAAGCCCTAACTTGCCAAGTTGGACATTCATGATGATAAAAAATAAAAAATAAAAAATAGTTGTAGCCTAAGTCCAAGCATTAACAACCCAACAACCACATAGCTCCTAGTCATAAATCGACCTAGACTTCCGAACTATACAACAACACTATAATTGAAAACCTATCCAACACTAGGGGTCTGTTTGGATGAGGAATTTCCAATTTACAAGGGAGTTAGGCATAGTGGTGAAAAAATGGATGACAAAAAGTTGGAAAGGAGGGACTAGAAATGTACCGCATGAGCATTACAAAACTATCATCGAGGGATTTGAAAATTACTACTTGGAGGAGTCATTTACAATTCTCTGTCACATACCCTTGCAACGCACAGGAAGTGCATTTTCTAATTCCTTTTATCCAACTTTTTCAGAGCCATTTCTTCTTTGTTTTGGCTAAATGCCTTGGAATTTGGAAGTCCCCCACCCAAACACCCTAGAGGTACATCCCTACCACAATCAAACACATTCCGTCCATCCTTCTGATAATGCAACCATCTATATTTCTCCTCACTAATTGGAAACCTACCTTAAATTTCACCATCTCATATATGTGTATCCTCACTTTAATACAGGTGAAATGTCAATGAACAATAGACATGTAAAAGTCCATGAAGAATGATTCTACTCTTATATTCCAGTACTAGGGAGAAAACACCAAATTAAAACCCCAGAAATGAGGCTTAGTTTCTGGAGAGCCTGCAGCTAGTTTACTCTAAGTTCAACTAATGGGCTAGATAAATATGTGTTTAGTAATATTGTGATTCATAATAATATAAAATTTAAAATACCTGGGCTCAAATTCCCTGATTTCAACAAGCTCACTCCCGCAAACATCTGTCCACTGCACTTTCCTCGTTTCCGCATGACCAGGAATATCACTACCTGGTTCACTCGATGCTTCACGTTCATTAGCACTCTCAACAGAAGCTGGATTTCTTTTGGATGGATTCTTCAGGCTACTTTTAACAACAACCTTTCTTGCAATATGGTCATCATCAGCATCAGCAGTATGATCCTTGCCTTCGTCAGAAACAAGAGATCCAGGCAAGATATCCTGCTGTTGGGCAGGGCCCACTTTAAGAGGAGATGGAGTGTCAAGCCCGGCGGAAGCGCGACCAAAGCATACAAAGGAGGCGCAGCCGCGGGAAAGTCGGTTCTTTGTGGAAGCCAGCTGGAGGTCAGTGTCAGATTCTTGATCCACCAACCGGTACTGATTCCACGGCGAAACTCTCATGGGTTTATCTTCTTTCTTCTGACCCAAGAGAAGAACGGCTAGGCCCTTGCTATACCCAGCAGCTGAAGATGAGAAGAACCCTCCTCCTTCTACTGCAAATAACATCAGTTCTGCTCATTTGGTCACCAAGATGTGTTTCCTATACAGGTGGCTCTACTCAGAAGAACCAAATCCTGACTTCCATCCACCAATAACTCATGTAAGAATAGTAAAACATAATCAGTATTTGCATCATTGTAATTCTACCAATTTACCAACAGAAACTAATCCAGTTCCCAATTTTTTTTAATAAAAAGTGCACATATCAGGCTAGATCAGGGGTGGAATTCCACACGTGATCGTGTTCAACAAGCACGCGCACACACATATATTATGCCTTTCCAAAGAAAGGATTCCCATTTATGTGGATGTCATGTGGGCCTGACTTGCAATGTGGTTCAACGATCTGTTCCACTCATTTTTCAGGTCATTTCGGAAACCATTGAGTTATCCAACTATGGCCAAACAAATAAAAGAACAGTATCTTCTAGATAAATACTGAAGTAATCATGATGGTAATCAAACGGCTAAATGAGTATATGGTTTGAAATTTAGAATCAATAGAGCACATTGCTATGGACGCTCCTTACTTCTCTAAAAATGAGGACATCCTTATTAAAGAGAGACCATATGCGTGGTAATGTTGTCATGTAAGTATACTGACATGTTTTCTTGCCACGCTAAGGATCAAGACCATCTATCAAAAACACTCATATCTAAATGCCATTCTAATTGACAATCTGATAATATTATCCAACAAAATACACAGACGCACACACAGAGATTATGAATTCGAACTGTTGATGACATGGAATCATGTTTGAATGCATGTTCTTGATTAACAACTTGATAGTATAAGATACCAATATCCGGAAAGAGATCATAGCTAGATATATGCACATATGCATGTTTGTGAGCACAAAACTCATCAAATTCAAAAATCTTAGAAAGATGTAAATTAGTATGATTAAGTACCAAGTAACAATCAATTGCTCGAGATCATATAATGTCAAAGCTTTGCCAATTTTCAGATTCACAACATATATAGAACCTTAATATAAACCAAAATTCGATAAACCAAGGTTAACAAGGCTTCCGTAACATGTTCATTTGACCCGAAAGTCGAGAATTACTGATACCCAGAATCACATAGATACAGTGCAGTTCCTAGTAAAGTACAGAATTACTGATACCCATCACAGCATTTCATTTAATTTTTGGGAACTTTAACGAAAAGCTCCCGGTCCTGTTTACTTTAACGAAAAACCACATTTTTACACTAAAAAATTCAATCATGGTACTATTCACTTTATCCTTTATTTTGTCGTTAATACTCAAAATTTTCAAGCCATTTTCATTAGTTTTCCTTTAATTTTTTTCTCTACTAACTGTCGATCATTAAATTAAACCAACAGTAACTAATACTCTTATCTAAAATAGTATCATATTTATAAAAAGTCAGATGATTTTATAGTGTTCCTATTTTTGAAAATTTGAAAAGAAAAAAAAAAGCAACAATTTGATTCGGAATTAAAATTTCGTATAATTTCCTCAAACGAAATTTAAATTCTGAATCCGAATTTTCCCATGCAACTGAGTAGAATGCAACGTACTGGCGCAATTGAAGTGAAATTTAACCTTTTCTTTCAAGAATCCAGAGGGAGTACAACTTTATTTCCTTTCAGTTCCATAATTTTCTCGGGAAACAAACAGAAAATCAGATCAAAGAGAAAGGGAGAGGAGAGTCAGCAGCAATACCTGAGGACGTTGGAAATCCAAGGAGCACAGAGATTTCCAGATGTTCGGCGGCCGGCGAATCGGCGGCTCTGACTTCTTCGATCGGGGCTGGTTGCTAAAAAATCGGTGATCAATCGGGGGGAGAGAGAGAGAGAGAGAGAGAGGAATAAAAAAGAAAAAAAAAAGGAAAAAGGAAAAAGGAAAAGGCGTGGGTTTATTTATGGTTGGTATTATTTAAAGGTGGATAGGGATAGTGACTCCCACTATGATGGCGACGGGCCCTCATTACTTTGTTTCTCTTTTTTTCTTTTTTCTTTTTATTTTTTCTACTATTTTGCTTCACTCACTTTTGTCTTTTGGAAAAGTATATGAATTATGATCCGTCGGCACGTTGCTATTTTCATCTCGAAATTTGAAAGTATCTTACTGAGTAATGTTAAATATAGAATAAAGTATTTTCAGACTGCTTGAACTAAAAATTACTTTTAGGGTATGTCAAATTACGAGGAGTTAAATTTTAAAAATTCTGAAGCTAACTAGTAAATCTTTATTTACAATTGACGAGAATTCTCTTTACTATATTGGCAAAGCCCAAGTCTGTTTTATGCCAAAAGACTTGAGCTACTGACGACACTTTCTCTAAGTTCCTCTACCTCTGGCAAGGAGATAAGACAAGAGAATTAACGATAGAATTAATAATCATTCCTACTTTTAAGCTTTCCACATCAAAGACTTGTTTCTTTATTCAAAGACGTACAAGTAACATTCAACCAAGAACTCTCCAAAGATAAGTCTTAGATATCATTATTAATTTAATATATCATTAAGGATTATTCTCAAACATCTTTAAGATATCTCAACATCTTAATTATACTTTCCGACTACATCCAACGGATGACACACCTTGGACAATTGGGAGTCGATGCATGGCGCGAGATCCGTCACCCTGTGGTCAACTCTATTCTCTATAAATGCTCCATTCTATACCAATTTTCTGGTGAACTTTTATTAAGCCATCAAATCCGAAACTCTATCTCTTTAGATCTATTGGCCAAAACTCCTCCCAAGTCTTTCGGATGCATGACTTTGGTTTTTGATCAAAGGTGTTTAATCGTTTTGAAGGTACAATTTCATCAAGACTGAAAACTACGGATTTTTGCTACCATAAATTGGTGTTTTGATTGACAGCTTGATTTAATTCTTAAAGAAACTACAATTCTTTCCGAATTTCTCCAACGCACACAATCTCTAAATTTTTAATTCCTTGATTCGTGTGCCCTAAAGAAAGAAAAATATAGTTGGAAATTCTGAAACCACGACGAATGACAGTCCTTACGTGCTTGAAGATGGACAAAAAAATGGAGACAATAAGGAGGCCCTGGTTACGACCTCGTTGGCTGCTTTGCACGGCGACCTCGAAGTCTAGACGGCTACCTCGTCCCACAGGCTTAGCTGCAACCAATACAATAACAGCCATAACTACTGTTCAAGCCATGGAGGCCCCGACTATAGCAACAGCAACTATAATAGCAGCCTCGGACCAGCCTAATTCATGCGAGCCCAATACGCAGCGCAGCTAGCCTGCGAAGCAGATTTGCAGCTGCTGTTGCAATCTAATAGGTCCAAGCTTGAGCCATAGCAAGTCCAGACGCAAGCCCAATGCCCGAACCAAGCCCGTGAGCACAACCTGGTCGCAGCTCCAGACTGGTTCAACCAAGCCGGTCGTTGGTTCCCTAGCTAAAACCGAACCAACCAACTTGACCCGCGAACTGGCGACTAAACCACAAATTTTTTCACCCCATTTTCTCGCAGAGTTGACCCGTACCGACTCAAATTTCATGTCCCACGTCCACTCCACTTCCACCACTCGTTGAAATGTCAATCGAGCTCCTATACTCCAAATGGCAATCCAAAACTATCCCAACAGGTTGTAGACTTAACAAACGCACTCGCGCAGCAGACCACCTTAGTGAGTTAACTCCTTGAGCACATTGAGATGCAGCGTGCTCCTGACGTGGTATCCCGAAGCAAGATGAGAGTTAATGACAATATTTCTTAATGTGTCCCGACAAATAGTCACTCAAGCAGCCATTAATCGAGCGTTCAGGTAGTGTACACTTCCACCTTAGCCCCCACGGAAACATTTTCTCCCTCCTTAGTGTGCAAAGAAGTGTGCATTCCTTGATTGGCCAACGAGCTAGTGTACACTCATGGTTGGGTCCACTCTTTGACGAGGAACACTCAAGACCTAAACCCAGGTGCAATGGCCACTCACAACTTGGCTCGCATGGAGCTCCTCCTATCTCACACTAGAATAGGCAACACAGGGAACAAGAAGAAACTCAAGGATAGTCAAGCTCAAGTCCAACTGGCATGCAATGATAAGTGCAAACACGAGTAGAGCACACTCGCCAGCTAGAGACGAACAACGTGTATTGCAACCACGACACAGATGAGCATACCTTCGATAAGAGCAACACAGACATGCAAATCACCGTTTGAGGCAGCGAGGGGCACCACTGCCCCCACGAAAGGCAAATCCAGGAAAAAGTAGAAAGGCTCTTAACTGAGCAACTGCACAATTTCCAATGCATGTACCACAGGTGAAGCACTCCAAATGGACATGGCGAACATTAGTAGGTCACCATTCAAGGAAATGATTGAGCGAACAAATCCACCTCGCAAGTTCACTATGACTCACTCCACCAAGTTCACTATGGCTCACTCCACTTTATTTAAGGAAACGAGGATTCAAAGAAGTGCATCCGGCAAGAAACACTAGTTATGTGCTTTTAGCAAGAAACAATTGAAGTGTTTTTTTAGGATAAACTAGCATTTTTACTAAGACCATCTCCAACCCTTGGAGTAAAACCTAAAATTTTTAGCCTAGAAAATTTAGGTTTTAACCCAAAAACAGTTTTTCTGCTCCAACCCTTCTGGCCTAAAATTTTAGCTCCAGATTATTAAAGAATGAATTTAGGATAATTTTTTAACTTAACTTTTTTTTAAAAAAAATTATGTAGACTATCCTAAATTAATGGGTAAATTACACTGTACCACCTCATGTTTGAGGTCTATTACAATCGCATACAACATCTTTAAAACATTTCAATTTCATACATTTGCTATTATTTCATTTCAATTCCGTACAACCGTCTCAATTTCTGTTAATTTTTCCATTATCTGCTTACGTGGATTTCACGGGCCCATTATACTTGTGCCACGTGGATTAAAAATTAATAAAATAATTTTCAATTATAGAAAGTGCCCACTCTCTAGAGTCTAGTCTCCCCTTCTCCAGCCCACCCTTTCCTTACTTTCTCTTCTTCTCTTGGCCTCCGCCCACCCCTCACTATCCTCTTTCTTCTTCTCTAGGAGCCACTCGACTCCCTCGCTTCCCTTGACCAGCTCTGCCTCTTACGATTTGCGCCGACATGGTGGTGCTTTGTCTTTCTTCTTCCTTCCCTTCTATTTGCACTGCTCCCATCTCAGTCTCCACCTTGCTAGCACTAAGCACTAAAACAGAAACTCCATTGCAACCCACCCATCTGCAAACCCAAAACAACCAAAAATGCTGGAAAATCTATGAATTTCAAAGAATTGAAGCAAAGATTGAAAAGTGGTTCAAATCACAAAAATCCATCGCGACCCACCAAACTGTAAGAACCCAGATCTGCACCACCCAAGGAAAACCCACAACTTATGCAAGAACCCAGAAAACGGGACAAACTCGACTGCGTTCGACCACTACAGGACAGAAGTCGGAGGTAAAGATGGCTTTGACAAGGGATCTGATCGAGATTTGTTATTTCTCTTTAAGGCGGCTCCGAATTTCCTGCGGGTCCACTTTGATTTACCGTACAAGTCGACGAAATTGACGAGGAAGAGTCCGCTGCGAAAAGGCTGGATGGCGGAGGAGCGACCATTGCTGGAGTACTGAATGAGCTTTGAAATCGGCGTCATTGACCGTAACACCATTGTTGGAAGTCACAAAGCACATAGAGGGAACAAGTGGGTTGGGGGTTGAGTTAGAGAGAAAATGATAAGTGTGTGGCAGCGGGGATAGGTGTGGCTGGATGAAGGATTACGGCTAGGGTTGAAGGGGGAGGGGTCGACGGAGAGGTTGAAGATGAGTGGAGAAGGGGTGGACCCACTATTATTTGAAAACAAATTATATTTTAATTTATTTTCCTTTTTATATTAACATTTCTGAATAAAATTACTTTTTTATTAATTTTTAATCCACGTGGCACAAGTATAATGAGCCTGTGAGATCCACGTAAGCAAATAACGAAAAAAATAATAGAAATTGAGACGGTTGTATGGAATTGAAATGAAATAATAGCAAAGGTATGAAATTGAAATGTTTTAAAGATGTTGTATGCAATTGTAATAGACCACAAACCTGAGGTGGTACAGTGTAATTTACCCTAAATGAATTTTATGAACATTTTGACCTAAAAATATTTAAATTCCAATAAATATTGAAAAATCACTAAATCGACACATGAAACTCATGAAACACTATGGAAGAATATGAAACACATGATAGAGAATGGAAAAATTGTAAATGGAAAAATTTAGGACTTACTCCAAGGGTTAGAATTGGTCTAAAGATTGATTTTAAAAACATTTTCTCTAAAAGCGATTTCAGTCATTTAAAAGCACTTTATAATTGTTGCCTAAGAGCAACTCCACCCATGGAGCCCTCCCCCTGGCAATCCACTATTGAATTCACCCTATTGAACAGTAACTGCCTTTAATGAATAGTAACTACCCTTAATGAACAGTAATTGTCATTTGCATCTCCACCCTTGGAGCCCTCCCCCCTAGCAATAGACAATAAAATATTAGTTTTTTTTGTTTGTTTAAATAATACAAAATAAAATTATTTGTAATTTCGGATAAGATTTTTTAAATCGTTCTCGTTGCGCCACGTGTCATTTTATAAAAAAAACAATTATTTAGCGATGGATTTCGATAAGATTTTTATCCAATGTCATCGTGCCACGTGTCGTTATCTTTTGAGAATCTTTGACGATAGATTTCGATCAGATTTTAACTCATTCAAAATTGCGCCACGTGTCATTATCTGAAAAGATAATTATTGGAGATCGATTTTGATAAGATTTTTATCCAATACGATCGTGCCACGTGTCATTATCTTTTCAGAATCTTTGAGGATAGATTTCGATCAGATTTTTAACGAATGACGGCATGCCACGTGGCCTTATCTATAATCCAATCATTTCTGAATCGTCCATATAATCCACCATCCATCCTCACAAATCTCACACCAATTTTCTCAACATCTCTATCTCATTATTCATAGTTTCTGCTTCTTCTTCACCATCCATCCTTACAATGTCTTCTTCTTCATCAAGGATGATGTGGGAAATCGATCAACAAGAGGAAGAATTGTTTAACCAATCTGAAGGAATGTTCAACCTTCAGACAGCCGAAAATGAGATGGAAGATGATGAGGAGCGTACAAGGAGAGATGACGAAACAAGAATGGCCAGAGCCTCACATTCCCGTCGAGTCATCCAGACTATTGCTTAGATATGCAGGCCCAGTCATTCAAGAAACCTTGATAGAAGCAGGCAACGACGGGGTGAAGAGCTGTTGGACGATTACTTTATCCATAACAGTGCATTTCCTGATACGTACTTCAGACGCCGTTTTAGAATGGAACGACATTTGTTCAACAGAATCATGACTGATGTTTGCAACCATGATTCTTACTTTGTGCAAAAGAAGGATGCTTGTGGTGTTATGGGTCTCCTACCTGAGCAAAAAATCACTGTTGCGTTGCGGATGCTTGCGTATGGAGCATCTGCAGACCAAGTGGATGAGATAACGAGGATGGGGAAATCAACCATTCTTGAGGCCCTGAGGAGGTTTTGTGGAGCAGTCGAATCTTTGTACACCGCAGAGTACCTCCGAAAACCTACTCACATGGACTTGCAAAGGCTTCTGAAGAAGGGCGAGATGCGAGGTTTTCCTGGGATGATAGGAAGCATCGATTGTATGCACTGGACGTGGAAAAATTGTCCAAGTGCATGGCAAGGCGCATATGGGGACAGAAAATGAGCAAAATCTATCATTTTGGAGGCGGTGGCATCTTTTGATACATGGATATGGCATGCCTTTTTCGGGGTTCCGGGGGCTCAAAATGATCTCAACGTCCTTGCCCAATCTCCAATGTTCAACGACGTCCTGCAAGGAAAGGCACCAAAAGTCACGTACGTCGTCAACGGACGTAGGTACGACGGGCCATACTACCTAGCTGACGGCATTTACCCACGGTAGGAAACATTTGTCAAAACAGTGCCACGTCCGCGAAGTGCAAAGGAAAAACACTTTGCAAGCTGTCAAGAGGGGTGCATGAAGGATGTGGAGCGTTGTTTTGGTATCCTTCAAACTCGTTGGGTGATCGTCAGGGGTGCTTCCAAAATGTTTGATGTAGAGTCACTTCGATCCATCATGATGACGTGCGTCATTCTTCACAACATGATTGTGGAAGATGAGTTTGATTATGATGCGGTTGATGAATATGAGCCAGAGCCAAACACGATGAACAATTCAAGAACACGGATATATTGTGCGCATGATGTCACCGAAGAACCCGTGCAACACGAGCCATTAGAAAGGGATGGACGTTACAATGAAATGGTCATTCAACGATATACTGCACTTCAAAGGTCATCTATGCACAATGATCGACAAATTGACTTGATAGAACACCAGTGGGCATTGAAACAAGCTGAAGATACTTAAGTTTATTTATTATGTTTGTTTGTATTTGGTGTGTTTATTTAATTTTATTTGGTGTGTTTTTTGTAGTGAGTTTTTTATTATTTGGTATGTTTATGTAATTTTATTTGGTGTGAATTATTTGGTATGTTTATGTAATTTTATTTGGTGTGTTTATGTAATTCCATTTGGTGAGTTTTTTAGTTTTATTTGGTGTGTTTTATAATTTCATTATACGTGAACAATTTGATGAATAAAGATTCTATTATTAGGATAAATATATTACGAAATTAAATAAATGTACTCTCACTTTAAATAAAGTACTAACTTCAATAAATTGGAAACAACATAAATAATAAATTACAACCCAAAGTGATTGGAAAACTATGGGCTCCGATTACAAAAAGTACCCTATGCATCATCACTTAACCAATCTGTGGTGCTAGGATCATCTTGTCTTGTTATGCTAGGACCATCTTGTCTTAATCTCGCTTCTCTTGAACGCCTCATTTGCACCACATTCGCTTTCTCCGACTGCCAAAAATATTTAGAATTTGGAGACATCCCTTCTAAACGCGTGTTCATAACATCACGATCTCGTTGTGCAATTCTTTCTTCTCTAAGCAACTCTCTTTCTTGCCTAAGTAGCTCTCTTTCCCTCTGTTCAGCTTGAAATGCTTGTTGAATAGCTGCAGTTTTTGCCTCATCTCTAGCCTTTTCAGCCTCATATTTCGCCAATTCCCGCGCCAACGTCAATTCACCTTGACGAGCAAGTTCTTGCATGTACTTTCCATAATCATTCTTGGAAGCACTCCCTTTCCTCTTTGAAGCCTTCTTACCTTGAGGCCTAATTAGATAACGATTCGACCCCGACGCTTGTTCAGGAATGAGCGTTTCAGGCACTTCTTCTCCATCTTCTTCATCAACATGGGAGCCATGATCGGGTGTAGAGTGTGGAGGGGTGCTGTGTAGAGGGGTGTTGTTCATGCATACTTCTGGACCAACAGGCACAACTTTGAATTTAGGACAATCTTTAACAATATTCTAACATTCCCACCGGTTGAATGATTTGTTTCTTGATTTGATTTTGGCAGCTTGTGCTTGAAGTTGCTACAAATGAATAATAATGAAATTATTATTAAAGAGCCGTTGGGATCGAACGGACCGTGGGAAGCCACGTGGCTTCCCAACGGTCACTGGGTTTTCTGAGGCGCGCCGGCCCGTGCCCTGAAATCCGGTCGGGCGACGCGCCCCCACTCGCGAGTGAGGGGCACGCGCCTGACACAAAAAAATTAAAAAAATAAAGGTCGGACCCAGGCCTTGCGTCAGCCTGACGCCTCCCCCCTCGGGCAGCAGGCCTGTCAATTTTCCACGGCCCTGCAACTCGGGCTCCCACCCTCACTCGGGCCCTCCAACGCTGGACCTCCTCCCACCGGCCCTCGGGCCCTTTCCTGGAGCCTGTCCCTCGAGCAACCACCATGGGTGGAGTTGCTCTAAGGATGTGGTTTCTGCGTTCAAAGCGGGCATTATGTAGAACAAATAGCTTAGTGGATAGAAGAAAAAATAGACCGAAGATAAAAGGATGCAGCGAATTTGCAAATTTGGCATTCGAGTTTCGATTTGTGCCCATGACATCTTTTCGGAAAAGGAACAACGCCATGGTTCAAACTCATAGCTTTTGTTGTGATATATAATGAATTTTTGCCATCTGAGGCTGTTTAGGCTTCCAAGCTACATTTCAAGTTCTATAATAAAAATCGGACTTTTTGTTTGCCGTTTGATTAATGTCTTATGCGTTCGTTTTTAATTACCTATGACCTAATTCAATCTTTAATCAAACAACCCTTTGGGATTTCTATCAAAGGGGTGGATTCCATAATTGGTTGAGCAGACAAAGTCCTTGTTTGAGTGAGAGCTTCTCGAATGCCGTTCATTTTACAATAAGAGACATGTCTCTTATTCACTATTCGCCGACAACGATAGAGTTTCTGCGAAGGGTACTGAATAAAAGTAGAAAGTCAGTTTTCTGAGATTGGCCGGTGGAAGCAGATAGATTATTCGCCGTCATGGAAGTTCCCGAGACAAAAATGTTGAACATGATCGCCTTCCATCACAAAGCAATTGTCGCTGTTTGGTGGGATCAACTGCAGAACACTCGACAGAGGCAAGCGAAGAATCGGGTCCGAATACAAGGATTTTTCATGCGTTCATGATGTTAATTTATAAATTAATGACTGAAATCTTCAATTGTAATGTAAAGCAGAATCAATACATTTACAGAGATAATATTTCAACATTAAAAGCAATGCCTAATAGAAACACAACGGTTTTTTGGTAAAACAAAACGAAACAAAAAGCAATACAAAAAAGATGCTTACAGAAGATGGAGAAGACCAAGCTATTCTCAAACAAGACAGCAAAAGTAAATTAAATTGATTGCATTACCGCTTCCATGTTGTGCCGTCTTCCCTTATGGAATTGCACCCGAGAGCAGCTTTGTATTGTCATGGTTCTTCCAAAGACTTTTGACACCGTCCCATGGGAAATACTTGGATGAACCAACTGAACATTTTCAGTAGGTAGAGTCATGACCAGGACTATCTGCATGCATGTCCATCGAGGTATCATTGGAACTTGGAGGATTAGCATCCCGGTTTGGGTGGAGAAAGCTAGGTTCATTGTTTCGGGCTCCATTTCCAGACGGCAGACCTGCTCCTGGATAATATCCATCTTGAGAAATGTGATAGTGCTGAAGACTCTGGCGAACAGGGCTCGACAAAGCATTTGAGAAGACTGAATTCTTAGATTGATGATCGCACTGCTCAGAACGAATTCCCTGCCCAGTATTTGTTGGACCAGATGAACCAGAAGTAACTGGCAAACCTGAGTTTGAGAAATGCGCAGTGGGCTGCAGATGCTGATGTTGGAGTGGCAACCTAGGGGACATTGATGGCTCCTCTCCACAATAGTCCAACTCATTCTGCATGGAGATAAGAAAGATATTTGTAAGCTGTACAAATGAGGTTTAGATTATTAAATTTTTACATATTGTAACAGCACGTCCGTTGTTACATATCATGAATTTCTTTATTAAAGAACAGGCATTATCTATACACACAAGAAATAAACTTATCAGTATAAAACCAAGGTTTAGAAACATTCCTCCATGGATGTTGATTGGTAAGAACCACCTAAGAAAACCATGCTCTCAAGGCCCGTTTCATAACAATTTTGGTTTTTTATTTTAGTTTTTATTTTATGTGCTTGAGATATGGGGGAAGTATACAGAAGAAAGAAGACATGAAGAAGAGTAGAGGAATGTATACTTTTGTTTCTGATACATTTCTCTACATCTATCCCACCATCATTCCTCCACCCTTCATCACCCCTCCTTGCTCCTTATACTTTCCCCATATCTCAAGCACAAAATGTAAAAACTAAAAATAAAATGGTTACCAAACAGGCCCTTAGTTTCTAGTTAACAAAGGGTATAAAAGTATTCCCTCGAAAAAAGGAGAATCATTAAGCTGCGCAATGTTTAAAGCTTCAAACAGGTTTGAAAGTTAAATTCTGGATTCAGGCCCAATTCCACAGAATACGCCAACCATGAAATTAATTCCTTCTGTTGGGCAAAAAAAGAAGGTTGGAATTCTTCAACTGGGAAAAATATGGAAATAAACCCTCACAAAAGTTCAGCTGAACCACAGTAATGGTAATCTGAAATGAAACCATAGGTCACAATGTTGCACTTATAAAAGGTCTTAATCTAGCAACACCTAACCCTATGCTCTCTAGAAGGCAAATATAAACATATACAAGATATATGCTTAGCATGTACATCAAGTCTAGTAAGAGAAAATGTCAAGTAATCAACATGAGATTCAAGAAATGCATTAGTAACATGTTACATGAGGGATGGATAGAATGTACAGAAGAGAGGAAGTGGCATCAGCCAAATAAACTGCAAATATTTTTTAAAATATATAATAAACCCGTCAAAAGTTAGTTGATACAAAGGGTGTGTGCTTAATGGACTCTGCTAAAAAAATTAGCCCCATCACTAATGTATAACATCCCTGAAAGAAAGACACACTTAAGTTTGATAGAACTGTTTTGTTTTACACAAATTTTGAATGTCAAAGAAGCAACTTCGTGTGTATGTCTGTGCACACAACATCCATATGTTTTTTTGCCCTCTGGATAGGTTATCACACTATGAGACAAACAAGATGGAACAATAGATCCTTTACGAAAACAAACATAGAAAATAGTAAACAAACCTGAAGATAATTTACTATATCGACTGTTGTAACTCGTGAGCCTCCTTCTTGTTGTCTACAGATCCACTGATAAATTTTATCCTGAAAAAACAGCGGGCACAGTTTCATCAATGAAATGTAGAAAACAGATATGTAGCCCAATCTTTAAAGCAATTTTACACATTAATAGGGCATTATGTGTGTAAAAAAATTATACAAGAATGAATATGCACATATATTAAGAAACATTGTAGACCAATTGCACTATTGGCTACCAGCAACAAAAATTGCATGGAATTTTGAACATGGAAGCATAAAGCAGCATTTGAGACCTCGCACCTTCAATCAACTAAAAGGAAACAGTATATTTAACAAAATTTTAAATTCATAAAAAAGTCCCACACCATCCGGCTGGTTTAGCCAGTTCACAAGAACCCTGCATATCGCAGGAAGAAAATGTGAAAAGCCAAAACAATGTACAAAAAAGATGGCTACAGGAATAAGGAAGAAAGAACACAAAAACCTCTTACTCCGAAAAATAGTGGAGCCCAACTCATCAGAGAGTAGAGACTTGCACCATCATTTGCAAGATAACGGCAAATCAATCAGTTGGAGAAAGGAAATGGTACATATGTTTGTGTAATGAGCGTTGAATACAAAACCCTTGGCAAAACCAACTTTTCAAAAACATATCCCACTCGAAGTTTTATGCCAAACAACATCAGAACAGCAGCAAGAATCATGCAAATTTACTGACTTTAAGTCCGACTACCGTGTTTGGAGAGTAAAGGAAATATCATTTTGTCAACACAGGGATAAAAATCATTCATGTTATCTAATGTTTAGGGTTTATTAAGATGTAAATATAATATCCAGTTGGAAATCCCCACCAATTATCTGAGCGCTTTCGACAAGTTTAACATTAATATTCATTACAATTCCTACAGATAGAGAAAAAGTTGGTGTCTTTCTCATCCAACCTTATTGGCAATGACATGACATGCTCACTCAAAACTACCATTCACCCAATTCACAACCAAACGAAATACACCAATTAACCATGAAACCCCAATTTCTATCAATAATTGGAGACAAAAAAAATTGTGACTTTGATTTGATCCTGATGAAGAACCAAAAACCCAATGAGGGAATCAGCGATTAGATAAGAATCAACCAATAAAGGAGGTAGAGAGAGAAAGAGACATACAAGGGCGTGGCGTTCACCGGCTTGAAAGGAGAGTTTTTGGTGGTTCATGGCCTGAGTGTAGAGCTGAGAGAGGGAATTAGCGGCGCTGCAGAAGGAGGTATACATGCTTCGATCAACCTCGTCGAGGCTGGTGGCCACCGACTTTCTCTTCTTCCCCATGGCAGGCAGTTTCTGTCTCCAACAATCGCCTTCTTCTTCTGATATGATATTATCAGAAGAACCAGGTTGTGGGTTTTGCGTGTGAGGCCAAACTGGTCCTCTGAAATCGAAATTGATCGATTGAGAGAGGAACAAGAAGAGTGAATCGAATTTATATGGAATTTTGGGATTTTTGGGGATTTGGGGGACTTGGATGGAAATCCAAATGGGCGTGGGTGTCTTTTGGTTTGGGCTTTTGTTTTTTTTTTGGTTTCCTTTTGCAACAATTATCACGTCGACATGGAGCACAAGAGGGGGGTTTCACCGTTTCAGAAGAGGGAAGGACACATGCTCACTATCGTGGCAATTCGCCCCACGTGAACATTGCTTCCATATCCCAACAGTTACTTGCACTCTAATCTTATTTTATTTCTGATCACTCTTATTTATTTTCTTTGAACAAACGATATTATTTATACTTAGAAAGTGAGAGAGTGGGCTAACTTTCACACAAGATTTTTTTTTTTTTTTTTGCAAAAAAAAAGAAAAAAGAAAAAACGAGTCTCACACTAGACTTGTTTCTTCTTCTAAATCAATGATTTATAAGAGGTTTCCTAAGGTTTAGTTGAATTGTAAGGATATCTTTTCTCATTGTTGAAATTACACAAAGAACTAGTCAATTTGTAATGTCCTCGAATAATAAGTCCAAGAAATATATAATAGAAAAAATGTAGTCCCAAGAAGTTAGAATCTCAAGTTTTTTTTCTCTCATACAGATATTCTAAACGTTCATAATCCTGGTCATAGGAATACTAGCTATGTTGAAATATTAGTTGTTTATTTTTATTGTTTGGGTTTTAGGCCCAACCCATTAGAATTAGGTTTTTGTTTCCTTGCTCATTAGGATTAGTCTTCTCTTTTGTTTAAATTAATAAAGTTTTATGTTCCGTTTGTTCATCGTGTCCTCTGATTTTCAACTAGCTAGGCATTGACAATCCTCGAAGATCAATGCCTATTATATTTTCTTGCTTGATAGAATGATTGGTCTTTGAGTCGTTGGTGTGAAGGAGACCAACACAAATATGTCCGGTGAATTCATTAAACACGACCAAATGAGAGTTCTTATATGCAATGGCATAGTCATAAATTAATTGATGGGTGGGCTAAGCTAAAATTATTACTAAAGTAATAACTTGAAGCAAGATATTTGTACTATAGGAGTTTTAATTTGTTAATATTAAATTATAATATTGGTTAAGGTAATGAGTCTATTTCACATTTATTAGCTCTTATTTTCCTCAAAAGCACCTTTAAGATTCAAAATTTTCATTTACTAAGTGGAATACGTCTAGTGGAATTCCTCTTCAATTATAAGTGAGAGGTCTTATGTTCGATTCTTGTAAAAGGTGAATTTGAACTAGCCCATTATGAGACTAAGCCCACCATTTTCCCTTAGTGTAGATAATATTATTTGTTCAAAAAAAAAAACTCAAAAGATTAATAATTTTAAGCTTAAAGAACCAAAACTCTCTCCCTATACTATAACCTTGTTCTTGGCTTCGCCAGTGCTTATATGGAAGTTTTTACTTACAAGACAAATAAGAAACTTTATGGTTATAATAATGCAATTGTCCTTAGACCTAAGGCACCATATTTGTCTTATGGATACGTTTTATCATTTAACGATGCATCATAATCCTTTGGTTTGTTGCACGCATTGTTGGAGTCTCGGACTTATTCATAGAGGCATGTGCGTGTACGACAAGTGTGATCATTACATTCAACAAGAAGAAGAATACTCTAAGATATGCTTTAGACAATAACCCCACACTTTAATACCTATTTTGTTCCTTATGTATATAAATATTACCATACCTTTGGACTATTCTGTTTTATATAGCTTTAAAACCTGCAACATAGCCTCGACCTTAATCTCCCAACTCTTTACACACCTCATTTTTTTTTTGTCAAGCTTTACACAACCTCATTCACTCACTTAATTTTGCAACAACTAACACAGAGAAGTGTTACATCTTTAAGGAAAATAATGAAATTTGAATCAAACAAACTAAATTATATAGGAATATTAAGCCTTACCAAAATAGGTTTTAATTCTTTTTTTCCAGAAACACCCAAAAATAAGTCATGTGTGATGCTCTTAAATATATATATATGTTGTAGCCTATTTTATCTGACAAAGGTGAGGGGGCCGATGGCAAGAAGAAGAGAAGGTGAGAGAGATGTGTTTGTAGAATTGTAGGGGAATGTGTGTGTTATCCCTCCTACATAATGCCTTTATTTATAGTAGTAAAAGGAGAGAAGAAATTCCTTCATCCCCAAGGAATACAAGTTGTAATAGGAAAGGATAACTAGAATAAAATCTAATTTAGGATTTACACAATCACACTTAAACTAGGAAAGTTTACAACACTCCCCCTTGAGTGTGTAAATACTCAAGGTAGATTTAGCATCATGCAGAAGTTGAGGAAGTCGACTCATCGGCACTGATTATAAGGAACAACGCTTATTCTCAATAAGGTAGGAACTTACATAAGTAAATGAGTCTTACTAAAAACCCTAAGGCTATGGCAAAAACCCGAGGAGGGACAAAATCCATAGTCTAAGGATAAATGTGTGAGAAATACAAAGTCAAAAGAACGTCTACGGGACGTCATCAGGGATATGACCAACCCAAGGTGGGTGCCTCGTTAAAACCTAGTTAGGTAGCAAAAACCCAGTGGGAAAAATGCTCCTAATCGTAGGGAAAAAGAGTACATTAAGATCAAGCAAGTATTCTTCATGATATTCCCCCTAAGTTTGACATAATTCCAAAGAGAAATAGCAATGTTACAACTCAGAAAGTTTACGCATACCAATTACATGAACAAGCTTCTGAAACGTCGTCTTCGGCAGTGATTTGGTGAAGAGGTTGGCCGGATTGTCTTGTGAACGGATTTGCATGACTTCAATCTTCTGATGCTCTTGTTATTGATGTGAAAAGAAGAACTTCGGCGCAATGTGCTTGGTGTTGTCTCCTTTGATGTAACCATTTTTGAGTTGTTCGATGTATACTACGTTGTCTTCAAAGATTGTCGTCGGGACATCAACGGTGGGATAAAGATCGCATGAGCTTTGAATATGGCCCATTACTGCTTTCCAAGGTTCTAAAAAACGCTAGGCGCTAGTCGGGCAGTGAACTAGCGCCTAGCGTCTAGGCGACTAGGCGGCCTAGGTGGATTTACATAAATTTACACTATATATTATAAAATATGAGTATATGTGCATAATTTTAGGACTTTTTTTCTAATTTTATACAAAGAATATTGGGCCTAGTTTGTTTTTTTTCTTTGAACAAAATAGTGGGCCACAAAATGGACCCAACTTGAAAGAAAAGCCTTTTTTTTTCAATTAAACTGATAGCTTTTCTACAGCCTTTCTCGGTTTCTCCAATGCTAGTCCCAATCAACCATCACTTGTTTAGTGGCTCTAGGCTTGCATTTATTATCAAAAGATCTCCTCTTCTTTCTCTCTCTTTAGTTATGCCTTCCTTTTCCTCCCATTTTCAGTTTTTCTTTCGACTCTCTCTCTCTTTCTCTCTCTCTCTTCTCTTCAATAGAATGGATGGATCTCTTCAACAGATCCCCTTCTCTCTCTGCAAGAAAACCCAACGGACGGATCTCTTCAACAGATCCCCTTCTCTCTCTGCAGTATAACCCAACGGACAAATTATGTGTATTGTTCATCCCTGTATATTCTCAATCTACTTGGGTTCATCAATTGATGTTGGGTGCAAGAGCGCAAGTTTGAAGATTTGGGTTGTGGGTGGTGGATCATGTAGATGCGATGGGAGATTTGCAGAGCATCGACCGCCGCCTAGACTGTCGTCTAGCACCGCTTAGGCCGCCTTGAGCGCCTAGAGATGCCTAGGCAGCCGCCTAAATCATTCCCGCCTTACCTGAACAATTTAGCCCAAATCAGATCGGGACTCCACCATCGAGCGCCTGGGCCGATGTTTAGAACAATGTTGCTCTCAACCAAAAGCATTCCTAAGTTGCTTCATGTAAGGCGAGAATTTCAGCATGGTTAGATGAAGTGGCAACTAAGGTCTGTTTAGTTGACCTCCAAGAGATTATGGTGCCTCTAACGGTAAAGACATAACCCGTTTGAGAACACACCTTGTGTGGATCAAATAAGTATCCTACGTCGACATAATCAACAAGGCGAGAATCGATTCAAGAATTAGGGGGTGCGACATCACTCGAGGATCCATAGGGATAGAACAAGCCCAAATATGTAGTACCCTTAAGGTAACGGAAGATGTCTTTCACACCAGTCCAATGTCTGCATGTAGATGCATTACTGTATCTTGCCAAAAGATTAATAGCGAATGAGATGTCGCGTCTAGTGCATTGAGCTAAGTACAATAAAGAGCCTATCGCACTTAGATAAGGAACTTCAGGCTCCAAAATCTCTTCATCATCCTCCTTCGAACGGAAGGAATCTCGTTTTGCATCTAGCGATCGAACGACCATAAGAGTACTCGAAGGCTTCGCTTTATCTTCATTAAAGTGGCGCAACACCTTCTGGGTGTAGTTCGATTGATGTACTAAGATTCCATCTGAACAATGCTTTATCTCGAAACCGAGACAGTATTGAGTCTTACCTAGATCTTTCATCACAAATTTCGACTTCAGGTGCGCGGCAGTTCTTGCGAGCTCTTCAGGAGTTCTGATGAGGTTCATGTCATCGACATATACTGCAACAATCGCAAATCCAGAATGTGACTTCTTAATGAACACACAAATGCATAGTTCGTTGTTCACATATCTCTAACTAGTCAAATACTCACTCTAACCAGTAAATGTAAGTCATTCGGGAACTTTCATGTAAATTTTCGTATCAAGATCCCCATAGAGGTATGCAGTTACTACGTCCATCAGCTGCATACTCAGTTTTTCGAAAACTACCAAACTGATAAGGTAGTGAAAAGTAATCACATCCATAACGGGTGAATAAGTTTTGTCATAGTCAATCATAGGGCGTTATGAGAAGCCTTGTGTAACAAGACGAGCTTTGTAACCCACTTGTAGCCAACGGGCTTCACATGTGGATGAGTAGGAGCTACAGGTCCAAACACCTTACGTTTCGCAAGCGAATTGAGTTTGACTTGGATTGCTTATTTCTAGTTTGACCAATCAGTTATACGTCGACATTCATCAACAGAACGGGATTCAATGTCATCGCTCAACATAATCTCAGTAGCTACTGCAAATGCTAATGCATCATCGACAATCATCTTATTTCTACACCACACATCATCTAAGCTAGCATAATAGAACTAAATCTCATGATTCTCGGGAGGAGGATTCGTATCTTCAAGGACATTTCCATAATCTAGAATTTCCTCATGAGTTAGATAGAATGAGTAAGCGATAGTCGGATTCACGGTAGGCTCTTCGGGACCTTATGCCGTGGATTTCCTCTTCCGGGGGTGTGAATCCTTTGAACCAAGGGGTCTGCCACGCTTTTGTGTAGGGGCAGATGATTGGCTAACCGCAAATGTACGTGGATCACCAAGATTGGCATCCCGGGCCTCCAGGAGGGAAGTCTGTCGTGCATTTGGTACATCCATCTTTGCAGGCGTATTCGCAGCTGGAATATGTGATCTTGTCACGCGCGCTAGATTGGTGAAATCATCTAGCATGCTCTGAACTATGCTCTGGAGATCTAATATGTGCTGCACTTCAATATCAGACTGAGCGGTGTAGGGATCTAAATGAGACAAAGTGGGGGCCGTCCACAATAATTCACGTCGTTCTTCAGGAACATTGACGTTCTTATCTCCCCCTAAAGACGAGAAGACTGTCTCATAAAAGTGACAATCTGCGAAACGAGCGGTAAACAGATTGCCTGTCAAAGGTTCTAAGTAACGAATAATCGAAGGAGAATCATATCCGACATAGATTCTCATCCTTTGCTAAGGCCCCATTTTTGTACGTAAGGGCAGCGAGATCGGCACATATACCGCACAACCAAAAACGCTTAAATGTGATATGTCGAGTTCGTATCCGATAACCAACTGAAGGACACTAAATGGTTGTGTCGCAACAGGCCTCAAGCAGACCAACTTTGCTGCGTGTAATATTGCATGGCCCCAAGCAGCGATCGGGAGCTTAGTACGTATGACCAACGATCGAGCAATCATTTGTAAGCGCTTAATGAAAGCCTCTACTAGGCCATTCTGGGTGTGAACATGGGTTACAAGATGTTCAACTTCAACCCCAACCAACATGCAATAGTCATCAAAAGTTTTAGATGTGAATTCTCCAGCATTATCCAATCGAATAGATTTAATCGGATAATTAGGGTGGTGAGCCCTGAGCTTGATAACCTAAGCCAACAGTTTGGAAAATGCAGCATTCATTGTGGACAACAAGCACACGTATGACAAACGTGTGGAAGCGTTAACCAAAACCATAAAGCATCTAAATGGTCTGCAATGAGGGTGAATCAGTCCACAAATATGCTCCTAAATCCGTTGTAGAAAAATGGGAGGATTCGAACGAATCTTGTCATAAGAAGGCTTAATAATAAGCTTTCCCATGGAACATGTTTGACATGCGATTCCTTGGATCAAACCTAAACTTCGGGTTAGTGGATGCCCGTGTGATGATTTGAGGATTCGGCGCATCACTATTCGTCCAGGATGTCCCAAACGATCATGCCAAAATGTAATTTCGTGCGTAGTCCTAGTAGTAGGGCTGGCCACATAGTGGCATTCTATGGGGCGTATACTTGTAGTATACAAACCATTCGAGATACGCTCCATCTTCTCTAGAATACGCTTCTGACCATATTCGTAGGAAGTTATGCACAGAAATTCAACTCTATTTTCTATGTGGGTTTCAGCGTGGTAATTGTTATCTCTAATGTCCTTGAAACTTAACAACATTCTTCCATAAGGTGGAGAATAGAGTGCCTCAGCAATGGTCAAGATTGTACCATTGAACAACATTATATGTGCCTTACTGTATCCTTCTATCAAGTTGGATGGGCCTGAGAGGGTTATCAGATGTGCATTCTTAGGTATGAAGTTAGTGAAATAGATGTGTTCACGCAAAACAGTGCGCGTGGTTGCACTGTCTGCCAGACAACTAACTTCTCCACTAGTCATACCTAGAATGAAAAATTAATTTGAATCGGTCACATGCATAAAAGTTCTAAAAACGAATATCAATTCAAAATAATTTCATTTATTCAAGGATGGTAATTAATGACAACTTAATATCCAAAAACAAATCACCAACAAATAATCCAAACATAAAGGAAAATTGTTCAAAAATCAACCAAAAAAAACAAAGGGGGGGTTCGGCCACTAGGTGGAATTCGGCCCCATTATTCAATTTTAACTAACTAAAATAGTTTATGTCTAAGATTCTAATCTTCCATAGGGGTGGTATCCTCTTGAAAGTCAAAAACCTCCATCTTTGTAATCTCCAGTTCGTCCACTTGCACGAAGTTTGATTCAAACTTCTTACGACGAGAATGATATTCATCTACAACCTTCTTAGGAGCTCGGCAAACACGAGACCAATGGTCCTTTGAACCACAGCAATAACACATGTCTGCATCCATGGTTTCAGGTGCTTTGCCCTTCTTCTTGAAGTTTAGGGCCTTAGAAGCGAGGTTTGAGCGCTTCTGGGCTTTCTTTCCTCCCTTGGATGGGCCTTGACTCTGTTGACCTTGGTGGGATGGCTTCTGGCCACCCCTACCACGCCTCTTTTGGCGTTTTGGGCGTTGATTTGTGTTATAATGTGTTTCAGGCACAGCAGTCGCCCTAGTAGGTCAAGCTTGATGATTCTTCATTAATAGCTGGTTCTGCTTTTCAGTAAGAAGTAAAACTGAGATTAAATCTGAGAACTTAGTGAACTTCTGAGCTCTATATTGTTGTTGCAGGACATTATTAAAAGCAGATAAGGTCGAATAGGTTTTCTCCAAGAGATCATCTTCGGTCAAAGTTTCGTTACAAAACTTGAGAAGTGATCGGATTCGACAAACTTCATAATTATATTCATTCACAAACTTAAAGTCTTAAAAGCGCAAATCTTGCAAGTCATGTCTTGCTTTAGGCAAGAATATGTCATTTTGATAATCAAAACGATCAGCCAAAGCGACCCATAATGCACGTTGATCCTCCTCTGCAAGATACTGAGTTTGCAAGGCGTCATGGATATGTCTTCAGATGAAGATCATAGCAGTGGCTTTTTCAGCTTAGCCAACAATGTTATCTGTTTCTTCTTCAATGGCGGGACGCAAGTTCTTTGCAGTGAGGTGGAGCTTCACATCTTGGACCCACTTGAGGTAATTCCTTCCAGAGAACTCCAAAGTAAGGGTGGGTTCAAAAAACCGAAAACCGAAAAAAACCGAGAACCAAACCGAACCGAGACCGAAAAAAACCGAACCGAAAACTGTCAAACCGAACCGAACCGAATATGGCTGGTTCGATTTCGGTTTTTGAGGTTCGGAAACCGAACCGAATATATATTTAATTATTTTTTTATAATATTTTAATTATAAAAATTAAAAAAATCTCTAAAGTCCTGGAGGCATGTGGGTTTGAACCCGTGCGCTCCAGTTGAAAGGTTTCAACGAAACCAACATGGCAACTGGTTTTGTTTTGTTATGGTTGTATAACTAAAATATTTATAAAGATATAAATCTATAGCCTTTTGTGCAATTAGAAATCAACAAAACTCTAGCCACTAGTAGTAGCAGCCATACCTTTTCTTTTTTCATTCCCCTCTCCTCTCTCTCGTCCATGCGCCTCCAGACTCCCTCCTTGTCCATGCCTCCAATTTCTCCATTCTTCTCCATTCTTCTCCATTCTTCTCTCTTCCTTTCTCGATCTTCTCACTCCAGGGTAAGATCTCCAATCTCTCTTATTTATTTTGTTGATTTATGGGTTTTTTAGAGTAAATTTCATGGAAGGAATCTGAAATTTTGGTGTAAATTTATGGGTTGTTGTTTTGTTTTGTATTGTAGATTTGTTTGATTTTTGTGTTATGAGAGTCTCACCCATTTCTTTCCCTTTCTTTTTTTCTCCCCTGATATCATTATTTGCTTATCCTCTTTCTTTGCCTCAGCGGCAGCACCACCACCACAACCAGTTGCAGCAACTGCAACAGCACCACCTCCACCAGCTGTGGTGGTCTTGCCGCCCAACACAGCCAACAACTATGCAGCGACCACCTTCATCTATGCTTGAGAGGGCTCCGGATCTGCAGAGTGTGGAGAGAAAGAGTAAATTTGCAGCCGAATGCGGAAAAAAAATGTGCTTCAAGCTCCAGATATTTAAAAAAAAAATCATCAAAAAACCGAAAAAAAACCGGAACCGAACCGAAAAAAATCAAAACCGAAAAAAACCGAACTGAAAAAAAATCAGACCAAACCAAACCGAACCGTTTCAAACCGAACCCAGCCCTACTCCAAAGTGGTGAAGTCGAGTTTGTTCAAATTCGACATGTTCCTATCACAAAATAGATGGACAAGATGTGGTTAGTGTAATGGAGAAAAAATCAATCCATTCACATAGGAGTAGAACATATAGGTTCTAATAGACATGTATTGGTTTAATTTTGCATGAAAAAACTTCGGGTTTTCATGGGTGATGTTTTTAAATGAAAACTTCAGGTTTTCTAACAAGGCATGTTTTTAAGAAACTTCAGGTTTTAAAATAATTATGAACTTCAGGTTCATATATTCCTGCAAGCAAACACAAATATTGTTGGAAAATAGTTATTTATTTAGTGTTTGGATTTGGGCGTAGCACATTTGAATTAGGTTTTCGTTTCCTTACTTATTAGGGACTAGGGTTAGTTTATTATAAATAGAGAGCTTTGTTATTCAGAGATATTAAGTTAGACGCAATGTAGTCTCTTGGGTTATGTAGCCGTCATGACAATCTTTCTTTAAGTTAATAAAATCATATTAGTTTATAGTTACTTTGTTCATTTGTTAGTTACACACTCTGATATTCAACTAATATATACACAAAAATATGCAAATAGAACTTCAGGTCTACGATTGTAATTGAATTAATTATTTGGACTTCGGGCCAAATTTAAAGTGTGGGTGAAAAAAAAATATAAAACCCAAATTGTTTTAAAATATTAAACAATCGAAGCTCGGGGCCCAAAAATATAGGCCAAAGCCCACGGGTGGGCTGAGCAAATTTTGGTCTGTGTGGCCTAGGCCCAAAAATTGGATTGGGGTTTCTCGAGTGCAGGCTTCAAGCCCACGGGAAGGAGAAGGACTAAACGAGCTGCAACATGCGAGCCGCCAAAAAAATCCACACGGCCCGCTGCAGGCGGGCCCTAGAATTTTGTGTGTGTGTGTGTGTTTTTTTTTCACGGGCTAATCAGGCCCTAATATTGATAGTAGGTTGTAGGCCCAATATTGTAGACCAGCTACATAAAAGGAGCTGGGCCCAAAAGGGTGGCCCAAATGGGGGTCGGATCATGTGTGATGCGATACGGGGGAACACAGATGCGCCAGCGGAGTTGGGATTTGGTGCGGCACACAACGCCGGGACACCATGGCCCCTCGAGCCGGTGTTGGGTCGAGCCAAGGATTGAGCCGCATCATGTGAGCCATGTTCTTAAAAAAAAAATTCTATGGGTTTAGAAGGTCAGCCCAAAGATTAACCAATAAATAAATAAAAAACACCTCAGCTGGAGCTGGGTGCAGTCACAGAGGACGAAGGTCAGTGCCGCCGCTGCAGGCAGCCGTGTTTTGGGAAAATTTTCTCAGTGCAAGGTCATAGGTTCAACGTCGAGCAAGTTCTGGGGAATGGAGATAGTACCTCAACATCGGGGAAAAAAAACCTAAGAAATTCAAACTAGAATTTCACCCAAATTCGATGAAATTTCTTCGGGAGTTTCAATGCTATCAAATCAAAATTACGATACCATGTCAGATTTGGTCAGAAAATTGCACGGCAAAGTCGTGGTCTCGCTTCAGGCGATGTGGATTTTCTGGGTTTGGACACTATGGGCGTCGGGTTTCAAATGAGCTTTGATACTCTATATGCTTGCTCGGGGTCACGAGTTCGAAGAACCCAGGTGGCGATTTTGATTTTTTTTTTTTCAATTCAATTCATATATAATTCAATTTGATGCATATGCAATTCAATATTTTAATGCATGTACATATATTTGATGCAATTCATGGCAAATATCAAATTCACATAATTCAACAATTATGAATATAATGCATACACAATTTATGTAGAATCTAAAATTCGAAAAACGTAAAGTTTGGTCATGCATTATGGTGAATGTTCATGCTATCAGAGCTGCAAAAATATCGAGATAAAAACAGTTGTTTTGAAAGAACCTGATTGCGTGATGATATGAATGAACTGGTTTGATACAGAAAAAAACTTCAACGTCAGATTCCTAAGCACAACGGTAGGAGCGTGCTGATAATGTGTTGTAACCTAATTTATCTGACAAAGGTGAGGGGGCCAGCGGCAAGGAGAAGAGAGAGTGAGAGAGATGTGTGTGTATCATTGTAGGGGAATGTGTGTGTTATCTCTCCTACATAGTGCCTTTATTTATAGTAGTAAAAGGAGAGAAGAAATTCCTTCATCCCCAAGGAATACAAGTTGTAATAGGGAAGGATAACTAGAATCAAATCTAATCTGGGATTTACACAATCACACTTAAACTAGGAAAGCTTACAACAATATATATATATATATATATATATATATATATATATATATATATATATATCATTAACAAACGATAACATCCACACTAAGGAAAGAGAATGAGTTTAGCCTCACAATGAGCTAGCAATAATGTGGTTCAAATTCATCTTTAGCGAGAATTAAACCTAACACCTAACACCTCTCACATAAAAGTGAAGAGTATTTCTTTAAAGTGCCAAAAAATGAAATTGATGTATAAAATTTGGTGTATAAACACAGAATTAGTAATTGCAAATGCAAAAGCAAAAGCATAAACGTAAATTCGTGTTCCAGTTAGCTGGCGGCAACATTACGTCCACGAGCTCTTCATTGCCTAACAGACTATCTCTCTCTCTCCAAATCTGAGGGGCTCCATTGGGTTTACCAAAACACAAAGAAACCAATCCCATTGCAATTCCACACGGTACGTTTCTTGTTTCTGAACCGCTCGCTTACTTTTCCATTGCTTTTTTTCTGCTACTGCATCTCTGTGATCGATGGCTCTTGCGACCAGATCCGCTGAATTGGGCTCCTTTTTTTTTTCTTGGGTTTTCTGGGATCTGATTGTGGGTTAGATTAGATCTATCTTGGAATTTGATTGCTTTTTGTGTGGTTGATCTGGAATGTCTGTAGGTCTGTATGTAGTTGATTTGCAATTTTGTTGTGGATTTGAATCAAGGTGACTACTTTTTTGTATATTTATGTTTTTGAAAAAATGGGCTTTACCCAAAAGAATTTATACGTTGCTGTTTTGGTAGTTCCATAGTTCAGTGAATTGTGAGTCCTGATGGTTTTCAGATTCTCTCTCACTGAATAGAGAAATGGGAATGCACTAGATGATTTGATTGTATTTTCGAATCCGGGCACGAAAAGCAGCAGGACCCATCTCTGTGTTTCCATTGAATGACTTAACTGCTCAGTAAGCTTGAACTCGAGGAAAGGCAAGCGATATGTGTTCGAACAACTGACTCCTTATCTTTGTGATCAGATGTTTAGTCTTTTTGTAAGGCAGACAAGGTTATTATATCAGTTTGTTTGGAGCTTTTATACAAGCATGATTGTGATTTTGAAGTTGATTTGTTTTATATTATAAACATATGTATAATGGAAATGATTATTTATTATTTTTGGCATCAATGTGTTGAATCATACTTGAAATTAAACAGTTTTAATTTATTGCAGAATTTCAGTTTTCTTATTTGTTTCAGTTTTTTCTTGTTAGAGTATTTTGTTCCTAAAGCAGGTGAAACCGTCCGGCTTCATGTGGAGGTAGATGGATGCCTTTTTGGAGGCTGAGGGGTAAAGACTCTACAGTGGCTGGTTGAACGGAGTATTTAAACAAATGGCTCCCACTAGCAAAGCTGATAAGAAGGCGGGAGATGTAGCTGCATGGATGTTCAATGTTGTAACTTCTGTTGGGATTATAATTGTCAATAAAGCTCTGATGGCTACATATGGCTTCAGTTTTGGTAAATTGTTCTTCTTTCTTTTTAATGATTGATTTGATTTGAGTCGGGTTGGGTTGTTTCTGATATGAGTTCAGGTTTTGGACAACTATATCGTTTAAAAACTATAGCTTAGGATTAAAGTGAAACCTTTCTTGCATTTCTTCCGCAAACTTTATTAAAATTAGTACGAAAATGAACGCGGCATTGTTCCCTATTGGACTTCAAACTATGATGGTTATAGAGCCAAGTGACAAACATGTTATCATGGCTTTTCTTGTTGCACAAATAGGTGGCCAGATTATAATACAAGGTAATTTTGTGCATCAAGATTTCCAGGAAATTTGACCGCATATACAAAAGTCTTGTGATGTATGTTTTCTGAGTGTCATGTCCCATATTTTTTTTGTTTAAGATTTCATACTAATTATGAGTTAATCTCTTGAGACCGAAGTTATAAGTCAACAGTCAACACTCATGATAACAGAGTGTTGGAAGTAAATAGAATATTGGGGAGGGTTACGGGTTGAGTGGTAGGACTAGAAAGGGCAAGGGCAGCATAGGAAATATCATGTGCAAGGCAAATAATGACCCTGCTATTTGATTTTTTTTTTGTTAGTAGCCAGTCTGTTGTGTTATGACATAAGGTGTAGTGAATACTAAGTATCACTCACAATATCCAATATTTTACCTGGAGAAAAGTTGTAGCTAGATTTAATTTTCATCTAACCTTGACACAGTAATGGTTGTGGGGAAAAGTAGGGAGTAATGGCATTTTTGCATTTTTTACCTTTGAATTCATTAATATATTCGTTTTTTATTTCATTGATACACATTTAGAAATCTTCTATAACCTTAAACTTTCTTTATCAATTGGTTGTTTTTCTGTTAACTTGTTTATAGGAGATATGAATCTAGAAAACTTGTATACATAAGCATGCTATTTATAACTTGTATTTATACAAATCTAAATTGAAACAATTTGCAGCTACAACATTAACTGGTTTGCATTTTGCTACGACAACTTTGATGACGCTTGTTCTAAGGTGGCTGGGATACATTCAACCCTCGCATCTACCTGTCTCTGAGCTTCTAAAATTTATGGTCTTTGCTAACTTCTCTATTGTTGGAATGAACGTGAGTCTAATGTGGAACTCAGTGGGATTTTATCAGGTATAGCTAGGGTTTTGATGCACTTTGGGTTTAGCTACTAAATAGTGCAATATATTTGGGAGTTACATTTCTCTAATATAATTGACAGATAGCAAAGCTGAGTATGATCCCCGTGTCATGTTTACTGGAAGTTGTTCTCGACAAGATCCGTTACTCAAGAGATACAAAGTTGAGCATAGGAATTGTTCTCTTGGGAGTTGGTGTTTGCACCGTCACTGATGTGAGTGTCAATGCCAAAGGCTTCATTGCTGCCTTTATAGCTGTATGGAGCACTTCGCTACAACAGTATGTAAGTTCTCCATTCCTTGGCACAAGCTGCAATTTTGTCAAGCTCTTAAATTTTCATATTTGCTTATCTAAAAGTTATATCAATTTTTAATTGCAGTATGTGCACTTTCTTCAACGGAAATATTCACTCGGTTCTTTCAGTCTGTTGGGACATACTGCTCCGGCCCAGGCTGGATCTCTTCTGTTACTCGGCCCCTTCCTTGACTATTGGCTGACAAACAAGAGGGTTGATGTCTATGACTATAACTTTGGATCTCTGGTAAGTGTAATCCAATTTATTATTGTTTTGTGATTACCATAATCATCTTAAGCTGACTGTACCCAGACTCAACCTTAGCATTACAAGCATCATTACAAATTTACATTTAGACTTTTACATTGTAATAATGTTAATGTTGTGATTAACCAGTATAAACACCGCTAATATTATTTCTTCTTTTGTTTTTGGTTAACACCTGTAAATTAATTCCTACTTATAGAAGAACGTCATATGCACCAGTATGAACAGGAGAGGTCGTCATCACCATGCTAATGATTCAACTCTTCTTTTGTTAATGATTTTAATTATTTGATAATTGATAGTGCATTAATATGCATTTTACAGCTGAAATCCAGCATCGAGCTACACAGGCATTGGTAGCATTTCCATGTTTTCTTCTGCACCTCAGTCATGATGGGAATATTTGAATTAGTAACATAAGCTTGAAAAACTTTTAGCATATGATATTGTTAATATAGAGCCTTGCTTACTTTAATCTGTACAATTTCAAAGTGATTAACTTATTCATTTGTCTTTGAGTTTTAAGATGTTTCGATTTTACAGAAAGGTCGTTCACAGTTTTTTTCTGAACCCTTGTGTCCGCAGATGTTTATAATTCTCTCATGCACAATCGCAGTAGGCACCAATCTCAGCCAGTTCATCTGCATTGGAAGATTTACAGCTGTGTCCTTCCAAGTACTGGGGCATATGAAGACAATTCTTGTTTTGATCATGGGGTTCTTTTTCTTTGGGAAGGAGGGTCTGAATCTGCATGTTGTTTTGGGAATGATCATAGCTGTGGTTGGGATGATTTGGTATGGAAATGCCTCGTCTAAGCCCGGTGGAAAGGAGCGTTGGAGCCACTCTCTCCCTACGAGCAGGCAACAAAAACACGGTGGTTTTCCTGAATCTACTGAACATGATGGAAAAGTTTGAATTCATTCAGTTTAAGTAGAATGGAAGATTTCAGGAAATTCTTAACTGATTTGAGGCTAGAAACCAAAACTTCTTCTAATTATTTATCCTCGTAATTTCTATTTCTTGCCCTCCTATTCAGCCCCATTGGGGGAATGGAATGGATACATCAAGATGGGGGAAAACTCTACCAAATTTCAATTTTTTTTGTTTACATCATCATAATCATAGTAATTATTTTTCTGGCTCTCTATATTTTCGGCTTTCTTTTGAATCATAAGGTACCTTGAGTGCTTATCGGATTATTGTTCATTCTTTAACCATGTCAGTAAGCGTGTATAAGATACTGTAACTGTAACTTTTCGGATTATCAGCGGTTCCCTTGAGTTGAGACCTCGCGGACATGCTTAAGAGCTTACCGGAAGTAGCCTATAGTCAAGGGCTGAGCACCGGCTGCTTCTCGTAGCAGCAAAGCAGCCTGTCAGCTGCTTTTGAAAACTGCTGTTAAGACACCCTAAACTTGTTAAATGAGCATCGACTTTCCACACCGCAATCCCTGTCGCAGCTTAATGGCCATTGGAAAGCAACTTCCAGTAAGCTCTTTTCAACGATCTCAGGGACACTTAACATTGAAATACGCACTTACATGGTATTTTGCCTCAATTTAGTTGCCCCTACACCCCTCAACGAAAATGGATGTGTCGAGCGAAAGGCTTTTTCAGACTCAAGTTAAAACATTCGCCTTTGCACCCGAGGTCCCGTGTTAAAAGCCTAGATGAGATTAAAAATCTAAGATGAAGACTTGGATAACAGTTCAAACACAAGATAGGGCTCAGTCAGCTTGTCTGAACTCTCATTTACACAAATCTCTTTCCATTAGGGGCTGTAACGTCTCGTCGGAAAAGAAAATTTTGACAAGATAGACACCTTTATATCCACAAGAACAAAATGAACATCTACTTACCTGCAAACTCGTATCTTTTTTAAAGGAACAAAGATGCAAGTATCTGTTGTGTATGTCTCACATGAAAAAAATTATACACTGGAAGAAGCTAATCGTTATCATATGGAAATACTACAACCCAGTTCTTTTGCGGCAGTATCAAGAAATTTAATATGCATTCCAGTCGCGAGTCTGCTATGTGCTTCCCATGTCAAGCACTTTTCAATATCAGCTTGCCAGTCAATGACATCTAAGTTAAAATACTTATACGACGGACCATGGACACCATTTATCTCCACCGGATTAGGGTTAGGTCTTATTGAACTGGCTTGCAAGATATCGCGGAGAACTGATGTGCTCAGAGCACGAACATGTGCACTAGGATGAGAAAGGCAGCGGATGGTAGCTGGCAGACGACACTGCATTTTATCGAAACAGATAGATCACATAACTAATTGTTTCTCTTAAACATTAGAATGAAATAATTCTTAAATGTCCTAGGAACATAACAGTGATTGTATGACTAGGGGTGGGTACTTACCTTTAACAGGTTTGAAAGGCCATCAGAGACCGCCAGCCCAGATTCTCCCCACTCTAGCATAGGCTGAATTGCTCTAGCTGTTGCTTCCAGTAGCTGCCCATTTATAAACAGATTGATGCATTAAGACATTGAAGGTTAACGAAATTGAAAATTTATATGGACTCATTCTAGGCTATATGGAAAACGGGTAAAGAGCACGGGATAACCGATGAAGATCAGACAGATCTAGTTGTAAATGAGGATCCACAATGGATGAGTAACAATATTACGGAATAAACAATGAAGATACTGGTATTAGAAAACACCTGGAGTAAAACTATCCCAAGTGAAGCTAACTGTAAAAGAATTGCAAAAGATGACCCAGTAATATGTCAGATTTTCATGCTACAAGAAAGTGATTTGATTCTAGTTTATGAAGCCCAAAGACTTGAGGGCTGCCCACAGTTGAAACTGATAGAAGATATGATTATCAAAGAAGAAAATGAGATTATATGGGAGAAAATGGAGAAAGAAATTCACTTGCCAAACCCGATTTCTTTGGAATCTTGGGTATGGCTTCACTAAATTTAGATTATCAATTTGTTTCTCTTTTAATGTTTTGAGCCTTCAGCAATCTTATGTGTACTTATAACGAATATACAACTCAAAAAAGCTTTATATGAGATAAGGACACTAGTTGAGGATGGTTTATGTTTTGAAATGTAAGTATGGGAGATCACGTGACTGCCTGGTGCTGAAATCCACCTTCAGTTCAGATATGCACAGTGTTCATACAGTTTCCAAAAAGAAAAGATAAAAAGATACTAAAATTCATGTCTCAGATTAGTTAACACAAGTCATAGGCCACAAACATTAATGTAGTCGCGTGTTTACCTCCAGTTGGGGTAAGGTGCAAGCTTCTCCATCAACAAGCATCCCATCGGTGGCACGCAAAAGTAGATCTGAGGCACTTGACAAAATTACCAATGACTCTGGGCTATCATGAATTCTCATTAACTCCACAATCAATTTCACAATCCGCTGGTTGATTCGCCACATCTTCTGACCTTGGTCATCATCTTTGGCAATCCAAGGCTGCAGTTCCCTCTCCGCCTGAAAAGAGTACAAGGTCATGAAACCAACTAAACCAAAGAAGCCACCCCAGAACTAACAATGGAGAATGGTAATCCAACTGATTTACGACTATACCAGGAAAATAATGCCAAATAAGAAAGCCACTGTTTTGACACCAGCCAAGAACAACTCTTCCAAAATCAGGTATTGGAAATGAATTAACAAGAAAACAATGTTTTTGGACTTTGTTACTTTGCAATAAAAGATCTAGTTTTCAGTATATATCACTGAAATCGTACATGGTCTCACCTGAAAAAATAAATAGAAAATCATGTAGTGTTCAAGTGAGACAAAGTTCAGACCTGAAGAACGATTGCTGTGGCTGCTTTTTTTGGTGTTGCTGACACAACATTGCATAATGCATCAACGACCTAAAGTTAGAAAAATGAAATAAAAATTACATGTCAAACATTATACGTAATGGAAAAATGGCAACAATATATCAAATAAAGTGCAGTACAAATGTATCTAATGAAATTACTGATTCAGAGCAGAACATAGAAACGCGGAACCTGCTAATAATATTGGAGAAGATTATCCTGACGGTGATGCAAAATGACACAAGAAATATAATATTACCTGCCGCCATCCTTGTTGAGCAGAAGTGCTTTCTGCTGAAGGTTGGGTTTCGGGAGCTGCAATTAACTTGTACCACAACAGTGAGACAACTGAGAAACAGAGCTCTTGTTTCTCTGTGAGTACTGATCTTAGAAGAACCTGTGCACTACAATTAAATCCTATATGCCTGTCCATGGTAAGAAAGTTGGCCAAATCCGAAGCATCTAATGGGAAACTTGCAACACCTTTACCAAAGGTATTTCCAGACCCCTCATTTGAACGTGACGCACCAACAGATTTCCGTTTAGATTCTGAATGTGACGAATCCTCACAATGCAAGGCAGATGGCTGCCCGACAATAGTGCATCTACTGTTTCCACCTTGACTGAGTTTTCTGCCTTCAAAACACACAAAGGAATCCCTCCAAATTGGAACTTGCATTAAGCGTGCTTCCAACGGTTCAGCCTTGTTAACAATAGATGCAACAGCCTTGCTGTGGAAATCAATAAGGTTGTATAGTGATGATGCCCTGGAGCAAATTTCAGTGTCCCACTTACAGCGCATTAAGACAGACAGCGCATGCATGCAAGCTTTCGACCATCTAAATAGCTCAGAAACATGAGCGGCAACCATAGCTGCTGCAACTATCTCATTTGAACTGTAACTCCACGAAGTGCCAATTGTAGATGGCTTCAGCAAAAAAAGTGCTTCCAAGATTGATAATATTCTGCGTGTGTGACAAACTGCCGAGTCTACACTACTTCGAAACTCAGTAGTGCATACATTTACTTTGGCAGGCTTTGCTACATTTTTTGCATTTTTAGAGTGACTATGATTAATCCCCTTTGAAATCAAAGGGAACAACTGAAGCTCACATGCAAGAGCACAAACAGCAGCCAGAACATAAGAATCAAATGCTGCTACTGGCCCTTGTTTTTTGGTCATTTTAGTTCTGCCTCTCTGCATACCAGACATCTTTTCTGATTCTTCAATGCTCTCATCTGGTGGGAAGCTTTCATCAACTCTTGCTTTCTTGCTACCATTGGACTGGGCTTCATGACTGACGCATACAGTTAACACAACAAAAAGTAGACGTGAAGCAAGCTCTACTGAGGCACATGATTCTAAGAATAGTGAATGAACCATTGTACGCAGCTCTGCAACAGCCAGGTTTTTTGAGGCTGGCCCCATACCAAAAAGGTACCTTGTTTTCCGGTTTTGCTCTCTAGAGGACTCGGACGGAAATGTTCTCTGAAGAATCGCTTCAACAGTGGCAACAAATATCTTCATAAGACATGCCTCAGAAGGACTTCCGCGAGGAAGATACTCCAAGACCTTGAGGAGGGGTATATACAGATTCCACGATAAAATCGGAGGTTGTAATGGAGTGGCAACAATAATCTCAGGAAGGTCAACTGCAGAGGAACTTAAAGGAATGAGGCCGTAGGCAGCTTCCCATATGGTACAAATTCTCCATTCAACCTCAGGCCCATGGGCACAGAGCATAGAAGCAATCCCTTGGGCAGTAGCTTCTATTGTTGCTTCCGCAGCAGGAAGTTCGATCTGATCAATAGTATTTTTGAGGTAGTATTTAGGTTCAATTAGTACTTATTCATTGAACAAAAAAACTATGATTAAAAAAAGCGCCAACAAAAAAGAAACTAGATCAAAGTGCATTTTAGCAGCTGAAGTATAAAAACCTGAATACAAAAAGTTATTAACTGGTACCTGTTTCTTGTAGCTTGAGATGTAACCACCCAAAGGTTCATGCTGAACTTCAACTCCATCAACTTGTCTTAGTGGAGGGAAAAGCAAGGCAGGCTGTGAGAGTATTCGGAAAAGTAAAGCTGCTGCAGCATCAGCTGCTATACCTGCTCTCATGGACATTGCAGTCCCAATTGCCCGCAAGAAATGTAAATGCATCCAGTTCCTAGGAAGCTGCATGAATAAAAGAAAAAAATGCAATTAGCCAAAAGTGCTGCATCCATCAGTTTTCAGAGCTGCTACAAATCAAATACTTTCCACTAAAAGAGGATGAGAGAGGGGGACAGCTTATGGAATTATCAGCTTATTAGTGAACTGCTGTTCTAAAAGCTTGGATATATTTACATTTATCTACGCAACAAGGCATGCATTAAAAGATTAAAAATTGATTACTCTATTTTATTCAACTGTACATGTTACACAAGTACATCAACCTATCTCTTAAAGTATGTGAAAGTGCAAGATTTGGAAAATGGCATGTCCCAGAATCTTAAGCTGTTTAGAAGTGGCTAATGATATGCAAAGGTGCACTTTTCCTTGTCATGCATCAGTTATCACCAAAGCGGTAAAAGCCCCTATCTCACCAGTAATTCCATCAGAGTGCATCAATTACCCTATACGAGGGAAGCATAAGATCCTAAAGTTGTCTAACTGGGCAATAGAGCAGAAAGAAAGTGAATCATAGGATCAATGTCACCCTTGCAAATGCGACAGCCATGTCCCGCCATTAGTAAAGAATCATGGGGTGTGTGAAAATCACCACTCAAACTTAAAAACGAAGCTTTCAGCCTTTAACAATGAACGCATAACTATGACAATTTCAAGGATGGATTTAAAACCAGTAAAAAGACCACTCGCCCACTCCAAATAGATACTCCAAAACAAGCACAAAGTTGCCACCCCACAAACTCGCAAAGAATATATGTTTCTGAAACTTCCATGCCAGCTAGGAAGCAGATAAAAAGAGTGAAAGAAGCAAAGCCCATGACACTACAAAACCGATATGAAAATTGATAAGAGTACTATCAGACAATGTAGTAAATGGCTTCCCACTATTTTTTTGTCATTATGCATGTGGTGTCAATCAAAATAATATACTCCCACTTAATTAGGTTTTTAACAGTCAACAAATAACCTCAGAGGGAACTCACTAGATCCTACTTCTGCAGCATCTACCAGTTAACAGGAAGGATGCCTTTCACATCGTGACTTCGCATAATGTTTCTGAAGGTGATGTTCTGGGTATATTAAATGTCAATAAGGTTGAAAGATTGTTTCTTTATCAGAGCTTAAAAAATGTATCCTTTTTACATGATCGTAAAAATGACACATCAATTGATTTTAGATTTTGAACCAAACAATGATAAATCAGGGATAAATTGTAAGTGGGCTGTTTACATAATCACCAATTTTCAGAATCAGGTAAGAAACAAGACTATTGTATATGTATACTGGAATGGGGATTACTTGATCGCATGTACTCAAGAAGAGACCAGTGAAAGATCTTTCAAATAACATAAGTATCAATAATTCTGTTCCTCACCAGCTAGTGCTAGCGGAAGTTAGTTATAACTGAGAGGAGAAAACCATTTTAAAAGATATTCTTGCAGATCAATGACAATTTCACATTTACTAATTGATTGCTATTTCCGATCGAGAGAAATTTGTCCATCATAAAGCATGCCATACATGAGATGCCAAAAAAATTGTTGCTGAAAAAATGATGATAGTATCTCTTCAAATCAAGCTTGATATTGATCACCAGCATAGCATCAGATAATATTTAAATATTTGCAATCACTAGTGTCCAGCTTACCCTTATGCCAGATGCATAATCCTCAGCAGCACGAAGTAGTTCCACAAGCTGTACAGCTGCATCAAGTGCATCAGGAGCCCAGGATGGTGGTGCTTCTAGAAGTCCAAGAAGAAGTCTTTGGGTGGCACTTGGAGTAGCAATGGCATAATACCTATTGCATGGTGTAAGAAATGAATAAATATTAGCAAAACTCAGTCACAGAGCAACTCAGATTCGTTTCCTTTTGTAGTGGCTCGAGAGATGGAAGTTTGAAGATTTACCTATGAAATAAACGTGCATAAGGCTCAAGAGCTGGTAGCCCTGCCACTAGGTGTTCATCCAAAGCTGTAGTTGGAGGAGGAAGAAGAAGTGCAGGGACAGCAACTGCTGTCAAAGTAGCAGTCTCATAGCGAGCAACTTCCTCGTCGCAAACACTTAATATAACTCCAGCACCGTTTGCAACAGCCCACCTTGGAGTTGATGGCATGAGCTGTGGATGTTTTCCAGATCCGCGAGAAGAAGCTAAGAAAGAGGAGAAAATAGAAAAAGAAAATGAAAGTCATTCGTAGTGGACTCTATATAATATAAATATATAGGATTTTTAGGATATCTCAATGCTATTTTCCTTTACATTCCACCTGAATGTTATGCGTACACTGCATGCAGTCAGACTCTATGTTACATGTTAACTGATTCTTGCAGAAAAAAATTCATTTAATGTATGGCGCTCAAAACAATCTAATAAATACAGCAGCAACATTGCATTCTATACTAGTGAAGGAAGATTTAACTAACCAGTTGATGGTGGCTTGAGTTCTCCAGCAGCATATTTTCCCATAACCCCGCTGCACCTGTAAAGCACACATAGGTTTTTAAATTACATGAAATTGAATAAGAAAAGTAGCAGCAAGATGAAATGATTTGCTTAACATTTGATAGCCTTTAAACTTTCTTTTGAAATTGTGAACAAGGGTAGCACGAAACTGCTATTGAACTAATGAAGAACTTATCTCTTAACATAAAAACATAAATAGTGGACCACAAGGAATGTTCAAACCTCCTTCAGAGCTTAATCTTCTACAGGTCTACCCTTCTATCATTTACATGCACAGACATAGAATTAAGAAATACAATAATTAAGAATGGAATACAGAAATATAGGGTATCAAAACAGACTTGCCTTTCCTGTTCTCATATTTTTCCCTTCATTTTAAAAATCAATTCGGATGTACTCATCACTTGAGATATTTGTTTTATAACAAAATTTTCAGAATCACATGATTTTGTTCGTGTTAATCAGTTACAATTACCTTTCATCACATATAGTAGTGCAGAAAGTACCAACAGTTGGCCGTGCTTACCAATAGTAGCAAAAGCATGGTTGCTCAATAGTTAACCATTATCTTATGACATCATTGCTACACTATTGCTCTTAATTATTTAAAACAAGTGGTGCATGAGTATTATTACCAAAGCATGTGAGAGGGATTTTCAAATGATGACTACTTGGAAATAGTCATTTGGAAATCCTACTTACATACCTTCATAATGCTCATTCCTATCGTTCATTACTGAGCATCAATGGGATTGTGCACTATTATCCACCCCTCTCAGATTTGGAAATCAAAAGCTCCTCCGAAGGTTAAAATACTTGTATGGCTTGTGGCCAATGGGAATCTCAACACTTGCGACAGAATTCAAAGGAGAAACCCTCTTATGTGTTTATCCCCACATTGGTGTAGTTTGTGCAAAGCTAAGGAGGAGAGTGTAAATCACATCTTTCTTCATTGCTCCTACTCGATCCAACTGTGGTGGAAACTGTTTCAGGAGGTTAAAGTAAGTTGGGTCATTCCTAAAGGGTGTTTCAAGCTACTAGGCACAAATTTTAAGGCACTTGGAAAAGGGAAAAAATCCAAAGTTTTGTGGGGTTGCCTGGTATCGGCAATTTTTTGGAATATATGGCTGGAACCTAACAAAAGGATTTTTGAAGACTATACTGGAGTGGGGCAGCAGTTAAGTGAGCTAGGTCTAGAATTGGCTGCTGTAGCCAAATCCTATTGGGATTTTCCTTTCTAATATAGTTGGTGGACTTCTTATCCACTTCTGTGTATTTCTCTATTCTTTAATAAAATTTGCCTAAATCCCTTAGGAATTTAAAAGTCCCTCACCCAAATATACCCTTAGTGAATGTGACAAAAGCGCATGGTTCAGGTTTAAAAAGTAGATGCGATGCTAAGACAATAATAACAGAGGTTCACATGATGAACTTACTGAATACAAACATTAAATCTCATAATTGCACCAAACCCTAATAACCCATTTCCTTTCTGTAAATGTACTCGTCTAAAAAGCTTTATGAGACCAGTGTGAAGATTAAAGTCCTCCAGCTAAACCTAAAACATTCAAATTTAAGCTGCAAGATATTATTTCATATTGTTGACAAAAAGATTGTTAACTGTCAGGCCGCCATAAGTGTTGTCTACCTAAGTTAGAAAATTAAATTAACAGACTTTGGAAGCTTAAAAATCCTAGCTTTTCTTTAGTGGAGTTATCTATTTAAGAAATTCCTGGAGGGATGGGAACAACCTGTTACCATGAAAATTGCTACAAACACATGGGGCAAGAAAATGATTTTGAATAGTTCACATGTTTACTATCTCATTGGTCAATGTACCATTTGAACAATAAAAAACATTTTTAGATGAAGTGCTGCTTAATAGGCAATATGTACAAGCAAACCTCTGTTGTTTACTGTTTTACTTTGATTGGAGTGGGTTCCGCTTTGCTCATATACACATGACTTGAATCAACACCACAAAATTACGACTTTCAACAAAAATAACAGATACTCAATCAAACTACGCACTCACCAGCGGAAGTAATCACTTCTGATGCCTAGAGGTGCAGCAAGCAATATATCAGTAATCCAAGGAGACAATGGCCTTATGGGTTTCTTCTCTTGTTGTACCAAAGGTAAATGGCTGGATTCACCATCAACAGAGTCACTTGTTGTGGCATGGCTTCCACTGCTGCTTCTTTCTGTTTCATTATTCTGTTGTTCCGCCTTGTATATAGGGCGATTGTAATGAGTTAAAATTCGCAAAATCTCCCCACATGCCAAAGCCCACTGCTCAGAATACTCCTGTGAAAAATGGGAAGATACAAATAAGTAAATAATTAAATTAACAATACTTCTGAATTTTCTGCTACATAGAAAACATTCCTGTTCCATCAAGAAAGAAAGTCACGGTATTCGATTGAACTGAAAAATGAAAACTCTTAATCTGATATGTTATCACCTCACTGCTTGGGCAGACCAATGATATGAACGAAGCAAATGGAGGACCACTGCTCTTATAGGCCAGGGTACCATCAATGATGCATGAAATAATTGGAAGGATAACAGCATGCCCATGCTCAGGGTGATGAAGAACAAACATAGCTGGAATATGTCCAAGTAGAAAAGCAGTCATTATGCAACCACAAAACGGCATAATATAAGCTGCAAGTTCTAATCAATCATATAATAATTAACAGGGTAGAGTATGAATACCTAGAACATCATCAAAGAGACGCTTCACCTCTGATGGATAACGGTTGCGGATCAGCTGTCAGCAGACAATATATTAGCACAAACAAGGCAGACTGCACAAAGACAATGACCATGACATAAACACAAAGAGCTTACTTCGGCAATATCCTCAGGAAACTGTTCTGATGTAAACTGACCAAAGTAGTCCACGTATGCAGTAATTTCTGCCTACAGGAAGGAAGAAGCGATAAGGAAAGCATTTTTTCAGTTCTTGTCCGAGGTTTAGAGGCAGAATATAGCAAAAAAAAAAATCTCCGGAAAAAGAAAGAAATTGATCTTTTCCAAGCGCTGATTAGTTGTCATGAGTCTATAGTCTATACCTAGGGCTGACTTTATTACTTTTATATTGTGTAGTAAGTTATAGACTATATCTGTTAGAACATCTCCAAGGGATTACGCATAATTATGAGGCAAAGTCATCCTTTAACAAACTTGGTGGCATTATGCCTCTCCCACATATATACCTCATCAGAAAGTTCGTCACCCAAAGGATGAGACAGTACAAATTTTGGCAACCATCACTATCTTTAAATTTTCATTAAAAAAAAAAATTGTCATTCCTAATGTACTTTTTATTACACAAATTGTGTGGGCTATTTACCTCATGACAACAGGAATCAACATGAAAAGGAGGTCACATGACAAGTTTGGGTCGGATCCCCAATATTTTCACCTTTTACTAGAGAATAAATCAAAGAAATAATGGAGTTGGATTGCTAAGACCCTCACATGATAAGTTGTCCTAAGTCTATAAGGAATTATAGTCTTTAGAGGATTAAATTGTTTTACCAGTTGGAGTTGTTTTCCCAATTGGAGTTGTTTACCCAATTGGAGTTAGTTTCTCAATTGGAGTAGGATCCATAACTAGATTCCAATTAGGATTAATAATCCTTATTGAAGAAGACCTTTATTATGTCTATATAAAGGAGCTATTGTACTAGTTCTAAATTTAAGGGAGCAAACCACTCAAGGGATTAGAGTGAGAGAATATTGTAAAGTGTGTGCGAGAGAAAAGAAAAGAGATAGTGTATTTCTTGTTCTTGTTCTTTCAGGTTTTTTGTCAAGTCCTAGTTCTAGAGATTTGGCAAGATTATTGGTTGTACTCATTATTGATATAGTGAAAGATTGTTGTTGTTGTCCCGTGGACGTAGGCACATATTGCCAAACCACGTAAATTCTTGGTGTTATTTATCTTGGTTATTTGTTTTTCGATTCCAGAGTTTGTTCTATTTTTCCCATTCTTAAACGCGATATTCTCAACACCCTCCGGATAATACATCATGACAATGGTATATGAATTACTAAACTAAACTCTTAGCGACATTATTTCAGGGGGAGAAGACAGATTGTCTCTTTGGGTGCAGTACAATCAATAGATGCTGATTATAAAGGTTCACTTGTAGTCTTAGATTCTAGGTCTCCTATCTAAATCAACTGAAATATGAGCCTTCAAAAACTAGTAGTCCCAACTCTGGCTTCAACTGAAACACCTAGCTCAAATATTCACCCCTATTTGAGAACTGTTCTGAGCAATATATCATAAGTACATCAGAGGTTACCTATGAAATCACACTAAACTTGAAATTCTTTTAGGGTACGTTTGAGTGATGGACTTCCAAATTCAAGAGGGAATTTAGGCAAAATGAAGAAGAAATGGATCACAAAAAGTTAGACAGGACATAGGAGGAATCAGAAAATGCACCACATGAGCATTTCAAAGGTGTGTAAAAGGAATTTGTAAATGACTCCTTCAGAGTAGTCATTTGCAAATCCCTCTCACGTGCCTTTTGTAATGCTCATGTGTGCATTTCTAATCCCTCCTTAGCTCCAAAAATAAAGCCACCAAACTGGATATATATTAAGAAGACAATTCAGAGTAGTAGTCAACATGGACACTCGCATAGCAACAGAGCATGAGAGGTTTCAAACCCAAGACCTCTAGGAACCAGTACCATAGTGGATGACCCTTAAATTTCAAGAGACATGTCAAGCTAGCAATACAAATATAGACACTGACAGATATAATATAATTATGCACAAGATTAGGAATAAAATTTGCATTCACCTTCCGTCGTAGGGCGTCCGGCGGGGGCGGCCCAAACAATGAGGAGAACTGAAGCCGATCAAACCATCTTTCAGATGTAGCAGCCATAGAAGCTTAATCTCCCAGATAACCTTTAATCCAGCGTCAACGCCAACTTTGCAACGAAAACAAAACAACACACAAGAAAGCCCACAAAGCTTTCCCTTCCACCCGCTACCAATCAAGAATCAAAATTTTGTAGTTTAACATCCCAGCATAAAATTACTTCACCAATCTCCCACAATTAAACAATAAAGCTGGTGCTACCCAAATAATTAATCGGAAAAAAGTGGGTAATCCAACCCTCTGTTCTTCACAATCCAAGTCTCTGCCTCTCACAAAATCTTCAAAACTTTCAAATCTTGATAACTTAATGCCACATTACTGCAATCTGATTGCTGTGAAAGCAGGATACAGCATATAAATTCAGAAACTTATAGGAAAAAAACACAAATTCCAAAAGATTGCCAACCGTCCAATCATTCACATGAACATCAAATAAAAATAAAAAAAAATTAATGGAAATCAACAAACAAACCCATGTGGGTAGTTATGAACTAGCTCCTAAAAATTCAACTGAACTAATTTCCCTTCTCAAAATCTGGCACACGAATGAAAAATACCAAATTCTAGAAATTGGGTTGGCTTCAAAATCATATCTTTTTCCAATTAAAATACAGAAAATCAAACTAATTACATGCCATAACTCCGAAACTTCCCATAAAAAAACTGAAATAAAATAAATACCTGGGGTTTCTCTGAGAGCTATTCTCTTGAAAGGTTTCGGCTTCGGATCTTTATGCTGGAAAATATTCACTGTAAAATCAGCTTCGTTATTTATTTTCCTTTTATCTTTCTTTGTAGTCGGAATAATTTTAAGGGGATGTAGTTTTGGTAGAGCGCTAGAGAGAGAGAGAGAGAGACAGAGAGAGGAGAGAGAAAGAGGAGATCTTTACAAGGCCTTAGGCTTGTTCTCAGAGATTTGTGCATACGTGGCAATGATATTTATCTCTCGCCTAGGGCCGAATGGCACGTCATGTTACATGCATGGATGCCCATCATACACACATGACATATACACACATACATATTAAAGATATGTCAAATGACGAGGAAAGAGAAGTACTATGAGAAACTTTAAACTAGGACACGCACTGAGGCTTGCCAACTTTACTTTATTGTCAATATAAATATAGAAATATACTTCCAAAGTTAATTATATAGAAATATTTTTTAAAATATACGAGAAATTTCACCTACAAATAATTGTCTCGGTACTGCATGAGGCTACAATATATTTTTGGGAACTTTAACGAAAAGCATCCGGTACTGTTCACTTTAACGAAAAACCACATTTTAACACTAAAAAGGCAATCCTGATACTATTCACTTTACCTTTTATTTTGTCCTTATCATTAAAACTCAAAGTTTTCAAGCCATTTTCATTAGTTTTCCTTATATTTTTCATGTCCAAATCAAATGGTGCGTCAATAGAGAGCCATTGGAAGGGACAATTCTCACGAATGGTCAGAGGGGGCACTTGCCCCCTCAAGTTTTTGGCCTTAGAAAAATAGTGGCCTGAGCATGAACCAGGATCTCACTTAAATTGTAGCCACATTTAGTTACTCAATAGGATGTTGAATTGGACTACGACAAATAATAATCAACTCACCATCACCACTAACTCTATCACTCCCTCCTCATCCAAATCACAATGAGACGGATTGACATAACATAAATTTGACCTTCTAGCCCTAAGCACATATAATTATCCATTTGTTCATGAAAACAATATTCACTAAAGATATAATCGAAATGGCACAAAGGGTGTGGATGTTAGCTAAAGCACAAATGGGTATGGGTTGGCCAAGTCCTTAAAGACATTGGTCACTTAAAATTGAATAAAAATTTGGCGATGCACGTACTATTTTGGGGAATTCATAAGGACCTGCATCCGTCATTACTTAGTTGTGCCCCTCCCCCCTAAACATTATTTCTAACTTTGCTCTTGGCCAGTGGCCCTAAAGTGTGACAGCCCGTCCCTAATTTTAAGAATTTTTAAAGTTTTAATAAAGGATTTTACAAAAATACCCTTGGAGGCACGCGCATTATTCGAGGTTAATCGTTGTGTTGTGCCATCTAAGATTTGTTTTTCTTGGCATATCCTCGTAGTACTCGTCGTTACAGATGCGTGGGCGCAGACAGTTCGTGATTTCGAGTTATATCGAAGAAGTTATTAACGTTTGAAAATTGGGCATTTTAAGGAATTATAATTTTAGTTAAAACTAGAATTTCTTTTATGAAAATGGACGGCCCAGATTTAATGAAGGATAATGGATGGCTGGGATGAGATGAATAAGGCTTGTGTGTGTGTGTGCGCGTGAGTTGAAGAAGAATCAGAGAAGAGACTGGGCAGAAATGCCCAATCGGAGAAGAAGAAGATGAGAGCGAATGGGGAGAAGAGAGAGGAAGGATCTGACCAACCAGAGGAAGGAAAGGAGGAAAGGAGAGAGGGCGAGAAGCGGATGAGAGAAGAGAGAAACGGGTTGGGGGAAACCCGTGACCCGCGCAAAACCAGCCGGTGTTCTTCACCCAAATTCCGACGATTTTCGCCGGAATTCTCACAAATTGGATTAAGGTAACACTCCCAATCAACACCTAGGCCTTCCCTCTTCACGTTTCACCCCAAGAATCATTGAATTTCGTGGTGATTTCGCGAAGAACACCCCTACGGGTGCCGCGACTTTTTTTGTCTAAATTATTCAAATTTTGAAATGTTTTCTTTCAATTACTAACACCATTAGCATTCCTTTAGGACCTAGAACAAAGCCCAAGAGGTAGTAGAGGCGTTGGAACAAGTTTGAAGGTCGAATTGGAAACACCCAATTCTAGGGTTCTTCACGGTTTTGGTGAAATTGAAGCACTTCCAGGCCAAATTGTCCTTGGCCACAGGTATGAAAGTTACTCTACTCATTGAGATCTTCAAATCTGCAAATTTTGGTAATTTTTGGAAATAGTTGGATTTTCCGGCGAGCAGGGGCGGCCAACCGCCACCCGCGGCGGCCCGTGCGGCGGCGCGTGGCCAATGGCCCGCCAATGTCATTCTTAGCATGTGTATAATGCTCTAGGTTCAGTTTGGATAATTGATGGACGTAAATTGAGTAATTGAACCTAAGTTCGTTACGATTCGTGGTTAGGTGAAAATGTGAATTGACGATCCGACCGTTGGATCGTCACCAAACTTTGATACGTTGTAATACGTAATATTTGAGGATTATAGGAACTTACGGATTGGGAATCCGATTTACGGATCTTCCGGAATTAGAGTTGTAAGTTCATAAAATAGAATGTTAACCGTCACTTGGTTTTGGAAATTGACGGAGATCCGACCGTTGGATGGTAATGAAAATTTAGGATGTTGTCCTAGAGGTTTATTATAGACCTCTAGAAGTTATGGATTGGATATCTGTGTTGCAGATATTTCGGATCGCTGTGTAGTGACGTGTTTTATATAAGTTATATTCTATCGATATGATTTCTGAGGTTGGATTTGATTATTGTTCTAGGCGCCGATCGTCATGACGCCTTGATGTGTTGTGCTAGGGAGTTGTTGGGCGAACTCCAGGTGAGTGGGCAGTTTTGTTTTCGTATTACCTATATACTATTGTTTTCCCAGAAAATGCTTTTATATGAGAAAATGTTTTTAAGTTGCCATGCATAGAAATTTATGAAAAATATGAATTGAAATGCTAAGCATAGAAGTTTATGAAAAACATGAATTGATATATGATGCATACATGTTGCATGGTGCTGTGGAGGCACAGGTAAGTCAGGTGAGTTCATTATTCATTGAATTATTTGATGTTGAGACGTTTAAGCTCATAACATGCACCCTAGGTGTTAGTGCTTATATTATTCACCACACCGCACGCTCGCCTTGGATCCAAGTAGGTGGATGTCGTACAGACCATGTGAGGGTTCCGACATGCTAGTCGTATAGATCACTAGGTGTGATTCCGACTAGTGGGTGACCTTAGTTATGCGCGCTGATGATTGATGAGAGAAGCACTAGAGCGTATTTTTACACCTTTCATCGTACAGACTACCTTACGTAGTTCCGAGTGATGTGCAGTGTAGGGCAGTATAGGTCACTGTGGTGACTCCGGCTGAGTGGGATTTTGAGCTTTAGAATTAATCGTATAGGACCAACTGCAGGGTCTCCGATTGATTCCTTATTTCACCTGATTTATATTTTGATTCATGGCATGGCATATTTTTTTCTTGAAAAATGTTAAAGACTTGAGATTTGAGTTTTGAGATTTCATATGGTTTTATATATACTATTTTCTGGGAAAGTATACAGGTTTTACGGTGAGGGGTTAGAAATGTTTTAAATGAAAAGTTTTCGAAAAACTTTGTTTTACTGACCCACTCAATTTTGTTTTGCGCCCCTCCAGGTCCTATATAGCAAAGCTTTGGTGGCCACGAGGAATCCAACGGTGTTCTGATAGAATTCACAAAAGTAGGACTCACCTTCGGGTGGGTCATCTTAGTAATTGTAAATTTTTTAAAGCTTCCGAACTGTGTAAATGGTTACGTCACTCTCACGTGACGGCCAGCATGCCCTCCTTCGGGACGGGGTGTGTCAGTTGGTATCAGAGCCTAGGTTGCAATTCTGGACATCTTGAGAATTTCCTAGTGTCTTCTGTCAGAACTATACCGCCTCGTAGCGAGCCACGTAGTTTGGATGGGCCTAAATTCCCTGATATAGTAGTTTGGGGGGAAATTATTGCCATGGTGATTCAATCTAATATCTAAAGGAACTTTTGAGACTGGTTATAAGTTAAATTTGAATCACTTTAGGGAGATGAAGAACCTAAGAGAACAGATCGATGGCTTAATCATTTGGGAAAAGACGTTTCGGATTATGCAAAGTCAAGGGAATCTTCCTCCCTGACAGGTGGGTCGAGATGGCTACCTAGTTCTGAGTGTTGAAATTGCATCCTGGTGAAGATAGGAGTCTTATACGATGTCACCGGAGGAAATAGCTGAATGAGAATTGTTTAAAGAGTTGTTTAAGAAAAGATTATTCCTCCGGCATATATGGATGGTAAGAAACAAGAGTTTACAATTTGAGACAAGGAAACGAATGAGGATCAAAGGAATGATGACCAAAGTAAAGGTTATGTGTCTCAAGAGCCTCGCAAGACTTAGAGCTTCAAGGGAAGTGGAGTTAATTCTAGTTCTGCCAGCAGAGATTATTTTAGTAACATTGGTCAGATGCGAAATGGTAGATTTACTGGAGATCCTAGATTACAGAGGCGAAGTGACTATGGTAGAGGAAATGTATCTTTGTGCCGTAAGTACAATAGCATACACTTTGGAGAGTGTAGGCGGGAAGCAGGTGATGCTTTACATGTGGACAAATGGAACATAGAGCTGGAAGATGCTTTGAATCATTCGGACTTGATTATGGATACGTTAGATATTTTGGTCACTTTGCCAGAGTTCATTGGTCATGATGCGGAAATTTGATGTTATTGACGAGGTTGCCAAAGAGAGTAATGCTGGAGCACGATTGAGGAGTGTATATGTATTTTTAATGAAGAGCAAGATGATAATATTGCACCCTTAAGAATTGTTGCTTACTTATCGAGACAACAGTGAGTTATCGTTATTGCGGGTTGCAGACCGTAATATCCATAACTTATTTGTTGGATTCGTTAAGCAAGTAAACAGGTAGGTCATTCTATGTCGGTTATGATTATTCAGGGTGTCTAGTGATGGTGGAAGAAGTAGTTATGCCAGCGAATCTTATCCCGTTAGACATTGTGGATTTTGATGTGATTTTAGGCACATATTGGTTGCATTATAATCATGCCAATATGGATTGCTACGGGAAATCAGTTACTTTCCATTGTCTTGGATTATCAAAGGTTACTTTTGTGATTGAGCAAAGTGGAGTGAGGCATGCCGTTATTTCTGTTGTGAGAGCAAAGAGATTGTTATCAAAGGTTGCCAAGGATACCTAGCTCAGGTGGTGTTGCAGGATCGTACTCCTAGTATTGTGGATGACGTACGAATGGTAGACATTTTCCTAATGTGTTTCCGGAATGATTGCCTGGATTGCCACTAGTCAGAGATGTGGTGTTCTCTATTGAATTGTCTCCAAGTACAGACTTTATGCTTTAGATTGGTTCCTACAGAGTTAAAGGAATTGAAAATTCAATCACAGGAATTGGTTGATAAAGGTTTCAATCCACCTAGTCCGTTACTTTGGAAAACCCCAGCTTTGTTTATAAGGAAGAAAGACGGGACCTTAAGAATATATATGGATATTAGGTAATTGAATCGGGTAACGAGTAGGAACCATTACCCATTGCCGCGCATTGATGATTGTTTGATCAGCTTAGAGGTGCCTATGTGATTTCAAGGAAAGAGTTGAGGTTTGGTATACTCTTAAGTGAAAGTAAAGCATACTAGTCACTTTGAGTTGGTGTTAAAATGTTTGAAGGAACATCGGTTGTATGCTAAGTTTAGCAATTGTCAATTTTGGACGAATCAAGTGGCATTTTTGGGACATGTGATATCTACACAAGGTATTCAAGTAGATCCTCAATGAGTGACAACTTGGGAGAATTGGAACAACCTCGAACCGTCACTGAGGTACTGAGTTTTTCTTGGTCTAGCAGGCTACTATAGACGTTTGTAAAGGATTTTTCAGTCATTGCTTTGCCATTGACGGGATCGACTAGAAAAAAGGTTAGGTTTGAGTGGATGAAATTGTGAGTAGAGCTTCAGCAAATAAAGTATTCCCTCACTCATGCATCTGTTTTCGCACTCCCAAACGATAATTATGTGGTCTATAGTGATACTTCTTTGAATGTTCTTGGATGCGTGTTGATGCAACATGATAGAGTGATTATTACACTTCACGACAATTGAAACCTCATGGGATGAATTACCCTACTCATGATTTAGAATTAGCAACTATCATCTTTGCTTTGAAGATTTGGAGACATTGTCTTTATGGGAAGAAAAGTGCAAGATTTTTGTGAATCAAAAGAGTATCCAATATCTGTTTATTCAGAGGTATCTTAATCTTAGGCAACGGAGGTGGATTGTGTTGCCTAATGATTTTGATTGCATGACCAGGGCGATCGTGCAAATGTTGTGGCCAATGCTTTTAGTAGGAAGACCCCAGCGAGAATTAATGCTTGGTACGATTGCCATGTTCATCTTCTTGTGGAATTGAGATCTACTGGAGTAAAGTTGGGAATGGAAGATAAAAAAGAAAACGTACTTGCTAATTTTCAAGTTAGGCCTATTTCGTAGGTCGTACTCGAGACTCAAGCGTTTGACGAAGAAATTCAAGAATTTATTTAAAGAAAGGAATAGCGGGAAAAAAAGAAAGACCTCAGAGTTAGAGAATCAGATGGTAAGCTTATGCAAGAGAACAAGGTGTTTGTACCGAATGTTATGGAATTAAAGGAAGCAATTTTGGAATTTGCGTACTGTTCAACTTATTCAAGGCATCCTGAAGGTACTAAGATGTATTATACCAGTCGATCATTTTACTATTGGTCAGATATGAAAAGAGAAATGTTTGTATATATAAATAGATGTAACATCTGTCAGCAGGTTAAAACGGAAAGAAAGAAGTCTTTTGGATTGATGTAGTTACTTCCCGTTCCACAGCAAAAATGAGAAAATATTAATATAGATTATGTGTGCAAGTTTCCTCGTTCACGAGATGGTTATGATGAAATTGAGGTGATAATTGATTGGCTTACTAAATCAGCGCAGTATTCTTCAATGGAAGAGCAGTAACCTTTCCAAAAGTGCAACAATTATTTATCTGTCTTATAGAAAAGAGATTTGGACTTACCGATCTGTTGAACTTCTTGGGTATGTTGGTCATTTCAGTTTGTTCCCTAGAGCAATGCCATAAGGCCGTGGAAAGCTGTGTCTTGTGTTTCGAAATTGTTAGAATTGTGGACGGATGGTATTCAAGGCCCTGAGTTAGTGGAGGAGACTACTCAGAATATTCAAGTAATTAAGTCTAACCTGGAAGTGAGCCAGGATCGGCTGAAGAGCTTAGCAGACAAACATGCCACTGACCAGACGTCTAATGCAATAGATTAGATGATTTTGAAATTATCACCTTGGAAAAGTATGATTCGTTTTAAAAAGAAAAACGAGTAAGTCCTAGATACATCAGACCATATGTGATCACCGAAAGAGTCGGTGAAGTTACGTACAGGCTTGAGTTGCCTCCAGAGTCGACGAAAGGGCACGATATGTTTCATGTTTCGATACTTCGACATTAAATCTCATATCCTTCACGAGTGATACCTCCTCAACCTTTGGAAGTCAATCTGGATTTGACGTATGATGAGGAGCCAGTGCCTATCTTATATTAGAAAGATGATGTACTGAGAAATAAGACTATGAGTTTGGTGAAAGTTTATGGAGGAATCTTTCAGTGGAAGAAGCTACTTGAAAGTCAGAGAATCGAATGAGAGAGTTGTGTTTCGGGCTGTTTTATGGATATTGATGGATTGTAAAGATTGTATAAATTTCGAGGACGAAATTTCTTTAAGGTGGGTAGATTGTGACAGCCCGTCCCTAATTTTAAGAATTTTTAAAGTTTTAATAAAGGATTTTACAAAAATACCCTTGGAGGCACGCACATTATTCGAGGTTAATCGTTGTGTTGTGCCATCTAAGATTTGTTTTTCTTGGCATATCCTCGTAGTACTCGTCGTTACAGATGCGTGGGCGCAGACGGTTCGTGATTTCGAGTTATATCGAAGAAGTTATTAACGTTTGAAAATTGGGCATTTTAAGGAATTATAATTTTAGTTAAAACTAGAATTTCTTTTATGAAAATGGACGGCCCAGATTTAATGAAGGATAATGGATGGCTGGGATGAGATGAAGAAGGCTTGTGTGTGTGTGTGTGCGTGAGTTGAAGAAGAATCAGAGAAGAGAATGGGCAGAAATGCCCAATCGGAGAAGAAGAAGATGAGAGCGAATGGGGAGAAGAGAGAGGAAGAATCTGACCAACCAGAGGAAGGAAAGGAGGAAAGGAGAGAGGGCGAGAAGCGGAGGAGAGAAGAGAGAAACGGGTTGGGGGAAACCCGTGACCCGCGCAAAACCCGCCGGTGTTCTTCACCCAAATTCCGACGATTTTCGCCGGAATTCTCACAAATTGGATTAAGGTAACACTCCCAATCAACACCTAGGCCTTCCCTCTTCACGTTTCACCCCAAGAATCATTGAATTTCGTGGTGATTTCGCGAAGAACACCCCTACGGGTGCCGCGACTTTTTTTGTCTAAATTCTTCAAATTTTGAAATGTTTTCTTTCAATTACTAACACCATTAGCATTCCTTTAGGACCTAGAACAAAGCCCAAGAGGTAGTAGAGGCGTTGGAACAAGTTTGAAGGTCGAATTGGAAACACCCAATTCTAGGGTTCTTCACGGTTTTGGTGAAATTGAAGCACTTCCAGGCCAAATTGGCCTTGGCCACAGGTATGAAAGTTACTCTACTCATTGAGATCTTCAAATCTGCAAATTTTGGTAATTTTTGGAAATAGTTGGATTTTCCGGCGAGCAGGGGCGGCCAACCGCCACCCGCGGCAGCCCGTGCGGCGGCGCGTGGCCAATGGCCCGCCAATGTCATTCTTAGCATGTGTATAATGCTCTAGGTTCAGTTTGGATAATTGATGGACGTAAATTGAGTAATTGAACCTAAGTTCGTTACGATTCGTGGTTAGGTGAAAATGTGAATTGACGATCCGACCGTTGGATCGTCACCAAACTTTGATACGTTGTAATACGTAATATTTGAGGATTATAGGAACTTACGGATTGGGAATCCGATTTACGGATCTTCCGGAATTAGAGTTGTAAGTTCATAAAATAGAATGTTAACCGTCACTTGGTTTTGGAAATTGACGGAGATCCGACCGTTGGATGGTAATGAAAATTTAGGATGTTGTCCTAGAGGTTTATTATAGACCTCTAGAAGTTATGGATTGGATATCTGAGTTGCAGATATTTCGGATCGCTGTGTAGTGACGTGTTTTATATAAGTTATATTCTATCGATATGATTTCTGAGGTTGGATTTGATTATTGTTCTAGGCGCCGATCGTCATGACGCCTTGATGTGTTGTGCTAGGGAGTTGTTGGGCGAACTCCAGGTGAGTGGGCAGTTTTGTTTTCGTATTACCTATATACTATTGTTTTCCCAGAAAATGCTTTTATATGAGAAAATGTTTTTAAGTTGCCATGCATAGAAATTTATGAAAAATATGAATTGAAATGCTAAGCATAGAAGTTTATGAAAAACATGAATTGATATATGATGCATACATGTTGCATGGTGCTGTGGAGGCACAGGTAAGTCAGGTGAGTTCATTATTCATTGAATTATTTGATGTTGAGACGTTTAAGCTCATAACCTACACCCTAGGTGTTAGTGCTTATATTATTCACCACACCGCACGCTCGCCTTGGATCCAAGTAGGTGGATGTCGTACAGACCATGTGAGGGTTCCGACATGCTAGTCGTATAGATCACTAGGTGTGATTCCGACTAGTGGGTGACCTTAGTTATGCGCGCTGATGATTGATGAGAGAAGCACTAGAGCGTATTTTTACACCTTTCATCGTACAGACTACCTTACGTAGTTCCGAGTGATGTGCAGTGTAGGGCCGTATAGGTCACTGTGGTGACTCCGGCTGAGTGGGATTTTGAGCTTTAGAATTAATCGTATAGGACCAACTGCAGGGTATCCGATTGATTCCTTATTTCACCTGATTTATATTTTGATTCATGGCATGGCATATTTTTTTCTTGAAAAATGTTAAAGACTTGAGATTTGAGTTTTGAGATTTCATATGGTTTTATATATACTATTTTCTGGGAAAGTATACAGGTTTTACGGTGAGGGGTTAGAAATGTTTTAAATGAAAAGTTTTCGAAAAACTTTGTTTTACTGACCTACTCAATTTTGTTTTGCGCCCCTCCAGGTCCTATATAGCAAAGCTTTGGTGGCCACGAGGAATCCAACGGTGTTCTGATAGAATTCACAAAAGTAGGACTCACCTTCGGGTGGGTCATCTTAGTAATTGTAAATTTTTTAAAGCTTCCGAACTGTGTAAATGGTTACGTCACTCTCACGTGACGGCCAACATGCCCTCCTTCGGGACGGGGTGTGTCATAAAGAGTGTATCTATGGGAGTTTGTACTCAGGTTGAGGGTTTCAAACATTTGCTCGCTTTCCACTAGACCAACCCTTTTGAATTAGAATTACTACTATTTGAATGAACATGGAGAATATTTTTTGTTGGCCTGAATACAAGGGACAAGACGAAGTAAGAAATTGGTATCAATACAAAACGCTACAAGAAATTTTTATGTGCATTTAGTATAGAGTAATGTGCCTAAAAGTTAGATCTCTAAATTATTTCACTGGACAAATATGCGGATCTTTAGTTTTTAACAAGTTAGCGATGGAAATATTTAGTAATTGTTAGGAAGTGACTTAAAAAGGTTGATTAGCTTGACACTTATTACTAATGAAAATTTCCAAAGACATTTAAATGATATTGGTGCTAAAAAAAGTAACTCAAACATTCCAAATCTCACTTGCTAAAAAACTAAATCATTAATCCAAATATTATGAAACCTGAGAATCTGAATACAATGAAGAGTCATTTACCAAAAAGCAAGATTCTAAAAAACGCTAGAGAGGGTCAAGTCTTTCGAATACCCTAGCATAGTCGAATACCCTAGTATAGTAGTGGGAAGAAATCTTGAATGACTTCATGTTCAACTTGTTTATCAAGAAAATAAATAATGCTTTCATGTTAATTACCTTGTTTTCATTTGTTCTTTCTCACACTGTTATTACCTTTAACAAATATTTGGTTGACCATATTTAAAGTTGCATGCCTTCAACTTTACTCAATGAAGATTAGAGAGTGTTAGTAAAATAAAATCAAATGACTATTTAGTTGATTAGGTATGCATAAAAGAAAATTTTGGTCAATATTAATGCATAAAATTTGGTGGTGGGGTGAGAGAGAACATTTAAGATTCTAAGTATTTGGATTGACTTATGAAAAGTGCAAACCAGTTATCAAATTAGTGCGCCACTTCAACATTTTTTTGGTTCCAACATTCCTATAGGATCAATACCCGATTCATTACATATTTATATGGTAATGCCTCATCAAATGGTGGAGAGATTTTTCCGCGTGTTGATAATTGGGCTTTGCTCACCAAGTGTCATAATACAATTGATTGGATTTTTTTTTAAGTTTCTAATCAATTGTTTTATTACATTTCATGTACTGATTGTGTTCCCAACACACCAAAAATGCTCCCCAAATGGTGCTCGTTGTTTGCCTTTTAGCCTTTACTCATGCAACTGTCATTTAAATAGCATAAACATGAGAAAACCACTTTGCAATTTGCATCTCAAGTGAATAAAGCAAACAATTGGTAAATCCCACTTTTAGTTTTTTAATCTTAGTGCTACTTTTATTTGAGTTAGACAAATTATTGAAGAAAAGTGAAGAAAAAAAAGAGAGAAAATATAGACTAGAATAGAGAGTAATCAATTAATTCTACCTTTTTTGTGTATATGTTTTAATTTTATAAGTCGATTTGATAATCATTTTATTTTTAACTTCTATTTTTTATTTTTTTATTTTTAACTTCTAAATTTTAATTTTTCTTTCACTTTTATACTTCTGTTAATCAATTGATAAGTGTTTCGTTAACTGATGATGGTGTTACGTAGATTTGGCTCACCAAGTGTAACATCCCACATCGTCCAGATAAGTGGATCATGTAAGCCTTATATGTATTTATAAATTGCAAGTGTAGCATGATGAGTGACCCACTGGGAAGTTATTGTGTGAGTTCCCAGAAACAAAACCGTGAGGGCGTGGTCGGGGTCCAAAGCGGACAATATCGTGCTATGGCGGAGTCGAGCTCAGGATGTGGTGGGGGCCCGGGCGGGGATGTGACACCAAGTGTTTCATAAGGATTAAATAAATATTAATAACTAAATGAAAAAATAATTATTATGCAAGGGTTTTTTTTAATAAATAGTTTTTTAATACAACAATATATTTATATTAGGGGTGGAGAGAATAAATTAATATTCAACTCACTATTTATGAGATTCGAACATAAGACTTATGATTTACAATAAAAAGTTATACCACTAAATTTTAGTACTAAGTAACATGTTAGAATTTATGTAGTTCAAATAGTTTGATTGAAGTTAAAAATATTTAATTTCATGAGAAAACTCGTCAACTGAGTTGTGGCCGAGAAAATCAAGTCCTTAAGGAAGCGACACATGGAGGGATGATTGTGCGTGGGAGCGAGCGGGAAGCGGGGCATGATGGTCTATTAGGCACACAAATATCTTATGGTCGTGGGTGTGGCTGAGCATCGCGCTAAGAGCATATCTGAGGAATGGTTTTTAGCCCAGACTAGAAGAAGATTTAGTCCCAAATTGCAAACAAAAGCTTTCTAACGTACCCAATCATCCTAAGCTAGTTAGAGCTCAAGGCTCCTTGTGAGCCCAAATTAGCCTTAGGCCTTGCTCAAGAACTTTTATGAGAGCAACTTAGAACAATGCCGGTAGTCAATGAGATCAAGTTGTCTAACGCTTTTTAACCTTTAGCCTCTCTTATCAATTGAAAAAGAAAACTGAAATTTCATGAATGATGTTAGTTTGGAAGGCTAGATTTTGTCTTTAGATCATGTTCTTGCCGTTAGACATGCTGTAAGATATTTTCTTGTGCCGCCAGCCAATCAGCGACCAGCCCTAGATATTATACATAAGTTAATAGTACATAAGGATCTCGAATATTGTGTTTAAGCGACGTGGCGTAATGGTGTGCCAGCAATATATCTTCCTTCTTCGACTGGTGAGATCTGCCCATCCATCTTCTCCCAACTTGGCTCGTGATCCGTGTGGGTCCCATCTGACATGTAATTTATGCACGGCCTCTTGCTATTGGTTGCAACCTCCGGGCCCATTTGTCCTTACTCCTTTGGGCTGCTGATTGAAGAATGAATCGTATGATAATGGGTGAATGTAGATGATGCATGCTATCCCATCGTACCATACGTGGTGGCCTTCTATTGGCAGTGTTAAAAGGAGCCGTGTGGACGTCTACGTTGACCGAAATTCCCGTTTGGACAAGAGAAATGCTGACTCTCTTAAAACGGGCCCCCAACGAATTATTTGCTCCTATACATTGGAAAGGGATTATATCCGGAGTCTTTCCATCAAATCAACCCAATCACAGGATGCGTTTGGTACATGGGACGGGATGGGACGGAACGGGACGAGGCGTTCCGTCCCGCGTTTGGTGCGCCAAAAATGGGTGGAACGGGCTGTTCCACGGGACAGATTTTGGGTGTTTTTGCGTCCCACCTCCCCCTGGAACGGGTTTGTTCCACGTCTGTGGAACACAATGTTTTACCATTTTAAGACAAATATACCCCATGTCTTTTTCAAAAATTACAGCTTCGTTCCGTCCCGTCCCGTCCCGTTCCGTCCCGTCTGCGTACCAAACGCACCCTTAGGGGTGGTTTGGGATTGAAGTGTTTAAAAAAAAGCACCCATGAAAAAAAGCTGTGAGGGTTTTAGGTGTTTGGTAAACTGAAAAAAAAGGCTTATTTTGGAAGCTGCTGTGAGAATAAGCTGAAATCAAAGGAAAAAGCTGAAGCTGCTATTTGCAGCTTTGGAAAACTGGCTTTTTTTCAAAGCACACGGAGCTACATTGCTCCTTTAATGAAAAGACCCACTATCAGACTGCTTTTTTTTTTCCAAAGGCACTTTTACAAAAAAAGTTTACCAAACACTCTGTTGATTTATTTCATAGTTGCTTATTCTCACAGCACAACCGCTTATTCTCACAACAGTTTTTTTTCAAAGCACAGCAATACCAAACCAGCCCTTAATACATATATTTAAAATTTGATTTAACGGTTAAAATTATTATAATTTTTAAATGATCCTCTGTTTGTAGCCGTTGGATCAAATTTTAAGGGTCCGAATTGATTGATTTGGTAGATTTAATGGAAGGAATGCGGAGAGGATCTCTTTCCCTATATATTATAATATTAATATAATAATTAATGTTAAAATGTGAAGTAGCTGAGAATTTATGTAGAATTTCATTTTTGAGAGACTACCTTAGTGTTTTTTTAGTGATAAATATGCTCAAACGAGTAACCGACAACATGTATATCTTGTTAGGCTAAACCTGAATTTTTATGTGTCCATAACATATACCAGAAAAATAGTATTTTAACTTTGGTTACGTTAATGCAGTATGTATAACCCAAATTTATAATTTGTAGTGAGGGCAAGGCCACCAATTCCATCTGCATATCATTTACTCCATACCTAGGTGCATGCCCATTTCATGGAAAATTCTCTTATGAATAATAATGTGATTATATTGTAATTGGATTTTCAAATTTTATTATTATTATTAAAAAGAGAGGGAGGAATTCGAAACATTACAATAATTTAGAAATTGGGAGTTTCGAACCGGGATGCATGAATGAAAACTCAACACCCTATCCACTCAGATATTGTAATTATATCTACACACGCTATTATCTCCTTTGTTAAAAAGTATTGACTTAAGTATGACTATTTACTATATCGAAAGCAATTTGAAAGAATAAACGGATGATAACTTCCTTATGTAGAAGTTAAAAGTTATTCATAAAGAAAAATAGTCTTTAATCCTATTGTTTGTGTGGGGATTAGCATGGATATATTTTCTTCTTGAATATATACTTTCCGTTTGAATGCTTTTGGTCTGGAGTTTTTATTTAATATTCTTGCTAAAAATGCAAACGTCTCTATTAGAATTTAATAAAAGTTACCATTTGACCCAAAAAAAAATCCTTCGAATTGTACAAAATATGAAATTTATTATCCATTTCTTCATGAATATACATGCGTACAAAAAAAAAGGATAATTATTAAAAACGTTTCCATTGAAGAAACCATAATTCCAGAAACTCTCAATTCATTTCCAATGCCCTCCAATAAATAAATGATGAGGTCTACTTGTCTCTACCCAATTTTCTTTGTCCATATCACTTCAAGAAACGGGCTTTTTTGTCTTTCGTGTTCAAGAGACAGGGCTTAATGAATATTCTCTCAACCAAAAAGAAAAAAAAGGAAGTCGTAATTGGTAGTATGATAGTTCAATGTAAATGTCACATGATAGTACCAACTTACTATATTTCTTTGTTTACATAATTTTTCATACGTGATAGATATCTTTTATCAAAATAATTACTATTTATTTTATTGGAAAACTATTTTGATAATTATTTCGTTTAATTCTTATCCAGCTTAGTTCAAGTCAAGACAATCTAATTTAATTCATAAAATTAATCAAATTCGAAATAATCAAATGCAACAACGCATTCTAAATCACAAAGAAATTAACCTCACCCGTAAGAACACTTTAGAACAATAGGACAAAGACGAAAGAGGCTCCATTAATGTAAGGAATATATTAATTACGACATATAATATGTCCCCTTAGCACTAACAATTTAATATTATTTTGTTTAATTATTCTTTGATTAACAATGCAATAAAAGAATTAATTAATTAAATAATTAACCATTGAGATCGATCGAGATCATGGATATTGAAATGCAATGCATTAGGTGTTGATACAACAGTCGTACACGTGTCCAAAGTTTTGACATTTCTTGGTCGGCCATCTTGGGGGTCCGCGTTGAGACCATGATATTGATGACCTCAAGCTTGGCCAATCAGAGGCGATTTTAAAAAGTTTGGACGGTTGAAGATAAGTAGGTGCATGATGCAGTTGCTGACGAATTAACTTTATTCCTTACCACCAACGCCAATTGTTTGAATAACTAAATTTGATGGATACATACATACATTGCCTGGGGGTAAAAGGGGGGTTGGGGGAGGCTACAATGTTTCAGTGTCTGAATATTTCATCACATCGACTCTTCAGATTCACTTTTACATTTGTCAAAACTTTTACAATCGTTGAAATTCAACCTAAAAAGATTTTCAAATCGCAGAGTATCCACATGTCGATTCCGCTAAAGATTAGATTGTGACTCTCAATGGTGGATTTAGGATTCGAACTTTACAGAAGTTTAGTGTTAATGTTTAAGTTTTTCATATAAAAATAAAGTGCGAAACGTGCAAAACAAAATTCAGTTTATTCACCGAGACATTTCTTCAAACACTTGATAGACTTGTTGTCGTCAGCCAATCCATGTTGCACACATGTCAACAGAAATCGCCATATGCCGAAGCAATCTGATGAGTAATATTGAGAGAATTTGTCGAATGCTGCGACGTAGCCTGTCGAGATATGTTTAACATGCATTATATCAAACCCTTGGTGGGCATAAAAAAAAAATCCATTCCAAGCATTCAGAGAGTTCTTCGAAGTACTTAACATGTATATGTTTCGGACTGGGTGATCATGGGACCACCTTGGTTCCAATGTACATCTGTCCCTGCTGAAGCCTGCCATGGTTCATTCACAAACATGATATGCAACATCGGATCCATATAACTCTTAATTCATGTTTACTTCAATTAAGAATGAGAAAAATGAAGGACTGAGAGAACATAGTAATATGGAAAATTAAGAAGGAAAATCGGATCTACTAGCCCCCCCTAATTGATATGCTTCCTGTTTTTTAGGTATTTGATAACGAATTTAAGAAAAAACTAACACTTTTTTGGATTTCTTCTGTCTTAGTAAACATATGAGAAAATTTAGATATTACATTCGACAACTAGTAAATTCCCAAGGTAATAGACAACTATTTCCAATATCAACTTTGTCGTAATATAGTTTAGTGACATTTCTCTACACTTTAACTCAGACTATATCAACAAGATTAAACTATTAAATTTGGTTTGATTCGGTTGGTTTAAACCATTCATCTGGTTAGGTTTGTATGGCTAATTTAGGCCCAAAGACAAGTTGTTTGACAAATGGGTCGAGATCCATTTGCAACCCATATCTCGAAGTCTCCGTTACTTTGCTTACATTGGAATTTGTAGCCCATTTTCCCGCGAGATCCAGCATCTCCGATCTTAGTCGTTACGATTTTCTTCTTCTTCTCCAACTCCTTCCGAGTTCCAACAACGGCTTCCTGAATCCGATGCTGGAGCTCCTTCGCCACCATCGTCAACCCCAAAGATCACATAATGAAGCTTGCTCTTTCCATCCTCTTCCTCTCTCTCAGCTTCTCCTCTTTTCTTCGTACTGCCACTGCTAGAGGCGGCCTTCACAGTTCCTACCCTCCAGGTCCCGCCCATCTCCTCATCTGTGTTATATATATATATATATATATGTATATATATATATATATTTGTATGCATTTTTATGTCTATGTGTGTGTATATGCATCTGTGTACATTTAATTTTTTGGTTGTTTTTGGAAGTTGAAAAACTGAGATTACAAGAACAAGAAGTAAATTGGAAAATTTTCCTTTGATTTCCCAGGAACCAAACGGTAGTTAATTATGTAAGACAGATTATCATGCCTATTGCTTTTATACATTTTTTTCTTCTGTTTTGGTGGATTGGCGTTACTAAAAAAGGAAACTAGCTTAGCATTAAGAATTTAGCTAATTGTAAGTTAAATGTTGATAGGTATCGAATTTGATCCTCGCGGTGGTTCTGGAAGGCAATTGTTTGAAGATAAGGAGTCTCAGAAGCGGTATTTATCTCTAACGTTGAAGTTTAGTAGCTTGACATGAATTATGTAATCTAATTTGATATACGTATGTGTTGATTGAAAATGTGAAAAAATTTGCGACAGTGTTGACGTTGCTCAAGGGTACATGACTAACTCTGACCTGGAACGGGCCATTAAGGTGTTCGGCCGAAGATGCAGTAACATTTCTAGGGTTTACAGGTGATTACTTGGACTTGTGCATTTTTTAACATGTACCAGATTAAAATTTTACCACTTCTTGGTATTTGAATAAAACAATGATATTTGTTAGTATTAGTTTTAGTTGGATAAATGCTAGATTTTATTGTAGAATTTTTGTTTAGGCAGCTCACGATGATTATGCTGATTTATCTTTCTATTCTCCTGTTGAGGGATTTTTCGAATGGATTATCAGTATTGGGAAGAGTGTGAATGGGGTTCCTCTGGTAATCGTTTCACTGAAGTTTCCTCTTTGCTTTCGATCGCTTTAGTTTTATTTATTAGAATAACATCTTGACTCACATCTTATGAAGTTTGTAATGTTTGATTTATTATTGCTTGTAGTGGGTAATAGAAATTTCTGATAAGCCTGGGGAGGAAGAGCCTGAACCCGCATTTAAGGTGAATGTTCTCTTACATTCAATTTTTTATTTTTGAATATTAATTTATCCAAATTATCCAAGCTGTGCTATTTGGTAAAAACTTTTGAATCCTGAAGTTTTAATCTTTCCTAAATACAATCAAATTTTTTTTGGAACATGGCATGTTGATAATGTGTTTATCCATAATCCAGAAAAAGTTACCATTCAAAAGAACAGGAACTTGTTGTGATGCTGTCAAGATTAGCAAAAATTAGTCCTTGCAGCTGTTTGGAACTGAATTTAACCATAAGGCTGTGTAATAAGGATGCAGACACCAGTACCTGAAATCTTTTTGCAACAATAATGCTGAATAAGGGTCAGAAACTTCAGTAATAGGAAGTTTAAATTGATTGCTTAGTGGTGGAAGTTAAAATAGTGCGATATATTTATGTCTCTGACTCTCTGGTATTGCATCTTTGAATCCAGAAGGTTTAGGTACCTGTTTACCACCGAATTGAGTTGATTCTGGTATCCATCTGAGCTCTTTATAAATTCATTCCACTCGTTGAATTATGTTACTTGTCCCCGAGGAAGGAGAGACTATCAATTGAATGTGTTTTGAGGGCAGTTTTAGTCACACTTTTTGTTACTTTTTCTCTGATCTTGCATGGAAACAAATGAAGGAAACTGTTATGAGCCACTTACGACCACAAGAAACTTATAATGAATCTGAGAAGCGGTAATAGGACAAAGATTATAATTTATAAGTACATGCCAAAAGATCACATGCAATTGGATAATTTGTTTTCCCTCTTCTCTTCCTTAAAGTTCAATGTTTCTGAATTCTAATTTCTACCGCAACTAATAATACATTATTAATATTTTTTTGTTGTTACCCTTTCATTTTCCACCTGCCACATTATGCGTTTACTGTTGAAAACTGAAATCTTGAATTCAATTTTTGTAGAAAAAGTTTTACTCACTACCCAGTTTTCAGTTTTTTGAGTGTTTTCGTAGTGACTGTAGTATTTTTGTATTTGGTGTGCTACTTGAAAGCTTTCGTTTGTTCTTTAATGTAAATCGCTTGTTACTCATTTATGCAATTTCAAGTGCTTTTTGAACTTTTATGATAAATATGCTGGGTGCTGCAGTACATTGGAAATGTGCATGGAGATGAACCTGTAGGCCGGGAGCTTCTAATTCTACTTGCAAATTGGATATGTGACAACTATTTGAAAGATCCCTTGGTACATCTTTCCTTTTATTGCAAGTGTTTGTCTAATTATTGTTCTGTAACTCTTTCATGTTATACCCTACATGTCTTTGTAATTTATGGCAAATTACTTCATTCTTTCATTTTGTCTTTTCCTGTGTTTGAGTGTTTTCCCACATTGCTCTTATTTTCATCTATATGTTCCTGTTTTGACATATCTGCTTCGCGAATAAAGTATTTTCAGACTTGCTAACAGAAAAAAAGAAAAAAATATTTTCAGACAACTTCTGGAAGTTTCTATATTCCTCTATTTGCTAGTCATTTGTGAATTTTTTACACTTCAATTGTGATGTGTGTTTTTTAGTGGACTGTAGAAAATGGAAATATGAACGTTGCCTTCACTTTTGTGCTTTAGAACTTACAACATTGGGGTTTTAAACTTTTATCTGTTGAACCCCTTAGAAGAACCATCATTTAACTAAGTATCTTATGAAAAAATAATTGATATCATGCCAAATTAGCGTAAATCTTAATCGGGTGGAAGAAAGAAATCCTTTTTGCGAGACATGTGCATCCATCTCTTCCTCTGATCATCTGGATTAACGTTGCATCTTTTATGCTGCTGAACATATATATGTCTTTTGTTTTCTTTCCATATTTTCCTAGTCCTTGTTATTGAACCCTTTTGATTCTCCAAGTTTCATTTGAGTATAAAACTAAAGTGATCGGCGTTAACTCAATTTTCGCATTATAATATCATATAAACCTATTTTAAAGTAGTTATTTGTTATTCATGTCACAAATATTAGTTCTGCATGGTTGTAGTTGTACAACATTTAACGTACTCTCAAACGTCCATTGGTCACTACAGGCAACATCGATTGTGGACAATGTGCATCTTCATTTACTGCCGTCTATGAATCCCGATGGGTTTTCATTAAGGAGGCGGGGTAATGCAAATAATGTTGACCTAAATCGAGATTTTCCAGACCAGGTACTTTCCGAGTGACAAGATTTAGTTTCCATCATCAATAGGAAGAGTCAATGACTTGTGGCCAAGGAAAGAAATAAGATGCAATGGAAGTAAAATATTGTTAGAGAGACCTAAGGTTAAAATCTTAAATGCCAATAGAAATAATTAATTTGGGTATAATTTTATGCCATATGAATTTGATGGATATCTTTGTTGAATAAATACTTGCAAATGGGCTGTACTATCATTATTATTATGAGATTCCACTTCGTGTTAGTTGAATAGGATTTAAACCTCGCAATTGATATTCACTGTAGATTCCAAATTACAACCTCTATATAGTGGGATGTCTGAAGCATCTTTTGTTTAGTATTTGTTTATATTATGGCCTTAACAATGATCAGTAAAGTCATTGGCCAATTTTCAACAATAAGAGACATTGACATGAATGACAGTTCTCTCCGGTCAATGATGATGAGGAATGGAGACAACCTGAAACAAGAGCAATAATGAAGTGGTTGAGAGAGATACAATTTACTGCATCTGCCAGCTTGCATGGGGTAATACATTGTGTTTTTCCTGCTATGATCCATTCTTTTAGTTTATTCCATAAGTATAGCTGTGCCCTTATCATGAGGTTGTTTGAGCAGCCAACCAGAATTTCCTGCTTACTGTCAGTAGCTTGCAAAAATAATCAGTTATAACTCTTTGCCATAATTGAGACCTGCATGCTGGTAAATACATTTGGTGTCAAACTTATGGAGAATATTTAAGGATACAGAGAATGCCTGAACTACTTCTCTCTTCTGAGACAAGGAAGACATTAGCTTAATCAATATGACATATAGTATTTACCAAACACAAAGCCACTGCATTAGTGCTTGTCAGCTTGTACTTTGGAGCATGCTACCTATGAAGTGTTTGTTTTAAATTTGGTTATTTGAAGACTTATAGGAAGAAAGGAATTTGTAAATTGATCCCTCCAAAATTTGTATAACAGATCTAATATAGCTCCTTAGCCTTCATCACATTCATTTTTTTCGCTCATCCAAATCGGTTAATTCAAAAAATACATAATGTTCATAGGGTTTAATTCCAACAGGTGGTTCTCTATCTTAGCTAATGGATTCTTTGATCCAGATTTGGAGCAATTAGTCATTACCAATTCTTTTGTTGTTCACAGGGTGCCCTTGTTGCAAATTATCCATGGGATGGCACTCAGGATAAAAGGTAATCATTTTACTAGCATAAAAGTTCTGCATTTGCTGATTGTTATCTTGATACTACAGTCTTGCTTTCTTGATATGCTGTTGTGTATTTCCTGTTCTTTGTTTTCCTTTTGTCTTTTAAAAGCTTGAAATCTTGTCCTCTTAATGGGAAAACCTGTCAACCTTTAGCTCTCTTGGAACATCTTTGACAGCAAGGGAAAATGCAAATGATTTGTTTGTTGGACATTTGTCCACAAACATTTGTCTTCAAGTATTCCTTTCCATTAAGCTTCTTCTGGCTGTACATTGGCCTCAGCGTGTGTTTGTTAGAGTGTAGGTTTTGGTTATTATTCAATTTTACGTATGATGCCAAATGTATTAGGTGTTTTAAACGTTTCTTTTATAGTGTGAAACAAGCATGGTGATGTGAATATTAGGTCTTAAGGTGTTACTATAATGTTATGAACATTGCCGACTAATATAATTTATGAATTTTCAAATGATGCCTAACAATATGTGCAACTTAAAATAGCATTCTCCCAGAATTTATGCTAAAGCGCCTTAACTTTTTATTTTGCACATGCCCTTGTCTTTTGATCTAAATTAAATTACAGGAAAGATTATTTTGCATGTCCGGACGACGAGACATTCCGGTTCTTAGCAAGTGTGTATAGTCGCTCTCACTACAATATGTCATTGAGCAAGGAATTCGAGGGAGGGATTACAAATGGAGCATTCTGGTATGATGGCTTGAAACATTACAATTTTATTTATTTTCTTTTTGTTTGATATTCATCAATTGTTTCTTGCACCTGTTGTAGGTACCCTATATATGGAGGCATGCAAGACTGGAACTACATAAATGGTGGCTGTTTCGAATTAACGTTGGAGATTAGTGATAACAAATGGCCTACTGCTAATGAGGTCAGTCATCAGTTAGGGTGTGTGTTTGCAACCTTGATATAAAATACCATTTTAGCCAAGTTTATCATGTATGGGGATATGGTTACACCCTTGGTGTAGCCATAGGTCCAATGGACCTTAGGGCAGCGGGGATGGAACTTTGCATGGTACTGGCTGTTCTTGTTAAGAACTGAAAAGATAAGTTTCCATGGGGCAAGAGGTCGAAGATAAGTAAGAACAAAGTCTTTAACCTTGTTCATGCTCCATTAAAAATAGAATGCAAATCTATTAAGCATACATTAACAGAAACGCTCGTCCTCAAACATAGCTCAGATTACTTGAGCAGGAGCCTTTATTTTTGGTTTATTTGTCTTAGGCATGATATCTGATGAACTGGACACTTCAAAGTGACTTAAAATATCATTGGAGGGGATCTAGCAATCTTATCAGTGTGGGTTTACATCAGAGTTAATAGCCTCACATCACTCCCTTCAAAACAGGAGAGCGTCTATTCACAATCTAAATTTCACCTCATTGAAGGGTTTTAGGCAGGGGATATATTTTGATGTCTGTTTAAAGAGAAGCTTCATCAACTGTGTCAGTGTCTCCTTTGTGTATATCCTAGGAAAAATACTCTACTGTAGTGTAAGCATGCTAATCTCCAAATTGATTGTTGTGCCCTTTTTTCTATTGGTTAAGAACGTTGGGTTACTCAGTATCCTAACATGGCTGATTATTTTGATTTTGTCCTTGCTTCAAGTTTTGATACTATTCTAATATCATGTTATGTTCTTTGTTCCTGACCTATACACGAGGCACAATGTTAGTTAATCATTATATTCTTTGTCTGTTTCTTGTTTCCTATTAACATAAGCTCGTCCACAGTAGGTTTTGTTGCCTTCTTGCTTGTTTACATGTTTTAGTTGATTTGTTATATCGGAATTTTGGGAGTTTATATCTATTTAGTGGGGAAGATTCACGGATGTTGTTGCCAGCCTGTCCTATGTTGGGTTCATTTTTTAATGATTAATTGGCACAAGTGACTTTTATTCGCCTAGGAAAATTATTTCCCTTTCGTTTTAACTTACTATCATTTAACCATTTGACGTGTTGTCTTTTATGCATATAAACATGCAGCTTCTCACTCTTTGGGAATACAACAAAATGAGCATGCTTAATCTCATTGCAACCGTAGTCAAGGTATGTTACAACAGGAACATAATTTTTCTTATTTTAGCTTGTGGTCTGTTTGAATCCATGGTGCTTTTCTCTATTTGGAACATTTGAGAATAAGAGCGAAAATTCTCCCATGAAGCCATTTCAGATTTTTCAAAATTTTAATTTTAGATGGGTGTGATATCGTTAACTACACTCTTGTACTCTTTAGATAGGAGTACGTGGAAGGATCTTTTCATCAGATGGTGGGAGGCCGTTGCCTGGATTTATTGCAATCAAAGGGATAAATTCCACGGTATATTGATGAACTTTCATTTTATTCTTCAAATTGAGGGATAATTTGTTTTTCATATTATGATTGTACAATATGGCTTCAATTTGAGATGTGAGATTGGACTGAAGTTTTAGAATCGAACTGAGTAGTAGATCAAAACAGCTGTTGAGTAGCCTAAAGTGTTGTTGGGATATTTTCTAGCTGTAAGATTAGTAGAGTAAATGATAGAAATAAATGACAAACGATCTGTTTGATCAGTACATTTCAAAATAAAAGGAAATTGGATAAGCATTGGAATGTTGCTTATTTTTGCTACACCTTTTGGTTTACGTCATAGTTTGTTATACGTTTTTTGGTCAGTTAGCTTTTGTACATCACTTGATAAGCTGAAGAGGACTACATGTAAGCCAATGGCTCATCTATATTGACTGACAGGTTCAAGCTAGCAGAGCAATTGCGGATTACCATCGCTTGCTTTCCCCAGCTGGAAGATATGAAGGTATTTACGGATTACATCCCCTTTCATACCGAGCTGGATGCTTTAAAAATTAAAAAGAGAAATTATGAAGCAATTTGAGAATTAAAACTACCGGTATCATTTTATAGAATATAGACCACATTTCCATAGTTGTACACATTTTCATGTATGTCATATGGAAATCGTTATATCTATTCATGGCATTGAACGTGAAATACTTTCTCTTTCCAACAAACTTGGCCTAGATCTAGAGAGTAGTGGATTGTTTTATTGAGGGCATGAAATGAGAGGATGTGATGCGAAGGTCCTCTTGTTCTGCTCTTCTTATTCCTGGTGTAATTGCAGCTACCGGATTTTATGGTAATTGAACTTTGTTTCTTATGAGGGGGGAACATGAGATACAATCTGTATCTTGAGTCCTTGACAATAAATCTGTCGAAGAATTTTGGAAACGAATGCTTTATGGATGTATGCTCATAGTTCTAATTCTATTGTGGTACCGATTTCTCATCTTTAGATGGTTTTTGATGCCTGAATATTTTGTTGGATTTACTGGTTACGTGCAGTCACAGCTACTGCGCCTGGGTATAAATCAAAGACGACATGCATCTGGTTGGAAGAAGCAGGCGCGACGAATGTAGATTTTGTTCTCGATCCTGAAGTCAATACCAGAGGAATTCAAGTTCGAAGTGCCTGTGATTGCAGCTGGGGCAGTATGAACATCATTTGGGGAAACCCTTTCGAAGTCTACCTGCTTTTGATTGTTATTGTAGGGTTCCTTTTGTTTCTATACAAGAGGAGGACATTTAGCCGATTAAAACAAAGGCAGTTAGTAGGACCAAAAAGGCCAATTGTGGCGTAAGGATCGACTTAACTAATCATACGGGGAGTTTTTCTTTCTGTGAGAGTCAAAATTAAGCCTCATTCCCTACGAAGAAAGGAACGGGGATGATAACGAACAATGCAACAGTGAAAACGGAAAAGAATACATGTACTGCGAAACAAAACGCGGAAAATTTGCAGAGTTAAACGGCAGCTCCAGAAAACCTCTTGTGCACAGCACTCGAGCGACATCAAGGTCAAGATCAACTGATATATGTGGATGATAACTTTGTATTGTATGGATGTATTTTCCATTTCCTCGTGTAGCAAAAAGACTAGATACCTTCACAAATCTCATTTCTCAAATTTGTGCATCTTTTCCCTTCAATTTGTTTTTTATTGTCCAGTTGAAGCTCTTGGCTCGAGCAAATTTCAGGCACATTAGCACCGGCTGTGCTTCCCATCAAAGGTGAGTGAGTACTGGGAAGCACCGCCCAAGAAAGTGCCGTTGCGGTCACCGGCTATAACTCTGTCACTACTTAACTTGTTAATCCGGTACCCTCTCCGAAGCTCAACTATTGCTTTAAATCTTTTGAAGACAGCAAACAACTCTGACTTACGCTTCAAGAAATGCAACTAACACATTCTTGTACAATCATTTATAACGTCAAGAAGTGCCTATTTCCACTTAGTGTTGTGACCTGCAAAGGACCACACACATTTGAGTGTATCAACTCCAATGGATGGCTTGCTTTCCGAATCATCTCTCTACTGAAGGCTTTTCTATGATGGTTTTCAACCGCACATCCTTCACATACTCTATGTGCTTGTTTCAGCTTTGGTAATCCAATTACCATTTCTTTGTCCACTAATATTTGTAGACTCCGGAAGTTCACGTGACCAAGTTTTCTGTGCCACTCCCAACTCCTAAGCAATGTCTTCCACTGCAGCTGTTAGTGCATTCAAATTCATGGATTTGGATCCTCGCCGGATCCCCTCCCTGGGGATCCTAGGGATCAACGAACACGGACTGTTGATCAAAAATCGTGCGGCAATAATTTTTTCATTTTTTATATTTTTCACGCAAAATGATGCTGTTTTACTTTTAAAAATATAAAAAACATTTAATTGGGACCGCACGATTTTTGATCAACGATCTGTGTTCGTTGATCCCTAGGATCCCCAGGAAGGGGATCCGGCGAGGATCCAAATCCCAAGTTCATGTCTTCCATTATCAAATGAAAACACCTATCTCCTGTCATTTGTACTGTGACAACATGATTCTCCAACTTTCTGTCCTCAAAGATAGCCACCTCATCATCACCGAATAGTAGGAAATAACTATGCTGCATTATTTGTCCTACACTTACTGGTTACGTGCAGTCACAGCTACTGCGCCTGGGTATAAATCAAAGACGACATGTATCTGGTTGGAAGAAGCAGGCGCGACGAATGTAGATTTTGTTCTCGATCCTGAAGTCAATACCAGAGGAATTCAAGTTCGAAGTGCCTGTGATTGCAGCTGGGGCAGTATGAGCATCATTTGGGGAACCCCTTTCGAAGTCTACCTGCTTTTGATGGTTATTGTAGGGTTCCTTTTGTTTTTATACAAGAGGAGGACATTTAGCCGATTAAAACAAAGGCAGTTAGTAGGACCAAAAAGGCCAATTGTGGCGTAAGGATCGACTTAACTAATCATACGGAGTTTTTCTTTCTGTGAGAGTCAAAATTAAGCCTCATTCCTTACGAAGAAAGGAACGGGGATGATAGCGAACACTGCAACAGTGAAGACGGAAAAGAATACGTGTACTGCGAAACAAAACGCGGAAAATTTGCAGAGTTAAACGGCAGCTCCAGAACACCTCTTGTGCACAGCACTCGAGCAACATCAAGGTCCAGATCAACTGATATCTGTGGATGATAACTTTGTATTGTATGGATGTATTTTCCATTTCTTTTTTTATATTTTTCACGCAAAACGATGTTGTTTAACTTTAAAAAAATATAAAAAGCATTTAATTAGGACCGCACGATTTTTGATCAACGGTCTGTGTTCGTTGATCCTTAGGATCCCTAGGAAGGGGATCCGGCGAGGATCCAAATCCCAAATTCATGTCTTCCATTATCAAATGAAAACACCTATCTCCTGTCATTTGTACTGTGACAACATGATTCTCCAACTTTCTGTCCTCAAAGATAGCCACCTCATCATCACCGAATAGTAGGAAATAACTATGCTGCATTATTTGTCTAAATGCTTTTCTAATCCTGGCACTAGCATCACCTTTTTAATGTGCCTGGTACCACTCGTAGTCTTAGTTACCAATGTACCTTTGCAACAGCTTGCACAATATGTCCAATTTTTCATTTTGATTCTAGTAGTCACATTCCTGTAAATATTACTAAGTAATGACTCATGATTAGTCATGTGGTTATTGCAACCACTGTCTATGAACCAAACATGTTCATCCTTAATCACTGATGCATAATTACAAGCAAAGAACATAGAGGTTTCTTCACCAACTTCCTTTGCATGGTGAACATATTGAACAATTTTGCTTCTACTTTCTTTAGCAATATGTCCTAACTTGTTACGCTTAATTATGACATTTTGGTCTCCCTTTGAACCAACACTCACCAAAATGCAAGTTTTCATACGTTCTGCAACTTTTCTTATTGCCATTGTTCTTCACAACTACCTTGGTCTTCTCATTTGGTCTCACAAATGGCTACTTCTCCTTGTTCTTCCAAGGCTTCTAGCCTTTATAGCCACTAGCCTGAGAATTATTTCTCCCTTGTACACTGAGGTTACTAAAAGCTCTCTTAGTCACATCTGTTGAACAAAAAGAGTATACAAGATAACTCTAATAATCCAAGAAGAAGAAAATAAAGCACTCTAAAGAAAGCTCACAAGAACACTAATTAGCAAAGCTTCTCTTATTTAGCACTTAGCTTTGTTTTTCCTTTGAATGAATTACAAGGCTTGGGGACTTGGGTATTTATAGCAAACCATACCTAACATTGCCTAACTTTGCAATTGTAACATTGCCTAACATTGCCTAACTTTGACTACCACACAAAACATTGCCTAACATTGCCTAATCTTTTCCACACAACCTAACATTGCCTAACTTTGCAATTGTAAGCAATTACATCATCAAACTAGATATGGACTTGGACTTTGTGGATTACTTATGGGCTTGAGGTGACATTGATTCTCAACAACATCACTATCTTCTGAGTGCCTAATTAGCCTTTATTCAAATCCCTTGAGTGTGACAACAACCTCAATAGGATCAATTTCACTAATCTTCTTGATTCCTTCTATCACATACACAATATTCTCAAACTCTGGTGTAAGATTGATTAATAACTTCTCTACAATCTTTTGTTAGACAGATCTTCACAATACATTTTCATTTGATTAATGAATCCAAACAACATAGTCAAATAATCCGACAATGCTTTACTATTTCTCATTCTAGCATATTCAAAGTCACAACGGGTACCTTGAAGTTTCACAGCCATGACCTGTGAGCTTTTCTTGTATTCTTGCTTCAAGGTGTCCTAAGCAGCTTTAGTAGTCTCTTGAGTCAATCCCAGAGCTTTAACATCACGAGCAATCAGATCTTGAGCAATTATTTGCTGCTTCTCAGAGAGTTCATTGTCTAAATATAAGGGAAGTTCACAGCCTTCCTCAACTTTCCACAAATTGTGGGATTAAAAAAATATTGTCTTCATCCTGATGCACCAGAAATCATAGTTGACTCCATTAAAGACTGGAGCTCGAAACTCAGCTCATATCCATCCATTTTTTCCTTTAACTCGACTGAGTTTTTCGTTGAAACCCAAAAAATGAAATCACAGATTCATACCCCTTGATCCAAATCTAACCAAGCTCTGAGGCCATGTTAGTCTTTGTATATGATTTTAGTGAGATTGAGATGAAATCAATAAGACGTGATTAGCTTGGTGAGCTGAAGTTGCAGTGAACAATGAGGAACACTGCCAACATGAAGGAATATAGCCGTTGCTACCTTCACACTTTCGGCGTGTGAACATCATCATAATTTGAAAGATAACACAATGTACACCCTCTAGATATTTTAATCTTCGTCATCCATTACAACTAAGAACAAACCCAAAAATTTAAGAACACCTGAAACTGAGAACCCATAAATTGATTCTTCAATCTTTGACTGCAACAAAGCTTATTTATCAACATTGAGAATGAGAAACCACAAACTAATGATACGAATAGGCCTCTGCTTGTAGAAGCATAATGAATGGTCGGGTATTCAAGAAAAATAAACTTATTTCAAGTCACTGATTAATGCTAGGGTTTTCAAAACCTTCTCAAGCTGGAAACTCTAGTTTTAATGGCGATTCCGCCATGGCTATGTCCGATTACCACGTTGGATACATCAGCCCCAATGCAGTAGACACGGTTATTGAATAACTGAAACCCCATTAACATGATTGTCTTTCTTCTTCTAATTTATCTTGATTTGTGTTTTTTGTTACTCGATCGTACTGGAGATCTTCTGCATGATTTGTGTGAGACATTAAAAGTGAGACCTAACCATAAGGATTATGAAAGAAAATTGACCTATCCTAATTTAATTTTATGAACATTTTAATCTAAGAATATTTAAATTTCGAAAAGATGCACGCTTTGCTAATAAAAATTCATGCCCAGCACAAAACAATATCATCATCACTTGACCAATTAGGTCCTCTAACATGATCATTTAGCCGTTAGATTTTGTGTGGATGTTTGAAAATAAATACATAGATATTATAGAGTTTTTGGGGTGAAATTTGAGTTAAATATTTTTTTAATTGTTCTAGCCCTTAGATTTAAATTCAGGTCATCAATTTTTTTTTTTACCGTCAAATATACTCATATTCAATCACAATAGTTCGATTTAATACATTATAAATAACAACGACCCATTATCCGCCACAACACCGACTCCGCGGCGCCGCCCTGTTGCATTTGTGGATCAGTTGAGAAGAGAGCCTACACATCGTCTCTCTTACTCCGCACTCAGTGCTCCCCCTCCCTCTTCGACTTTGCACATCCACCCTTTTCCTCCTCCCTCATCCGCACCCAGTGCTTCCCCTCCCTCTTCGACTCCTGCACTTCCACTCTCTTCTCACCATCACAAAACTATAAAAAAAACCACATCCCAAACCATCAAAAATTAGAAACCCACGAAATTCAACATCATCAAATTCAAAAATTGAAAACCGATGGTGAAAAATCTGGTGCGGGTCAACCTAGATCTAGGTTTGGTGTTGGATCGCGATGGGTTCACTCCCTTGCATTTGGGTGTGATCAAGGAGCGAGATGCGGTTGTGGTTGAGTCATACCGGCAGCGACTCGGATTTTGACTCAGGGAGGCGAGGGTGGGTTGCACTTGTGTGTGAAGAATCATAGGCTGGAGGTGTTGAAGGTTTTGGTGGAATGTATAGGGAGAGGGAATTGAAGGTGGGTGTGTGGAGTGGTTGTGTAGAGGAGAGAAAGGGAGGGAGGGGATCGGGGGTTAAGGTAAGGAGTGGTGCGAGAGAAAGAGTGTTGGGGGGTGGGAGAAGGGGTGGGTGATGGGAGGGTGGAAGGGTGGGCACTGGTGGGATTTGGGGAAGACAAAGGGGTGGGTGGGAGGGGCACGAGTGGGATTTAGGGAAGAAGGGTTTTTTTTTTTTTAATTTTTTTTAAAATTAATTAATTAATTAATTTTATTTTATAAATAATTTATTTTTAATTTCCACATGGATGACACGTGACGCTTAGTCATTGTCCACATGGGCGCCATGTCATCAGTTAATGGCAGACTTAACAGTTTGACTAACAGATGTATGAAATTGTCCCAAATTTAGGACTTGAGGTATGACTCTGGGATAAAAAAAACTTCATGTACTAAATGTTGAAAACCACGAAACTTTAGGGTAGTAGATTAACCCTAAAATTTAACACATGTTGGAGTATATATGTGGTTAAGTTCGAATAATATCAGTGTCTTAAATAAATGACAAGTGTCATTAGTAGTGAAATGTGAGGCGTAAAAGTGATCAATAGAGAATGTGAAGGAATGTAAGGTGATCAATAGAGAAGACCCCTCCTTAAGGTGTTCACCAATGGCTTATTGAGGTCTAACACGTTGTTTGCATAGCTCGGTTGTTGTCTTTCTTCCAAGACCAACTCGCTTAGTCGCTGAATTAATACATCAAAGTCATCTTGGCTCCTTATTAGGCTGAGACGGACATAGCGGGTTTCAGCTGCAAAATCGCTACCGCTACGCCCATTAACTTTTGCTTCTTCCAGGACTTTGTAGCAATCTTCATCTTCTTCCCTCTCGCACTTCACCCACGCATAAGCTGCCAATGTAATATGAAAATCGTATAAGTTTTGAACCTACCTTTTCAATTTGTTAGGGTGCTCTTATTGTCACCATTTGTACAGTACATATCACATATATATCTAACAAAAATTCTATAGCGCTTGCAGATTTCTGCCCGGCGTCATTAGTTCTTGACAGTTTCTACTCTTTGTGATTAAATCATGTACAAAACTGTATAAATAGTGAAGATGTTACCTGGTGAGGGTCCTCTAATTTTCTGAAAATAAGTGCAATATTGGGGTGCAATTTTCTGTAGAGAAAATCGGTTGGAAACAGACAGGGTGTTGGTCAATTTTTCCCAGCGGTCCTTCATGGTGTTGTATCCGAATTCAAAGATTTCCCTGCCACCAGTTTCAAGAACTACATCGATAAGCTTCAGAGCTCTTAGCTGAGCATCCCGAGAAACACCCATGCTGCTTGTACTCATATACTCCGCCATTCTTTGATACACAGACTCATTCTTTATCACTGCCCATCTGCATGGGCAAGTGCAAACATGCCAAGCAATATGTCGTTACTGAAATGAGCTTCTTTAATTAATTGGTTCATCAACTTTTAACTAAGCCTGAAATTTGAATAACGGGTTCTTTGGTGTGGATCTGGCTTCGCAGTCAAATTTCCGATCAGCGAAAAACAGGAAATACGAAAATTTCCCAGCCTTGAGAAAGTAGTGTTACTAGAAAAAAATCTAATGATAAAATGATTGTGTTTTAAAATGTATCACTTTGTCCCCAAACTTTTTGCAATTTTTAAAACACTCGTAGCGTTGAGTTTGTCTCCGGATAATTTGGCTTTATATTCCTTTTCCTAGTTGTCAATAAAATTGTTAGTAATATTATGATGTCATATGAATTTAGGTATGTACCCAAATCGAGAACCAGCATGGCCAGTGAGCTTGGAAAGTGAAAATATCATGAGATCATAATCTGCTGAAGTTGGAATCGCTGTAAAATGCGGCCAGTAATAGACACGATCATAGATTGCAGAGAAATTGGGGCCATGAAGAACTGCCTTATTCAGCTTCCCATCAGGATTGTTTGGTGAGGTTACAAACTCAATAACGTGATCGGCATCTGAAATGTTCTTCAATGATGATACATCTCCTTCAAACCGATAGTCCAGTGATCTGAAAAGTTCTGTTTGTGTCTCGTAAAGCTGTACGCATCAAATTCAAACTTGTCACAATACAAGTAAATTAGCAATAACTTCATCCTCTTGTACTCTTACCTTGACTTTCAGTTCGGTCTTGTAGTTTACAATTAGCTTCAATTCAGTTCAAAGTTACAACCCGTTCGTTCAATTTTCTTGACGGTAAAACTGTACATATGATTTTCAAATGACTACACCGTTACTAAACATAACTGAAGTTTAAATTTTTTAACCAACGTGAAACTGGGAGAGTTTGATTGAAACCACTAAAGCTATAGCGACCAGATCGAAAGCGAGATCAAACTACGAGTCCAACTTGTCGTTAATAAAAGGATATGTTTCCTCCCCACTATTCTGTTTTCTTCATTTCTCTTATGTGTGTGTGTGTGTATATTTCTCCTCTATCTGTACCATAGAAATGAAAAATTTAAAAGACTTGCATGAAATTCAGAGGTAATTAAGATCGAACCTTGTAGTAAGGAATTGAAGCAACAACACTTGCAGGCGAGGAGGAATTCTCAGGAGCGAGTGCATAAACTGCAGCGTTGAGAAGTTGGGTTGAGCCAGCTCCGAAAACAAAATATTTTCCTTCAGTGACAGCATTTCCAACAACGGCATGTAATTTATGGATGCTCGCCTCGAGCTGTGTTGATATGAAAGAGTCATCAGGATAGGTATACCCCATTCTATGCCACCCAGCTACTAGAATTGCACTTTTAGCTGCATGCTGCATCCAAAATGGCTCCAAGAAATATGGATTCCCACTGCAAAAACAACATTACGTACCAAACATAATAGTAAATCAGAAAAGCCACACCCGAAAATATATGTTTTATACAAAAACAATTACAGAGCTCAAGTTCATGCTCCATATTTTTTTGGGGGGTGGGGGGTGGGGAGAGAGAGAAAGAGAGAGAGAGAGAGAGAGAGAGAGAGAGAGAGAGAGAGAGAGAGAGAGAGAGAGAGAACCTGTCAGCATTTGCTGCACAATCAGTTGTAAACTCAGAGCAGTCAGGGCCTCCGTAGCAGGAATTGCACTCACAAACAGGTTCCTTTCCATCAAGAACCAGGCCGTCCAAGTAGGCTCTTCCATGGCCCGAGCAAGAGATGGCTGCCACCTGCTCAGCTTGTTCTGCTGCTCTTTTGGTCCAACTCAGTGCCCACTCTCCATCCGTATAGAGTAATTTAAAAACTACCAACAGATTAACAAGTAAAGAACATGCTAGGATAACAACGTAGGAGCATTGTGCCTTACCCATGTATGCTTACTCTCCTCGCTCTCTAATGATGTGGATAGCACCAACCGTCTGTATACTGGTTTAAGGTTTGAGTATTTTTACTATTTTGGAAAGTCTGATACGTGTTGGTAATTGACTTGAACCAAGAAAAGTTTGATGCCTCTGTTTATACGCAAACGACTTTTCTTAAGCGAAAGTTACAAGTAGAAAAGTCTTCGCAAATATTCATCGCATTTAGTTGTTAAATCAGACACGCCACTAGTACTACGGTCTAGTGGTATTCATTCTCACTGATTAGTGAGAGGTCTTAGGTTCAATTCTTGCCAAAGACGACACCCCCTCCCCTTAGTGTAGATAATATCGATTTGTTCAAAAAAAAAAAATTGTTAAATCAGACACGGAAAATAATAAAAACAAGAATAAAATAACATTCATGGCATTATCTTGTTGAATAAAGTATTTCCCTCGTGCTGACTAATGACAATTAAATATTGTAATCAAATCTTAAATCTCACATCAAATCATACACCCACCTCCGAAGCTCGTATTTTCCGGGATTCAAATTCTAAACTCTTAACCATCAGTCGTGCTCTTAGCTTAGTTCAAGGATTCAATTCCCTGATCAGACTTTTTGAGCCTCTTTGCTAATAATTATTTTGTTTTCAGTTTTTAATTTTTAATTTTTATATATTTTATGCTTGAAATATGAAAAAAGTATTTCTACAACATAAAATAGTTTTTTGTTTTCTTTTTATGCATCTTTTTTGTACATTTTTTCTATATCTAACCCACTATCTTTGTCACTTAGTAGTACGATTTAGTGATATTTATCTTCACATATAAATAAAAAGTTTCAAATTCAAATATTGTGGATGGTGAGATTGATAGTAATTTTTTTGCCCAACGGCCTTTAGTGTAAACATCAAGGGCTAGTTTGGGGTTATGCTTTAAAAAAAAAAGCTACTAAAAAGTTTTGGAACATCAAATGTGTTTGGTAATTTTTTTTTTTTTAAAACTGCAGCTGATAATAGTAAAAAGCAGAAGCAAAGTCTACCATGCTTCTCCAAAAAGTGTTTTTTTTCAAAGCATAGTGAATAGTGCACATTTAATGAAATTTTTAAATGACAAATATACCCGCATATTTTACAAAAGTCAAATCTTTGCCTCTGCATTATTTTCTTTGGCCATTATTATATCACATTCAATACCATATTATTTTAGCCATTTAGCATATTCACAACGATTTTTTATAATAGTTTACCAAACACTCAGACATTTTTTTTGTTTGTTAAATGCACTTTTACAAGAAGAAAAGTTAACCAAACATTCAACAACTTTATTTTACAACTGTCCATTTTTTTTAAAGAGCGCAACAATACCAAACTATCCTTGAAAAAAAAGGCTTAACACAACAATAAAAAATGAATGAAGATAAAAAAGCTGTGATGGTGGTGGTGGAATGGTTGATAGGGTAGATACGCTTGATAGTGGTGGTTGAATGGTTGATAGTGGTGGAATGGTTGATATGAGGACCCTCATCAAGCACCAATATTGGCATCAAACTGCGACTTACTTTTCAACTCAGTCTCTACTCCGTATGGAATCTGCTACAGTCAGTTCCGCTCGGAAGAGTTAAGACTTGTGATGCCTGGGGCGCCTTTCCTCAAGTATTTGCTTTGTCCTTTCAAGAACACCGAAAAATATTGAACCCCCAATACCTATCCACAAAACTCGTGGTCCAACACCCTGCATCAAATACCACAAGAGAAGCTTAATACGGGTTCCTTTTGTTTCTCATCGAAAGGAATTGCATGACGGCCCAACAATCAACGCAGTTCAATGATCCCAACCGTCTACTTGTCAACACGCAAAGATCATAGAAAATATCACCAAGTCCGGAATCACCTAGTCTTCTAATTATTATGAAACGAATAAACAAACATAATGTATCCGACAAGCAATGAAAGCATAATGAGAAGAGGGAAGGGAGAGTAAACTCCAAATATAACCCTAGAATTAAAGATAGGAAATCTATGGGGATGCTGAACTGAAAAGAGAGACATTGGTTAAAAGTCTTCAATATAAAGCCCTTAGGAAATCAGATTTCTTAGAGCCTCTCAATCCGAGGAGCCAATTCTACAGCGGAGAGTCCCAACAGACACAAAATATGTTTCTTGCATTCCAGCAATGACGCCAATTCCTAGCTTGATTTGGCATCTATGTCAATTTGCCACGGAAGCCTTTAAAACAAAAACTAGACATTTCACTTTGACATCTCAATTGGAGATGGTCCTCATTAAAATAAAGTGAAAAATAAGACAATTATCAAGTTATATTTCAGTAGCAAGGAACGGTCAGTTGTTATACCTTCCAAAAAGCTTGACTTCCTTCTTCTCTCATTATGGTCCCAACACAATCACAAATTCCTTGGTACTGGTTTCCTGATCCCTGCAAAAATTAAGTAGCAAAGAGCACGGTGGAAAGGAAAGTTAAAACAGAGTTAATTCAATCTAAAAACAGAAATGCACATTAATACCTGAACCATTAATCTCGTTTTTATCACATCAAGAGGAGTAGTTATAGCTCCAGTTATTGCACCTGCAAGTTAGAGAGAGTAAACTGAAAGGCTTTTCATTGAACGCTGCATTATTATGGGATGATTAACCTAGCACATGCAAGTTACCTTTTCTTTTTGTTAAAACACATGCAAGTTACTTAAGTACCAATAAGCACGAGTGGTCTGGTTATGGTGCACTTATTACAGAGTACAAGTTGGCATGCAAAATATCATCTTAACTAAGAATTTTCTTGTTCTTTCTATTTTCAAAAGCTTGTTTATATAACTAAATTTATTAAATGATATATCTGAATTTAAGAGGAAGAATATATCATTACAATGGCATTCAGGGTAGGCGTTTGTGTGAGATAGTCATGTAAGTTGAAGGTCGACTCTACAGCTAGCCATATTGATTTTGTAGCCAGTTTGGTAGTGAAAATTGACTTCCTAGAAAACAGATAAGGTGAGTCCGGGCTACTTTATAGTATGTGAATAAAGTAATGCATACAAACATTCATGCATACACACAGAAGTATAAATCCCATAGGAATTACATGGACAAGAGTAGAGATAGCGGGCAGAAAGTCCAAAGAACCCAATCTAAAGTCAGAAAATGTATGATGTTACGTTACCAGCAAAAGCACCAATTAAAGCAACCTCAGGGTCTTTCAGATCTCTTCGTGCCTACAGGGAAGCTACCAGAATATAATCATTTTTCCAGGACACACACTGACAGATCCATGTATATTCCAATGCAGAAGAAATAAATAAAATGGCAAGGACTGAAACTTTAGGGACGAGAATGGAATCGAACTACATGGCCAAACAATGCAATTAGACTTGAATCATGTTTTTCAATCACACACTCATAGGCACAACCCATGTATTGCAATGCAGATCAGCTACCAAAATGTTTGAGGGAAAAAAATGCAGCTGCAAAAAACTTTATGGGCAGCAATCAAATGATTTCTAGTGGTGAGTTAACATAGCTAAAGCTTACTATTTTTTGTATGGAAAATGAGTTTAGCTTTTAACTAATAGCATATTTGAACTGGGTTCAAGAATTCCTTGAACATCTCCATTAACAATTATAAATATACTCTTATCCTACCGCTAGTTTAAATCCTATTCGAAGCTGCTCGTAGATGCAAAACTGAACAGCATCAAATGGTAAATCTCGCAGTAGGAATGATCCATACCCCTGCAATCACAAAAAGACATCAAGGCATAAGCACCAAAGCCTTTTCACAAGCTAAAAGCAAATACTATAACGAGCGAATCCACTGATTGTAAAAGTTGTATACACAACATACGACCTTTGTTTCAAGATAAGTGATTTGTTGTTAACTACGACGGGACATTTGTTATAGGTTAGAGTTTAAACTAAGAGAAACCTCAGACTCAAACTTGGCTTGGAGAAATTTAGAGTGGAGAACACTATGGGTGACATACCGCATAAAGACCTTTGAAACCCTCCTTAGCAAGAATAAGACGGACAGCATCTGGGGCTGAGGAAAATTGTGCGGTTTGCATCCGTTGCTTGACAACCTAGGAATAGTTAAAATGGTAACAAGGGGAAGAAACAAATAACTAATTGATGGAAATCAGAAACAAATGAACTTAACTACCTCTGTTGGAACTCGTACAACAGAAGAAGCAGCACCTGCAATGGCACCTGCAGTCTGATTGAAGTCTTAATACCTATTTAAATAACAATGGCCTTTGTGAAGTAATTTATGTTTCCTAGCATTAAGGATTGTTAGTTAATGTGCATTCAAAATTGGGTAACATACCAAATGAGCTAAAGCACTAAGGTTTTCTGGCAATGCGTTCAGAAGTTTCTGCTTTGTAGGTTCATAAACACCAACAAATATGGCAGAAGCCCTGTGAAGATTCACACACTTAGTAAGAAATTTGAAGCAATTCAACAAATCTAAGAAATGGAAATGACTAAGAACGTATCACAGATTGACCAAATCTGCATGTTGCTCCAAGGGAACAAGAGACAGCAATATATTTTTACTTTCATCATATGCACTTTTCCCCATAAGGAGAATATACTTGTTTGTTTGCAGATAAAACTACGAGATCTAGTTCAAACTACGAGAATGATTATCATGTATCTTGACAGAAGTTTTCCATTTACAATGCTATTCCTATGTAGTGCCGATTGAGAAAAACTTGACAGAAGTTGTGTTCCAAATGCAATGCTATGGTATAGGACTACATAAACATGTATACTAGACTAAACCTTTATTACCTATTTGCTGGACACAGACAGTTCTCAAAGGGAAATGCTTGAAAATGAGAAATAAAAAAAAAAAAAAAAACAAGTACGTACCCTGCAAAGAGGGAAACAATATCACAACAGTTCACTAAAGTTAGGAAATAATGGTTTTAACACTTTTCAATAGGTGATAATATCATTTGTTAAAAAAAAAAAAAACACTTTTCAATAGGTTTTAAAGTCAGATAAATTATGTATCACAAGAAAACGAAAACAGCTGGTCTCCAAATTCAAATGCATCCTCAAATGGGGAAAATTGGATGCACTATACTAATGCATGTAAGGTTTCGTAATATATCTTGGTTAACGTTTCAGATAGCTTAGGCCCAAAAGTCAGGTTTGACATAAATGATCACAAAGGCATATGGAACAGGAAAAACACCAAAGTAAGCAATCAGCATGTAAATTTTCAGCAAATGCCTATCTATCTGATATTGAACTGTACTTCCTACCCAAGTTTTTTTCTTGTTTTTAAGAAAAATATGTACTTACGGCAAGACACCAGCAAGGTTTCCAGCCAATCCTGAATATAGACCCTTCAACATAATTTGCCCTCCAGCATGGGCAACCTAAAAGTGAATGCGAGGAAAGAAAAATAACGATTTAGAGAATAGGCAAGTATTATGTAGGAATGAAGACTATTCTATAACCAAAAATACACAGATAGTTACATTAATGAAAAGCCACAATAGTTCACCTTTTGATAATGAACTACGCAATTCTAGAAAATCACTATTCATTCTACAAATGGGAATTTGTGAAACCATATGTAATAAATTAATAATATAGAGTTTGTTGTGCAAAGTATAACTATGACCCAAAAAATACTGAACCAGTTAATTAAGAACATATACAAAGTAATACTCGTGAAGGTCATTGAACATGGACCAAGACTTTGTAACCACATATGTTGGGAATTAGTCACTCCCGTGTTAGATAACTTAGCGAATAAAAATCAGCATAGTAGCACCTAGAAGTGACTCCCTATAAATATATAAATGAAGGCATCATGTAGTGGGAATTAGTCACTCACATGTCAGACGATTTAGCCAAAATGAGCATAGTAGCACCTAACAGTGACTCCCTATTAATATATAAATGAAGGCGATGATTCTTCCACTTTCATATGAATGAATATTTCCTTTCGCCTACGAGATATTCCAAACATAACCCAGAAGATAATTAAGAAAGATATTCAGTATAGGTTACATGCCTGTAATCGAGTTTTTATTGTGTCAATAGGGTATAAAGCTGCTTCTACAAAAACACCAGCAGCACCACCAGCTATGACACCATCTGCAATGCTCATAAAAAAGCCAAAGAAACCAACTTCTCTTCTTGTAAATATTCATACAAATACTTGTTCACAATAGTATGGTACACAATTGGAAGAAATAATCATTTTCCAGTGCAGCATTAGTTAAAAAATATATAAATAAACACTATGAGATGAAATCGAAGCAGACCACAGTTTATGCTCGCCTTTTCCATTTTCACTTGAACAATAGCTTCAGGGAGGTTGCTTTTTTTACAAGGTTCAACATTGCAAGGCATCTACTTTCGCATTTCATAAAAGTTCATTCCACTTGGCACTTGTTTTCGAAAACAATGGATTGATATAATGCTTCTCAGGACCACTAGCTAATAATTGGAACCACATTTCACACATAACCAACATATGACTGAAAGTTTGAAAAAAAAAAATTCACTATATGCATCTAATTAGCACAAGAGCAATCAATAAATCGTATTGCTTACCGTAAAAATCACGTAAAAGATCGAATGGTGTATCATCTCTATCACTAGCTGTTGTCAAGCAGCCATTTGGCACCTTCTCAGAGCTACCCATCCTGATGGCTACCGCATTTGTAAAGAACAATTACAAGCAATAAATACATACTAATATGACATACATTGCACTGGAAGAAGGTTGGAAAGCATATTACCGCTAAAAGAAGCCCTAGAAAATTAGAATCCAAAACATAAAGTTTTTCTCACTCATAAGTGAAATTACAAAGTTAATTTACGATGTTTAACAAGACTATCAATAGCTTTGGGTAATTAAACAGAAGTACAAAACTGAGTTAACCCCTGTTTGGCTTCCGAGAAAATAGAGTTGGGAAGAAAAGGAAAGGAAAGAGATCATCAATGTATATTTTGGTACAGAATTCTCAAGGGCCTGCGATCAAACAGGGAACCTGGGAAAAAGAGATGGAAAGAAAATGAGATCAAGAGAGAAGAAAATCAAAAGAGAAGTACCAGGTGAATGTGATTGAGAAGTTTTGGCTTGCATCGTCGCCGTTCGAAGATTTTTCGCAAGGTCCAAATCCAAAACTGTGCGGGGCTTTCAGTTTGTAATCCGACTGAGCAGAGAAATTTTGGAAAGGGTAATTTTAGTGGCTATATTTTTAAACTAAGGGTGTATTCAATTGAGAATTTGAGAGATTTTAATGGATTTATAAATCCATGGATTTTTATGATATGTTATTATTAAAAAATAAGCACGTTAATTAATACTTAAATAATAATTTAATCATCAATGTCTGCATCATTTGGTTTATAAAATTTGGTTTTGAAACTTAGTTTCATTAGCATTATCCTTTTGGAAAAGAGAAATTGAGTAATGAAATGTTACGACATTTGTACAACAAAAAAGTTAAATGATGTTAAACTAATCTCTCACACGCTGATTTTTTTTTATTCACAGGGCACTATGTGTTTCAAAAGATATATTACTTTAGTTGTTTTGTATTGTACTGTTTAATAAGTTTATCTTACATCGCCGATCCCAAGCTCCAATAAAGAAGGAGGGGGAGGGCGTCAGGTAGTTGATAGTCGGCACTCCTAGGTTACGTCGAATCCTTATGAAAATGAATCCAGAATGAAATCACGCTAAAGCTAGGGAGTCACCTGTAAGTGGCGCGCTGTGTGGCCCGAGCACAGTGATAAGTGAGTAAGGGTCGTTGTATCTCCATCGGCACCCGGATGCAATGTTAAATGAGCAAAGGGGTCATAGAAACTTCTTTTTGAACGACTCCACTCAAAGTTGTTTGGAAGCATATGCTCCTATCAATTTTACACAGGACACACAAAAGAAGTACTTTGATCTTATTAGACGGGGAATGGTGAAGAAGCTAGGACAAAAGGGTAGAGTTCAAGAGAGTAGAATGCGTTTAGGAACGTGGAATATAGGAACCTTAATGGGAAAATCCATGGAAGTAGTGGAAGTTATGGTGAGGAGAAGGATAAGTATTATGTGCCTACAAGAAACTAAGTGGGTTGGTCTTAAGGCAAATGATCTAGAAAACTCAGGTTTTAACTTTGGTATTCGGGCACAAATAGAACGAGAAACGATGTTGGCATCATCGTGGACAAGACCTTGACACAAGATGTTGTAGATGTCAAGAGGGTAGGAGATATAATTATGGCAATCAAGATTGTAATAGGACAAGAACTCATCAATATGATTAGTGCGTACACACCTCAAGTAGGGTTGGATATGAGTTTGAGGGAGAAATTTTGGGAAGATCTTGGAGAATTGGTGCAAGGAATTGCTCAAACGGAGAATGTATTTATAGGAGGAGATTTAAATGGACAAATGGGCAAGGAGACAGGCAACTATAGAGGTTTTCAGGTGGCCATGGTTTTGGGGAGAGAAATGAGGATGGGGAAGCCATCTTGGATTTTGTAATAGCATATAATCTCTTCTTAGCCAACACCTTCTTTAAGAAGAGAGAAGAACATATGATCACCTACAAGAGTGGGTCGTCAAAAACACAAATAAATTTTCTTCTAATGAGGAAAGGGGATCGTATAACTTGTAAGGATTGCAAAGTTATACCGGGAGAGAGCTTGGCTAATTAACATCGCTTGTTGGTGATGGATGTACATATCAAAAGAGAGGGAAAAAAGAACAAGACCTGGAAGTGCCCAAGGACTAGATGGTGGATTCTAAAAGGAGAAAAAACAAGTCATTTTTAAAGAGAAAGTAATCACCCAATGCATGTGGGATAGAGAGGGGGAAGCTAACCAAATGTAGGATTCCATGGCTAGTTGTATCCGAAAAGTTGCAAAAGAAGTATTATGAGAGTCCAAGGGATTTGCTCCACACTAAAAGGATCTTGGTGGTGGAATGAGGAGGTACAAACAAAGGTGAAGGCTAAGAAGGAATGTTGTAAAGCCTTATACAAGGATATGACCAATGAAAATGGTGAAAGGTATATAATAACGAAGCAGGAGGCGAAGAAAGCTGTGAGAGAATTTAAGCTAGAGGCTTATGACGATATGTATAAGCGACTAGATACCAAAGAAAGAGAGTTTGATAACTATAAACTAGCTAGAGCAAGGGAAAAGAAGACAAGGGACCTAAACCAAGTAAGGTGCATCAAAGATGAGGATGGAAAGGTTCTTGCTATAGAGAACGTGGTCAAAGACAGATGGAGAGGTTTTTTTCATAATCTTTTCAATGAAGGACATGAAAGGAGTACTTCTTTGGGGGAGTTGAGTAACTCATAAGAGTGTAGAAACTACTCATTTTACCGTCGAACCAGGAAGGAATAAGTGGTTGTAGCTTTGAAAAAGATGAAGCATAGAAAAACAGTGGACCTAGATGATATACCGATTGAAGTGTGGAAAGTCTTGGGAGAGACGGGTATAGCATGACTCACAGACTTTTTCAATAGGATTTTGAAAATGAAGAAGATGCCAAATGAGTGGTGAAAGAGCACTTTGGTGCCTATCTACAAGAATAAGGGCGACGTACAAAATTGCATGAACTATAAGGGTGCGTTTGTTGCGCCGGACTGTCTCGGACTGGACTAGCTGCCGGGACTAAGCTGGATTGGCTTAGACTGGACTAAGCTGGACTAACTTAGTGAAGCGTTTGGTGCAGTCTCGGACTAAGAAGCAGGATAAGAAAAACAGTACTGTTCACCATATTTGTGTTTGCTTAGACTAGGACTACAAATTTTTGCCATTGTGTAATAGAGTAATGCTACAAATCTCATGATATGGGTTAATTGGAGCATATTTTTACCATGTATATTATGAATCTTAAAAAAAATTGACAATTGTTTTGTTTCTATTACCTGTTAATAGAATTGGGTTTAATTTGCAAATGTAGCTTGATTTAAACTCTATCACCCAACAGAAGAAAAATAATAGTGGCCAATACATGCAACTTCAACAAATACAAGTACATAAGATCTCCATAATTTAGAAAATCCTAGTTAACATTAGCCAAAATAGATCTCCATAATTTACAAAATGGCTAGTTAACAAAAGCCAAAATACTAGTGCAAAGCTAAGTTATAAGTCATAACATAAGATTGTATGATTAATAAAATACATCCATGTTAACGTTAATAAAATACATCCATGTTAACATTAGCCAAAATCCTCATCCGCTTGCGTTGTCGCTTAAAAGCCTTTGGACGAACACTTTCTTGAGTTCCGGTTTGATTGCCCTGAACACTCCCACATTTTTTGGTTTATCCAAAATAAGAAACAATGCATCAATTTGATCCATAGGAGAGAGACCCATTGCTTCAAGTTCATTAGCTATGTCAGTATGATCTGCAGTACCTTGAACTAAAGTTTCAGTTACCATTTGCATCCTCTTCCCACTTTCAACATAAAAATCTTTCAGTCCACTGATAATTGCCTCGGTTCCATCACTTGAACTTCCCACAGCTCTTTTCCTCTTTCTTTGGCTATTTTCAGATGGGGTGCTTTGTTGGCTTTGTTGGTTCATTGAAGAAACAAAATTATCACCTCCAATATCACTTTCACCAACATGATCATGACTTTGTTCCTCCACCATTTGAGCAGGGGTTTCGGCTACATTACCCGTAGCCCGATCTTTTCCAAATATATATGCAAATCTATCAAACAGTGGAAAAGGTTTGCTTCTCCATCCATCGGCTTCTTTATTTCTCTAAGATTATATCAACATAGCAAAACTAAAATTTAGCATGCGTAACAAATATAGCAGCAAGAATATAACTAGGCATTGCATGTGAATAGGGAAATTAAAGGACACCTGTAATGCAGTAGCCTTAGCCTTAGCCTTCTGTTTATGCTCCTCTTCTCTGCAACAAACAACCACAAAAAATTGCAAGTCAGCATCAACCCCACACCATACAAAACATTCACATTGTAATATCATGGTTATAAACCAAGTACATACACACACACTCATGGACAAATGTGCAAAATACACATACATACTCACACTCACACTCACACTAACACACACACACGGACATACACACTCTCACACACTGACATAGACTCACACACACCCTGCATACATACACACACACACACACTGCACACATACACACACTGCATACACACTCACACACACACACTGCACACACACACACACACTGCATACACACACACACTGCACACACACTCACACTCACACACACTCACACTCACACTTACACTCACACTCACACACACTCACACTCACACTTACACTCACACTCACACACTGCACACAGTCACACACACACACACACGGGGACAGAGTGCAACACACTCTTACCCTCATACACACACTCTGTTTTTATACTCACACACACACACACACACTGCATACACACTGCATACATACATACACACACACTGCACACACACACACTGCATACATACTCATACACACATTGCACACACTGCATACATACATACTCATACTCATACACACACTGCACACACACACACTGCATACATACACTGCACACACACACACTGCATACATACTCATACACACACTGCACACACACACACACTGCACACACACACACACTGCACACACACACACACACTGCATACATACCGCATACATACACACACACACACACACTGCACACACACTGCACACTGCATACATACACACACTGCATACATACTGCATACATACACACACACACACACACTGCACACACACACACACTGCATACACACACACACTGCACACACACTCACACTCACACACACTCACACTCACACTTACACTCACACTCACACACACTCACACTCACACTTACACTCACACTCACACACTGCACACAGTCACACACACACACACACGGGGACAGAGTGCAACACACTCTTACCCTCACACACACACTATGTTTTTATACTCACACACACACACACACACACACACACACACTGCATACATACTCACACACACACACACTGCACACACATACACACACTGCATACATACACACACTGCATACATACTGCATACATACACACACACACACACACACACTGCACACACACACACACACTGCATACATACACACACACACACATTGCATACACACACACACACACACTGCATACATACACACACACACACACTGCATACATACATACACACACACACACACTGCATACATACACACACACACACACATTACTGCAAATTCAAAAGAACCAGAGTAAGAGTGAGAGACAGAGAGAGAGGGTTACTTTGACTGGGATCGAACAGGGGAGGAGGAGGGGCGATTTGGTTGGAGTGTTCCTGAGAGGTCGCCTGAGAAGAAGGTGGAGGAGCAGGGCGAGCAGGATCTGCAATTTGACCCTAAAAATCAAAACTCTAATTTGTTCAACTATAGAGGTATATTATTGAAAATTTCTCAAACCCAAAACAATTAAATCAAATAAAGCTTAGTAATATCACGATCTGCAAAACAAATTGAAGAAATAAATCGAAGATTCGAAGTTTACCAGGCAAGAGGAGCAGATAAGGGCGAGCAAGATGCAGATGAAGGCAAGCAAGACGCAGAGATGAGGGTGAAGAGGACAAGGATGAGGGAGCAAGGCAAGCAGGGAGCGATGGCGACTCCGGTCGAATTTGGGGTTCTCGCAGGATGAGCGAGGTTTTCTCTCGCGGAAGGTCTTGCGAGTCCGGCGGAATTTGGGGTTCTCGGCTAAGAACTCCTAGCGAACCCATTAATCCGAGCGAGTCCCATTTAATCCCATTAAACCTAATCCTGGTGCAGAACAAACAAGGGACTACAATCTAGTCCAATCCAGTCCCCCCTAATCCGGTCAAACAAACGGGTCCTAAGGGTATTAAGCTAATGAGTCATACAATGAAGCTCTGGGAGAGAGTCATTGAGCATAGATTGAGGCAAGAGACACGGGTTTCGAACAACTAATTCGGGTTCATGGAGTCAATCTATCTCTTACGAAGATTGATGGAAAGATATAGAGATAGGAAAAAAGATTCACACATGGTCTTTATAGATTTGGAAAAAGCGTATGATAGGGTCCCAAGAGACATTCTTTGGAGGATTTTAGAGAAGAAAGGAGTACGAGTAGCATATATCCAAGCTATAAAGGATATGTATGATGGAGCAAAGACTGTTATACGAACTCATGAAGGACAAACTGAAAGCTTCCCCATAACTGTAGGGTTACATCAAGGCTCATCCTTAAGTCCTTACCTTTTTGCATTGGTAATGGATGAGTTAACGGGACATATTCAAGATGATATTCCTTGGTGTATGCTTGTCACATACGATATAGTATTGACAGATGAAACTCAGGATGGGGTAAATGCGAAACTTAACCTTTGGAGAGAAATGTTGGAATCTAAAGGTCTTCGCCTAAGCCGATCAAAGACAGACTATATGGAGTGCAAGTTCAGTGCAAATGGAGGCCCAAATGAGTTAGGGGTGAAGATCAGAGATCAGGAAGTACCAAAGAGCGACCGCTTTCACTACCTAGGATCTATCTTGCAAAAGAACGGAGAATTAGATGGAGATCTCAACCATATGATACAAGCTGGATGGATGAAGTGGAAGAGTGCATCCGACGTGTTGTGTGACCGCCGTATGCCACTGAAGCTTAAAGAATTTTTTTATAAGATGACAATAAAGCCGGTGATGTTGTATGACACAGAATGTTGGGCGGTGAAGCATTAGCACGTACATAAAATAGGTGTAGCGTGTTGGAAATGTGCCATAAAGCCAATCATATGATGATACTTTACGGACATTTCACATGTTAAACTAATCTAGTTTACATATAAAAGGGCAAACATTATTGTTTGAGCCGTCTCATATAAATGTTATATGCTTAAACGATAAAGTCCAAGGAATATGTGATTGGGAGAATGCAATCTAATGAAGTTAGATTAATGAGACCATTCTTTCGTAGACACATCCTAAACGTTCCTGATCATAGGATTGCCAATTGGGCATTGACAGTCCATTAAGATCAGTACGTGCTATGTCTTCTCTCAGGGAGAGTGACTAGTCTCGAGTCATTGGTGTGTGTGACATCAAGACAAGTACGTAGGTGCTCAATAGAGAATGAGTCCACTGAACACGATCAACGAGGAGTTCTCATACTCATGTCACATGAGAACTCATGGTTGGGATAATGCAAATTAGTCCTTTGACCTGAGGCATCACAGTTGTCTTGTGGTTAAGTCCTTGATCTTTGATTATGTCAAAGTCACCCCATCGGGGTGTCCACGACATCATTGGGGTTAAGCCACTTAGTTATGGAGACAAGTGAATGTGCAACAAGGGATCTCTAACCTTCAAATGATTTGAGGGAGAATACTCTATGATATGATTAAAATCTCTGGCCAGAGTATGAATGAGATTTGGGAATGCGTTCCAAATCACATTCAAGGTAATCATATAAGCAAACGAATCACATTGGATAGTAGACATGAATAAATAAACTATCAAACCAAACAATGTGGTCAAGAGTATTAGATTAGAGAAAGACCGTATTGCATTTGTAATCCTAAACTGAATAGGTTCTCTACCTCTTCTAATTAGCTTGGGTAGCCATGATATGCTGCTAGGTGTCACTCATGGTTTGTGGAAGCCCTAAACGTGTATAATCACTAAAGGGAGAATTGAAAGTAAGTTTCAATTCACAATCGATGTAAAATGGTTTTAATCGCCCACTGCCTCGCTAAAAGGAACCTAATGTATCGTACACCGTGTAAGGTGGAGATTGAAGAAACAAAGGAGATGAGTAAGAATAATTAAATGGTTTAATTATTTATGGCAAGGATTAATTAATATGTTAATTAATCAAACGAATAAGTTCGTTAAAGACCTCGGGATAGTTTTGGACCTTAAGGCCCAATGGGTTTCGAACGTCAAAGCCCATTGACTTAAGTTGTATGACAACTTAATGAATAAAGATTCACAAAGGCCCAAAAGCCCATATCCATTTTGTGTAGAATTAGGGTTTTTTGGTTCTTTAGGTCATTTAAAGAAGTGACTATATAAAGAACTTTATAGCCTAAAATTCATAAGGGTTTTTGTGGAGAAAAGATGAGAACAAAAGCTCTCTTTGCCCTCTAAAATTCAGCCACCCTAGAGGAAATTATCTAGCAATTTTACTTCCTCAAGGTCACTCATTTCTTCTTCAATCTAACCTTGGTGTAGAATCTTTAGAGGTTCTCTATTTTGGGAACTTGGAGAATCCTATTCTTTCAACCAAATCCATGGAGCTAAGAAGCAAGGAATGAAGGCCCTATCTCTTGGGTGATTATCCTTTGCATATGCAAAGAGGAATCTACAAAGGTAAATATTTCTGAACTAATAAATGTTGATTTAAAAGTTGAGTCAAGGTTCACCAATCTACTAGGCTTTGAATTTCATGGTTGATGTTTTGTTTTGAGTGCATGTAAGCATGATTCCGCCTTTAATTTGTTAATTGCATGCTATTGATGTTGCTCAAATAAACATGTTTTTCACAAAATTTCCTTCAAGTGGTATCAGAGCCTAGGTCTAGTAGTTGGTGAATCATTTTGGGTTTTGTAGTTCATAGTCTTTGATTTAAAAGTTGTAATATGTTACAAGCTTTATTCTTGTTTCTTTGAATGTAAATTTTGTTAGAAAATTTGCCATCTCAAATGTTGTAGATGTAGTTCATATGAGCATGAATTTTGGAGCTAAAATTTGGTGCCATGTTTTTGGGGAAATTCGGCCAAATCCAAAGGGTGATTTTTTGGGTTCATGTTTGTCTTGTTAAAATGGTTTTAAAGTGACTTTTGGAACCCCTAAGTACCCTAGGATGTTAGCCCTCTTTTGAGTGGTGAAAATTTGAGTTTTGGTGAGTGAAAACATTCATGGAGCTATTATGAGTTTTCATGAGTGTTCTTCAATGTTCTTGAAGTTCTTGCCAAGAACAAAAAGTTTTGAAGTTTTGATTCAAAAAGTTTTATGTTTTTACATAAAGTTTTGATTTAATTTTAGTGGGTGATTTTAGTGGGTGATGATTATTGGTAAAGTATTATTAATGGTTTTAATGGTAGACAAACTTTTTTAAAAAGTTTGACATAAATTCAATTAATGGCTATAATGGTAGACAAACTTTTTTTAAAAAAGTTTGACATAAATTCAAAATATTTCATCTTTACCTCACCTAACAAAACCCACTTACAAAAACTTTGTAAAAATCTTATTTTTTTTATCATGGCCGGCCACCCTAATAGAATAGGGTATTTTTGGGTCTTTTATTCAATTACATAAAGTTTTGATACTTTTGTGTATTTGCACTTTGGCCCAAAAGTTTACGTTTTTACGTTAAGGCCCAAAAACGTTAAAGGACAAATTGTTTTGCTCCTTTAATGAAGTTTTTTGTATTTGTTGAAATTTTTGGGTTCTAGTTGTAATTACATGAAGTAGTGGACTTTTGTGTTTTTACAAAGTGACCCCAAAAGTTTGTGTTTCGGAATATAGCCCAAAAAGTTGTGGTTATTGCATGATGGCCCAAATTAAGTAGGAAACAAAAATTGTTTTGTCTCTTTAAATGAGAATTGGATTTTCATTTCATTTAGCTCCATTTAAATCAATTTTATGGATACAAAAACAAAATGAAAATGTTGCATTCAAGTTTAATTAGTTAAAGTGTTAATTAATTAAAGGGTGATTATGAACCTAAGCCTACGATAATTGAGCTATGTGAAAGGCCGTTTCAAATTTGATTGAACCATGGGAATGTGTAGATTAATTTTGGTTGTAATTTGATTTGATCAAATGTTGTAAAAGAGCATAAGCTCTTCTTTACTTTAAAGTAATTTTAATTATGCAAATGTTGTAATGAGCATAAGCTCACCTTTACTTTGAAGTACTTCTTTCTTGCTTTATTTGATATGCATGAAAATGGAGTAGAGGGTCCAACGCCCCTAAGACAACACGCCTTAATGTGATTAAACGCGTAACTAAAATCAATCTCCATCCCTAGTCCGAGATTCAACACTAGGCTCGTGTTGAATCTAAACAAAGGCTCATAGTCATCCTAAGGCCCTAAGGCAACTATATAGTCCATAAAATGAATGCAAACCTTATGTTAGTAGTATCATATACTCTTGCTTTAAAAACCGTTTTATAAGTATAGTGGGAGTATTATATACAACTAAATTGAATCAAATGGACCAATAGTTGTAATAGGACCAAAATTGTTTTAATAAAGATTAAAATGAATATGTTTATGTGATGAGACCTAAAACCCTCAACCAAACCATTATTAAGTTGAAAAGCGTGAGAGTGCTTAGAACACTCTTTCGTGGCCTTCCACCGTGGTAGCTCCAATCGTTTATTACTTGTACACCGGCTTCACCCTATAATGGGGGAGTACAAAGTGCATGCTTATACTCAGGAGGAGTCTATATGCATACATGATGAAGTGAGGTAGGCAACGAGTTTAGCCAACATGATATAATTCTGAGGCTATGCTTGAACCCCTACACGAACTAGGCATGTGGGAATGACTTAACTAAGTACAATGACGCCAACATGATATAATTCTGAGGCATCATTTTCTAGAGGCCAAATTGATGGGTACTTGCATTAGTTGCAAATGAGTAAGCGTACTCTCTCATTATTATTAACGCTAGCCAACATGATATAATTCTGAGGTGGGCTTGGTAATAGTGAGTCTCCCATAACCTACTAAGAGTTTCCTCCAAAACTCTCGAATTCCAATGAGGGATATGGAATTTGCCAAAAATAGTGGGTGGTGCTATTTGATTTAAAGACCCGAATCAAATGGCTTAAAATCAATCAATTTATATTCGTTATGTATTTGTTTACCAATATATTTGCAAACGCTATCCAAAACTTGACAAAGAAAATCCGAATGTTTTAGTTTCCGGACTTGGTAACACAATCCCAAAGATTGTCTTAAATGGATTGTGCATGTACCTAAGAAGTCTCATCCTCCCAATCTTCCTATTGATAATGTATCATTGGAAGAACATGTTAGAAATGTCTATCATGAAGAGGACAACACTGATGCGAAAATAAATTCACGCACAAATTTAAACCCTATTTGTGACAGTTGTAGTAATGATGTAAGTAGGGATCGTTCTAGGCCGGGGATTAACTAGGGATGCTAACCAAAGTAAAATTAATTTAAAAACGTAAAAACAAAATCTAAAATACTCAACTAGACTCAAAACACTTAAATAGAATAACTCAAAATAAAACTAACAAATAAACTAAAATAAATCAAAAGACTCAAAACAACTCAAGACTTAAGAAAACACAAACTAAAATGATTTCTAATAAATCTAACACTTTAAAATAAAATGGGGGATTGATTTTGATGAAAAGTAAATTAAACTTAAATAAATTACAAAATTGACAAAAACATAAAATTAAGGTAAAATGATTAATGACGGACTGGCTAGAGGATTCTTCTCCACACATGATACATATGCAACCTAAATTGATTTTCAGTTGTTCTTTCAATAAATTGTAAATTCTCAACGCCCCAAATTAATTAGGTCCGCTTAAATTAATTCTCAGATTTTCCTTAAGTTAATGGATTGGATGATTGCATACGACAACCCAAAACATTCCTCACAAGTTCCCTACATGAATTGCATAATAGAGATACAAGCAAGAATCATTAAGTTTTATGAAAATCATAAGCATTGACGAGGCACTTGTTACTATGAATTGCATGAAACTTATGCCAAGAATTTACCTAACGCGATCGTTTATAAGCGACCTTCACTACTTGTGAATATAAGTTCATAACGATTATGTGAAATTCACTTATATTCTAGCATCAAATTCATGCATGTAAATTAAGTATGCATCCTTAATCGACATACAAAAATAAGTTATCAATCAAGCAGTTAAGCAAATTAAATCACAACTGAAGGTAATCAATTCAAATTACAAACATATCCATGGTTTTGAATTAACCTCTAGCCAAAACAAATTAATTACACATTATTTATAAATTAAAACAGAAATTAAACTTGAGTTTGGAACGAATTAACCGAGAGAGTAGAGTGCTTAAGCGCCATTTGCTGCCAAGTTTCCGTGCTGACAGAACGCCAGCTGCCCACCACAAGGCCCTGGTTCTGACTTCTCTCCTCTGGCTGCCTCCCGCCTTGCTGACTGCGTCTGACTGCCCCAGGCAGTCACCTGTCCGTGCCTTTCTCTGTCGCTGCCAAGTGGCTGGTGTCTCCCCCTGTTGCCGCAAGGCAGCTGCTCACATGCAGCCCCGTGTCTTCTCTCCTCCCTTTGGTTCTCTCGCGTTCCTGAGCTTTCACGTGTCTCTCTTGCCAGCTTCCACAAGGCAGCGACCTCCCCTCCGAGGACTTCCCTATTTCCGCGTGTCAAACCTTTTCCTCACATTCGTCCCCTCCACCTGTTCAGGCTGCTCACAGCAGCCTTCCAATCTCGAGCTGCCAAGCAGCAACACCCCCGTGAGGACCCCCCTGTACTGACCTCATCCTGACTTCCCGCGTCTTCCTCGAGCTGCCCAAGGGCAGCTCCCCTTTCTTTCCAATCCTCTCCCCCCCTGTCCCCGAGGACTTCCCCCAAGACCCCTTTTAATATTTCTTCCCCGAGGCTTCCTTATTCCCACGCGAACTGCACATTCTTTCTTTATTTTTTTCCTCTGCACGTTAACTTCCTTTTTGAAGTTTCCTGCCTTTCTTTAAGCAGACCTCCACTTAATCCTTCCACTTAATCATTTTTTTTTATTCTTTTCTTTTGCTTTTATGCATGCCATCATGCACTTATTTCCCACCAGTTTTTTTTTTATTCCTTCTCCACATCTCGCCATTTGCTTTCCGTCCTCCCTTTCTTTATATCCTTATTCCCCACTGACAGCTCTCCTATATTTCTTTTTCTGTCCGCTCCATTTTGTCTGCCAAAATATTTTCTTAAGTTAATAAAATAAGTGAGCAAGGTAGAATTGATAAATTTATTACTTACAATCACACTTGTGCTATTTTTATTTTCTTTGCATAACAAATCCTATAAACACAAAAATAACGTAAATAGCTCAAAAATATAAGGAACTAACTAAGAAAAGACGAGTGAATTCGAAGTAAAAATATATATAAATATGATCCGATCAAATACCCCCACACTTAACTTTTGCTAGTCCTCGAGCAAAACAAACGAAAACAGAAAAAGTAATAACATGAAAATTATTAGTTTCTCCCTATATGACCCTCATAGAACTTCATTCGAGAACACAATCATCAAGAACCATAACTAACACCAACAAGCAATTTAAGTTCATTTTCCTTATTCAAATATTAGCAGTAATCTTTGAAACATCCTTGAAGTGTAGTGTGTGAGATAGCCATGCTAATGCAATTTCAAGTTTTATTTTTAAAATCACCATATGCAAACTAGCGACATTCTTACGGGATATGCACTCAATCACACATGTGTTTAGTTTTAATGTGTTTCGCTCAAAGAATCAAATGTGAAAGTTCTACCATAAGCTTGCATAAAAATCACTTCTCCACAATCATAATTGCAAAACTTAAATCAAGAGGACTTTTATTGGATATAATGAGGCTTAGGGATAAGGTTATTGAAACGAAAGAATAGGAAAACAAAAGTTCCAAGCTACATTACAAGCAATTCTTTTATTTAGATTTATAAGAACTCAAGCTCTCCAACGATTCTTCAGACATCTCCAACCACACCCATAAACTAAAACTTTAAAAACTTTTTATTTTCTTTGTATACAATCTTTTTTTTTTTTTTTTTTTTTTTTTTAAATACAAACATGAAATACCCCCACACTTATTCTTTTGCCAAACACCTTCAAAGTACTTCACAAACGTTTCATATAAGACAATCTTGCATTGCTCGCTTGGAAAGGGTAAGGAAAAAAATAATAATAATATTTCAGGCATAAGGGTAGATATATCTGGTGATAAGAAATAAAAGGTTCACAAATACGGCTCAAATTGGCAATCTAATGATATTATTTTTCTTTGGGAAACAAGGTTATTTGGGCCATGGTGGTAAACCTAATGCCTCTATCATTTTCAAGTTCATGCAATCAATGACAAATATTTCGAAAGATCGTTATGCAAGTTCTAGAGAAGTATCTCACATAAGTTCATCACACATGAAAGAATAGGAGTGTATGAAAAATGCACACACTTTCAATAGGCTCAAAAACTCACATAGGATGTATATGGTCACTAAATTCACATATGGAGCTTTAAATCATGCTTTAGTTTCACATCAACAAGGCTATGTGCATTTGGTTTTTCAAAGATGATCAAATATGTACAAACTAACACGAGAATTAGGAATTTCACACAACACATGTTAACTAAGTTCTTGATCATCATGGTTCAAATTTTATCCAATTATATCATTGGGTCGGGAAACTAACAAAAATCTAATTCAAAACAGTAAGGAAAACAAGGAAATATTTTTGGATTTTTTTAAATTTTCCGATTTTTTATTTTTATTTTTTTAAAAACAACAACTTAATTAAGAAAACAAAGCAATAACATGGAGACAAATGAAACCAGTTCAAAGTCGAAGGTACAAAAAATTTTCAATTTGGTCATTTTTATACTCTATACCCCCACACTTAAACTAGACATTGTCCCCAATGTCAGAAAATATAATAAAATGCAAATAAACATAAAATAAATATAAAGAAACAAAATAAAGCAATAGGACTGAAAACTTCCCTAATTTGCAGAAAAAATCAAGCGATGACCCCCAAGCTAAAATTCTGCAATCAACCTCAAGGGTGGAAATAGCCAAAAGTTCCTGCAAAGAAAAGAAATAAATCAGTTAAGCACGCAAGAAAATGTAAAAAAAATGCAAACAAAAAATTAAAAATGAAAAAGACAATGAATAAAACTAAAAAGTGATCATTGGTCCTGTTTGGTGACTTTCCACAGCTTTGAACTTGAACTGGCCTTAGGAACTTCTTAGCAAGGAAAATGAGACTTGATTGGTGTTGTTGTTGAAGCTTCTCGAGCTCTTGGTTTCAACTCGGACTCCTTCTGCCGGGTTGATTGAGTCTGCAGGCTACATTCTTCTCTTTTTGTTATTCTGCATAGCAGGTAGGCACGAGGCAGAGGTGATGGTCTGCTTCTTTGTTCAATCTGTCCAAGTGCCGACCGATGTCCTTTCTTTCACCTTGACTCGTAGCCAAGAGCAAGGGTAAAGGAAAAGCATGCCATGATATATCTTTGCCTCTGACTCTGATGATATGGGATACTTTTGCTTTTGAAGAAGTATCGTTCCACAGGTGTATGCTTGAACTGGGCTGGGGAACTTCTTAGCAAGGAAAATGAGACTTGATCTTGAAGATGAAGCAGCACCTTGTCTCCACATGCTTCAAGTAACATTTTCACTTGCCTTGGCTGTTCTCCAGGCAGATGTGGCGACTTCTTCGGAGGTACATCAGCGGTTGAAGATGAGCACTCGAGAGCAATGCTAGGTAAGCAATGCTAGGTAAGCAATCAGGAAGGATTTCCAGGCAGTCGGTTCTTAGATTGGAAGATTGACACCGAGTGCTGGCTGATTGCCCGCTTTCTCCTAATCACAAAGACAAGAAAAAGGACAGGGAGAAAACGTGATATGAGATACTCTTGCTTTCAACCTTCATGATATGAAATACTCTAGCTCTTGATGACTTATTTGCAAAGGTATCCCAGGGAATGAGAAACACAGAGAAACTCGAGAGGGTTTGTTGGAAAGGCATTTTGGGAGATGAAAAATTTCGGAGATGAAGAAGTGTTGAGAGTGTGCCTTTGCTGTTGAAGGCGAAGGTAGACGTTTATAGAACTTTTCTTCACAACCGAAACTGTTCCTTTACCCCTGTCGGCAGCCGGTGGATGGATGAACAGTACAGGTTACGCGCTTTCTGAAAAAGCAACCCGTAATTTGCGCAAAGCTGACAGCGCGCGTGACGAGTGACGACAAATTTGGAAAAGCTGCTCGCCTCGTGATTCCTGACTGCTCCAGCTTTTGAGAGAGGCGCCCGACTTTTAAGAAAGGCGCCCGACTTTTGAGAACGGCGTCCGACTTTTGAGACGGAGACGCCGCTTTTGAGAAAAGAATCCGGCTTTTGAGAAAGGAGCCCGGCTCTTCGATTTGCGAGAGGGCGCCTCTTCGACTGCTGAGTGATGCCTCAACGATTTCTTCTTCTTATAAGAACGCTCATTTTTGTTCCACAACACACTTAAGCTCCCCTGTAAACACTCCCTCCTGTAAACACTCACACTTGCACTTCTTTTAATCTTGATCAGTCCGACTCTTCATTCTCAACACCTTCAGAAAATGTCTTGCCCTTCTGACCGTCGCCTTAACTTGAATGTTGGGGAAGATAGTGATATATCTTCTCCAACCAACATTTGGCAGCCGTCCTTCATATCCCCGAATGGTCCTCTTACAGTTGGGGATTCCATGATGATGAACGAAACAACCGCATCGGTGGTGGCCAGAAATCTGCTCACTCCTAGAGACACTAGGATACTTTCAAGGCGGTCCGACGAACTAGCTGTTCAGGACTCTATGGCCTACAGCGTCTGATGCGCAGGCTCAGTATCAAACATGGGCCAGCGCCTTCTTGCACGAACCCGTCAGGTGGAGTCGTTGATGGCTGAAGTAGCTAGTCTTCGGCAAGAGGTCAGAGTGCTTCGGCATGAGAACAGGGATTTGCACATGCTCGCAACCAATTACTCCACAAGCATGAAGAGGAAGCTTGATCAGCTGCAGGAGTCCGAAGTGCGGATTCAGAGTGATCATCAACGGTTTATGACGTTACTCCCGAGGTTTGTGTTGCCTTCGTCCTCGGGAGCAGCACCAAGTATTGAGGCTCCGAATGATCCAGCTCTGGCGCTTCGTCTTTCAGGGGCTCCGTCGACCTCCGAGGCACCACCTACCAATGACCAATGAAAGCTATTAGTTCACAATGATTTAAAATATTTATGCATTTAAGTTTTTTTTTTTTTTTTTTTTTAATTATATATATATATATATGTAAATATTTTTGTGTTTTATTTATATGAATGTTTATGTTCTTTTTTAATCTTTTTATTTTTTTTTATTATTTGTTTTTATCAAAGAAATAAAACTAAATCAAAAATCAAAGGATTAGCAAATTTTCTAATCCCCGGCAACGGCGCCAAAAATTTGATGCGAAAATAAATTCACGCACAAATTTAAACCCTATTTGTGACAGTTGTAGTAATGATGTAAGTAGGGATCGTTCTAGGCCGGGGATTAACTAGGGATGCTAACCAAAGTAAAATTAATTTAAAAACGTAAAAACAAAATCTAAAATACTCAACTAGACTCAAAACACTTAAATAGAATAACTCAAAATAAAACTAACAAATAAACTAAAATAAATCAAAAGACTCAAAACAACTCAAGACTTAAGAAAACACAAACTAAAATGATTTCTAATAAATCTAACACTTTAAAATAAAATGGGGGATTGATTTTGATGAAAAGTAAATTAAACTTAAATAAATTACAAAATTGACAAAAACATAAAATTAAGGTAAAATGATTAATGACGGACTGGCTAGAGGATTCTTCTCCACACATGATACATATGCAACCTAAATTGATTTTCAGTTGTTCTTTCAATAAATTGTAAATTCTCAACGCCCCAAATTAATTAGGTCCGCTTAAATTAATTCTCAGATTTTCCTTAAGTTAATGGATTGGATGATTGCATACGACAACCCAAAACATTCCTCACAAGTTCCCTACATGAATTGCATAATAGAGATACAAGCAAGAATCATTAAGTTTTATGAAAATCATAAGCATTGACGAGGCACTTGTTACTATGAATTGCATGAAACTTATGCCAAGAATTTACCTAACGCGATCGTTTATAAGCGACCTTCACTACTTGTGAATATAAGTTCATAACGATTATGTGAAATTCACTTATATTCTAGCATCAAATTCATGCATGTAAATTAAGTATGCATCCTTAATCGACATACAAAAATAAGTTATCAATCAAGCAGTTAAGCAAATTAAATCACAACTGAAGGTAATCAATTCAAATTACAAACATATCCATGGTTTTGAATTAACCTCTAGCCAAAACAAATTAATTACACATTATTTATAAATTAAAACAGAAATTAAACTTGAGTTTGGAACGAATTAACCGAGAGAGTAGAGTGCTTAAGCGCCATTTGCTGCCAAGTTTCCGTGCTGACAGAACGCCAGCTGCCCACCACAAGGCCCTGGTTCTGACTTCTCTCCTCTGGCTGCCTCCCGCCTTGCTGACTGCGTCTGACTGCCCCAGGCAGTCACCTGTCCGTGCCTTTCTCTGTCGCTGCCAAGTGGCTGGTGTCTCCCCCTGTTGCCGCAAGGCAGCTGCTCACATGCAGCCCCGTGTCTTCTCTCCTCCCTTTGGTTCTCTCGCGTTCCTGAGCTTTCACGTGTCTCTCTTGCCAGCTTCCACAAGGCAGCGACCTCCCCTCCGAGGACTTCCCTATTTCCGCGTGTCAAACCTTTTCCTCACATTCGTCCCCTCCACCTGTTCAGGCTGCTCACAGCAGCCTTCCAATCTCGAGCTGCCAAGCAGCAACACCCCCGTGAGGACCCCCCTGTACTGACCTCATCCTGACTTCCCGCGTCTTCCTCGAGCTGCCCAAGGGCAGCTCCCCTTTCTTTCCAATCCTCTCCCCCCCTGTCCCCGAGGACTTCCCCCAAGACCCCTTTTAATATTTCTTCCCCGAGGCTTCCTTATTCCCACGCGAACTGCACATTCTTTCTTTATTTTTTTCCTCTGCACGTTAACTTCCTTTTTGAAGTTTCCTGCCTTTCTTTAAGCAGACCTCCACTTAATCCTTCCACTTAATCATTTTTTTTTTATTCTTTTCTTTTGCTTTTATGCATGCCATCATGCACTTATTTCCCACCAGTTTTTTTTTTATTCCTTCTCCACATCTCGCCATTTGCTTTCCGTCCTCCCTTTCTTTATATCCTTATTCCCCACTGACAGCTCTCCTATATTTCTTTTTCTGTCCGCTCCATTTTGTCTGCCAAAATATTTTCTTAAGTTAATAAAATAAGTGAGCAAGGTAGAATTGATAAATTTATTACTTACAATCACACTTGTGCTATTTTTATTTTCTTTGCATAACAAATCCTATAAACACAAAAATAACGTAAATAGCTCAAAAATATAAGGAACTAACTAAGAAAAGACGAGTGAATTCGAAGTAAAAATATATATAAATATGATCCGATCAAATACCCCCACACTTAACTTTTGCTAGTCCTCGAGCAAAACAAACGAAAACAGAAAAAGTAATAACATGAAAATTATTAGTTTCTCCCTATATGACCCTCATAGAACTTCATTCGAGAACACAATCATCAAGAACCATAACTAACACCAACAAGCAATTTAAGTTCATTTTCCTTATTCAAATATTAGCAGTAATCTTTGAAACATCCTTGAAGTGTAGTGTGTGAGATAGCCATGCTAATGCAATTTCAAGTTTTATTTTTAAAATCACCATATGCAAACTAGCGACATTCTTACGGGATATGCACTCAATCACACATGTGTTTAGTTTTAATGTGTTTCGCTCAAAGAATCAAATGTGAAAGTTCTACCATAAGCTTGCATAAAAATCACTTCTCCACAATCATAATTGCAAAACTTAAATCAAGAGGACTTTTATTGGATATAATGAGGCTTAGGGATAAGGTTATTGAAACGAAAGAATAGGAAAACAAAAGTTCCAAGCTACATTACAAGCAATTCTTTTATTTAGATTTATAAGAACTCAAGCTCTCCAACGATTCTTCAGACATCTCCAACCACACCCATAAACTAAAACTTTAAAAACTTTTTATTTTCTTTGTATACAATCTTTTTTTTTTTTTTTTTTTTTTTTTTTAAATACAAACATGAAATACCCCCACACTTATTCTTTTGCCAAACACCTTCAAAGTACTTCACAAACGTTTCATATAAGACAATCTTGCATTGCTCGCTTGGAAAGGGTAAGGAAAAAAATAATAATAATATTTCAGGCATAAGGGTAGATATATCTGGTGATAAGAAATAAAAGGTTCACAAATACGGCTCAAATTGGCAATCTAATGATATTATTTTTCTTTGGGAAACAAGGTTATTTGGGCCATGGTGGTAAACCTAATGCCTCTATCATTTTCAAGTTCATGCAATCAATGACAAATATTTCGAAAGATCGTTATGCAAGTTCTAGAGAAGTATCTCACATAAGTTCATCACACATGAAAGAATAGGAGTGTATGAAAAATGCACACACTTTCAATAGGCTCAAAAACTCACATAGGATGTATATGGTCACTAAATTCACATATGGAGCTTTAAATCATGCTTTAGTTTCACATCAACAAGGCTATGTGCATTTGGTTTTTCAAAGATGATCAAATATGTACAAACTAACACGAGAATTAGGAATTTCACACAACACATGTTAACTAAGTTCTTGATCATCATGGTTCAAATTTTATCCAATTATATCATTGGGTCGGGAAACTAACAAAAATCTAATTCAAAACAGTAAGGAAAACAAGGAAATATTTTTGGATTTTTTTAAATTTTCCGATTTTTTATTTTTATTTTTTTAAAAACAACAACTTAATTAAGAAAACAAAGCAATAACATGGAGACAAATGAAACCAGTTCAAAGTCGAAGGTACAAAAAATTTTCAATTTGGTCATTTTTATACTCTATACCCCCACACTTAAACTAGACATTGTCCCCAATGTCAGAAAATATAATAAAATGCAAATAAACATAAAATAAATATAAAGAAACAAAATAAAGCAATAGGACTGAAAACTTCCCTAATTTGCAGAAAAAATCAAGCGATGACCCCCAAGCTAAAATTCTGCAATCAACCTCAAGGGTGGAAATAGCCAAAAGTTCCTGCAAAGAAAAGAAATAAATCAGTTAAGCACGCAAGAAAATGTAAAAAAAATGCAAACAAAAAATTAAAAATGAAAAAGACAATGAATAAAACTAAAAAGTGATCATTGGTCCTGTTTGGTGACTTTCCACAGCTTTGAACTTGAACTGGCCTTAGGAACTTCTTAGCAAGGAAAATGAGACTTGATTGGTGTTGTTGTTGAAGCTTCTCGAGCTCTTGGTTTCAACTCGGACTCCTTCTGCCGGGTTGATTGAGTCTGCAGGCTACATTCTTCTCTTTTTGTTATTCTGCATAGCAGGTAGGCACGAGGCAGAGGTGATGGTCTGCTTCTTTGTTCAATCTGTCCAAGTGCCGACCGATGTCCTTTCTTTCACCTTGACTCGTAGCCAAGAGCAAGGGTAAAGGAAAAGCATGCCATGATATATCTTTGCCTCTGACTCTGATGATATGGGATACTTTTGCTTTTGAAGAAGTATCGTTCCACAGGTGTATGCTTGAACTGGGCTGGGGAACTTCTTAGCAAGGAAAATGAGACTTGATCTTGAAGATGAAGCAGCACCTTGTCTCCACATGCTTCAAGTAACATTTTCACTTGCCTTGGCTGTTCTCCAGGCAGATGTGGCGACTTCTTCGGAGGTACATCAGCGGTTGAAGATGAGCACTCGAGAGCAATGCTAGGTAAGCAATGCTAGGTAAGCAATCAGGAAGGATTTCCAGGCAGTCGGTTCTTAGATTGGAAGATTGACACCGAGTGCTGGCTGATTGCCCGCTTTCTCCTAATCACAAAGACAAGAAAAAGGACAGGGAGAAAACGTGATATGAGATACTCTTGCTTTCAACCTTCATGATATGAAATACTCTAGCTCTTGATGACTTATTTGCAAAGGTATCCCAGGGAATGAGAAACACAGAGAAACTCGAGAGGGTTTGTTGGAAAGGCATTTTGGGAGATGAAAAATTTCGGAGATGAAGAAGTGTTGAGAGTGTGCCTTTGCTGTTGAAGGCGAAGGTAGACGTTTATAGAACTTTTCTTCACAACCGAAACTGTTCCTTTACCCCTGTCGGCAGCCGGTGGATGGATGAACAGTACAGGTTACGCGCTTTCTGAAAAAGCAACCCGTAATTTGCGCAAAGCTGACAGCGCGCGTGACGAGTGACGACAAATTTGGAAAAGCTGCTCGCCTCGTGATTCCTGACTGCTCCAGCTTTTGAGAGAGGCGCCCGACTTTTAAGAAAGGCGCCCGACTTTTGAGAACGGCGTCCGACTTTTGAGACGGAGACGCCGCTTTTGAGAAAAGAATCCGGCTTTTGAGAAAGGAGCCCGGCTCTTCGATTTGCGAGAGGGCGCCTCTTCGACTGCTGAGTGATGCCTCAACGATTTCTTCTTCTTATAAGAACGCTCATTTTTGTTCCACAACACACTTAAGCTCCCCTGTAAACACTCCCTCCTGTAAACACTCACACTTGCACTTCTTTTAATCTTGATCAGTCCGACTCTTCATTCTCAACACCTTCAGAAAATGTCTTGCCCTTCTGACCGTCGCCTTAACTTGAATGTTGGGGAAGATAGTGATATATCTTCTCCAACCAACATTTGGCAGCCGTCCTTCATATCCCCGAATGGTCCTCTTACAGTTGGGGATTCCATGATGATGAACGAAACAACCGCATCGGTGGTGGCCAGAAATCTGCTCACTCCTAGAGACACTAGGATACTTTCAAGGCGGTCCGACGAACTAGCTGTTCAGGACTCTATGGCCTACAGCGTCTGATGCGCAGGCTCAGTATCAAACATGGGCCAGCGCCTTCTTGCACGAACCCGTCAGGTGGAGTCGTTGATGGCTGAAGTAGCTAGTCTTCGGCAAGAGGTCAGAGTGCTTCGGCATGAGAACAGGGATTTGCACATGCTCGCAACCAATTACTCCACAAGCATGAAGAGGAAGCTTGATCAGCTGCAGGAGTCCGAAGTGCGGATTCAGAGTGATCATCAACGGTTTATGACGTTACTCCCGAGGTTTGTGTTGCCTTCGTCCTCGGGAGCAGCACCAAGTATTGAGGCTCCGAATGATCCAGCTCTGGCGCTTCGTCTTTCAGGGGCTCCGTCGACCTCCGAGGCACCACCTACCAATGACCAATGAAAGCTATTAGTTCACAATGATTTAAAATATTTATGCATTTAAGTTTTTTTTTTTTTTTTTTTTTAATTATATATATATATATATGTAAATATTTTTGTGTTTTATTTATATGAATGTTTATGTTCTTTTTTAATCTTTTTATTTTTTTTTATTATTTGTTTTTATCAAAGAAATAAAACTAAATCAAAAATCAAAGGATTAGCAAATTTTCTAATCCCCGGCAACGGCGCCAAAAATTTGATGCGAAAATAAATTCACGCACAAATTTAAACCCTATTTGTGACAGTTGTAGTAATGATGTAAGTAGGGATCGTTCTAGGCCGGGGATTAACTAGGGATGCTAACCAAAGTAAAATTAATTTAAAAACGTAAAAACAAAATCTAAAATACTCAACTAGACTCAAAACACTTAAATAGAATAACTCAAAATAAAACTAACAAATAAACTAAAATAAATCAAAAGACTCAAAACAACTCAAGACTTAAGAAAACACAAACTAAAATGATTTCTAATAAATCTAACACTTTAAAATAAAATGGGGGATTGATTTTGATGAAAAGTAAATTAAACTTAAATAAATTACAAAATTGACAAAAACATAAAATTAAGGTAAAATGATTAATGACGGACTGGCTAGAGGATTCTTCTCCACACATGATACATATGCAACCTAAATTGATTTTCAGTTGTTCTTTCAATAAATTGTAAATTCTCAACGCCCCAAATTAATTAGGTCCGCTTAAATTAATTCTCAGATTTTCCTTAAGTTAATGGATTGGATGATTGCATACGACAACCCAAAACATTCCTCACAAGTTCCCTACATGAATTGCATAATAGAGATACAAGCAAGAATCATTAAGTTTTATGAAAATCATAAGCATTGACGAGGCACTTGTTACTATGAATTGCATGAAACTTATGCCAAGAATTTACCTAACGCGATCGTTTATAAGCGACCTTCACTACTTGTGAATATAAGTTCATAACGATTATGTGAAATTCACTTATATTCTAGCATCAAATTCATGCATGTAAATTAAGTATGCATCCTTAATCGACATACAAAAATAAGTTATCAATCAAGCAGTTAAGCAAATTAAATCACAACTGAAGGTAATCAATTCAAATTACAAACATATCCATGGTTTTGAATTAACCTCTAGCCAAAACAAATTAATTACACATTATTTATAAATTAAAACAGAAATTAAACTTGAGTTTGGAACGAATTAACCGAGAGAGTAGAGTGCTTAAGCGCCATTTGCTGCCATGTTTCCGTGCTGACAGAACGCCAGCTGCCCACCACAAGGCCCTGGTTCTGACTTCTCTCCTCTGGCTGCCTCTCGCCTTGCTGACTGCGTCTGACTGCCCCAGGCAGTCACCTGTCCGTGCCTTTCTCTGTCGCTGCCAAGTGGCTGGTGTCTCCCCCTGTTGCCGCAAGGCAGCTGCTCACATGCAGCCCCGTGTCTTCTCTCCTCCCTTTGGTTCTCTCGCGTTCCTGAGCTTTCACGTGTCTCTCTTGCCAGCTGCCACAAGGCAGCGACCTCCCCTCCGAGGACTTCCCTATTTCCGCGTGTCAAACCTTTTCCTCACATTCGTCCCCTCCACCTGTTCAGGCTGCTCACAGCAGCCTTCCAATCTCGAGCTGCCAAGCAGCAACACCCCCGTGAGGACCCCCCTGTACTGACCTCCTCCTGACTTCCCGCGTCTTCCTCGAGCTGCACAAGGGCAGCTCCCCTTTCTTTCCAATCCTCTCCCCCCTGTCCCCGAGGACTTCCCCCAAGACCCCTTTTATTATTTCTTCCCCGAGGCTTCCTTATTCCCACGCGAACTGCACATTCTTTCTTTATTTTTTTCCTCTGCACGTTAACTTCCTTTTTGAAGTTTCCTGCCTTTCTTTAAGCAGACCTCCACTTAATCCTTCCACTTAATCATTTTTTTTTATTCTTTTCTTTTGCTTTTATGCATGCCATCATGCACTTATTTCCCACCAGTTTTTTTTTTATTCCTTCTCCACATCTCGCCATTTGCTTTCCGTCCTCCCTTTCTTTATATCCTTATTCCCCACTGACAGCTCTCCTATATTTCTTTTTCTGTCCGCTCCATTTTGTCTGCCAAAATATTTTCTTAAGTTAATAAAATAAGTGAGCAAGGTAGAATTGATAAATTTATTACTTACAATCACACTTGTGCTATTTTTATTTTCTTTGCATAACAAATCCTATAAACACAAAAATAACGTAAATAGCTCAAAAATATAAGGAACTAACTAAGAAAAGACGAGTGAATTCGAAGTAAAAATATATATAAATATGATCCGATCAAACACAAACAACCAATGTTTATTCCTTCGTTATATGAACAAAGGAACTTACGAAGATTAGCATAAAGACAAGGACACTTTTAGTGCCATGATTCTTCACTTACAAATTGTTGTATGAAGAAATGAGAGTTGCCTTGAACAACTCTTGAAAGTTTATAATTATGTTTAGAACATAATGGTTGGTTGACAAAAATAGTCCATCAACATGGACTTATGATGATTTTGAATCATTGAGTGTTGAAGTGATAAACCACTTAACGAGACGGAAACTAAGCTAGGACTTCACCTTTATGTCCCTATCCTAATGGTTCACTAAGTTTATTGTAAACTATGTAGTGAACAATAACCACACACTCTCCAAATTGTTTGATGTGTATAACACAATTGAAAAAGGTTTCAAGAGAAATAGTGGGAGTTTAGGGACCATGACTATTGTAGTCAAAGGAGAAGTCAAATGAAGAAGATAAAATTAACTCCAAGGGAACAAACTTTCTTTATGAAAGGATGGACATTGGAAGGGGTATTTGAAAGAAATGTCTTGCAAGTGTCAAGAACACACCTTTCGAAGGTGTTGTAAATTGTTCTTGAATAGTTCAAAACAGTTGGTTCTTCTACTTGAATGCTTGATTCCGTATTAGTAACTATGTTTTACAATCGTTGTAAAAGTGTGGCTAATAAGAAGTAGAAGATTAATGAGAGAAGAGAAAGTATTTCACATTCGGAACGTGAATAAAATATAGATCTCTGCGAAAGCAGATGGTACTAACTTCCTCATATGAACTACCAAAGAAATTGGAAAACCCAAAGATTGTCTTTACATTCCAATTTTAAGGAACTTAATTCCGTCACTATAGTAGAGATGGATGAATGTTTTGTTTGACAAAACATTGTTCTTTATTAATCAATGATTGGATTATAGTAATCTAATTGATTGTCTCTATAGTAGAGATGATATGGTAGTGTTAAACTGTTTAGAATATAATGATGCTTAAAACCCAAAAGGTTGCAAGATAGTGACTAATCCCAATTGAGTTGTGATACCTCTAAAACATAAATTACGAGTTGGTCATAGATGGATGCTTTGGATCGTTAGATCCGGATCCAATACCTTCTTGTCAAAATTGTATAGAGGCGAAATGTTCAAATCTTTATTCTTTTGGAAAGAATAAAGAATCACAAAGTTGTTGAGGTTAATTCACTTAGATGTTAGTGGCACTTGTCCACAACATAATACTACTCATGTTGTTTGACATTCACCGAAGATCACTCTCGGTTGGACTATAGTTTATTATGAATAAACACAAGTCCGAATACTTTGCAAAAGGTTTCAAAGAATTCAAGAAATGTAAGTTGATGAGTAAGACGTCTAAAGTACTTACCTCCTTAGATTTGATCCAAGGAAAGGTAACACTTTAGATGAGTTTCCTTGAAAGATATCAAGGAAATTAGCATCATAAGATAATGATTTTCTCCATTAGGAGAAGAACGAACTTGAATAAGATTTAGTTCGTTGGATATTATCAATTACCCATATATAGGATATATATGCTTCTAAGACAATATGATTGTCAATTAGAAGATCTTCCAAAAATTTTCATAACTCCATAGGATGTAGTTGGAAAGAAAGACAAATCTTAATCATGTTAAGATTTGGGGTTGTATGCTAATGAGCAATATTTGTTTAAAAATTATCTTGTGGATATCCTTAAATTAACCTTTGGATATCACTTCTATAAACCAACCAACAAATGTTGTTTGTTGAGTAGTTCATTGTAATCCTACAATGTGATTTGCCTTAGAGCAAATGAACTAGGAATAGAACTCAAAAGAATGGGTTCTTTGAGAGACAAGATGATAATCAACAAATATAACAACCTAGTTCCTATACCACAAGCTCCAAGGTAGTCAAAAAGAATTTTAAACCGTCTCAGTTGAATGGTTTGAACTTTATGACTACATTGAGTGTATATACAATATATACTCAAGGAAATGGTAAAGTACCATTTGACCCGAAATAATGAAACCTTCATAGCTAATTGGTAGCTTAAGGTGACTACAATCAAAGAGAATGGTTGACTTTGAAGGAACCATCTTTGACGTAGTCTTAGTTTCAATTAATTCGAAGATTGCTAGCTACAACTAAATGTTGATTCAATGTTTGGACATCATATAGGTTTCCGAAACCATTATTAAGATAGTCCTAATAATATATATGTCTAAAACTATGAATCACAAAACATGTAAGTTGTAGAGATCCAACCATCATGGATCTTAGCAAGCTAGTGGGAGCCATAAGCGTCTTATGAGAGAAAGATCAAAACGTTTGATTTCTCATAAAGATGTAAATGAATCTTTTGTTTACTAGGTTTACAAAAGATTAGTGGGAGTTAATCATGTTCCTAAAATTTAGAATATATATATGATATATTAATTTTGGAAATGAAAAGAATACTTCTTCGTTAAAGTTATGACTTTAAACATTCTATAAACCATAGAATGTATATGGGAGACATAGTCTATATACATGGGATGGAAATCTATAATGATAGATTTTAGGATATAATTGGATTATATCATGCCCTAATAATAGACAAAAAGGATGCTAGGAAGTTTCTCATATGATGATAAACTTCAATCAGAAGAACAACTCTAGTGAGACTAGGAGGTAGTTCTTCTCAAAGGGAACGTACCCTTTGACTCCCAAAGAAATAATGCGTAAATCGAATCCTTTATGCATACGCAGAAAGGTGATTTATGTATTTCATATTGTATGAAAAACATTGATATGAGTTGTACCTAGAAAGGTACAAGGCGATATCAATGCAAGCCCAGGATCAGAACCATGGCAACTGTCAAGTGAATCCTTAAGTATTTAAGAAATACTAAAGGATAGGTTCCTCTAAGAATAAGGAAGAATTAGAGTAACGTAATGGAAGCGTAAATGTATTAGATTGTGAATCTAATCCATCATTGGATGTTTCTTCATTATGAATGAAGAGATAAACATATATCTCTTTATTATGACTAAAGAGATATTTGGATGGAAACATTAAAGTAACGACTTTAGTGTGTTCCATTATGAAAGCAAAATATATTGCCATATAGAAGTTTACAACAATGTTATTTGGATGGGAAAGTTCATTTATGAACTCTCTATTCGGTTCCAACCAGAAAGTGTATGACACTAATGGGGCGATAGCTCAAGCCAGGGAATCAAGGTCTCATCAAGATCTGAACTCATATGAGAGACTGAACCACATGATTGGGAATCATGTATAATGGTGACGTCGATATTCTCAAGGTTGCTTCTATGGATAACATATAGATATCCATTGTCTAGGCCTACTACTCAGCCATTTATGAAATGACTACAGAAGAGGAATCATAACAGATGACCAAGCTGATTGGCTCTAGTGCAAGTGGGAGATTGTTGGAAATGTGCCCTAAAGCCAATCATATGATGATACTTTACGGACATTTCACATGTTAAACTAATCTAGTTTACATATAAAAGGGCAAACATTATTGTTTGAGCCGTCTCATATAAATGTTATATGCTTAAACGATAAAGTCCAAGGAATATGTGATTGGGAGAATGCAATCTAATGAAGTTAGATTAATGAGACCATTCTTTCGTAGACACATCCTAAACGTTCCTGATCATAGGATTGCCAATTGGGCATTGACAGTCCGTTAAGATCAGTACGTGCTATGTCTTCTCTCAGGGAGAGTGACTAGTCTCGAGTCATTGGTGTGTGTGACATCAAGACAAGTACGTAGGTGCTCAATAGAGAATGAGTCCACTGAACACGATCAACGAGGAGTTCTCATACTCATGTCACATGAGAACTCATGGTTGGGATAATGCAAATTCGTCCTTTGACCTGAGGCATCACAGTTGTCTTGTGGTTAAGTCCTTGATCTTTGATTATGTCAAAGTCACCCCATCGGGGTGTCCACGACATCATTGGGGTTAAGCCACTTAGTTATGGAGACAAGTGAATGTGCAACAAGGGATCTCTAACCTTCAAATGATTTGAGGGAGAATACTCTATGATATGATTAAAATCTCTGGCCAGAGTATGAATGAGATTTGGGAATGCGTTCCAAATCACATTCAAGGTAATCATATAAGCAAACGAATCACATTGGATAGTAGACATGAATAAATAAACTATCAAACCAAACAATGTGGTCAAGAGTATTAGATTAGAGAAAGACCGTATTGCATTTGTAATCCTAAACTGAATAGGTTCTCTACCTCTTCTAATTAGCTTGGGTAGCCATGATATGCTGCTAGGTGTCACTCATGGTTTGTGGAAGCCCTAAACGTGTATAATCACTAAAGGGAGAATTGAAAGTAAGTTTCAATTCACAATCGATGTAAAATGGTTTTAATCGCCCACTGCCTCGCTAAAAGGAACCTAATGTATCGTACACCGTGTAAGGTGGAGATTGAAGAAACAAAGGAGATGAGTAAGAATAATTAAATGGTTTAATTATTTATGGCAAGGATTAATTAATATGTTAATTAATCAAACGAATAAGTTCGTTAAAGACCTCGGGATAGTTTTGGACCTTAAGGCCCAATGGGCTTCGAACGTCAAAGCCCATTGACTTAAGTTGTATGACAACTTAATGAATAAAGATTCACAAAGGCCCAAAAGCCCATATCCATTTTGTGTAGAATTAGGGTTTTTTGGTTCTTTAGGTCATTTAAAGAAGTGACTATATAAAGAACTTTATAGCCTAAAATTCATAAGGGTTTTTGTGGAGAAAAGATGAGAACAAAAGCTCTCTTTGCTCTCTAAAATTCAGCCACCCTAGAGGAAATTATCTAGCAATTTTACTTCCTCAAGGTCACTCATTTCTTCTTCAATCTAACCTTGGTGTAGAATCTTTAGAGGTTCTCTATTTTGGGAACTTGGAGAATCCTATTCTTTCAACCAAATCCATGGAGCTAAGAAGCAAGGAATGAAGGCCCTATCTCTTGGGTGATTATCCTTTGCATATGCAAAGAGGAATCTACAAAGGTAAATATTTCTCAACTAATAAATGTTGATTTAAAAGTTGAGTCAAGGTTCACCAATCTACTAGGCTTTGAATTTCATGGTTGATGTTTTGTTTTGAGTGCATGTAAGCATGATTCCGCCTTTAATTTGTTAATTGCATGCTATTGATGTTGCTCAAATAAACATGTTTTTCACAAAACTTCCTTCATAGCGGAGATGAGGATGCTTCGTTGGATATGTGGGCACACGAGAAAGGATAAGATTAGGAATGAGGATATCCGAGATAAAGTAGGAGTAGCCGAACTTGAAGGAAAGATGAGAGAAAATCCGTTACGGTGGTTTGGGCATGTGCAAAGAAGGCCTATTGACGTTTCGGTTAGAAGATGCGACTACGAGATAGAGGTCCAAAGCCGAATGGGTGGAGGAAGACCTAGGAAAACTTTGGAAGAGACTCTAATAAAAGACTTATAGTACTTGGATCTATCGGAGGACATGACACAGAACTGAGCGCAATAACGTTTTAGGATTCATATAACCGACCCCACTTAATAGGAAAAGGCTTTGTTGTTGTTGTTGTATACATGAGAATTTTTTTGTCTTATGCGTTTGGTGTGTAATTTTTTAAAGGAAAACTAATGAAAATGACTTGAAAACTTTGAGTTTTAATCAAAATGACAAAAAAAATGTTGCAAGTGAATAATATCAGGAGTGACTTTTTAGAGTAAAAATGTCATTTTCGTTAAACGTGAATAGTATCAGAAGTGTTTCGTTAAAATTTTCATTTTTTAAAGCTTGGAATCTTTAAAAGTACACGTATAATCACTGAATGATTCTATTTTTGTTTAATAGTTGATGAATAAATGAGCAAGTTTAGATACAAATGACAATCCTCGCCGAAAATTGTAAATATAAAAAAGTTGGAGAGAAATACGTTTTTGTGGGGTCCATTTCGTAATGTATTTTAATAATCCAAACAGTCTATCTTTTAGAGTAGCATTCATAGATCACCCCTACAAAAAATTAAACAAATCCAAAACCATTATAACATTAATTTGTAAACTTGTAGTGAAGAAAACAAACAAATAATGTTCTACAAAAAATACCCTAAACCCTTAATCAAACGGTCATATGGTTTCAGATTTAGGTGATTTTTGGTATACATGCATGATCTTTGAGGGAATACCTAAAAAAAGACGTTGCAGATTGTTGAAATACATTACGAAGTGTGTCCCACAAAAAAATGTGTAAAAAAGTAGTGTCACGGATGCGTCCTATATATATATATAAAGAAGACTTTATGGGATTGGTGTATGAGATGAATTCTTTTTAATTAATTGGTAAAATCCAAGGAAGAAAATATCGGTAATATCGGAAATATCGGTAGTCCGAAAACACGGAAATATAGATGGAAATATCGGGATAATATCGATATCGATAAAAATTACATGGAAACCACGGAAATTGTAAGAAAAACTTGGAAATTTTTATTGAAACTTTGCAGGATGTTTATTTAGTCAATTATCTATTAGTTTATCACAAAAAATTGGAAGGAAATGCATTGCATGATGAATTTAACATTATCAAGTTGATTATACAGCGAGCTGACAAACATTGTGAGTGTAGAAAATATGTAGTAATTAATGAAAGAAGTCTAAACACACCATAATCATTTATATATAAGGAATTAGTACAATATTTTACACTTTATACATTGCATTTTTGGTTCTTCTCTGACAGAATTTGGTCTTCACGTGGAGAAGAAGATAAAGTAAGCAGATTTTTTGGTTCTTCTCTGACAGAATATTTGGTTCTTCTGAGCAAAGTCACTTCCAAATCTTTCATACAAAACCGTGTGCCACACACACACACCCTCAAAGTTTTTTTCTTTTTCTCTCAGATAACACACACACACACACACACACACATAACCATACACACACACACACACACAAAACCATGGTTTCATACAAAACCGTGTGCCACACACACACACCCTCAATGTTTTTTTTAACACACACACACACACACGCACATGCACACACAATCTCTCGATCCTTCTCCCTCATTCCACACACACACGCACACACACCCTCCCTCTCCTTGTTTCTTCTCCAGTTCTCCCCCCCATCTCTTTTCTGCATCTCTCCTTCCCAGAGGAGACAGACACACACACACCCCACTTCCCCGTGTTTCCCCCTTCCCCAATCCCTCGAACCTTCTCCCTCATTCCTCTCCTTGTTTCTTCTCCCCCCATTTCTGCAACTCTCCTTCCCGGAGCACAGCCACACCACACCCACACGAGGCGGAGGATCCATCAAACCCGAGCGGGTTTTGGGATCCGGAGAGAAGGGATTGCGGATTTTGATGGGTCTGAGCGCGGATTGCAGAGAGAGGCGCAAATCTTGGCAGCTGCGACGACGGAGCCTCGGCTGCAGTTTTCCGACGACGGAGCCTCGGCGATTTTGTCGATAATATCGAAAATATCGCGATATTATCACGAAAACCATTTGGATAGTTATAAAAAATCGGTCCCCTTAAAAACCGATAATATCGGCGATATATCGCCGATATTATCGACATTTTGTTCCTTGGTAAAATCTGAAGATAATTAGTGTCAAAATCTATTAATCAATCTTACTATACTTTAATCTCTACTGATGCCTACTACTTGAGTAGTCAACACCAGACGGTTGGCAATGACACACTCATCTTTCACTTTACATATCAATTAATTAATTAATTAATTTCAATAAATTAACAAAATAAACATTCTAAAGTAGCTATAGAATGTGAACAATTTCCCAACTTAATTTTTTGTTTCAAAAGTCGAGATTATTACAGATATTGAGATTCTCAACATGAATCTGATAAATTTCAATCATTTGGATTTTGCAAAGAACTTCCACATGTACATGTACTTTCACATTCCTTTTCCATTTCCTTTATGTCAAATACACACATGGTGGCCAAGCAACGTAAGACTCAAATTAGGTGCGCATTCAACTCTATGTCGACGACGCAAGACACAGAAAGTCTCGACGTCCCACTTTCGTCATTCTAAATTGTAAGTGGGATTTCCACGTTTTGAAAGAGAAATATCATCAGACCAAAAGTTAGACGAAACATAATGATCTAAATACAAACTAGACGGAACAGAAAGTCTCAAGTTTTGATCACTGGAGCATATGTACCCATCTGACATCCTTATAAGTGGTTAGTTATGGTAATGAAATTTTAAAAAGAAAGTAATAATTCAACCATCAATGTCCACTTCATTTGGTTTATAAAATTTAGTTCATTAGCATTATCTTTTTGGGAAAGGGAAATTGAGTAATGAAACGTTACAACATTTGTACAACAAAAAAGTTAAATGATGTTGTACTAACCTCTCATGCGCGAATTTATTTTTATTCACGAAGTGCTATGTGATTGAAAAGATATATTACTTTAGTTGTTTTGTATTGTAATGTTCAAGAGATTTTTTATGTACGTATATACATGAGAATTTTTTTGTCTTATGCATTTGGTATACAATTTTTTAAAGTTTGGAATCTTTTAAAAGTATCGTATAACCATTGAATGATTCTATTTTTGTTTAATTGTTGATGAATAAAAGAGCAAGTAGATACAAATGACAATCCATGCCGAAAATTGTAAATATAAAAAAGTTGGAGAGAAATACAGTCATAATGACACAACTTAAAGAAAATGATTTAAGATCATCCAAATTACATCACTACAAGTTTCATTAGTGGCCTTAAGTAATAAAAACTCCGAGGAAAAAAAAGAGTGGCACATTTGCTTCCTCGGAAAAGAAACAAATGACAAATTGCAAACTGCAAACCATCCATTTCTTGCAAGAGCCGATGACGGTGTCCCTTCCCTTCCAATCTTCCGTAGCATGCGAGCCACATATTGGCTAATAGAAAGCCGCCAGTAGGACAAAACACTACACCTAATGAGACTCTAGTTAAATTAGATGTCACATGTATACATTCGATCAATAAACTCGGATGTCACATTCATGAGAAAACAAAACACTAATAAAGTAATAAAAGCGAATGAGGTAGTTAATAGTCACACCACAATCAGAGCGGATGGTTTGGGACCTTGCCTTGTCTATGTCGAAGGTCAGAGATCAGAAATGCGGACAAAATTTGAAAATACCAATGAGCGACCAACCGAGGGCAGTAGGCCGCCAAATTATATTTTGTTCATGATTTTATTTTGTGATAAAAGATTAAATTATTTTTTTTGTTTTGTTTTTGTTGAAAAAATAAATAATACTATGGTGACTATCTATTTAAATCGTATTTTGTAAAACCATATAATGTGGTTGTTGATGATTCGATTATTAAGTGTTGATTAACGTGTTTATTTTCTATCAATGACACATCACATGATTTGTAAATCTAGTCTAAAAAAATTAGTCTATTTAGTATTACTTGATAATAAATATTTTAGATACTGACCATGACACACCCCGACCCGGAATGTCCACTAGGACTCCGAATCAGGTTGTGCTGGCCGATACCTAGAAGGTGACAAAGCCATAAAGTGTAATGATGTGGAAAAATATGAATAAACTTAAAACCTAAAAGTGCCTAAAGACAAGAGTGCGCTGTGAGCGGGAATGAACCCAGTTCACACATAACATCAAAGCATAAGTAAAGTACAATAGTGTGGACCCATCCTGGGATTGCTCTCGCGCAAACTCGCTTAACTTCGGAGTTCCTACGGAACCCGAAGCCAGTGAGCTCCCAAAAGGCCTCGTGTGAGTTCTCATAAACAAAATCATGAGGGCGTGGTCGGGGCCCAAAGCGGACAATATCGTGCTACAGTGGAGTCGATCCCGGAATGTGGTGGGGGCTCGGGCCGGGATGTGTTAGACCATGCATGGGTGGCACCAAAAATGACTTGGATTTTCCACGTGAACAGTAAGCAAAACTATTTTGATATATACATTCCTCATCTAATAAACCGGTTTACGTCAATCCCCCAAGCATCAAACCCTTTCACCACACAAGAGATTTTCAATGCCGAGAATACGGCCTGGTACAACAAGTGCCATAATACAAGTTGTTAGATACTTGATTAAAAACCCAATAAATTAATTTGTTACCTCTAAGCTGAGGACCAAACCAAACAGACATTTTCCTCATTCTCATGTTTGAGAGATGGAAAACAGGGAGATACTTCTTGAGGAACGGAACTATGTTAGAGTATTTTCAATGAAAGATGCAAAACTGGAAGATACTCCAATGGCTGGATGCAAAATATCCACCTTCATAAGAATATGTAAATAAAAATGTAAATTTACATTTTTTTAAGGTGGACCTTGCCAATTATAGAGAGAACAATAAATGAAATCTCAAATTTATATCTTATAGTGGAGTTGAACTAACATTTACATCTCAATTTTGTATCTCTTCGTCAAAGATGCTCTTATAAGTGAATCTCATTGCTTCTTATAATAGCTAATCTAGTCATATCTTTGACTTTATTATTTTACTTACAATGTCCTGAAACCCTTAGCTTGCTGCTATTATATGTCTAGAATCAGATCACTTTGATTCAATTATAATTTATTTATCCTAAACCAATACATTTTTTTTGTTGTTGATAAAAGCGAAGGATTTATTATCGAAAACACACTATTACAAAAAACGACGTCCAATTACAAGAAAAGCCCAAAAGAAAGTATGGACCCCCAAATCAAAGCTCAAAACAAAGGTTTGTGCCTAGAAATAACAAACGAAACAGAAAACCCTAAATTCCTTGCGACCGCCATTGATGCATTGTCGAAAAACATCCACCCAATTGACGCCAAAAATCCAGCTAAACAATTCCACAAAAATGATGGAAAGACAACTCCAACAACCTTCACAAAGCACCATAGATGTCAGAACAATAACAACAAACCAAAGAAAGCTGGTGAGAGAACTCATCAGCAACAAAGTCACCTAAGAGAAACAAAGTCGTCGAATACAAATGCATGGGAGGTGGTGATGTGAACATCACCTGCACTGGAGCTTTACACGCATCCAGAGATAATCACGTCAAAACACGTTTAAGGCAAGCAGCTACATATATGAAATCAGATGGGTTTGAGGAAAGCCAAAGAGGTGGAGTGACACACCCCGACCGAGGTCAAGGCATGCTAGCCGTCATGTGAGAGTGACGTAGCCATGTGCACAGTGCGGAAGCAATAGAGATAAGAAATATATGAATAATTAAAAATCGAATTACTAGAGTGCACTACTAAACGGGAAGTGATAGGAGTTAGTTACAAAAGTAAACACTCCTAATCAGAGCATAATAAGTCTAGGTGCAGTCCAGTAGGACAAGTACTAGTTATATAGTACCAGGAATGTCCTACTATTATTTAGATAGGTCAGAACTGCCGACGTCCTCAAGCCACCAACAACAAGCTTACTTAAAACCTAGAGGGGCGCAAAACAGGAAACGTGAGTGGGCAAAAACAAATGTTTTACAAAACCATTTCATTTATCAACATATCTAACCCCTCGCTGTAAAACATGTATAATTTTCCCCAGAATCAAGATATAAGCATATACATAAATATATATATATATATATATATATGTAAATATATCAATTCAAATCATGCTTCACATAATCATATTCATATGTATGCCATGCCAAGATATAACAAAGTAAGCAATTCAAGTAAGAATAATTTCATAGAAATATAACATATTAGCCGAAACCCCTGTGGTAGTTTGTACGACTGAATTCATAGCTCAAAAGTCACTTTAGCCGGAGTCACTACAATGACCTATACGGCAACATATTGCACAAGAGTCGGAACCAAACAAAAAGGTCTATACGACAATAATGGGTATAATATAATCATGCTCAATACTGCTCTCACATAATAGCTGGGCGATAAATCGCTAGTCACCTACGAGTCGGAACCATAAGTAAGGTCTGTACGACAAGACTGTGCACCTAAATTGGATCCAATATGAGCATATGGTGCGGGAGGTGACATAATAAACAGGCATGTGCCATATCTATGGCTAAATCACAATCACCCTAAGTGCAGTTTTATGAGCTCAACATTATTCAATCACATATCGCATCATCGATGATTCACATAACCAACACAACTTACATGAGCTTACCTGAGCGTCCACAACACCACATATATATATATAAAGCATCACATACCAAATCATGTATGAATTATAAACTTATATGCATGGCATTTATGGCATACTATTATTTAAACACATATTTCTGGGAAAATATCAAGTATATAATATATACTGTAAACCAAAAGCCCACTCACTGATATGTCGAAGGGTCGTAGCCCCCGAGTCGCCCTTGGATACGCCCGTCCTCGGGATAAGTCTCACCTATATGCGAATTAACTATAAAAACGTTATTTTAAAGCACATAGGCAAAACTAGCTAATAACTTCTCATACATAGCTCAAAATGGGTATATGAATATACCACAGTGACATCCACAACCCCAGGATCATCCCCAAATTTTCAGATTAATTTTTGGACTCCTCACGCGCCAGCGAGTGCACGGCCAGACATGCGGCCACGCGCAGGGAATCCGTCAGGATTCCCTAACTGCGGTTAGGAATATTCCCTGGAATATTCCGTTAAAACCCAACGGTAACCGTTAACCCTAACTGACGGCGTTAACATATTCCATCAAAACTGACGGAATATTCCCCTTTCTTCTCCGGTGAGTCGCCGGTTTCTGGGTAAAACTTTAAAACCATTATTCTCCTTCATTTCTTCACCATTTTTCATGAAATTGGTACCAAAATGAAGCTAATAACATGTAGAATCACGTTATACAAGTTTCAAGGTTTAAATTCTACTAGATTTTCCCTGAGAAAGGTCGATAGCTTGGCTTACCTAGAAACACGTCGAACTCAGTCCTCCAACGTCCAAATCCTTCCAACGAAGTACCCCGAGACTCGTGAGGACCTCCTTAAGCTTCCTATGTCCTTAGAATTCCCTGAAACACAAGGTTTTACGTGTGCATGAACAATGCACAAAATCGGGGTTAGGGTTTCTCCGGTTTTCGAAGCATTCACGTCCAAACAAGGGTACCAATATACTCAGGAGGTTACAATGAGCAAGAACCTTACCTTTAAAGCTTTGATCCGTGCCTGAAAGGGGGAGTTCAAAGCTTGTCCATACGAAAGAGGGAAGAGAAAGAGAGTCCGAGAGATGAGAGAGAAGGCACGGGAAGGAGAGAGAAGGTAGGTGGGTATGTGTGGACCAAAAGCCACCAATCACAACTAAGAGAACACTTAGTTCTAATTGGGTCCAATAATAGAGGAATATAGCTAATTGGTCCACACTCTTAAGTCTAAACCACAACATCCCATAATACTTCTTAACGTCCAAGGGTATTTAGGTAATTTCACGTCGTCGATAAATAAATAATACACAACTCTGGGACGGGCTGTGACATGGAGGATGGGAAAGATGGGAAATAGAAAATGGAATTGATGGCATGGGATTATGAGTTAAAGCACATTATAGGAGACGATTAACAGAATAATTACAGGAAAAACTAAACCCGGGAGCCTCCGACCCAGGCCTTAGGAAGGGCCGGTGACAGAGGAGATGAAATCGGAAGATGGCTAAGCAAACAGGCTAGAAAATCTCTCACACGAAATGAGAGAAAGACTCTCATAGTAGGAGAGATACATTGGTCATTTGTCCTAAACACTTTGACACAAATGCCATTTCTCATAAATCCTAACCCCTTCGCATAAACTGTAAATATTTGAAGGGAAATGAATTCTAAAGAAAATATAGAACTAATTGATGATATGGAAAGTAGTTCAACTTCTTATAAGAATTTGCAAGGTTTCTCTTTTAACCGATGTATGATTCTTTTACCTTCACATCCCCACATGCCTCGTCACATGTAAAAGATAATCCAAAGTAGGAATTGCAGAAAAGACAACAATTATAAGAGAAGGTAATTTGGCTCATCCATCGATACCTTGGAGGGTGCATTATCATTGATTTAAATAGTGTATAATGACTTGATTTAGAAGTATAATTAATATACAAATAATACATAAAGGGAATGTTTTAATAATACAGGTAAATATGGAAATCATGATGAAACAGGAAACAATCTCAAGAGATCATGAATATATCATCTTTTACGCCCTCGCAAGCTGACAGTACAATCTAGTACATGAAGCTTGGAAACCATAAGTCTAAAACGAGGAAGAGAAAGACCCTTGGTGAAGAAATCAGCAATCTGATCGTGAGTGGAAAGATAGCGAACATCAAGCTCCTTACGAACAACCTTCTCACGAACATAATGGTAATCCACCTCAATGTGCCGAGCGCGAGCATGAAACATCGGGTTGGAAGCAAGGGAGATAGCGCTGATATTGTCACAAAACAGAGTAGGGCAATGGAAAGGCAACTGTAGGTCACGAAACTGCTTATGAAACCAAGAAATGGTGGCAGCGGCAATGGCAAGTTGACGATACTCGGCTTTAGTACTAGAAAGAGAAACCCCATTTTGTTTCTTGGTACTCCATGAGACAAGATTGGAACCTAGATACAAACTATATCCTCTAGTTGTAGGTAAGACAGTGAGTAGTAGTGCCAACAAGGTAACGAAGAATGCGTTTGACAGTAGCCCAATGAATGGAAGTCGGTTGGTGAAGAAATTGGCATACTTGATTGATCGCAAAGTTGATGTTGGGACGAGTGAGAGTCAAGTATTGAAAGGCGCCGACAACACTACGGTATTCGGTAGGATCCGGTAGAGGGTCACTATCATGAAGGCTGAGCCATCACCTATTGACGGCAGGGGTAAGAACCGGCTTGGCACCATGAATTTTGGTGCGGTGAAGAAGGTCAGTGGTATACATGTTGGGAAAGAAAGAGAGAGACTAGATGGAGTGCGGACCACCTCCATGCCTAAAAATAATGGACCGGCCCAAGGTCTTTCATAGAAAACCGTAGGCCCAAATTCTTAATAAGGGTGACAATGTGAGAGGGATTATTCTCGATGACCAAAATATCATCAACATAAATTAAGAGATAAATGTGAGTAGGGCCGTGAATATAGGTAAATAACGAGTGATTCGTTGTAGATGGACGAAAACCCAAATTTTCCAAATGAGTGGAAAAACACTGGAACCAGGCACGGAGAGCCTGCTTGAGCCCATATAAAGAACGACGGAGGTGGCACACATGATTTGGAAACTGTGGATCGACAAAACCACGAGGTTGGTGCATATAGACATCCTCAGACAAAGAACCATGGCGAAAAGCATTCTGAACATCCAACTGGTGAATAGGCCATTTAAACGAAACTGAAAGAGCCAAAATTAACCGAATAGTAGAGTGATTGACAACAGGACTAAAAGTTTCACCATAATCAAGGTCGGGTTGTTGATGAAAGCCATTGGCGACCAAATAAGCCTTGTACCATTGAATAGAGCCATCATAATTTTGTTTAATACGAAACACCCATTTGTTTGGCAAAATATTCTTAGAAGCAGTACGAGGAACAAGAGTCCAAGTACCAGCACGCTGAACTGCATTAAATTCATCAGACATCGCAGTACGCCATTCCGGGAATTCATTGGCCTGACTAAAACATGTAGGCTGAATGGGGCCGTTAGAAAAGTTAATTGCAGTAGAAAAAGCATATTTAGGAGGCTTAAGAGAAGCTGTTTTGGACCTGGTCAGGATACCATGTGAATTAGAGGGACTGCAGAAATGCAACAATAGATGAGGCATCGAGAGGCGCAACAGATGGGGTTGCTAGGGTAGCAATGGGCCTAGGCTTGGGAGCTTCAAGTTGGGCTGCAGCTTGGGCGAAAAAGAGAACTCGCATGTGAGGGTCACATGAATAAACTTACAGAGCCTGCTGTGGTGGGCTACGTGATGGGCTGGGTTGATGAGTCTCCAAAGTGGGGGACACAACCATCGGTTGGCTGCTTGGTTGTCGAGGGGCACTCGGGAGATGCCTAGTGATTTCTAAAACAGGATGAGAAGACGAGGCTGGGGAGGATTGGGCAAGAAAGCCAGAGTGCTCCTTGAAAGGAAAAGAACCTTCATCAAACACAACATGGCATGATAAAAAAATGTGAATTGGTAAAGATGTCTAAACATCGATAACCTTGATGATTGAGAGAGTAACCGAAAAAAATACATTTAGTAGAATGAGATTGCAGTTTATTATCATTATAGGGCCTAAGGTAGAGAAAACATGCACACCCAAATGTCTTTAAAAACTATAATTAGGTTCCTGATGAAACAACTTTTGATAGGGAGACATAAAACCAAGTACCTTAAAGGGGAGCCGATTGATAGGATAAACTATGGTGTGCATGGCCTTAGCCCAAAAGACAGGAGACATCGATGCGTGGGCCATTAAGGTAAGCCTAATGTCGGCAATGTGATGCTGTTTCCATTCCGCCAAACCATTTTGCTCGGGATGGTGAGGGCAGGAGAGACGATGATGAATGTCATGGGTAAGCAAAAAAAATTCTTGAATTGGTGACTAGTGTATTCGCCCCCACCATTGGACTAAAACATCTTAATTTTAGTGGAGAATTGAGTTTCAATGAAGGCCTTAAAGTGAGTAAAAATATTAAAAACTTCACATTTTAATGTCATGGGATAAATCCAAGAATAACGAGAGAAATTATCAACAAATAGTACATAATATTGAAAACAACTAACTAATTTATTAGATGCACGCCAAATGTTGGAGTGAATAAGCTCAAAGGTGCGTGAGTAACAGACAAAGATGCAGATAAAGGTAACTTAATACTTTTGCCCAATGGACCAGAATGACACATAAAATTATTTAGAGTTTGGTTGCCAGAAACAAGCAATTTATTTGGATGTCTAGAGAAAAGTAAATTCAAAATGGAAGAAGATGGATGGCCTAAACGAGAGTGCCAGACATCACGACCAACACGAACACTAAGGAAAGCAGCACGACCATGAGCAGACGGTGATGAAGATGAAAATGGATAAAAACCATTGCTACTCTTGCCCGAAAAAAGAATTGTCCTCGTCTCCATATCCTGAATATAGAAACAAGTGGGAAACAATGTAATATAACAATTGTTATCCAATATAAAGCGATTAGCAGACAACACAATAGTAGAAGCATATGGACAATGATGAACAATATTAAGCTTGAAAGAAACATTATTATGAGATAGAGTTGAAGAGCCAATACGATTAATAGGCAAACCTGTACCGCCAACAACACCTCCGACAGAATCACCACCACGATAGTCATGGGATTGAAACAAGGTATTGAGGTCATTGGCGATATGCGAGTTGGCCCTGGAATCAATGAGCCAAAGCTATGAGTGTTGAGCCGTCAAGGCAATGAGACAGGAAGAAAGAGGGCGACCTTCATAAGCCAAATTGAGGCGCGGAGCACAATCAAGGGCGCCATGGCCAAAAGTGTTGCAAATCTGGCAACGATGACTGGAGGAGCCTTGAGATGGGGTTGGGCCAAGAAGCCTAGAGACATTGTTAGAGCTGTGGAATCTAGGGGGACGATCACCACGCTTGCGAAAATTACGTTCGCGGAAACCGCCAGCACCTCGATAGCCACGGTAGCCATCACCGCCATTGTTGTGAAAACCATCGTTCTGGGGACGACCACCACCACGATCACCCTCATGGGAGAAACGGCCAGAGCCACGATCACCGTCGCGATCAGAAGAGGAGCAGCCACGAAAGGCAGAGGAGTCGCGGGAAGCAACTATGATTGAGACGCTAGAATTCGGTAGAGCAAGATGATCAACAAGATATATTTTAGCAGTGAGAAAAAGCGCCCTAAGATCAGGAAAGAAGATGGGTTTGTCACGGGCTTGAGCAGCGGCAACATTATTCTCAAATTTGAGGTCGACATTAGACATGACAACCGACACCATGTCATCTGTTGAAACAGGTGCTCCAATAAGAGCCAATTGATCTGTAATACCATTGATCTTATCAAGAAATTCAAAAATTGAAGAATCACCTTGCTTGGTGTGGAAGAAAGCGGTACGAAGTTGAAAGATGTGACTCTGGTTCATAGAGGCAAAGCGCTGCTGGAGAGCAACCCAAATGTCACAGGCAGTGGAATGACGAGCAGTCGCTGCAAGGGCCTAATGACCAAGAGAGCCATTGATCTAGGAAAGCACAAGCTGGTCATTCTGAACCCATTCAGCATACGCGGGGTTGGGTTTGGTAGAGACTTTATCGGTATCATCAGAAATGAACGCCAAGGGGAAGGTGGAAAAACCATTAACAAAAGCCATCAATTGACGACTGCGAAGAATAGAAAGCAACTAAGCCAACCAACGAGAATAATTGGAAGAGTCAAGCTTGATGTTGATCACATGAGAAACGGAGGGGAAGACATCAGGGGAATGAGTGGTCAGATTGGTTGGGGCAGCCATGGAAAAGTGTAGGGAGGATCATTAAAAAAAAAGACGTTAGTCACCGGCTCTGAGATACCATAAAAGATAATCCAAAGCAGGAATTGCAGAAAAGACATCAAAGGTAAGATAAGGTAATTTGGCTCAATCCTTCGATACCTTGGAGGGTGCATTATCATTGATTTAAATAGTGTACAATGATTTGATTTACAAGTATAATTAATATACAAATAATACATAAAGGGAATATTTTATTAATATAGGGAAATTTGGAAATCATGATGAAACAGGAAACAATCTCAAGAGATCATGAAGATATCATCTTTTAACATGTAGCAAATTTTCAAGCCAAACACGTTGACAACAAGAATTGGGTGATGAGGAGCACGTGTGGTTGTTGGATTTAACAAGTGGACAAACCTGCTCTAATATCATGAAATAAGTTTGGGTTTCACCATAAAGCCAATAGGCAATATGGGGAGTAGCTCAACCTCTTATGAGCCATTGCAAGATTTCTCCTCTTACCAATCTAGGACTCTTTTATTTTCACATACTCACATGCTTCCTCACATGTGGTGAATTTTCAAGTTAAACACAAAGACAACACGAATTTGGTGAAGTGGAGCACGCATGATGAGAAAGTTGGGATTCCACTATAAAACTAATTGGCAATATGGGGAATTGTCCAACCTCTTATAAGCCCTTGCACGGTTTCTCCTTTCACCGATGTGAGACCCTTTTACCTTCACATTTCATAATTTATGTATTCATCATTTTCTCCTTACACACCTCTGTTTATTTATGGCTTTTAGAATGATTAATCAATAGAAAATAAAGATATAAATAAACATGAGTGCAAAAAAAGAAAAGGAGTGTGCATAAGGCATTTCCTAAATGTAAAATGGCATGAGTGCAAAAAAAAGAAAAGGGGTGGGATAAGCTTCATAATGGGCTAGCAATTATGTGGTCCAAATTCGCCTTTGGCGAGAATCGAACTTAATACCTCTCACTTACAAGTGAAAAAGAATACTACTAGACCGTAGTACTAAGTGGCAATTGCATGATGTTAATCCATATCACGAAATCGCACAAAATTAGTAATAATTATAATTACATGACAATCAATATATGTCACTAATCAGGCAGAAAATAAATGATCCCTTACCAAACGTGGACGTGAATTGCCTCTTGAATTATTCTGGAAGAAAAAGGCAATCAACCCAATTTTGTCGTGAAGAAAAAGAGTGCAGTTCTTTTGTTTAGGATGTTAAATGCCTCTATGTAGGGAAAGCAAGAACGTCCCCTTGGCGGTTGGCACTCACTCCTCCATCCATCATCTATCTTGCATGACCATTTTGCAATCCTCACCTACCCTCCCAAGAAACCAAAAGCAACTTGGAACTTCAAACTTCCTAATCTAAAATTAACTTTCTCAATGCATGTTTCTCTACCATTCTTTCTCGTGTTATTTGAAACGAGGAAGATAAAATTAAAATAAGTGGATCCAATTAACTCCTTTTAATTTCACTAGAATAAAAAATGTTGTTGAAAAAGTTAAATTAAAGATCATTCGAAAACTTGGATGTGGATAAATTGGCTAGAGGATATGTGCTCTTCTATGCATCCAGTTTGAATTCTTGTTTCCTCAATTTTTGGTTCAAGTGATGTTCTACTTCAAACTAATATAAATTGCAAGGGCAAGTGACCCTTTACCATAGTGGTGGAAATGTGTTGTACCCTTGCATGACGGCGTGGTTCGAACCCTGTTGGTGGCTAATATAACATCTAACTTACTAACGCTATCGCTTGACTCAAAAAATTAATAATAATAATAATATATATATATATATATATAAACTGCAGAAAGAGATTCAAACTCGGGTTACATAAAAAGGAGCACATATGCTCTAGTCAACTTGACCATGCCTATCTTTTGCATGTGTTAGTAAATATTTAATTTCAATACATATGACATGACTTTATAGCATGGCATGGAGATGCTATATATATGATTATTGGAGAAATAATTGGGTGGTTTTTACCATTATGAGAGACGTGATTGGTGAAGCCCATTCTGATGGGGGACCGTTTAAATTCTCTATTTAAAGATAAACATTACGCAAACCCTCCACAAAGTAAATTTTAGAGAGATCAGCCACTTAATTTGTTAATAAATTTCTCTACACTATCCTTGCTAGCTTTCACATAAACCTATTAATTTATTATTTTTTTCCCATGGCATTGATCCTTCCAAGTATTCCAAGCCTTACTACTTTTAGCAGCCTCCAAGTCAAATTGGCAGCAAGCCAAGTGAAGGGTGAGCATGTTCCAACTGACATACCAAGACACCAACTCACCACTCTCATCAGATCCATCATCAACAAACAAGACGAACCACAACCCTTTTACGTTCTCGATTTGGGAGTTCTTGTCAGCCTTATGCAAAAATGGAACCGTTGCCTTCCCAACGTTCAGCCCTTCTTTGCTGTCAAGTGTAACCCTGAGCCTGCATTCATTGCAGCATTGGCAACGCTCGGTGCGAGCTTTGACTGCGCTAGCAAGGTGGAGATCGAGGCCATCCTTTCTCATGGTGTAAGCCCCTCAAGGATAGTCTACGCCAATCCATGCAAGGGTGAGAACCATTTAAGGCACGCAGCTGGAGTCGGGGTCAATCTTGCAACCTTCGACTCCATAGACGAACTTAACAAGATAAAAAGATGCCATCCCAAATGTTCCTTATTGCTCCGAATTGCAGTCCCAAATGACACGAGCTCCTGGCGTTCATTTGGGACCAAATTCGGTGCGTTGTCCGAGGAGGTCGCGCCTCTCCTTAGACATGCACACAAACTAGGGTTGAGAGTGGTGGGAGTTTCATTTCACGTGGGTTCGAAAGCTTCGGAATCTCAAGTGTACCGTGGAGCAATAGCAGCTGCTAAGGCTGCATTCGACGTGGCAGATGAGCTCCAACTGCCCAAAATGCATGTGCTTGATATTGGTGGTGGGTTCAAGGCAAACCCGTTATTTGATGAAATAGCCGAAACCCTAAACGACGCTATTAAAGAACACTTTGGTGATCATCAATCGGAGTCTGATCTGGTGGTGATGGCTGAGCCAGGAAGGTTCTTTGCCGAAACGGCTTTCACAATGGTTGCAAATGTGATGGGGAAGCGAGTGAGAGGAGAGAAAAGAGAGTATTGGATTACCGATGGGATATATGGGTCGTTTAATCTTCCGGCATTTGATAAATCTTGTTTGACAGTTTCACCCCTCCTCCTTCACACTCCTGATCATGATCATCATTCAGTAGCCATATATTCGTCGACGGTGTTCGGACCAACCTGTGATTCGCTGGACACGGTGGTGGCTGACTGCAAACTGCCGGAACTGAAGTTAAATGATTATCTCGTGTTTCATAACATGGGGGCTTACACAAATTCGGTTGGAACCAACTTTAATGGCTTCTGCATTTCTGCTATTCCCACATACTTAACATTTACAAGTGCTAATAATTAATAGGGAATGAAAAACGAAAACAAAAAAAATACGAATGTATGTGATCGATCTTCCCTTCTTGTCTATTGTTATATATATGTACCTTGAGAGTGGTTTTCATGACCGAATCTTCTTTAAATTTCATTAATTTGCAATATAAACAGGTGATATTCCCATTCCTTTGAATATTGGCCTTCGTTGGAACGGTGGGATACGATGGTTCAGCAACATATACAAACGGGAACGAAATATTAAAAGAGCCATAGTATTTGGACATATACAAAACTGGGACAATGTCTAATTTAGGGGTTTCACATACAATAATATAGCTATTTCTATTGTGAGAAATTTTTGTCTACTCAGAACATAAGGTGATATACTATGTGTTATAATCGAAGTGGATTATAGAGTCGATCGTCCTTATATTAAGATATGTAGTATACCACCTTGTGTTTTAGCTATTAGGAAGTGTATTAATAAGTGCATCAGTTAAAATATTGCAGGACATACTACTAGATCAGGGAAATCTAAGCAAGGCTACAAACTACTACTGCAGGGTGAGCCAAAAGCTGTCGAAAGGTTGAAAATGGCCAAATCAAACTACTTTTTAACCTGAAAGGGGTTTAATTTAGTGGAAAACAAGCAAAGACTTGGAATTATATCCGAAAAGAAAAAGGAAAAAAACTGATTTGATTAAAAAAATTGTAATATATGACCATTTTACTAATATGCTTCATAATAAGGGGTTTGTAGCCCAAATTATAATGTCTTACTAATATCCTAAGTTTTCGCTTTTATAATATATTGTTAAAAAACACAAGACCAAACGCATTTTAGACGTACTAATTTTGTATTTTTAAAACAAAAAAAAAGTATTTTCGAAAATGTAAACCATTCAAATTTAAGTCATATCTCTCTAAAAAATATTTTAATTATCAAGGTTTATAAATTATTATTATTTTTTTTTAAATTTAGATTGTTTCAAAAGATATGTTACTTTAGTTGTTTTTTTTTTTTTGTCTTTTTAAAAAGTTACTTTAGTTGTTTTGTATTGTAATGTTTAAGAGATTTTTTATGTACGTATATACATGAGAATTTTTTTGTCTTATGCGTTTGGTATACAATTTTTTAAAGCTTGGAATCTTTTAAAAGTACACATATAACCATTGAATGATTCTATTTTTGTTTAATGTTGATGAATAAAAGAGCAAGTAGATACAAATGACAATCCTTGCCGAAAATTGTAAATATAAAAAAGTTGGAAAGAAATACAGTCATAATGGCACAACTTAAGGAAAATGATTTAAGATCATCCAAATTACATCACTACAAGTTTCATTAGTGGCCTTAAGTAATAAAAACTCCGAGGAAAAAAAAGAGTGGCACATTTGCTTCCTCGGAAAAGAAACAAATGACAAATTGCAAACTGCAAACCATCCATTTCTTGCAAGAGCCGATGACGGTGTCCCTTCCCTTCCAATCTTCTGTAGCATGCGAGCCACATATTGGCTAATAGAAAGCCGTCAGTAGGACAAAACACTACACCTAATGAGACTCTAGTTAAATTAGATGTCACATGTATACATTCGATCAATAAACTCGGATGTCACGTTCATGAGAAAACAAAACACTAATAAAGTAATAAAAACGAATGAAGTAGTTAATAGTCACACCACAATCAGAGTGGATGGTTTGGTACCTTGCCTTGTCTATGTCGAAGGTCAGAGATCAGAAATGCGGACAAACTATGAAAATACCAGTGAGCGACCAACCGAGGGCATTAGGCCACCAAATTATACATTGTTCATGATTTTATTTTGTGATAAAAGATTAAGTTATTTTTTTTGTTTTGTTTTTGTTGAAAAAATAAATAATATGGTGACTATCTATTTAAATCGTATTTTGTAAAATCATATAATGTGATTGTTGATGATTCGATTATTAAGTGTTGATTAACGTGTTTATTTTCTATCAATGACACATCACATGATTTGTAAATATAGTCTAAATTAGTCTATTTAGTATTACTCGATGATAAATAGTTTAGATACCGACCATGCATGGATGGCACCAGAAATGACTTGGATTTTCCATGTGAACAGTAAGGAAAACTATTTTGATATATACTTTCTTTAGCTAATCAATCGGTATACGTCAATCCCCCAAGCATCAAACCCTCTTACCACACAAGAGATTTTTCAATGTGCTGAGAACACGGCCCGGTACAACAAGTGTTATAATATAAGTTGTTAGATACTTGATAAAAAAAAAATTTCAACCACTTATATTTATGACACTTGGTATACTAAGTCATGTTACCGACACACTGAAAATTTTTTCCCACCACACATACTTAGCTATAATATTTATCTGTGTGTACACACACACGCATCTAGCACTCTATAAAGCTCTCATATTCTTTCAACTAAAAGAAGAAAGCAGATAATTAAGAGAGAAAATGGTGGAATCTCCAGAACAACAACACCCCAAGAAAGCCTTTGGATGGGCTGCCAGAGACTCATCTGGTGTTCTCTCTCCCTTCAAATTCTCCAGAAGGTTTATCTCCATTTTATCTTTTACATTCTCCATCCAATTGGTGTTTCATTAATCTTTTTGTTTTTCTTTCATCCATCTACAATTTGCGTGCTGCACGTAGTTCCTAGGAAATACAATGAAAATCCAAGAAGGAAAAAAGTGTATTTGACAACTTGAACCTTTGCAATACCAGCAATTAGATAAATTGTTTTGAATACTTACATTTCCAAATTGTACGTACTTCGGAATATGAACTAATTAGTGCACCTAAAATCGTGTACTTATGTATATTTTCGAATTAATATACCTAAGACTAAAATGAAAACTAAATCTAACCCAACTATCTAACTTTCTAACAAAAAGTTATTTACTTAATGAATTTAAATCAATAGTCATTTGAGTTCAGTTGTTCATGTCTTAGTAGTGGGTGCAACTGAAGTTGTTTCTTCTTCTGCATATATAAACGGATCAGAATGCAACCTACTCAATTTATCTCAAATTACTATGATTTTGGTTGCAGGGAAACAGGAAAGAACGACGTCACGTTCAAAGTATTATACTGTGGAATATGCCATACAGATCTTGACATGATTAAGAATGAATGGGGAAATTCTACCTATCCTCTACTTCCTGGGTACGTATACATACCACTCTATACTAAACTTTGTTATGACAAGTTAATGACTTTAGTTAAATTAACCGTCCATTAATTAATCTGTAATATAGACAGACCTAGTTACTGTACGTACTACAGATGAGTTGTCTATTACATTTGAACACTATGACCTTATTTGTCAACTTGGATTGTACTAACTATTTCAGTCAGATATGATAAATAGTCATCGGATAGTACTGACTAAATTAATCGGGTGTTTGATGTAATATTGGACTAAGAACAATATTATTTATACTGTACCGGATATGAATTCAATGTGATTATCTAAAAACCCATATACTTTTCAAATCCTAATCTTCAAAATAAAAGCAGATTAAAAAGCTCCAAATTAAAGCAAAATCTAATTTAAAAAAAAAAGAAAAAAAATGCCCGGATGAAAATTTTCCTAATTTCCAAGTTGTATCACCATTCTCAACCAAGATTCCAAAATAAACGCAGATTAGATCAGAAAAATAGCAAAAAGATATCCAATTCGAATTCTCAACCAAGAGCAGGAGATGGCAAGAACCGCGACGGCGAGAGAAGGCGACGAGGAGAATGACGACGGGGAGATCGACGACGGCGAGAGCAGGCGACGGGGAGATCAACGTCGGCGAGAGCAGGCAACGGGGAGAACGGCGACGGCAAGAGGAGACGATGGCGAGAACGACGATGGCAAGAGGTGGTGTCGTGGAGAATGAAGTGAGAGAGAGAAGAAAGGGAACCGGAACCTGACTAATAATCCACTCATTTCCTACTACATAAGCAGACTGACTAAATTAATCCGACGACTATTTAATACGAGAGGACACCAAACAACCGGTTCCGTATTATTAGTCCTATCCGATCCCTTATACGACCCACCAAACGAGGCCTGAATATATGATGAATTGGATTAATGTGCTAACCATGTAACTAGCTTGTCAAATGTGAACTTAATTAATTTAATCGGGCAATGCATGCAGGCACGAGATTGTTGGTGTAGTAACTGAGGTAGGCATCAAAGTAGAGAAATTCAAAGTTGGAGACCATGTCGGTGTTGGATATATGGCAGGATCTTGCCAATCTTGTGATAGTTGTTCCACCAATGCTGAGAATTACTGCCCCAAAATGATAGTGACTTTTGGTGACATATACCATGACGGAACCCCAACATATGGAGGTTACTCGGACATCATGGTCGCCAATGAGCAATTTGTAGTCCGTATTCCAGACAGTCTACCTCTCGATGGCGCTGCTCCTCTCCTATGTGCTGGGGTTACAACTTATAGCCCCTTGAGGTATTTCGGACTTGATAAACCCGGTATGCATGTGGGTGTGGTTGGCGTCGGTGGCCTAGGTCACGTTGCCCTGAAGTTTGCAAAGGCTATGGGGCTCAAGGTCACAATGATCAGTACCTCCCCGAGGAAGAAAGAGGAAGCTATTGAAAACCTTGGTGCCGATTCCTTTTTGATCAGCCACGACGATGGGCAAATGCAGGTGATAATACGAATAATAAGATCCAATAAATTTATGACTTTAGTCATATTTGTGAGCACTGTGACATACAGATGTGTTTATTTTGATTGTGTAGGGTGCCGTGGGCACAATGGATGGGATCATTGACACTGTTTCTGCAGTACACCCTCTCTTGCCTTTGGTTGGACTATTGAAGTCTAATGGAAAGCTTGTTTTGCTTGGAGTACCAGATAAGCCTCTTCAGCTACCAGTTTTTCCTTTGCTCATGGGTAAGCAGATGAATTCACACTAACTTCTAACCTTAATTGGGTTTAGATAAAAGAAAAGAAAAAAAAACTAAATGTCATGTGTAACTAAGTGCGTGCAGAGAAAGATGGTGTGTTGAAATCAGTTTGTTTTACATTTGATCGGCTGTGTATTTACGTATTAACATTAGATTCTTTTTTTGTAATTTTAGGGAGAAAGATAATAGCTGGTAGTTTCGTTGGAGGAATGAAGGAGACCCAAGAGATGTTTGATTTCGCAGCTAAGCACAACATAACAGCGAACGTTGAAGTTATATCAGTTGATTATGCAAACACAGCTATGGAACGTCTTGTCAAAGGAGACATTAGATACCGTTTCGTCATTGACATTGGGAACACATTGCACGTCTAGGTCTTACGTTTTGCATCCGAATTGTTCAAGCACTCGAAAATTAAAACTGATCAATCATTTCGCACATTTTTATTGTCTACTATATCTAGGTTTTATGAAAACTGTGCCTTATAATCAGCAAAATGTGATATGCTCAATTCTGAATAAATAAAACTGGATATAATTAGGAGTGGTTTTATATTAGGAAGTTGCAATTCACGTCCTTACGACTGGACCACTTGCTGTGATTAAAGGCCTAGAGAGTTGATGAGAGTTGATGTGTCCACAAAAAGTTAATTTTCTCAAAACAAATGAGTTGGATGAGAATATCATGCATCTGGATGGAGATTGGAATCCAATCCAAGAGTTCAGCCCAGTTGCACTAGAGAAATTTAAACTTGTTTAATAGACTTTGACTCCAAAAATTAATGTAATATAAACTGAAAAATAAATCGATGTGTGATAAAATGAAAAAGCAATAGCAGACGTTTCTTTATTGCACGACGAATCTCTTGTTTATTATTATAAGATGCCAATTCATACAAATAAAATTAGAGAAAATTAAAAAGTATAAAGTATAATAACATACAATTATTATGGTGTCTCTACAATCAAGAAAATAAAGACAAAGTAAAACTTTGTCACACTAATGTGGTGTGAGCCAAAAGCTCTAAATTAACTAAGTTAGACTTAGAAAAGGAATGAATGCACAAGCTCTAGGTCTTTTTGTTGAGGAACAGTTACCGTTCCATTGAAGGTGAGCATACCAAAAGCCCTCCAATACCTAAGTCTCAGCTTGAAGGTGATTTTTAATAACATTTTTAGGATAAATTAATCCATCTATCACTTTGTAATTTGATTTAATTTTAGATCTAATTCTGGGTTGTGAATTTGAATAAAAAAAAAAAAAGCAAATCGTTGAACCCCAGAAAAATCCAGAAAAGAGAGGAACAATTAGAACTAAGGTAGGAAGATAGATACCCAAGGCCAAATATCTGAAGCCAATCTCCAGATCCCAAAACTGATCAAGTGGGAAGAAGATTTGGGTTCGATTGGACTTGGGCTGTTTTAGATATGCGTCCTTGGTGAGGCAGAGCAACGGAGAAAGAGGGAAAAGAAAGGTGTGTTTAATTGCAACCGCACGATCTGATTAAAGCGATTGGACCGCTCTCGTCGATGAAAAGCCAGTGTTTCAATCGACCCAACCACGAAAGCAACAGATTTGGGGTAATCTGTAGAATGGGTTCAAGGATTCGAACCTTATTTTTCAAATTCTAGAGGTAATACCAACCGTGTTCCGATTTGAAGGGTTCAACTATTTGGTTTTTCTTTCTTCTCTATTTTACAAACTCTTAAGGTGAAAACTCATTTGATTCTGATTAGAATGGGTTCACAGTTTCGTTTTCTGGGTTTTTTTCCCCTCACTTTTTGGTACCTATACATCAGTCCTTGTCTCCTTGAGGAGCCTCAGCTGCTGCCCAGAAATTGGGAAAAAAGATCCCAAATAATTGAACCCATTCGGAAAAGGTGTTGTGCAATTTGAATCAAGCAGGAGGACACCCAAATCCATTCTCCAGAAAATGTCCAACTGGAAAAACCGACCATTCCAATTCCTTGAACCCATTTTTCCAGAAAATTATAAAGAAAAAATCAAATCAAATCGTTTAACCCGTTCATCGAATTGCCTATAATTGATAAGGCGGAGGAAACCCATATCTGAATTTGGGAAACAACACGCCAGGAAGAGATAGAAAGATTGGGGTTTTGGTTTGCGGTTCGTCATTCGCCAGGGAGAGAAAGGAAAGGACGAAAAGAAAGAACAAGGAAAAATGGCGGGTGTTTGATGCTCATTGGTCTGGAACACCAACTGTCACTAGCGAGTTGGTGTTCCCAGCATTTAGAAAAATGTCTCCATTTTTAGACCAAGCATGGGGAAAATTTTTAGTTGTGACCAAGGTCTAAAATATCGATATTATCGGAGAAATATCGCCGATAATATAGTTTTTTTTAGAGGACGATATTTTCACATTTATCCATTTAATTATCGTCAATATATTGCGATATTATCGATATTATCGATAATATCGCCGAGGCTCCGTCGTCGCAACTGCAGTCGAGGCTCCGTCGTCGCAGCTGCCAAGATCTGCGCCTCTCTCTGCAATCCACGCTCAGACCCATCAAAATGAGCAATCCCTTTTCTCCGGATCCCAAAACCCGCTCGGGTTTGATGGATCCTCCGCTTCGTACGGCTTAAACAAGGCCTCCCCTTGCCTGATGGTGCTCGCCGGGAGGTGAGTAAGGGAGGAGGAACGGTCCACAGGTGGTGATGGTGCTTGCCGGAGTGTGCGCCACTGTGGTGGAGGTCACGGTGGGGTGTGGGTGTGGTGTGTCTGTGCTCAGGGAAGGAGAGTTGCAGAGAGATAGCCATGGTTGCTTTGCTAGAGGTTTCTGGAAGAGAGAGAGAGAGAGAGAGAGATAGAGATTTATGGGATTTTGTGTTTCACGGGCTGATAGGAAATAAGAGAGAGAGAGAGAGACTTATGGGATACGAAAAAGAAGAGAAAGAGAGAGAAAGAGAGAGAGAGAGAGAGAGGGAGGGAGAAAGATTTATGGGATTTTGTGTTTCACGGGCTGATAGGAAATAAGAGAGAGAGAGAGAGAGAGAGACTTATGGGATACGAAAAAGAAGAAAATAAAGTAGAGGAAGAAGAAGTGAGAGAGGAGGAACATGATACGAAAAAGAAAATGTCAGATATAGGATTGGGAGTCTCAATTTGGGACCTTGGGTTATGTGAGGGAGGTGAGGTGGAAGGGTCACCATGTGGTTTAAAGAAAATGTTAAACACTAATTTCATTCAAAATATCTTATATATTTTTTTTTTTTTTAAATTAAATTGTTTTATTTGGGAAATCCATCTTTGAGACCTTGAAAGTCCCTTTGAAGATCAGATCATGCTATATACTTGAAACTCTAACGTCACATATACTATTTTTTGTAAAAAAAAAACATATTTTTCATGTCTTTCTTATATTGTACTAATTCATTATATATAAATGATTATGGTGTGTTTAAACTTCTTTAATTAATTAATACATATTTTCTACACTCACAATGTTTGTCAGCTCGCTATATAATCAACTTAAATCAGTTAAATCCATCATGCAATGCATTTCCTTCCAATTTTTTGTGATAAACTAATAGATAATTGACTAAATAAACATCCTGCAAAGTTTCAATAAAAATTTCCAAGTTTTTCTTACAATTTCCTTGGTTTTTATGCAATTTTTATCGATATCGATAATATCCCGATATTTCCATCGAAATTTCCGTGTTTTTGGACTACCGATATTTCCGATATCATCGATATTTTAGACCTTGGTTGTGACGGGAATATGGATGGTACACCATGTGTTTTTATGTAAGTGGTGGAAAATTTTAATTTTTAAGTTATTAACCTTTTAACACACATATCCAACCATTTACATAGAGACACGTGGTGTACCATCTTGTGTGAAGGTCACATTGAAAAATCTCTCCAAGCACGGCCCACCACCAACATCATTGATATTATCCTTACATAATCACCTATTACTAAGTGTTGAGTTATATCATAAAAGGCTTCAATAATATCAGGGTGGAATCTCCCATATAAGTTGTATATGTCATATTAGTTTGTACGAATTCTTATTGCTTAATGAATATCCTATTTTGTTCAAAAAAAAAAAAAATTCATGTGAAAATCTGTTGAGAGTGAATCCCATATTGGGATAAGAAAATGACTTTGCATGCGCTTCTAAGAGATCGAGCTACTCCAATATTGTCAATTGGTTTTATGGAGAAACCCCAACTTTCTACAAATGCTTAGTTTTTCTAAGTGATTGGTATGAATGATAAGAAGGGTCATTTTGGTTCCGGTCTCTAATCAACCTAATTGTTAGACTAAAACCTTGTTTATTTAAATATTTTGATCGAGATCCTTAACATCATTTAAGAGATTTAACTCATGCATTATGCATTTAATGTCCCACAAATTATGAAATTTAAACAAATTCAAATAATATTTTCAAAATATAATAAATACTTAAAAATAAATATTAGAGTAATATTTTTCTCAAAAAATTATAGCAAGAAAATAATGTACCCACATAATTATTAACATATTTTAAAAAATAACTACTGATATATTTTAAAACATAAAATAAATACATATAATTAGCATGGGTACATTTAGCACAATTAAAAATGGGTATAAATAAATTAAAAAATATGGATACTGTCACAGCCCGTCCCGGAGGTATTTTTGACGAGAATGTGAAGTGACGGAAGTACCCTTGACGGGTGTTAAGGTACGTGTGTGTGTGATATATTTGGATTAAATACACATTTCCTAAACTTTTGGAAAAAATCACATAAGTTGATTAAGTAAGGTTATTTGTATTTTGTGGTTAGGGATTAAGTTTGGTGTGTGGTTTTGGTTGGACCACACACGCAGGACCTCTCCCTCTCTCCTTCCCCCGTGCACACTCTCTCTCAGTCTCTCAGTCTCCCTCACTCTCAAACCGTACGGACCAACACCCCCAAACCCTGAAACTTCACGGATCGAAGGTGCCAAGGGTACCATTGTGTTCGTAAGGACCCTACGAACTCATCTGTACTATTTTCAGGTAAGAAATCCTTCGTTTTCACGTTGAAAACTCGAGGTCCGAGTTTGGCACTATTCATGAACTTTTTGTTGGTTGATTTTTAGGACAATCCAAGCTCACAGTGAGCTTAGTGAGGTCCTAAGGAAGCTCGGAGTGCTTTGTTTGAAGGTTTTGGACGTCAGGATCGTCGGGTGCGAAGTTGGCCGAATTGGAGGATTTTCCCGACGAAATTTCAGACGTTTTTAAAGGTTTTTGAAGGTATGGACTTCTTCCTCTCTTGATTTAGAGCATGTAGGAAGAAATTTGAGTCAAAATGGTGAAGAAATGGCCGAGAAAACCCGAGTTGCAGGTTTCCGGCGCCGGCGACACTGTGCCGGCGACGCGAGGAAGAAGAAGAGCGCGTGTGTCCTTGCCACCCACGGCGCGTGGGGGCGCGTGCCACATCAGAAAATTTTTCTAAAAATTTCTCGACGTCCGTGACGTCGAGTAGGTTGATGTGGTATATTCATATACCCAATTTGAGCACCGTATGAGAAGTTATTAAGAATTGTTGGTTAGGTGCTTTAAATAACGTTTTATAATTATTTCGCATATAGATGAAAATGTGAAGTGACGATCCGACCGTTGGATCGTCACCAAACTTTGATGCATCGTAATGCATAATATTTGAGGATTATAGGAACTTACGGATTGGGAATCCGATTTACGGATCTTCCGGAATTAGAGTTGTAAGTCCATAATATAGAATGTTAACCGTCACTTAGTTTTGTTAATTGACGGATATCCGACCGTTGGATGGTAATGAAATTTTAGGATGTTGTCCTAGAGAGATATTGTGGACCTCTGGAAGTTATGGATTGGAAATCTGAGTTGCAGATCTTCCGGATCGAATTGCGTAGTGACGTGTTTTATATAAGTTATATATTCTATCGATATGATTCTGAGATTGGATTTGATTATGGTTCTAGGCACCGATCATCTTGACGCTTTGATGTGTTGTGCTGGGGAGTTGTAGGGCGAACTCCAGGTGAATGGGCAGTTTTGTTTTCGTATTACCTATATACTATTATTTTCCCAGAAAATGCTTTTATATGAGAAAATGTTTTTAAGTTGCCATGCATAGAAATTTATGAAAAGTATGAATTGAAATGCCAAGCATAGAAGTTTATGAAAAACATGAATTGATATATGATGCATACATGTTGCATGGTGCTGTGGAGGCACAGGTAAGTCAGGTGAGTTCATTATGCATTGAATTGTTTGATGTTGAGACGTTTAAGCTCATAACCTGCACCCTAGGTGTTAGTGCTTATATTATTCACCACACCGCACGCTCGTCTTGGATCCAAGTAGGTGGATGTCGTACAGACCATGTGAGGGTTCCGACATGCTAGTCGTATAGATCACTAGATGTGATTCCGACTAGTGGGTGACCTTAGTTATGCGCGCTGATGATTGATGAGAGAAGCACTAGAGCGTATTTTACACCTGTCATCGTACAGACTACCTTATGTAGTTCCGAGTGACGTGCAGAGTTAGACCGTACAGGTCACCGATGTGACTCCGGTTGGATTGGATGTTGAGCTTTAGAATCAGCCGTACATGACCATTGTAGGGTCTCCGGTTGACTTATTATTTCACCTGATTTATATTTTGATTCATGGCATGGCATATTTTTCTTAAAAAATGTTAAAGACTTGGGATTTGAGTTTTGAGATTTCATATGGTTTTATATATACTATTTTCTGGGAAAGTATACAGGTTTTACGGTGAGGGGTTAGAAATGTTTTAAATGAAAAGTTTTGGAGAAACTTTGTTTTACTGACCCACTCAATTTTGTTTTGCGCCCCTCCAGGTTCTAAATAGCAGAGCTTTGGTGGCCACGAGGAATCCAACGGTGTTCTGACAGAATGCACAAAAGTAGGACTCACCCTCGGGTGGGTCATCTTAGTAATTGTAATTTTTTTTTTAAAGCTTCCGAACTGTGTAAATGGTTACGTCACTCTCACGTGACGGCCAGCATGCCCTCCTTCGGGACGGGGTGTGTCAGTTGGTATCAGTGCCTATGTTGCAGTCCTGGACATCTTAAGAATTCCCTAGTGTCTTCTGTCAGAACGTTACCGCCTCGTGGATAGCCACTTTGTTCAGATGAGCTTAGTTTCCCCGATTTGACTTAGTTATGGGAAACTACTACTAATGTGATTCAGTCTATTACTCAAAGGATTCCTTTTGAGAATGGTTATAAGTTGAATCTGAATCACTTTATGGAAATGAAAGGCCGAAGGGAGCAGATCGATGGCTTGATCATTTGGAAAAGGCGTTTCGGTTTATGCAAAGTCAAAGGAATCTTTCTTTTGGATGGGTAGGTCGAGATGACTACCTGATTTCTGAGTATTGAAATTGCACCCTGGTGTAGATAAGAGTCTTATACGATGTCACCTGAGGAAACAGCTGAATGAGAGTTGTTTAAGAAAAGGTTTATTCCTCCGGCATATATGGACGGTAAGAAACAAGAGTTTTTAGTATTATAATTTGAGACAAGGAAAAGAATGAGAATCAAAGGAAAGATAATCAAGGTAAAAGTCATGTGTCTCAAGAACCTCACAAGATTTAGAGCTTCAAAAGATGTGGGGTTAATTCTAGTTCTGCCCGCATAGATTTTTGTACCATTGGTCAAATGCAAGTGATAGATTTACTGGAGATCCTAGATTACAGAGACGAGGTGACTCTGGTAGAGGAAATGTACCCTTGTACCGTAAGTGCAATAGCATACACTTTGGAAAGTGTAGGCAAGAAAGCAGATGATGCTTTACGTGTGGACAAATGGTATCAGAGCCAATCCCTGGCCGGAAGTGTGTCGACGAGGACGTCGGGCCCCTAAGGGGGGTGGATTGTAACATCCCACATCGCCCAGGGGAGTGATCCTTAAATGTATATTCCCATCCCTACCTAGCACGAGGCCTTTTGGAAGCTCACTGGCTTCGGGTTCCATCGGAACTTTGAAGTTAAGCGAGAAGGGGGCTAGAGCACTCCCAGGATGGGTGACCCACCGGGAAGTTGCTCGTGAGTTCCCAGAAACAAAACCGTGAGGGCGTAGTCGGGGCCCAAAGCGGACAATATCGTGCTACGGTGGTGAAACGGGCCCAGGAAGTGATCCGCCCCGGGCCGGGATGTGACAAATGGTATCAGAGCTGGGATGTGGAACGGGAAGTGATCCGCCCCGGGCCGGGATGTGGAATGGGCCCGGGAAGTGATCCGCCCCGGGCCCGGGAAGTGATCCGCCCCGGGCCCGTTCCACCACCGTAGCACGATATTGTCCGCTTTGGGCCCCGACTACGCCCTCGCGGTTTTGTTTCTGGGAACTCACGAGCAACTTCCCGGTGGGTCACCCATCCTGGGAGTGCTCTAGCCCCCTTCTCGCTTAACTTCGAAGTTCCGATGGAACCCGAAGCCAGTGAGCTCCCAAAAGGCCTCGTGCTAGGTTGGGATGGGAATATACATTTAAGGATCACTCCCCTGGGCGATGTGGGATGTTACAATCCACCCCCCTTAGGGGCCCGACGTCCTCGTCGGCACACTTCTGGCCAGGGATTGGTTCTGATACCATTTGTCCACACGTAAAGCATCATCTGCTTTCTTGCCTACACTCTCCAAAGTGTATGCTATTACACTTACGGTACAAGGGTACATTTCCTCAACCAGAGTCACCTCGTCTCTGTAATCTAGGATCTCCAGTAAATCTATCACTTGCATCTGACCAATGGTACAAAAATCTATGCGGGCAGAACTAGAATTAACCCCACATCTTTTGAAGCTCTAAATCTTGTGAGGTTCTTGAGACACATGACTTTTACCTTGATTATCTTTCCTTTGATTCTCATTCTTTTCCTTGTCTCAAATTATAATACTAAAAACTCTTGTTTCTTACCGTCCATATATGCCGGAGGAATAAACCTTTTCTTAAACAACTCTCATTCAGCTGTTTCCTCAGGTGACATCGTATAAGACTCTTATCTACACCAGGGTGCAATTTCAATACTCAAAAACCAGGTAGTTATCTACACCGGGGGGAAGTGATCCGCCCCGGGCCCGTTGCACCACCGTAGCACGATATTGTCCGCTTTGGGCCCCGACTACGCCCTCACGGTTTTGTTTCTGGGAACTCACGAGCAACTTCCCGGTGGGTCACCCATCCTGGGAGTGCTCTAGCCCCCTTCTCGCTTAACTTCGAAGTTCCGATGGAACCCGAAGCTAGTGATCTCCCAAAAGGCCTCGTGCTAGGTAGGGATGGGAATATACATTTAAGGATCACTCCCTTGGGCGATGTAGGATGTTACAATCCACCCCCCTTAGGGGCCCGACGTCCTCGTCGGCACACTTCCGGCCAGGGATTGGCTCTGATACCATTTGTCCACACGTAAAGCATCATCTGCTTTCTTGCCTACACTCTCCAAAGTGTATGCTATTGCACTTACGGTACAAGGGTACATTTCCTCTACCAGAGTCACCTCGTCTCTGTAATCTAGGATCTCCAGTAAATCTATCACTTGCATTTGACCAATGGTACAAAAATCTATGCGGGCAGAACTAGAATTAACCCCACATCTTTTGAAGCTCTAAATCTTATGAGGTTCTTGAGACACATGACTTTTACCTTGATTATCTTTCCTTTGATTCTCATTCTTTTCCTTGTCTCAAATTATAATACTAAAAACTCTTGTTTCTTACCGTCCATATATGCCGGAGGAATAAACCTTTTCTTAAACAACTCTCATTCAGCTGTTTCCTCAGGTGACATCGTATAAGACTCTTATCTACACCAGGGTGCAATTTCAATACTCAGAAACCAGGTAGTCATCTCGACCTACCCATCCAAAAGAAAGATTCCTTTGACTTTGCATAAACCGAAACGCCTTTTCCAAATGATCAAGCCATCGATCTGCTCCCTTCGGCCTTTCATTTCCATAAAGTGATTCAGATTCAACTTATAACCATTCTCAAAAGGAATCCTTTGAGTAATAGACTAAATCACATTAGTAGTAGTTTCCCATAACTAAGTCAAATCGGGGAAACTAAGCTCATCTGAACAAAGTGGCTATCCACGAGGCGGTAACGTTCTGACAGAAGACACTAGGGAATTCTTAAGATGTCCAGGACTGCAACATAGGCTCTGATACCAACTGACACACCCCGTCCCGAAGGAGGGCATGCTGGCCGTCACGTGAGAGTGACGTAACCATTTACACAGTTCGGAAGCTTTAAAAAAAAAAATTACAATTACTAAGATGACCCACCCGAGGGTGAGTCCTACTTTTGTGCATTCTGTCAGAACACCGTTGGATTCCTCGTGGCCACCAAAGCTCTGCTATTTAGAACCTGGAGGGGCGCAAAACAAAATTGAGTGGGTCAGTAAAACAAAGTTTCTCCAAAACTTTTCATTTAAAACATTTCTAACCCCTCACCGTAAAACCTGTATACTTTCCCAGAAAATAGTATATATAAAACCATATGAAATCTCAAAACTCAAATCCCAAGTCTTTAACATTTTTTAAGAAAAATATGCCATGCCATGAATCAAAATATAAATCAGGTGAAATAATAAGTCAACCGGAGACCCTACAATGGTCCTGTACGGCTGATTCTAAAGCTCAACATCCAATCCAACCGGAGTCACATCGGTGACCTGTACGGTCTAACTCTGCACGTCACTCGGAACTACATAAGGTAGTCTGTACGATGACAGGTGTAAAATACGCTCTAGTGCTTCTCTCATCAATCATCAGCGCGCATAACTAAGGTCACCCACTAGTCGGAATCACATCTAGTGATCTATACGACTAGCATGTCGGAACCCTCACATGGTCTGTACGACATCCACCTACTTGGATCCAAGACGAGCGTGCGGTGTGGTGAATAATATAAGCACTAACACCTAGGGTGCAGGTTATGAGCTTAAACGTCTCAACATCAAACAATTCAATGCATAATGAACTCACCTGACTTACCTGTGCCTCCACAGCACCATGCAACATGTATGCATCATATATCAATTCATGTTTTTCATAAACTTCTATGCTTGGCATTTCAATTCATACTTTTCATAAATTTCTATGCATGGCAACTTAAAAACATTTTCTCATATAAAAGCATTTTCTGGGAAAATAATAGTATATAGGTAATACGAAAACAAAACTGGCCACTCACCTGGAGTTCGCCCTACAACTCCCCAGCACAACACATCAAAGCGTCAAGATGATCGGTGCCTAGAACCATAATCAAATCCAATCTCAGAATCATATCGATTGAATATATAACTTATATAAAACACGTCACTACGCAATTCGATCCGAAAGATCTGCAACTCAGATTTCCAATCCATAACTTCCAGAGGTCCACAATATCTCTCTAGGGGGAGTGATCCTTAAATGTATATTCCCATCCCTACCTAGCACGAGGCCTTTTGGGAGCTCACTGGCTTCGGGTTCCATCGGAACTTCGAAGTTAAGCGAGAAGGGGGCTAGAGCACTCCCAGGATGGGTGACCCACCGGGAAGTTGCTCGTGAGTTCCCAGAAACAAAACCGTGAGGGCGTAGTCGGGGCCCAAAGCGGACAATATCGTGCTACGGTGGTGGAACGGGCCCGGGAAGTGATCCGCCCCGGGCCGGGATGTGACAAATGGTATCAGAGCCAATCCCTGGCCGGAAGTGTGCCGACGAGGACGTCGGGCCCCTAAGGGGGATGGATTGTAACATCCCACATCGCCCAGGGGAGTGATCCTTAAATGTATATTCCCAGCCCTACCTAGCACGAGGCCTTTTGGGAGCTCACTGGCTTCGGGTTCCATCGGAACTTCGAAGTTAAGCGAGAAGGGGGCTAGAGCACTCCCAGGATGGGTGACCCACCGGGAAGTTGCTCGTGAGTTCCCAGAAACAAAACCGTGAGGGTGTAGTCGGGGCCCAAAGCGGACAATATCGTGCTACGGTGGTGGAACGGGCCCGGGAAGTGATCCGCCCCGGGCCGGGATGTGACAGATACAAATATAAATAAAACTTTAAAAAATATGAGCACAAAAAGAAATTAATATATGGATACAAATTAAACTGAAAAGAAAATTGATACAAATTAAAAAAAGGCTGCAAATTAAAAATTGGTACAAACTAAAAATAAAAATATATGATAAAAAAATTAGCCATAAATATAAATATATCAAATGTAACATTTCTAACACTAAATGAATATTTAAAAAAAATAAAAAAAATATTTTATTATTGAAATAATTAATGAGGTTTTTTAAAACCTAAGGACCTTGATAAAAAATTGAAAAAGAATAAAGTTTTAATCAATGGAGTAGCAAAAAAGAGAGATAAGAACCTAATTTCTCCTTGTAAGAATATTATCATTACTCTAGTTAATATTCTATTCTATTTATAATATATAAAAATATTTAAAATAAAAATATTATCGTTTATTAAAAAAAAAATATTCAAAATCAAATTGTACTGAATTACATGGATGCCATTTGCCGACGAAATATGTTGCCAACTTCCCACCACCACACCAAGGCATTCCACGCGTTTTGTTCATAGGAGGAAAGCAGATGAGACAATCCAAAAGCTCAAGTCTCTAGCGAAAGAGAAGTCTTCATCTGCCCACCTTGCTTTCATATAACTGGGCCCCGCAGGCACCACATTTTCTAGGTGTGCTCTGCGTAATCCATGCATACTACGACCAAAAGTCTGAGACTTTGTTGACTCTTGGCATTCACCGTTCTTTAACCCAGTAACGAAAGCAAACGCATTCACCGTAGAATTTGGTCAATTCCGACTCAGAATCTGCAACAAGGTTCCATCTTAATTTTACATACCCAGAAGACCCGTTGCAGATTTTGGTCCTCTGCTTTTGCTTTTGCTTTTGCCAGAGAAACAAAGGGAAGAGTCAGTTTTTGGACTTTTTTTGTGATCCCCACAACCCCTCCCCTCCGCATATAATTGGCTTAAAAGGGTTCTGGGTTCTCTTTTGGACCAAAAAGGAGATTCTGTTCTTTATTTCAAAGGTTATTATTATTCTTTTGAACTTCGAAAGATTGTTTCCAACATTGATATATATAAAGCAGTGCAGTTTGGCATATCAAAGCAACCTGCAGCTTTCTTGGTCCTCTAATTCTTTAGGTAAGTTGCTCTGTTTCTCAATTTATTGATGCTTTCTTGCTTTTCTTTCATCTGGGTTCTGTAATTTTCATCTACTTTTTGTTCTTTTGATTCATTTGCTGGTATGATCTTCTAACTGCTGAACTTAGTAGAGCATTTCAGTCAGATATTACAATTAAATATTGCATCTTTGAGCTTTTTTCTCCTTGAATTTTACTGTTTGATTCTTGGGTATGTTTATTTCTTCTTGCTCGACAGTTTTTTTTTTTTTTTTTTTTTTTTTTTTAATTCCATCGGTTGTGATATTGATATGATTAGATTATTGCAATTAAGCATTTTGATTAGATTTCAGCAAACAACATAAGATTCGTGCCGGAATTCGATAAGATAGAAGCTAATAGAACACTTTGATATGCAGGTGAAGCCTGTTTGAATTGATAATTTGATACAAAATGGCCATAAAGACAATTGGTCTTATTAAAGGTCGTCTTCCGGAGGAGTTAAAGAAGGTACTTTTATCTGTAGCTTCTGAATGGGGGGATGTAGTGGATGATATGAACGGCTTGCAGGTTATCCCATTGAAGGGGGCAATGACTAACGAGGTCTATCAAATAAGTTGGCCTACGAAAAACGGTGTTGACCTTTTCAGAAAAGTTCTGGTCCGGGTTTATGGCGAAGGAGTTGAAGTGTTTTTTAACCGGGAGGATGAAGTTCAGACGTTTGAGTGCATGTCCAAGCACGGCCAGGGGCCGCGCCTTCTTGGACGATTTGCGGAGGGACGGGTTGAGGAGTTCATTCATGCTAGAGTATGTGAACTGCTATGTTTACCATTTCATATTATCTTCTATTTTTTAGTAGGAGTTACTTTAACTAAGTCTTCAGCTAATGATGTCTTTCAAATACTTTCACTAATCCACTATAATTGTCACTACTTTTCTTTATTCCTCTCTCTCTCTCTCTCTCTCTGCCTCTCTCTTTCCCTCCCCACCCCACCCCACCACACACTCATCTTAGTTTAATATGCACTTTAGGACTAAACTGAATGATGCAGACAGCAAACAGGGACAGGCGGTACGGTCACTGTAATCTTGATCGTTCCCTTTAAGTGGTACTTTAGCTTCTTTTTTTTTTTTTGTATGATAAGGGTATCTGATTTCTTAATTGTTGTGACAGGAAGAAGCCGTTAGTCACTTAATAAATCATTTTCGTTGAGTCAATTTTGGATAAGATTGTGATAAGACTAGAAAAGCTTAAACTCGTTACGCCAGGAAATATAGACTGTTGAAATCCTTGTAGGCCTAGTTTACAGAATTATGCTTACTGAAATACATTTTGGATACAACTGAACCGCAATTTGCAGAATCTTATAGTTAATCGAAAAATTAAAAGGAGAGGCAATCAATCTTTTAGCTATCGAGATAGATGATGAATATGTAATAGATCCTCTCCAGTTTCACCTTCCAATTACTGTGTCAGCTGGACAGCTTATGCAGCATCTAATTTGAATTGACTTCAGTGATCTTATATTTTCTCAATATAAACTATAAGTCGTCAAAAAGGATCTTCAAATTACCTGTTGCAGAAGATATTTTTAGCATCTCCATAAGCTATTTGTCTTTTGAATTCCCAGACGCTATCAGCTGCTGACCTCCGTGATCCCGAAATATCTGCAATTATAGCAGCTAAGCTGAGAGAGTTCCACAATTTGGATATGCCTGGTCCGAGAAATGTAGTCCTTTGGGATAGAATGAGGTAATTTTATATTTTGAAAAGCTAAGGTTTCCCTTTTGAGGATTCATGAATTTTTATGCAATTTACCTATTTTCCCCAGGAACTGGCTCAATGAGGCGAAAAACTTGTGTTCGATAAAAGACATACAGAAATTTGGCTTGGACACTTTGGAAGAGGAAATTAGTATGTTAGAGAAGGAACTGTCACAGGGCTATCAAGAAATTGGGTTCTGTCACAATGACCTGCAATACGGTAACATAATGATGGACGAAGAGACCAGATTAATCACTATAATTGTGAGTTCCTTACTCGATTTCAATGAAACTGTTTCATTATCGTTAACTCTTTCTGTGGTTTTAAAAGTATTGCACTTTCTTTACAACTTTCTTTACCACTTTTCTTTCCTTCCACGTGAAGCAATCGCTGAGAGTAATTTTCTTGGCATGTCTTGCTTGCATGTAAACGTTAATGAAAACTGTCTAGCCTCATATTCAAATTGTATTCACCAAGCATGATTCAAGTTATCCGTAGTTGGATTTCCGTTATGTTCTTCTTGCTAAAGAATAGATATGTAAACCAACGTTATAAACCTGTGTTGCAAGTTCTAATATGATTTTGTTATGTTTCCAGGATTATGAATATGCCAGTTACAATCCTGTTGCTTATGACCTTGCAAATCATTTCTGTGAAATGGTAGCGAACTACCACTCTGACACTCCTCACGTTTTGGACTACAGGAACTATCCAGGTAACTGTTAATCTGTTAGTGATTCGTTCTTCATTGCATTTTCTCCTACTATAAGAGCAGTTCCACCGTTGCTAAGGCCCCCAGGCTATTCACTATTTAATCCACCTAGTGAACACTAATTGCCCTTAATGAACAGTAACTGCCTTTTGCATCTTCATCCCTACACTGAATAGCCCTGTCAATAGGCAATAAAATATTAGTATTTTTTTAAAATAATACAAAATAATTTATTTGTAATTTTGGATAGGATTTTTAATCGGTCTCGTTGTACCACTTTCTATTAAAAATTTTATTTTTATTATTTTTATTTTTTCTTTCACATGGTGCAGCACACCATTCCAAAACCTTTTTTTTCACATGGTGCCGATGCACCATTCCAAAACCCATTTTATTATTATTTTTTTCTTCTTCTTTTCACATGGTGCCAACGCACCATTCCAAAAGTTGTGTGTGTGTTTTTTTTTCTTTCTTTTTCAAGCTCAGCAACTCTCTCTCACTTGAGCTCAGGAGGCAGGGCCTCAGACTCTTAACAACATCAATAGCCGATTCGTGCAAAAATTCATAGTTTTTCCTTAGTTAAGTAGGTAAAGGATCGCCAACTCCTTAGTTAAAAAAAATCTCTCTCCTCTTTCCCCCAAAAACTAATCCCAAATCGTTTGATCTGGGCGCGCGTGGAAGGAGGGGGATCGCAAGTGCGCGGAGGCGAAGGCAACGTGGGGTGCGGGGGTAGCTGCGGCGGCGAAGTCGAAGCCTGCTGGGTTTTACATTTTTTAAATTTTTTATTAATATTTTTTATTTTTACTAATTTTATATTGTGATTGACGTCGCCCTGATGTCAGCCCACGTCACATTGCCTTCGGGCTCTTGGGCTGGCAACTCGTGCCGGGCCTCTCCCTCAGGCCTGCACGGGCTCCCTCGCCAGCACAGGCTGGGCTTGCTTGCTCGGGCTCTTTGCCACTGTTAGCGGGCCTGTCCCTCGGGCTCAAGCACATGCTGGAGCTGCTCTAACCTTGAGCATTCAATCAAGCTGCAAACATGGAATTAATCATTTTGTAGTTTTATTTCGTTACAAATTAAATAATTTGGTTTTCTCCACTGCGTTGCATCAGGTCTGGAGGAGCGCCAGAAATTTGTCCGTGCATATCTGAGCTCTGCAGGTTAGTCTATTGGTTTTGCGAATGATTTGAATGTTTGATTTGAAAGCTTTGGTGATTCTCAACAGACTTCATCTCCAATATTCCATATAGATTACGAACCCAGTGATGCTGAGGTGGAGCAGCTAGTTGAAATAACAGACAAGTACACTTTGGCCAACCATCTCTTTTGGGGTTTATGGGGAATAATTTCGGTAATAATTTCTACTTTTTATTACACTTTTATTCGCAATAGCTTGTGTTTGTATGTGTTCGAGTGACCGCTTCTTTGTATGTGTAACGTAAGATACGTTCGCTGCTGGTTTGCAGGGTTATGTGAACAAAATTGATTTTGACTACGTTGAGTATGCAAGGCAGAGGTTTCAGCAGTATTGGTTGAGAAAGCCTGCGTTGTTGGGTTCTTCAGGCGATTCCCTGTAATAACACGAACAAGGACTTTATACTCGTTCGTACTTAGTGATGTTGCTTCATAAATTTCATCGGAAGTGTGAAATAGTTGTACAAATAAAGACGTGTGAGATATTTGTACCAAAAAAAGAAAAAAAAAGAAAAAGATATGTGTGAGATATAAATATGAAATGTAGTTGTTCGCGTCAGGAATTTCCGTCAGGGATGCTTCCTGGCCGACGAGCACACAGCTCCCCGGGAGAGGTTTGGCGTCGGTTGAGGGCTGCTGTCGGGCTTCTGCTTTTACTGTCGGGCTTGTCGGGCAAAGCTCATCGGGCACGGCTTGTCGGGCAAGTCTGAAAGAGAAGGACATAGTTAACTCTGAAAGGTGCCTTCGTGGGGCCTTAGGTATAGGCCTTAAGGCTCACAATCCAGGTTAACTTTTGGATGCTCAGGCGTGCCACTGCCATCTTTAGCATGGCAGACGTCAAACGGATGTTGGGTCCAATTATGTACACACATATATATATATATATATCCAAGAGACCGTATTAATTATGACAGGTGCCTTTGTGTGGCCTTAGGTATAGGCCTTGAGGCTTCCAATCTATAACCAATCCAGCTTTGGACAACTATATACTATTGGTTCCATTGTCGCACATAGTATAACCACCGTTATACTTCTGATTAGCTAGCACGCAGAGCTTAGAATGAGTACAAATAGGTGCCTTTGTGAGGCCTTAGGTGTAGGCCTTGAGGCTTCCTATCAGAACTCATTCCGTACTCAAACGTTCTAGCCCGCAGAGCTTAGAACGAGTCCAAATAGGTGCCTTTGTGGGGCCTTAGGTGTAGGCCTTGAGGCTTCCTATCAGAACTCATTCCGTACTCAAACGTTCTAGCATAATCATAATATAACAATGGGAAAACTACTAGATCAGTCGATTACTTGCGCCCCAAGTAACTTCGGACTTCTTTTGTTTATCAAGGATTGTCGTGGATGGGTTAAGTCCACATAAAGTTCTTTTTTATGCCTTGAGACCAAGGACTTTTACATGATCACTCTTATATGTCCGGGAGATTAGAACTTAGATCTGATTTAAATAGTGAAGACATCTTTAAATCAGATTCAAGAACTGAGAGAGTTTCTTAATCATCATTTTACTAGAAACAACTTGAATACAACTGAAAGTACACAACATATTGCTAGTTTAATAAATGAAAAGACAGAACCAAAGAGGGGCAGACAAGGTTTTCACCTTGTCGGGCAAAACTGGGCGTCTTGCAATTTCCTATCTTTGAGGTTTGTCAGGGGGTCTGAGAGTTTTTAGAAGAAAAGGGGTTTGAGAGGTGAGTTTTCAGAGGGAGATCGATACTACGGCAAGTGTTTTAGACAAGGTAGCAGAGCTTACAAAAAATGGTTGAGGGGGAGTCGATCCCGAGAGGGATGAAGGCTTTGGCTGACTACAGCTATCGTTTGAAGGCAAATCTGGCTTTGAGCAGAGTTTGTGCTTTGTTTGTTTGTTTTGAGTGTCCTTAATCCTGATTTCTCTTTCTTCTTTTATAGACAACCTAGCATGTCCTTCTGTAGCAGCAGCCTTGCCCGAATGCGGTTTGAGGGTGATGACTCATCAGCTTTTTTACATGTAATGCCACCATAAAGTACTTTATGGGCTATGTAGCTGGTCAGTCTATACCACTTGGCCTTTGGGTAGGTGGGCAAGTGGTCTTCATGAGCTGCATTAAGTCAGAAGAGGCCCTTTCCTGCTTTTCTGGGTTCCGGTTGGGCTTCGGCCAAGTTGCTGGGCCTCGACCGACTCTCCCTTCAGGCCTCCCTTTGGGCCGGCCCCTTTCTAGAGCCCAAAGTTTAAGTTTTGGTCCAAACAGTAGTTGTCAATGGCGTTGACGGCTGATAATAGTACTCAAAGGGATGATGCTCGTAAATATGTTTAGTTTCTTCTTTGTTTTGTTAATGTCTTGCACAAGTGCTTATTAGCTAAGAGTTGTTGAGTACCCTTGTGAACTTTATTGTGTATAGTTAGGGGGTGTTTTACGCCCAATTCATTCCGTCGCCTCTTCTCAACCCTTTTCGAACTGAGAGGAAACTAACTAAACATACGTGCTTACGAAGATGGAGTATGTTTTATGCCCAATTCACATGTCCCGTCACGTGTGGGGAAATTCCAATTTAATTGACTCTCATGTATTATGCGTTCTAGTTAAACTTCATATATGAGCCTATCGACTATTAATTAGTGAGGAATTTGTAATTTGAATACAAACCAGTTATTGAAGATACACATGTACAAATATCCAACTTTACTGTACAACCTACTCTCTACGACTCAACTCGACCCGACTCAACTCTGACTAAATATGCTCTCCGACGAATGCACAAAATCCCCTATAATATTTATATCTAACTGCAACATGCATCACTGTTGAGTGCTGACAAATTAGGGCTCGTTTGGATATGATTTTAAATAACTGAAAGCGTTTTTGGTGAAAATATTTTTGGAACCAAGTAAAAATGCAAGTAAATCCTGGAAAAGCACTTAAAGTGCTTCATGGAAGAAGCACATAACTGGTGCTTCTTGCAGAAAGCAGTTAAAGTGCATTTGGAACCCAAAAACATTTTCTCTAAAAGCGCTTTCAGATATTTTAAAAGCACATCCAAGAATGAATGTTCCCTGTAAATGTAAACGTAAGAAATTTCACAAGTTTTACCAACTCCCACCGAATTTTCGCATCCATTAACGCTCCCAATCAGAAATATCCTGCATCAGGAAGCATGTTTAGGAAGTAGGAATGGAATTACAAATGATTTAAGCTATTCACTAAACAAAACCGTATTACAAGACGACTTATGGGCAAGGCGCAAGGACAATTGACCATTTGAGTAAACTTTGGGGCCGAAAAAAGGAGGTATTTTTACAATGTAGTAAGTACACATGACGTAGTATAACTTGGGAGTTAGCGACATTAAACAAAATGATAGTTGTCGCTCAATCTAGTGCACAAACAAAAGTGACAATGAGGATTGATAGTTCTTAGAAGTGGAGGTACCAAATTGTATATGCAAGGCATTAAACAAAAAACTTAAAGAATGTAACTTGGATCAATTTCAATTGAGAAAACACATCTATCAACACAAATCATGGAAAAAAGGCCGTTGGTTTGGAACCAGGTTGGGTGAGGGGTTGACAGTAGAATTAGAAAATCCAACAAGATATTAATCAAATCAAATGCCTAGGAAAGTACTCACCTGTTCCAATTTTAAGCAGTTCACTCCAACATCAATACCCATATCCATTACGATGTCCTCATTTTCAATCTCGGCATCAGTGAACGTGAGGGCCCGTTGTAGCCTCCTAGGACAAAACACCTCAACCTCAACTGCATATGTGGCAGTCACTGGCCGATGATCAGAAAGTTTAAGTTCAGCCCTTCTATAACTCAGTAACCTCATTGCTCGTCCATATGAAAGAATGCGGTCACACCTGAGACATACAGTCACACTATGGTCAATTCTGTTCAAGGAACCGATAAAAATAGAAGAAACACCTTATATTGCAACGAACATGAAAATAATTCAAACGCTTGTTAAGACATAAATTCATAAAGAGGATACGAAACTTCACCCCCAATGTTCATGGGCAATAAACTACATAATAATTTCACATATTTCAATAAGCTCCAGAACTATAAGAATCCGTGTGAGGCCTCACAAATACTCATATTTGTTTAGATTTGAAGAAACAAGTTATTCAACACGAAACCTACCACCCATAGGTCAAAATCTTTAGAACAAACCAAAAACGTTGAAGATCTTTTAGCTATTACCATAGCAATAAAACTAATTAGCATACTATCAAGCACCATTTACAGGGGAAATCCACAAAAGATGAAAGTGTTAAGCGCTGGTTATTGGAAAACCTACAAATATAAAAGATGCATAATCCATTTCTCAATCTCCATACATAATTCAAGGGTATTCAATGTCCAAACATGTCTTCTGTAGTCGTAATAGATTACTGTCTTTTCGCACTGTCATCAAAGCTTATGAATGTCGAATGTCATTAAACTTCTTTAGAGATATTATTAAAGATATTATGAAACTTCTTTAATATAAATAGGACACAAATGTCGAATGTCATTTCACTCTCTTTGGTTGACAAAGAGGGTTCCTTAAATATTGTATAAATTCTAACACCTATATTACGATAACTAGATAATCATACCAAAATAAAAAATAAAAATCAAATCCGCCTTTACAAAAGAGTGGTCGACATGTATTGTGCAAAGCACTCATTGAAACAAAACAAGTAAAAAAGTAAGTCAACAAATAAAAAACCAGAAATGGAGATGAACAGAGGCCTACCATGCTGGAGTTCGCCTCCCGGTCTTTGCATCCTCCCCATAGTACTTCTCTGAATTGGTCTCATACTTGTACGTTGGTGGAAAATTTAGAACACCCTCTGACCATCCATCAAATGCACGGCCTTTTTTAAGCTGTTTTGCAAGCTGTCAAGATAAACATAAATGTGACTAGTAGCTAAGTTTGGAATCGCACTTAACTTCACTGAAAGGCTAAAGTTCGATCAATTAAGAAAAAATTTCACTGGAGGAATCTCACAAAAATATTAAAGTCAAGTCACTAGACTTTTTAAAAGCAGAGATGCTGTACAGTTCAACACACGACTCTTTGAATGGAATGGATAAACCATCAATCATACACATTAGGGTTATATGTTTTAAGATGCTCAAATTATTGGCTTCAGAATTTCGATTTTTCATTTATGAATTTGTTCCGTGTTTCGATCTTGTTACATCTTGCATCTTAAAAAAATCTACAATCCAAATACATTATCTAAAAGACCCAACTGCCTAGAATCAGTAAGCATGAATTAGCGAGCAACAAAAGCAGGCTACATAACATCAGTAAAAATTCTTAGAAAATCAAATGAAAGTTCAAGATATTCAGGGACACATTATAAAAAAAATAAAAACAGCAAACTGTCTTAAGAAAATTACAAAAACATACCTGGTCCTTCTCAACCAACGTGGACCACGCCTTTTGGGAGATAAGATCTCGTGTTTTCTCATATGACAAATTAAGACGATAATTTAGATCACCCAACCAAATTATTCTTCTGCAGGAAAAGGAAATATTTTTATTGTTATTTCTTCAAGAGGGGTAAATATATCCTTAAAACACTATTAAATTGAAGTAATAGTATAGTTGAAAGTTAAACTAATTTTTCACATCGATGAAAGTAGAATGTGAAGCCAAGATTTGCAACTTCCTACACCAGATTAATTTATAACTTACGTAGTTATATAATTTTTCTGACATGAGATCGTAGGATATAAAAACCTCTAGTTGAAAACTATTACATCAAAAAATGTTACTGTTATAACCGAATAAAAAGTGACGAGAGAATTGTCAGTATCACGCAACTACCTTTCTTTACGATTTCCAAAAGTATGTCCACCATAATTATTCAAAGTCAATGTCATGCAAAGCGCAAGCATTTCTCTCTTCACAAGTATAACAAAAATTTCCAACATTATTTGATGATTCATGAGCAATCTTTTCATCCAGAAAAGATTTCAATTAAGACGACGAAAAAAGAAAAGAAATATGAGAAGACATTATCTCCGAAGAAAGCATATTGTAGTTTAGCAGCAATGTACTTACTCATGGTCATAGATAGTTTTGGGAAGCCCAATACCAGAAAACGAACGAAAGTGAGTTCTCCGATGTATTTCTTGCACATCAGCATTTCTTTTTATTTCATCTGCCTCTTTCTCACCTGCTGTCAGGTGAGTGCACACAAAACAAAAAAGCGTCTGATACACAGACATGCTGACAGATATAGATCCCTGAAAAAATTGAATAACTGTCTAAGAATCAAATAAATGATAAGAAAACTAACCCGACAATTATTAACATTACTCCATAAGGGCACTTTCTAATGTAGAATATGAAGGCATGAAACATGAAGAAACAAGACCTAGCATTGAATTATGTCCGGAATATCTACTACTTTATCCTTATTTGAGCAAAATCAACGAGCAGGCATGTGATGAAAAACGTTTATGACATAGCCATAGAACAAGGGTGGTCGGGATAATGGGAACATTCGAATAGAAGGAATATGAGGAGAGAATAAATAATTAAGGTATAAATTCTAAGACAAAGGTTGCAACAGTAGAAATTAAGGGGAGAGAGTTGTTCAAAAGACAGTTTTGATCACATGTAATATGAACAGGTCTGTTAACAAAGTGTATTGCTTCAATGAACGAAGAAAATTAAAGGAAGGAAGATATAATAGAGATGGATCATATGGAATAACGAGATAATTAAGGACCTACAGAAATGGACCCTTCAAAAGAGCCTCAACATTAGATGGGTTGGAAATTTCAACATGTAGGAACATGACAGGATCGTCCAGTGAAGTGGCAAAAAAGTGTTGCAGTGACACCATAATATGGAAACATAAAAAAATTTCTTAAACATTAGAAGTAGACCTAGTAATGATTAATCAACTTGTACATTTGATATTAATAGCATATTAGATATTAGATATTACAGGTGGAAGCAAAGTGAGGAAACCACAAAAGCGCTCTAATTTTTACCGATGGTTTGTACAAGTTATCAGCTATGTGAATGAATACGTCATAAGATCCATTCACAGAATTATGTTAGCAGAAAGAAAGAAAAAAACGATGAGACTATCAAATAGTTACTGACAAAGACAAAAGCATATGTTAACGTTTGTCACCAGTTACAACGCTCATAGTGATGAAAAAAGAATTTAGAAAAACGGAGATAGGAATTTGTAGAAGAGAAACACACCTTGTTACCAATGTATCCCATAACACCAACACCAACAGTAGACACCTTAACGTTCTGAATATGTTTACGCAACCTCCTACGAACCCATACAGTTAGGAAAACCCCGACCATCTGCTTGCTTACAATCCTTACATAGGATGATCTTCTTTTTCGTTTCATGAGAGATTCAAGATCAACCTCTGTAAGCAATGCTATTTCTGATGGCACATCATTCACGGTTGACTTGAAAGAATTGTACGTTTTCAAAGATTTTGGGGATTTGAAAGACTTCATTGTTCGAAAGGAATTCCGTCTTTCTAGTAAGTGCTGAGATAGCAAGTTTAATGGAGGCTCCGGCCAGCTCAAACCAATCCTTTCAGATCCACTAAGCATTCTGGTTAACCTGCCATTAAATTGGACACCAGAAGTTGCTTCATCATCGAATGAACAATCATCGGTCCGAAGGCTATATAACCTATCCAATCTCTTTGCAGGACAACTTTGCCTCAGTAAATCCTGTCCGGTTGGCATGCCTGGTTTGCTATCAGTAACTTCTTGAACTTGAGAACCAATATTCACTATTTCATTTGTGACTGATATACCCTTGCTGTCACCAGAATTTATGGTTTCGTCATCCAATGGATGGACTTCTTCACCAATATCACTATCACTTTCAAGTAGGATCTCCTCTTCTATATCAGGGATATCATCAGCTGGCTTAAACTTTGATGGAGATGGAGGATCACTGAAGGATTTAACCTTGCTCGTCGCAGGTCGAACTCTATCCAGTGTTTCACGAATAATGTTTTCCCACTTAGTAATTGGGCGGCTATCTTCGGCGCCAAAGATATTCCCAGCATTTAATGGTACAATCTCCTGAAGACTGAAAACAAAAAACAAAAAAGTTCACACTTCTAAGATTTACTCTTGACCACGAACAACAGATTCAGATAATACAGATCAAAGTGGTAGAGGGTATTAAAGAGGACAGAATTTTGATCTTACACCAAAAAGTAATAGCAGACACAAATATGACAGATACGGAATCCGATACAAGTGATGCAACTCTATTTTGATAGCACTTGTTTATCTATAATTATCGTATTTTCAGTAGCAGTATCATTCACATGATAAACAGATCATGACAGAAACAGCTTAAGATCCCTAAATGCAAAATCAGTGAATCAAGGAAAAAAATGGAAGGAGAAATGCTTACCCAATCACATAGAAATCAGATGGCTCATTGACATCTAACCAACCATCAATGTCCAGGTCATCGGGTGGAATTTGTCCTCCAACATTCCATGTTGTAGCAAATACTCTGGAAACACCAAAAGTAAGAAAGATCAGAAGTAGTAAGAAAGATCAGAAGTTAAAGGGAAGGCCTGATAAACCACGCAGTAATTGTAGTGAATTATACTTTAACGTCACAAAAAACAATGGGCATCAACCTGAATTCCTTTGTGTTTATATACTGTGTCCTAAGAGTCTCTGACATTCGTCTTCGTGCCCTTGGAAGATCGTCTGCATAACCAAAAAACAAGAAGCAAAATACAATCATGAAAATAATTAGCGAAAAGCAGTATACTGGAACTGGGATATCCCGTAGCACAAAGTAAAATAATACAAGGCACAGGAGACTCAAATCAGAAGTTAGAACACTGGAAATGCATATGACCTTTGAGACTAAACAATGCTACAAAAGATGCAAAGGACATTGATAAAACATCAGAATCAAAATATTCACTACCATCTTCATTGCAGACCTTTAAGCTCAGAACAAAATAGTGAAGTCCTTTTTAACTCAAACAGATGCAGAGAACCGTGTTTTCAGTCATCAGTAATCATCAAAAGCCAAAAAGAAAGCATAAAAACTCGAGGACGGTAAAAAAATTGATATTTAAGAAGAATGAAGAATAAAATCTGGTAATAGCATAATATTACCAATAGCATCATGACTCGCAGTCTCATCTTCTTTGATATCTTTAAACCTCGAATCTCTTCCCCGTTGATAAAACTCTGCAAAACCCATTTTACAGTCAGCCTAAAACCCCAAAAGGGTATTCTAAAAACACAAAATTGAGCTCAAATTCCACAAGAGATACAGTAAAATTCCCATAATATTCAAACAAAAAAATAACCCATTTTCCAGATTCCAATTTAAACACAAACGCATCATCAGAAAACATAAAAATTGTCTGTACTGGGTTGAAAGAGAAGAAGAAGAAGAAGAAGAAAGGACAGCCACCTTGGGTGTCGGAGTCGGCGTCACAGTCGTCTTCGTCCTCCGTGTCGGCGCTGTAATCAGAATCTTTGGCGGAGATGTTGAGCCACTTGCGCATGACGACTCTTGGCCAGAAGAGCTGTATGCAGGACCAATAATCCAAACAACACATGATTTCAGCCCAACTCCTCTGCACATTTCTCTCATTTTTTCCCATAATTAACACCCAACTTAAACGAAATAAAAAACACATGTCCCCTCCTACCCTATCCATATAATTATATATATATATATATATATTATATATGTATGTGTGTGTACAGAGAGAGAGAGAGAGAGAGAGAGAGAGAATACCTGTCGTGGGTTCTTGGAGCGGGGCTTCATCTGAGAATGTGAATGCATGGTCGGAGAACATAACAATTAACAAGAAGAAGAAGAAGAATGAAGTATTCAGGCTTGGAGGAATAAAAAACTTACTTAAAATTGTGAAAACAGAAGAGATGATCGTAAATGAAGAACAAAGACTAAACCAGCGCCACAACAGTTGGAAAAATACACAGTTGGGAGGTTGGACTCGCAAATTGCCATGATTTGACTTTCAAGTTTTTATATTTGAAAGGCAGAACTACCAAGCACTGCTGCCTGGCCCTGCATTGCCAACCATCTTTTTTTAAAGCATGCATTAATGTTAATGAGATTAAAATGTACAACAAGTCTTGTGGCTCTATCTTGTAACTTGTAAGTGTCACCAAACCAATCTAATTACTTGCGTACAAAAGTAGGATTGTCAGAGGAGAGAGAGAGAGAGCAAATGGTATAAAAGACCCATCACATTTGTTTCCACCCAAAATCCAAAATCCAATCCAATCCAATCCATTGGTTTCCTTGTGGCCTCTCCACTTGTTCCTGTCCATTGGTTTCATTTTGGTCCCTTTTAGTTGAATCGACTAATAACATTTGACCTTCTAGACTAAGAGAAGAGACCCCATCCGGAAAAGAATCCGGCGAGGATCTGGAGGATTCAGAAATCATGTTCGTTCATCGTACATCGTACGGTTAGAAATTATTTAAAATTTAAAATTAATATAAATAATATTTAACAAAAACTGACCGCACGATATACGATGAACATACATGATTTCTGGATCCCCGAATTTCCAGAAAAATGATCCGTCCAGTATCCTTTCCCAACCCACCCATCTACACAAATTGAAAGATAATAATATAAAAAAGAAAATGATTTTTGCAGGCTCCGTTTTTCTTTGCGCGTATCTTTATTTAATTTTGTTCTTTAATATTTTTTTCTAATTTATCAATCTATTAATAATTGTCTTGTGTTGACCAATTAATTAGTGCGGTGCCACCAAAACCAAATGATGGCATTGGCAGCACAATAGCACATGCCGCCGGCCGACCAAGTCCTTGTGGCTTACATATTACATAACCAAAATAGCGAGGGAATTGTTATTAGCACTCTAAAATTTTTATTTTACACTTTAAATTTTCTATATTTAGAAAGAAAAATACACTTGTGAAGAGTGTAAAATGAGATTTTTGGAGTATCAATAACACTTCCCATTAATGAAATGATTAGAGCATGTTTGGTACTTTACTTGAATCCAACTTTTTAAATTAAAAAACAATTTTCAAGTTTTAGGCCTTAAAAACTTGTTTGGTAGGACTATTTTCAAAAATTGAACTCAAGACTAATTAAAAAATGTAGTATATTATCTAAAAACATAAAAAATTAGTTTTTAGAGTTTTTAAATTTAAACTCACTCATTTCTTTTCTCTTCCTCCTCCCCTCTCACTTTAAATATATGTCCCTCTTTTCTTCTTTCTCTCTCCTCTTTTTTTTTTTTTTTTTTTACATTTTTCGTCTCTCCTCCAATCATCTCTCTTCATTATCTTGGTTCTTTCTCTCACTCATCTTCCTCTTTATCTTGTCCAATCCTCTCTCTTCTTTCTCTTTCCTTCAATCATCTCTTACTTTCTTTTCTCCACTTTCCTTTTTCTCCCTCTCATGCGACCCCCTCTGTTTAGATCTCTTTGTCTAGTTTAAATTGTAAGATTTAAAAAATTTAAATCGCAAACCAATCAAGTTTTTGAGTTTTAAAGAAAATTGTTTTCAAGAAATGTTCTTAAGAAATGTTTTGAGAAATGATAAAAAATTTCAAATAGGATACCAAACAGGGCCTTAGATTTATGTTGATGATTTTTCAAGTATATCCAGCAATGTAGAAGAAATATAAAATATTATGCCAAATCACTTTGCAAAAGTCATTATTTGTCTATAAATTTGAGGAGTCGTAGAGATAACAGATCGCAATTTTCTATTTGATACTTTGTTATGTTATGCAATGTACCATGTATGGTAGACTATTCTGGTGGTCAGGTCAACCGTCAATCTTTAACCCGAATTCCACAATGAAACGATGAAGAAGGCAAAGAAATATTTTCTTACTATTGATTACCAATAAAGTTCTTCTTGTGCCGTTTTTTCTACACATTAAATTTATTTATGCATCTAAAATTTTGTGTTCAATTTCACGTCTTAATATCATTTGTCTTAAAAACTTAGGATGATTTGACAAACAAAAAAAAAACTTAGGATGATTCGATGATTTGTGTGTTGATTCAAAAAGCACTTGCACAAAATCTTCATTGTTCAAATTTCTCGTATGTTTTGCCGTAAAGAGGATGAGGTAGCAACTGACTGTCTGCTTTTGGGTTGTACACTTTGCCAACGAGATATGGTTTGAGAAACCTCTTGACTTTATTTAGGGGTGGTTTCGATTCGAAACTCGTCACGAAAATGGATTTTTGAAATAGTCATATATTTTTTTGGTCCAATTCCGAACTGAAAATTTCGAGATCCTGAAAAATACTGAAACTTATTTTGGTTTCTGGTCGGTTCAGTAAAGTGTGTTGGTGGCGGCAATGATTGATTTGTAGTTGTGGTGGCGAGATGAAGGATGGAAGGAAGAATCTGCTAAACTGAGAGAAAGAAGGAGAGAAAGAGAGAAAGAGAGGATTTGCATAATTGGGAGGGTTTTATATTAAAATGATGATGAGAGACCGAGCAGATCGTGGTGCTGTGGTGGCTCATGGTGTGACATAGAGATGGAGATGAAGGGCGGAGATGGAGGTCGTGAGGCCGTGGCGGTAGTTTGTTGGATGGCGGGGATGAAGATAAAGGGCAGAGATGGGGACAGATGAAAAGAGACTTGATTTGCAATTGTGGTGGCGTGTAGGTTGTCATACGAAAGATAGATGGTGGACATGGAGTTTGCGGGCTATGTGGTGGTTTGGTGGATGGCGAAGATGGAGATGGATGGTAGAGATGGAGAGAGATGGAGAGAGATGGAGAAGAGACTTGATCTACGGTTGAAATGAATGGAACGAAGTGAATGTCAGCTAGGGTTTTTAAGGGTATGCTAAGTTGAATAATTAATAGTTATTAGATAACATATAAGGGCGTGTTTGTTTGGCCTCGCTAACCTTCACTGGACTGGACTAGCTTAGCCAGGATTACTAGTCCGTGTCTGGTGCGAGCACATACTAAGTTTAATGGGATTAAGTTGGACTCGTGTGGACTAAACGCATCACTAAGGCCATCTCTAACCGAACGAGGGCCAGAGGGCTCCCTTTAGCCGTCCAAGAAATTAATATTTTAATGAACAATGTCAAGCCATATTTCTTACCATCTTCAACCAAAGAGGCCAAAGGGTCATAGGCGAAACATAGCCCTGTGACAAAAAAACCATCTCCAACCGAGGGGGCCAAAGGGCCATGGGCCAAACATAATTTATTATTTTAATTGAATTAATATGGTTACTTAAATTAAATTACCTCAATAATTTTTCGAGATGTAATCTCAATAATTTTTCGGTTAGGATTTCGAGTGATACGTGTCACTAAAGTGAGTATCTCTCTAGATTTCTTATCGATATGTAATCTCAATAATTTTTCGGATAGGATTTTGAGTGCCACATGTCAATATGTGAGTAACTCTCCAGATTTCTTGTTGATATGTAATCTTAATAATTTTCGGATAGGATTTTGAGTGCCACGTGTCGAGATGTAATTGGCTTCGCGAATTTTAGATAGGATTTTTATCTGCGTGGCACTTCTTATCTTCAGCTTCCAATGTCCATAAATAGGGTGGATATTGGGCTATAATTCACACACCTTCATCTTTTCCCTCTCCAATATCTCTTTCAATTCAAGTTTGCAATGAATTCCAACTTTGGATCCTCTTTGCATTTCAACTGGGGGTTCTCATCCAATTCCTAATTGGAAGATAAATAGGCACATATGAGATGAGAAGATGATGAGTCCGATGAAGAAGATGAAGCATGTCGCAACACAACATATATGGCAACAATGGTTGGGGTCATGGCATGTGAGCCAACTGAAGAACAACCTCAATAGGGTGGCTTCATTGTTGGTCGTTCTTATAAACCACGAAATAGAGAGATGGCGCATGACTCTGATGAATAACTACTTCAACCCTAACTTGGTGTACACAAAATAGGATTTTAAACGTCACTTCCGGATGAGGCGTCATGTTTTCGAGCGTTTACTTCATCATGTCCAACATGTCAATCTATACTTAAGACAGAAGCTGGACATAGCAGGCCGCAATGGTTTCTTACCTCATTAAAAGGTTACTATTACACTCTAAATGCTTGCCTATGCCTCCTTAGCTGATGCGATGTATGATACATATGGTATGTCTGAGTCTACATGCCTTGATAATCTTGCTGAATTTTGTCACACAGTTATTCAGATTTACAAAGAGGAGTACCTCTGTGAACCAAATCAAGCAGATATGGATCGGCTTCTTCGCAAAGCTGAAGACCGTGGCTTTCCAGGCTTGATAGGGTCATTAGATTGCATGCATTGGCAGTAGAAGAACTATTCCACTGGATGGCAATGAGGCTTTAGCAGAAGATCGAGAAAGCCAACTATTGTGTTAGAGGCGGTTGCATCGTTTAACACATAAATTTGACATGCTTTCTTTGAAGTCCTAGGATCCTGACATTACAGTACTTGGGCGTTCATCCCTCTTCAATAACCTGATGGAGGGTAAATCACCTCAACTTGACTGCTACATCAACGGGCATTAGTACAATATGAGGTATTACTTGGCAGATGGCATACCGAAAAGGTGGTTTACTTGACTACTACATCAACGGACAAGTGTCCTAATGGTTCAAATCCAATGGTAACCTAGCGTTAACATGAATTTAACTAGTTGTTGCTAGTTGGCGTCATGCTGACGCCAGGTAGCGGTTGGATTTGAACCATTGGGCCGGCCCGGGGCTGGCTGGTTGGTTGGTTCGGGCTAGCCAGTTGGCCTGATTGAACAATTTTGGCATGGTAGGGTCCATGAGCCATTTGGCATATCCCTCGGTTGGAGACGGTTTTCATGTCATTTTCGGCTATTTTTAACCCTATGGCCCTCTGGCCAAATCGGTTAGAGATGGCCTAAGTGGTCTTAGTGAAACCCCACCCCCCCCCCCCCCAAAAAAAACGATTGTTAATCATGTCTCCAACTTCCGCACGCATGCGTATTCGTTTGCAACTATCCCCGCCCATGCCCATATCTAGCCCCACCCACCACCTAAATCTCAAAAATAAGGCTTGCCATCTGCAACTCTGATCCCCACCCATGCATAGACGTAACCCCCTGCCTAAATCTCAAATCCAATGAGGGAAGCCATATCAGAGAGAGTGTCAGCAGCAAGGGACCATCTAACAAAAAACTAAAAATCTCACTGTTTTCAGCAGAGTAGCGACAACTTTGTGAAATCGTTGTCGAATACCCACAGAAACCAAGTATTTGAATCTCGATTCCCTCTTGCGATTCTTATTTTCTTTGCGATGCGCTGCACTACTCGTCCCCTTGATTTTCTTCGTCGGCCGTGGCCTCCACACTTCTAGTTCGTGCTAAATGGTGGTCCAGCCTGTCTCACAGTCACATTCTGAAAATTATTTTTGTCTGGTGCAAAGAAAGAAATGAAGGTGGACAGTGGCGGATCCAGGAAATGATGTTTGGGGGGTCATAGCGCGCGCAGCGCGAAATTTTTTTTTAACAGAAACAGCATGCATATCGTCATTTCATCGGGTCTTGGTAGGATGCTTTTAAGTGTTGAGAAGGGTTTCTGTAAAACCCCTCCCCAAAGATCATCACAATAAAGATAAACAAACAGAAAATAAGCTTCCATTCTAAATCTAATTTTTTTAATCGAATTACCAGTTATAGTTGAGAGAGCTGAATTATTTAGGCAAGGTTTTTTTTTTTTTTTTAAATGTGTTCAACATTATATATATTGAACAACATAAGATTACGCATACGAGTTCTCAATCCAGGATCCGCTTCAAGATTACCCAAAACACCATCTAACTGACTTTGTCTTGAACTTGGAGTTCTTGAACTACCAACAGTATTTGGATTATCAACATTATTCGAACTACCCGAACCCGATGATGACTTTCTCTTAAAAAACCGTTCCATAATAATTCTACATATACAAAATATTCAAAATAAATATGAATTGAATTTCAATTAAATTAAATATATTCTACATATACAAAATATTCAAAATAAATACTCACAATATAAACAAACCATCAACATAATCAAAATAAGTATGAATTGGATTTCAATTAAATTAAATATCTCATCTTGCATTCTACATATACAAAATAATGAAAATAAAAACTCACAATATAAACAAACCATCAACATAATCAAAATAAGTATGAATTGAATTTCAATTAAATTAAATATCTCATCTTGCATTCTACATATACAAAATAATGAAAATAAAAACTCACAATATAAACAAACTATCAATATAATCAAAATAAATATGAATTGATTTTCAATTAAATTAAATATATTCTACATATACAAAATTTTCAAAATAAATACTCACAATATAAACAAAACACCAATATAATCAAAATAAATATGAATTAGGTTTCAATTAAATTAAATATATCATACATAGGGTTTAGAACTTACTTGGATTGTGAAATTTCACAATAACAATGAGCAAATACAAAGAGCAAAGCTGGGAGGAGATGGAGTTGAGGGTTTGGAGGGGGGGGATTGAGTTTGGAACTTAGGGTTGGAGGAGGAGAAAACAAAAGAAATTTGGGGGTTTTGGATTCGGGAGGATCTGTCTCTGTGCAAAATAAGGCTGAAAGGACACACTTGGTATTTATTTTTTTGTTCAGACCTGCCCAGGACACGCTGGGCATTTTTTTTTTGTTTAAACCTGGCCCAAAACGACGTCGTTTTGGCCAGGTCATTTAAAAAAATTTCCTGGGCCAAAACGACGTCGTTTTGCCCAGGTTTTTTAAAAATCAAACTGGCGCACAGCGCCTTCGTCTTCTTCGATCTTCGTCCTCTTCGTCTCCAACCTGCCCAGAAAACCAACGGACGGGGTCGCACCAGGGGTCGTCCCACCATCTCCAAGGGGTCTCTAAGGTTGCTTCCATGGCTTCCAAGGGGTCGCGCGACCCCAATGACCCCACTGTGGATCCGCCACTGAAGGTGGAGATAGGGGATAGAGTATGTCTGGTGCGAACTGCGAAGAAAGAAAGGAAATGTGGAGAGAGAGAGAGAGAGAGAGAAAGAGAAAGAGAGAATTAAAAAGTGTGAAAAATATCTGGATTTAAAAAATAATTTAATTCGTGGTAGTCCGGTATTGCACCAAACGTTCCATTATTCTTATACTACTTAGTCCATGCCAAGCCAATCCCGTTTAGTCCCTAAAGCTAGTCCAATCCGAAATAGTTCGGTACAACAAACGCACCCTAAATATATTAGTTACATTTCAATATCACAAGTTGAAAGTTGGCTCGGTGGTTAAGACCTTTGATCTTCTAAGGGAGATCATTGATCTAAGTTTCTCTAGCCTGATTTTTGAGGTAATTATCTTACATTATATTTAAATAATATTAAATAAAAAATTATCGGCTTAGATTGGACAAAAAATTCACATTTTCTATACCTTATCTAAAACTGAACTGGCCGATTGGGATAAAAAATCGAACCGAAAAATGTTTGGATACTTGGATCCTAAAACAAGGAGGAAGTCCTCCCTAAAAACCCAATTGAAAATGGATATGTGTCGAACAATTAAAAAACTAGAAACTTTGCGAACATGCACCTCTATCCCTACTGACCAGTCTAAGAACCAAGGTTCCATCTTTTAGGCACTACAATTTCGACGTTGGCACCTCTGTCGAAAGAGGTGAGGGGAGGTTGAAGAAGTGTATTGGTTTGGGGAGGCCATAAAGGACTGTATGTGTGAGGAGGTCGGATGTGCGAGAAGTTGTGAGTGGGTGTTTTTTTGTGCGTCTTTGATGTTTAGTTGTATCATCTCATGTGGCAAGTGATGTTATACAATCAACATCCAATCAAATATATTCATTAATTGATGGTAACATGCATATATCATTTGTCACATGAGATCATATATCAATTTGGTACCAAAATGTGATATTCCTAACAATTTTGTAATATGATGATATGTAGTATATACACAAAATTTATTTTTAAAAAGCATAAGAAAGGATCCTCCACAAGAGTCCTAAATAAGACCAAGTCCAACCCTTTCCTTTTGGTTGGGAAAATGGGGCAATTATTGCCCAAAAAATAGAAAACCTAACTACAGCCCAAGACAAACAATCGGGCAACCATTGGGCCTTACACTATCGGACTGCCCAACTAGGCTATCATAGCCCGATTTGCGCCTGTGCCATCTGACGTCATGTTGACATCAGCACGATGTCAACCATGATCAAAAGCCCACGCAAACGAGCAATAACATAACTTGGCCGGTTGAGGGGCCACTATTGTGTTGTTGCATCTTTACATTAGCAAAGCCGTTATGTTCACCGTAACTGTGCTCGCTGTAGCGCTACTGCACGAGGAGGACTTGGATTTGGTGTGGATGAGGACGGTCTGCCAATGCCATTGTTGATGAGAGAGAGAGATAGTTTTAGAGTGAGAATCGAGTTTGGAGAATTGTAGTGGGACAATAGGGAGAAAGGGATTTGATTTGGGTTTCGAGAGGGAGAATGGAGGAAGAGTGCGACGGAGAACAGTTGGAAATAGGAGGGATGAGATGGAGAAATGAGGGAGATAAAGATAAGGGAGACAAAAAATGGTTCCTGATTTGTTAAAAAAAAAAAAAAAAAAAAAAAAAAAAGTAATAGATAATTATTAATTTGTTTTTTATAATAATAGCCCGGGTTCATTTGACGAAGTTCTAAGGAGATAATTGTCTATTGCATAATTACCTGACAATTGCCTTGAGGAGTATAACTGCTCTAAAAGCAACCCCACCCCAAACAGATTAGTCGGACAAATGGGTGATTCTTGCCCAAAACTAGAAGAAAGTGCTTTAGCCCATTCATATTAGTCAGGCAACTAAGTGGGCCCCAACTCGCCCGACTGGTCCATCATGCAATTTTAGCCCAAGCTTTTACCCGAGTGGTTTGACTTCAGCATAGCATCATCCACGAAAGCCGACGAACAAGACCACAAAAGAGAAGGCGGGGGTCGCGGCAAAGCAAAAGAAAAGGTAGAAAAGCAATTCCGGCGATGCTCTTTAAGCTGCCAAGAAGTTGAAAACAGTTGGAGTATAATTCCAAGAGGAAGTGGTGACCAAGAGCTCGGAGTCGGAATCAGAATCAGGGTTTCGTCAATTTCAACGACGAAGGCGGTGAAAGGAGTTGAAGGGGAGGAAGAGGAAGATAGAAGAGGGTGGGGGCCAAGAGCTCGGAATATTTGGAGGAAGATCAAGAAGAAGAAGCCAAGCTAGTACAGAGCTCAGAGAGAGCATGGAGAAGAAGGATGAGAAAAATGGGAGATGACTCTTTCGAGTGAAAGGAAGAAGGTTGTAGAAAATAATATAATTAATTAATATTATCTTTTATTAATTTAAAAAAATATAATGTCTTAATAAAAATTGTCTCGATAATTCATTTTTGATGTACTTAGGCAATTACTGTTCACTAAGAGCATTTCCACCCTTAAAAAGCTTCCCCGGGCTATAAGAAACTCAATCCCCCTCTGAACAATAATTGTCTTTAGTGAACAATAACTGCCTAAGTGCAACTCCACTCCTGAACTGAATAGCCCATAAATTCGTATTAAGATATTATTTTTTTACAAAATAATAAAAATAATTTTATTTTTAATTTTGGATAATAATAAAAGATTAGTTGAAAGTATTTGAAAATATTGGAATGTGATGTAAGGTGGAATAATATGTTAAGTATTTATAAGAAAAAGAATATATATTTTTTAATTTTTTTTAATTTTTTAAAAATTTTAATAGTGGATGACGTCATCATCACTTCAACCTTGTGTCACTGCCCCTAGGCATTGAGCCTATCGCAAAAACTGGGCTCCTCTAGAACCTAGTGGATTGGTGTGGGCAGAAGGCTTTTTTTTGGGGGGGGGAGGGGGCAAGGGGATTTTGTGGCCTATCCCCTAGGGGATTTGAATGGGGTGGACTTGCTATAAGGTAATAATTGCATGTTGCCCAATTACTTGAGCAAGTATTGCCTTAAGAGTATCTCCACCAGTTCGTGGAGGCAATGTCAATTGAAGGGCAAGGGCAATTTTATTTTCACTCTAAATATTAATTGCAATTGTGCAAGTCCACCAATTTGGAAGGAGGAAGGGAAAGAGCAAATGTGATTACTATTCACAAACATATATTTTTTTAATTTTTTAATTTTTTTCGTCGTCTTATTCATACATATCATTATTGCCGTAGATTTTTGGGTAATTTTAAACATTTAATTTGTAAGTGTGTTCAACTTTGTAAGATTTTTAAAGTGTGAACTTTGTAAGTTTTTTTAACTTTTTGATAGTTTTATGAATCTTTTAACTTTTTAGAGTTGGATTAATACTAGTTGTTAAATTTTTGAGTTTTTTGTTGAAATCGAAGGCTAAAAAAGAGCCACGTGGGTGGTGAACTGGGAGAGCTGGTGAGAGCACTTCCACCCCTAAAGAGCCCATTGGGCAATAGACAATTCAATTCCTCAAGTGAATAGTAACTGTCTTTAATGAATAATAACTGTCCAAGTGCATCTACACTTCTAAACTAAATGACCCAAGCAATTCGTATTAAAATATTATTTTTATAAAATAATAACAAATAATTTTATTTTTAATTTTGGATAAAAATAAAAGATTGGTTGAAAGTATTTGAAAATATTGAAATGTGATGTGAGGTGGAAGAACACAGTTAGGTATTTATATATTATATTTTAAATTAATTTATTATTATATTATTATAGTTTTTGTATTTTAATTAATCTTTTATAATATTTATTATTTTTTATAATTGTTTAACAGTGTCGGACGTCACCACAGATATTTGTTGGGCTAGAAGTGCTCTGAATAGCTTACGGGTTTGACAAATTTGGGCTTCTCGTGAGGGGGCCCCGTGTTTGCTAGGCTTCAAGCAGGGCGCAAGCCCTTTCAATTGTTGAAGGTGCATCTGCCCTTGCAGCTGCCTTGAACCCAACTACCTCCCGTTTTGTGGACTATTAAAGAAGTCTTTTTTTTGGGTGAAGAACAACTTAACCTAATTGCCCGACTGGTAAAAATACTTAAAGGGTGGAGTTGATTTAAGAGAGTTCATCTAAAATTATGGGCAAACAAACAGATGTACAAGCGGAGCCACACAACTACATTTTCGGACTCACACAAAGTTCCCAATGGGTGAAGCACAAAGTACAAGTCGGTAAAAGTCGTTTGTCACTTTGCCAAAATTAGAAGGAACCCCATCATCTTATCCACACAAAAAGGAAAACGTGCGATTTTTCATGAGGTCCATACCTACCCAGCTACCCTAGAGATGAAAGGAAGAAAGAAAGATTACGTTAGCTTGTCAAATGTTGTAAGTTAGTGGAACAAAAGAAATGGGAACATAGTTGTCATTGTATAGTTTGGATAGTTTTAAGTTGTGTATCGAATTGATGGGCATTCAATTAGTATTAGAGTTTAATGATAGTTTTTTTACTTCTAAGTAAGAGGTATTAAAGTTTGTTTATGTATATAACAAATTCACAACTAAATTATTACAATGGTGCTTTTCACACTCTTTTTTATGACTATCCTATTGTGTAATCTAAATCTAAATCGACTAGAGAAAAAGAAAAAGTAGACATGTCCAATATTTAATGTATAAAACTTACTCTTATCAAATTTACACCATTATGACAATAGTATAATATAAATCAAATTTACAATGCCTAATTTATATATATATATATACACACACACATCACAAATCACCGTGGAAAGCTGTGTTGATATATAGTTTTGTGAGTGCATTTTTGCTCACCACCCTATTTATCACCATTAGATGAGTTTGCATTTCGAGATTCGTGTAGTAGATAGACACAAATCTCGAAATTCGAACTCATCTAATGGTGATAAATAAGATGGTGAGCATACACTACACTAAATGGTGGTGAGCAAAAATACTCATTTTTTCTCGTCAATTTATTTATTGGAGTTAATGCGTTTTATAAAAGAAAATAATTAATAATACCTAGTATAAGAACAAGGAGTAAAGACTAAGTTCTGGTCCGAAATCAAAGATTCAATGAATCCCCCCGTGGGAAAGGGCAACACAGTTTCAAGCTGCTAAACCAGAACCCCAACATGGACCTACCCTGGTTTTGTGGTTTGGCTTTTTTTTTTTTTTTTTTTTTGTTTTTTTCTGTTCCTCAGACTCGGACCCCCCGAATTATAAAAAACACAAAAGTAGTTTCATGGTCTAAATCAAAATACCCCTGAAACAAAAAGAAGATCGAAGTGTTTTATAGAAAATTTATAATTGTTTAGGTTTTTTTTTTAATTTTATTTTACTACAAGAATTTTTTCTTTAGGAAGCTCATATTTTTAAGGTAAAAAATATTTCATTAATAAAATAGAATGAGAAACACCATCGATCAAGAATATAGTTCATAACTACAAATGTAGTATAAAAATAATACAACACCTACCCTACATACGCACATTAAACAAAATAAAAAGATACACTCATTGAAAATGCTAAGCTTTAGTGGAGTATTTACCACTACACTTACCCAATATAATTTTGAATGAGGATCCTCTCCGGATCCTCATTATGAGGATCCTGAGGATTCTCTAATCACATTCGTTCATTGTACATCGTACGGCCAATTTTCGTCAAATATTGTTTATATTTAATTTTAAATAAAAAGATTTACAATGATTTCTAGCCGCACAATATACGATAAACGGATGTGATTGGAGGATCCCTGAGATCCTCACAAAGAAAATCCCGAGAGGATCCTCATTCTATAATTTTTCACCCTCTGTGTCCCTTTTTATCTCCCACCAACATCGCATACTAATGTATAAGCTTTTTTTTTTTTTTTTTTTTTTTTTTTCCACAAAAATTGTCAGGCCTATTTCTTGCATGACCTGTTAAGTTAACACGAAAAGAAAAAAAAAAAAGAGGATTTGGGTGAACCCGTTGACGAGTCGGATCGTTATTGGATTACCCGTTAACGAATCGGGTCACCCGTTAAGATAACGGGTATGACACGTAAACGACACGACATGTTAACGAGTCGGGTCGTTATCGAGTCACCTGTTAAGAACTTGTTAAGATAATGAATTTAATACGACACGATCCGTTAAGATAATGAGTGTGATATGAAAACGACGTGAACACGATAAAGACGGCCCTTTTGCCAAGTCTAAAAAATTGTACTCCCTCTAATACTCTTAATTACCAATTGACCATAAGCTTTTTGCTATATATATCAAGTTGATCACTATTCACAGTTTGGTGATTATAAATGACGACAAATAAAATCCACTAATTAAACATATTGTATTAAGAGAGTGGTCCATGATCATGATGTGTCATGAGTGAGCAGAGCAACAAGTAAATCATGATTTCTTTGTCAAAGAAGGCACCGCGGCTATTGATGCAACTCAACTGGTTTATATTCATGCTGATCAAGGTGGGTGTGGGGTGAGGGAGAGTTAGGATCCTTTAATCTCTTTATAATATGGTGAGGACAGATTACAATTCTTGCATTTTCATTTAGGTGATGAAATCATGCGCGTTGGACTTAAATTTAGTTGGGATAATAATAATATATTGGTTCAAAACTTAAAGATACATCAAATTTTGGTGATGAAAATGAAGCAATATCTATATATAACTATTTACGTCTATGTCCAAAGAAAAATGACTATTTTAAGTTGTCACACATTCACTAATTCTCACAAAATTTGGGAGATCTGGTCTAGCGAACATATTATAAACAGAAACAAGAAACTTGATTGTCTAAATTAAACAAACTAAAAAGAAACCAAGTCTTAGAATAAATATATTATTGTACTAAAAAAAGGAACAAACTAGAATTTTTCTTCCCCCGCTGATAATAAAACAAACTTTTATGTGATTCACTTCAATTTTTCTTCCGTAAAAAAATAGCAGATTTTCAAAGTGCAAGAATTTTTCCACTGCATTTTGACTGGTTGCACTCATTCATTTGGTCTGTGCTTTGATTATGCTTTGTTTACTCAATTATCAAAGTTTAAAAAAAAAAATTAAGAAGGAGTGTGTATAAATGAAGATAAAGTCGGAAATAATATATAAGTCATTGATTGATCTGGATTCATCAACCAATTGCGGTGAGTGAGATAGAAAACAAAAACCCTTGGCTAAGAAAAAAGAGATAATACATAATATATATTTATATACATAACATAGATGAATACATGTGATGAGGAAATTCTTTTGCTTGATTTGTTTTATGTTTCCTTTCATGTTCCCGATAGAATTATTAAAGTCTTCTGTTTCCAAAAGAAAAAAAAAATGCTCTAAAAGCTCTTTGAACTTACAAATTTACAAAAATCCCATAAAACACACGAACTAGCTGAGAAATCCACAATCCACAAACAGAATGTATTACATGTTTCTACTTACATTAACATGATTGAACTGCTATACATATCTAGTTCACTAGCTGTATGGCTATATATATGTACTGAAACAAGTAACATGCATGCATCTGAAACAGAAAGGAAGAGAGAGACACAGAGATCGAGATAAAAAATACAGACATACCTTTGGTTTCATAATATATACTCTTTTTCTACTGCTTCAGCTCTTCAGATGATGAGAAGAGTCTTCTCCCCAATATCCACAGAAAAGAAGGCAATTCAGCTGTTGTTCTTTTGGTAGTATGAGTGTAGGTGTTTAGGAGAGATAGCTAAAGTTCCTCTTTTATCTAAAAGGAAGGTCTTTCTTTCTCTGCAGATGGATACATTGGCTTTTTCTCGGCGTAATTGTGTTTCTTTGAGAGAGAGAGAGAGAGAGAGAGTTAGTTGAGAGAATGAGAAAGAGAGAGAGATGAGCCTTATAACTATTGGCTATTATAATGTTGGAAGAAACAGCACACGTCTTTTTCAACTCACTATGTCTCTGATTAAAACATTATATATATATATATATATATTTTTTTTTCTTTCTAAAATAAAATAATATTACAGGAGGATTCTCGACAGATCTTAAAACAATACAGATCAAACTTTAACCTAGGCAATACTAGATTTGGAAAATTATTAAACTAGAAACAAGAGTAATTGTAGTTATGACCTATATAAGCAAACTCATCCGCTGCCATATGAGCTTTCAATAAATATGAATAATGGTAATTCAAAATGAATATATTTGCATCCCCAGCGAGAGGAATGCACATTTTCCACAATTTCTGAATAACATGTTTAATTGCCATATAAATTTTATAAGGGGAAACGTTTAATTTATTAATTTTCATTTGAAGATCATTCTTACAAAAAAAATCATTTGAATTGGAGATTGTTTGTGCATCCAAACGATGAAACAAAGTGACAATGTGATTACTAAGTAACATATTTATAACGTGACTACAAAGTAGCATATTTATAATGAACCGTCCATTTATTTGATACATTTGGATAATTAAACTATCCGATTTGAATGATTTTTTTTTTTTGGTGGGATGGTCTTCGAATGAAAATCAGGAAATGGTTGCAATTTTAAAATTATACAACGAAGATACGTTATTCACAAATGGTGGAATATGTACATTCCCCGGGTGGGGGAATGCAAGTATTATTCCTTCTGAATTTGCTGAAAATTGTGACAGCCCGTCCCGAAATATTTTATCGATGGTGTGAAATGACTTATATACCCTTGGACGTTAGATGGTGTTGTGTGACATGCACTTTGGTTGTGGACCAAATATGTTAAGTTCTAATTGTTTGGACCCAATTAGAACTAAGTTTTTCTTTGTTTTTGGGTGGTAGCCCAATCTGGACCACACACACACCCATACCACTCCTGTTGACCCTCTCTCTCTCATTCCCTCTCGAGTTTTCTTCCATTTCTGTACAACCGTACGGTCAAGCTTTCATCTAGCTCTTTCATGCACGGATTGAGGCTGTAGATGTTGTTTTCTTGTTCCTTGCAAGCTTAGGAGTCAAGCTATAGTTTTGGTTGGACGTGAAGACCTCGGAAGCTCAGGAACCTGGAAACCCCCGAAAAGGTGCACAGTAGCTTAGTCGTGATTGCGAAGATTTCATTGAGTTTTAAGGTCTTAGGGAGCCTTAGGACTGCTTCACGAAGTTTAGGGAAGGATTTTGAAAGGTTTTGGACGTCGGGAAGCTCGGGTTTGATTAGTTGCAGGGTTTGGCCGGTTTCCTCGAGTTTTTTCTGGCGAGATTCTGTTGGTTTTAGGACCTTAGAGTGGTAAGAATGTGTTCTTCTCATCCTAAGCTTCATTTTGGTACAAATTTCATGAATTTTGGATGAGAAATGAAGAAGATATGAAGATTTGAAAATTTTCCAGAATCCGGCGATAGCAACGGTGGCCGGCGCTGGACTCATGCAAGCCAAGGAAGAAGGAGAAGAATATTTCGTCAATTTTGACGGAATATGCTGACGACATCAGGTATATTTAACGGCATATGCTGATTTTTAACGGAATATTCCATGACGGCCTTAACTGTTCTGTTTGGTGTGCCAGGCACGTGCCTGTGCGTGGTCGCGCGTGTGGCCGTGCCTTGGCCGACGCATGAGGGTGCTTAGAATTTTTTTCTAGAAATATGGGGATGTTTGTGAGGTTGAGTAGATCACGTTGGTATATTGAAACACCCCAATTGAGCAATGTATGAGAAGTTAGTACCTAGTTTTGGTTCTGTGCTTTAAAATAACGTTTATATAGTTGTTTAGCATAAAGGTGAGACCTATCTGGAGGACGAGCGTAATCAAGCGAGACTCGGGGGCTATGACCCTTCCACATATCAGTGAGTGGGCTTTTGGTTTTCAGTATATACTTATATACTTGGTATTTTTCCCAGAAAATGTGTTTAAATGAAATTATGTTTTGAAATGCCATGCCTATTGATTTATGCTTAGACTATGAATTTGTATGGTATGCATGAATGTGATTTGACGCTGTGGACGCTCAGGTAAGTACCAGGTGAGTTGTAGATTGTTTATGTGAATTGATGATTATGTGAAATGTGTTGAGAGCTCATAAACCTGCACCCCGGTGTTAGTGCTCCCGCCCATGGTTAGGGCACAATCCTTCACATGATGTTCACCTCCCGCACCATACGCTTACCTTGGATCCAAGTTAGGTGCACAGTCCTGTCGTACAGACCATTATATGTGGTTCCAACTTGTAGGTGACCCGCGATTATTCGCACAGTCTTCACGTGATCGTAGCGCTATAGCGTATTTATTTACACCAGTCCTGTCGTACAGACCACTTTAGGTGGTTTTGACTCGTATGCAGGCATACTTGTTGAGCTATAGATTCTGCCGTACATGCGACTTTAGGTGGATCCGGCTGATATGTTATTTCTCATGAGTTACTTATTAAGTTATTTTGAGATATTTGGCATGGCATACTTTTGAATATTACTATTCTGAGCATGGTTTTGAGATATGTATATATATATATATATATTCTATTTTCTAGGAAATTATACAGGTTTTACGGCGATGGGTTACTATCTTTGATGTTGAAATGGTTTTGGAAAACTTTGTTTTTGCCCACTCACACTTTTTGTTTTACGCCCCTCCAAGTTTTAGGTAGAAATGCTGACGGAGGTTCTGACAGATTATCACCAATGTAGGATCACCTTTGGGTGTTGTATAATTAGTATTCGTCCTGCTGGACTGCACTTAGGCTACTTATGCTCTGGTTGTGCAATCACACTTAATATCGCACTTGCACATTATCTTATCTAGTGCTCTAGTTGGTTTGGTTTTTTTTGTTTATTCGCATTTCTTATATAAATATTACTTCCGCACTGTGCACATGGCTACGTCACCCTCACGTGACGGCCAGCATGCCTCGATCTAGGTCGGGGTGTGTCAGTTTGGTATCAGAGCCTAGGTTTGGCAATCCTGCATATCTTGTGAATGTTCTAATTATCTTGGTGTCTTCTTTTAGAACTATGCCACCTCGTAGAGAGCCACGTCCTTCAGCTGAGTCCGGTTTCCCTAATATAGCTTAGTTATGGGAAGCTATAGCTAATGTTATTTGGTCTTCATTTCGTCCTCCCCAAAGGACTCATCTGGAGACTGTGTATAATTTGAAGTTGAGTAATTTCATGGGTAATGAAGGACATGAGGGAGTAGAGCAATGGATTAATCATCTTGAGAAGACTTTCCGTTTGATGCATAGACATAGAAATCTTCTGGAGGATAGGTGGGTTGAGACGACTACCTGGTTTTTAGGTGAGCAGCTTGCATCCTGGTAGAGACAGGAGTCTTATCAGTTGTCCCCAGAAGAAGCTGCCAATTGGGAAGTTTTTAAGTAGTTATTTCAGAAGAGATTCATTCATCCAGAATATATAGATCGCAAGAAGCAAGAATTCACTCACCTAAAGCAGGGAAAAATGACAGCTAATGAGTATTACAAAAGGTTTACTGATTTATCTCGCTATAACCCGAAGGTTGCTGTTAATCCGGTTGAGATGCTCTGTCGTTTTAGGTTGGGTACTCGAAAAAAGTGGCATTCTATGGCGACCACAACTTCCTATGCTACTTATCAAAAGTTTTATGAGATTTTTCTACGAATTGAAGATTCAGAGAATAGACCTAGTGAGAGTGAGGAGGAAGAAAATGATGGAAATCATAAGAAAGATGATAAAGGTAAAGGTCAATCATCTTTGGGACCTCACAAGACTCAGAGCTTTAAGAGAGGTGGAGTTAGTTCCAGTTCTTCCAGTGGGAGTTGGGGTTACACTGGTCAGAGGAGAGGTGGTAGATTTTCTGGAGGTCTTCATTTTTAGAGGCAGAGGGATTCTGGTGGCACATGTGCACCTTTATGTCGCATGTGTAATAATCGGCACTTTGGAGAGTATAGGCGAGGCAGTAGCGGATGCTATACTTATGGTCAAATGGGGCATTGGGCTATGCATTGTCCTCAGAATCAGCAGAGGCCCCAACAACCTTCCTTACCACCACCAGTGCCGATCCAACAAGTTCAAGGATCTAGTAGTTATGGTCAGACGGGTCACGGAGGTGCTAATCATTACCAGGGCGATGTAACTCTTTATTCTATAGGGTAGTATCAGTACCCACATGACCCGTATCAGTAGAGTGGTTATCCTCAGTATTCTGAAGGTTATATGCCATATCCGCTGTATTCAGCTGGTGGATCTCAATGGTATCTTGGAGGACAGCCCCAACACGTAGAGGTTGCTTCCAGTAGTGCGGGATCATCGAGGCAGCCTGGTCAGCCAAGTCAGGGGTGAGGTGTGCATGGGCGAAGTAATCAAGCTAATAGAGGTCGTGGAGGACGACAGTAGGCCCATGGACGTATACACCACATGACATTGCAAGATGCTCAGAATAATCCTGATTTGATCATGGGTACGTTGAATATTCTTGGTCATTTTGCTAGAGTATTAATTGATTATAGTGCTACACATTCTGTTATTTCTCATATGTTTGCTTAGTTGACACAACCTCATCCTACACCTCTTGAATATGATTTAGAGTTTGCAATGCCTAAAAGGGAGAGATGTTATGTTAGTTGTGTATATCTAGGATGTCTCGTGTTAGTGGAGGATGTAGTTATGCCAGCTAATCTCATCCCGTTAGATATTGTGGATTTTGATGTGATTTTGGGCACATATTGGTTGCATTACAATCATGCCAATATAGATTGCTACGGGAAAACAGTTACTTTTCATCATCCTGGATTATCTGAGGTTACTTTTGTGGGCGAGCGTAGTGGGGTGAGGCATGGTTTTATTACTGCCATAAGAGCTAAAAAGTTGTTAGATAAAGGTTGTCAGGGATATTTGGCTCTTGTAGTGCTGAATGATAATGTTCCTAGCAATATGGAGGATGTGCGAGTAGTCAAGCATTTTCCTGATGTGTTCCCTGATTTACCTAGATTGCCGCCAGACCGAGATGTGGAGTTTACTATTGATTTACTTCCAGGTACAGATCCTTTATCTTTAACTCCTTATAAAATGGCTCCTGCTGAATTTAGGGAATTGAAGATTCAATTGCAGGAATTAGTTGATAAGGGTTTTATTCAGCCTAGTACTTCACCATGGGGACCTCCGGTGTTAAAGACAAAACTTTGGGGCTATGCATTGATTATAGGCAATTGAATCGGGTAACAATTAAAAACCGTTATTCATTGCCACGTATAGATGATTTATTTGATCAGCTTCGAGGCGCCTGTGTGTTTTCTAAGATTGATTTGAGGTCTGGTTATTATCAATTGAAGATTAAAAGAGAAGATGTTCCTAAGATAGCTTTCAGGACTCGTTATGGTCACCATGAGTTTCTTGTGATGCCATTCGGGTTAACTAATGCACCTGTAGCTTTTATGGATTTGATGAATCGAGTATTCCAGCCATATTTGGACATGTTTGTTATTGTCTTTATTGACGATATTCTAGTATACTTTAAGTCTAAATCAGAGCATGTTCGACATCTTACTTGGGTGCTGAAGAGATTAAGGGAACATCAGTTGTACGCTAAATTTAGCAAATGCCAATTTTGGCTGGATCAAGTGGCATTTCTGGGACATGTCATATATGCTCAAGGTATTCAGGTGGATTATCAGAAAGTGGTAGCTGTGGAGAATTGGGAGCAACCACGAACCGTCACTGAGGTATGAAGTTTTCTTGGCCTAGCTGGTTATTATAGACGGTTTGTTAAAGATTTTTCAGTTATTGCATTACTGCTGATGAGGTTAACTAGGAAGGATGTTAAGTTTGATTGAGATGATAGTGGTAATTTTGAGATCTACAGTGATGCTTCCTTGAATGGTCTGAGATGTGTGTTGATGCAGCATGGTAGGGTGATTGCTTATGCGTCGCGACAGTTGAAGCCTAATGAGATGAATTATCCTACTCATGATCTTGAGTTAGCAGCTATCGTCTTTGCTTTGAAGATTTGGAGACATTATCTTTATGGCGAAAAATGTAAGATCTTTACGAATCATAAAAGTCTTCAATATCTTTTAACTCAGAGGGATCTTAATCTTCGACAACGAAGGTGGATTGCTCAGTGATTATGATTGCACGATTGAGTATCACCCTGGTCATGCAAATGTGGTGGCAGATGCACTTAGTAGGAAGCCTCAAGGGAGAATTAATGCTTTGTACGCTTGTCATGTTCCTCTTCTTGCAGATTTGAGGTCCACTGGAGTGAAGTTAGTTGTGGAAAAAACGAGAGGAAGCCTTACTTGCTAATTTTCAGGTCAGGCCAAAATAAATGATCGAGTACTCGAGGCTCAAATGAATGATGAAGAAATCCAGGAGTTAATTGAGGCAAGAAATCAAGGGAAAAAGAAAGATCTCAGAATTCGGGAGACTGACGACATGCTTATGTAGGAGAATATAATGTACGTGCCGAATAATGTGGAATTAAAGAAAGAAATTTTGGATGAAGCGCACTGTTCAGCTTATGCAATGCATCATGGAGGTACTAAAATGTATCATACCATTCGACCATTTTATTATTGGCCGGGTATGAAAAGAGAAATTGCTGAGTATGTGAGTAGGTGTGCTATTTGTCAGCAGGTCAAAGCTAAAAGGAAAAAGCCATTTGGATTGATGCAGCCACTTTTCGTTCCACAGTGGAAATGGGAAAACATTACCATGGACTTTGTGTACAAGCTTCCTCGTACACGAAATGGTTATGATGGAATTTGGGTGAGTTGATCGGCTTACTAAGTCAGCGCATTTTATTCCAGTGAGGGAGAAATATTCTTTAAGCCGATTAGCCAAATTGTTCATATCGAAGATTGTTAAGTATCATGGAGTTCCAGTTAGTATTATCTCGGATCGGGATCCTAGATTCACTTCTAAATTCTGGGTGGCATTTCAGGAGGCTCTTGGTTTGAGGTTACTCTATAGAAGGGCATATCATCCCCAGACAGACGGACAATCTGAGAGGACTATTTAGACACTAGAGGATATGCTAAGATCTTTGGTATTGCAGTTTGGCGAAGCCTGGCATCAACGGTTAGATTTGATGGAGTTTGCGTATAATAATAGCTACCATTCGAGCATCGGTATGTCACCTTTTGAGGCACTTTATGGCAAATCTTGTCGTACACCTTTATGTTGGTCAGAGGTTGGTGAAAGACTTTTGGTGGGCCCTGAGATTGTGGATGAGACTACTCAGAATGTTCTGGTAATTAAGTCTAACCTGAAAGCGGCTCAGGATCAACAGAAAAGTTTAGCAGACAAGCATGCCACTGACCGGGTGTATAAAATTGGTGATTGGGTGTTTCTGAAGTTGTCACCATGGAGAAGTGTTGTATGGTTCGGGAAGAAAGGTAAGCTAAGTCCTAGGTACATCAGACCGTATCAGATCATCGAGCGAGTTGGTGAAGTTGCTTACAGGCTTGAGTTGCCTCCAGAGTTGTCTAAAGTGCATGCTGTGTTCCATGTTTCCATGCTTCGACATTATGTTTCAGATCCATCACATGTGGTACCTCCTCAACCATTGGAAATTAATCCAGATTTGACTTATGATGAGGAGCCAGTGATGATTTTGGATTGGAAAGATAAGGTTTTGAGGAATAAGACCGTGCGTTTAGTGAAAGTTTTGTGGATGAATCACTCGGTGGAAGAAGCCACCTGGGAGACGGAAGAACTTATGAAAGAGATGTATCCATGCTTATTTTACGCTTATTTTATGTGTGAAATTTCGAGGATGAAATTTTCTTAAAGGGGTAGGTTGTGACAGCTCGTCCCGAAATATTTTATCGATAGTGTGAAATGACTTATATACCCTTGGACGTTAGATGGTGTTATGTGACATGCACTTTGGTTGTGGACCAAATATGTTAAGTTCGAATTGTTTGGACCCAATTAGAACTAAGTTTTTCTTTGTTTTTTGGTGGTAGCCTAATCTGGACCACACACACACCTATACCACTCACGTTGACCCTTTTTCTCTCATTCCCTCTCGTGTTTTCTTCCATTTCAGTACAACCATACGGTCAAGCTTTCATCCAGCTTCTTCATGCACGAATCAAGGCTGTGGATGTTGTTTTCATGTTCCTTGCAAGCTTAGGAGTCGAGCTATAGTTTTGGTTGGACGTGAAGACCTCGGAAGCTCGGGAACCTGGAAACCCCCGAAGAGGTGCACAGTAGCTCATTCGTGATCGCAAAGATTTCATTGAGTTTTAAGGTCCTAGGGAGCCTTAAGACTGCTTCACGAAGCTTACGAAAGGATTTTGAAAGGTTTTGGATGTCATGAAGCTCAGGTTTGACTAGTTACAGGGTTTGGCTGGTTTCCTCGAATTTTTCCGGCTAGATTCCGTTGGTTTTAGGACCTTAAAGTTGTAAGAATGTGTTCTTCTCATCCTAAGCTTCATTTTGGTACAAATTTCATGAATTTTGGCTGAGAAATGAAGAAGATATAAAGATTTGAAAATTTTCCAGAATCCGGCGATAGCAACGGTGGCCGGCGCTGGACTCCAGCGAGCCAAGGAAGAAGGAGAAGAATATTTCCTCAATTTTGACGGAATATGCTGACAGCGTCAGGTATATTTAATGGCATATGCTGATTTTTTAACGGAATATTCTCTGACAGTGTTAACTGTTTCGTTTGGTGTGCCAGGCACAAGCTTGCGTGTGGCCGTGCCTTGGCCGGCGCGTGAGGGTGCATGGGTGCTCAGAATTTTTTTTCTAAAAATATGGGGATGTTTGTGAGGTTGAGTAGATCACGTTGGTATATTCAAGCACCCCAATTGAGCAATGTGTGAGAAGTTAGTACCTAGTTTTGGTTATGTGCTTTAAAATAACGTTTATATAGTTATTTCACATATAGGTGAGACCTATCCGGAGGACGAGTGTAATCAAGCGAGACTCGGGGGCTACGACCCTTCCACATATCAGTGGGTGGACTTTTGGTTTCTTTGTATATACTTATATACTTGGTATTTTTCCCAGAAAATGTGTTTAAATGAAATTATGTTTTGAAATGTCATGCCTATTGATTTATGCTTAGACTATGAATTTGTATGGTATGCATAAATGTGATTTGACGCTATGGACGCTCAGGTAAGTACCAGGTGAGTTGTAGATTGTTTATGTGAATTGATGATTATGTGAAATGTGTTGAGAGCTCATAAACCTGCACCCCGGTGTTCGTGCTCCCTCCCGTGGTTAGGGCACATTCCTTCATGTGATGTTCACCTCCCGCACCATATGCTCACCTTGGATCTAAGTTAGGTGCACAGTCCTGTCGTACAGACCATTATAGGTGGTTTCGACTAGTCGGTAACCCACGATTATTCGCATAGTCTTCACGTGATCGTAGCAGTATAGCGTATTTATTTACACCCAGTCCTTTTTTACAGACAATTTTAGGTGGTTCCGACTCGTGTGCAGGCATAATAGTATAGATATGAAATGGACTCAATTTTGCATTAGATTGAAATTTTTTGTATAAGTCTATTTTAATTTATTTTACTGAATATTTTGACCTAAATTGCTTTTGTACTTAAGCATGAACCCAACCCAAATATATATTACTGTTGTAGGCATAATTTACTGAACAATTATGGAGGCGATAGAGAGGGGGTGTGGCATATAGAGAGAGAAGAGAGAGATGTGTATTTGTAAGGCATATTCTATTTCACCCCATTGTGCCTTTATTTATAGTAGTGGGGAAGGTTAAATCCTTACCCTAATAGGATTACAACTCTAATAGGATAATATCTAACCCTACACAATATTCCAAGATATCCCTAGATACACCAGGATTTAGACAATCACATTCCTAATCTAATAGGAATGCAACACTCCCCCTTGAGTGTGTAAATACTCAAACAAATGGCGCATCAGGTCTTTAGTGATGAAGTAAGTACAGTTGATGAAGTCGTCGGCACAATGAGCAAATGCAAGTCTCAAATCAATGGAAAAATGCATAAAAGGTAAAACTCACCAAACCTTACTATGGTAAAACCCAAGGTGGGAGAAAAACCCATAGGCTAAGGAGAAAGGTGAGAAGTTGCATTAAGTCAAAACTATACGTCTTTTGGAAGCAAGTAGAAGAGCTCACAAGGGTATGATCAGCCCAAGGTAGGTGCATTGTCAAAACCTAGTTAGGTAGCAAAAACCCAGTGGGAAAAATGCTCCTAATCGTAGGGAAAAATAGTACATTAAGATCAAGTGAGTATACTTCTGGATACTCCCCCTGAGTTTGACAGAACTTCCAAATGAGAACTACAAGCATTGCATATGAATAGTTAGGCATACCAATTCCTCGGACAAGCTTCTGGAATATTGACTTCAGCAGTGACGTCGTGTAGAGGTCGTCAAGGTTGTCTGGGATTGGTTTGCATGACTTCAATCTCCTGATGCTTTGTTGATATGATGTAGACATAATATGTCTTGGCGTTGACTTCATTGATGTATCATGTCTTGGTCGGGTTGATATATGTGACATAGTCTTCATGGATCATCGTTGGGACTCAACGATGGATGAAAAACAATAAGTACTTCGAATATGCTCAACAAGAACTCCTAACCATGTCTCACGTGTGGCGTATTGAAGTGAAGTGAGTATTAGAACAATTCGAAGGTTTCACAACTAACGTTATATTGTGGACCTCTAAGATATTGCGATATCGCTTAACGGTAAAGACATAACCATTCGGGGATGTGCCTTGTGCGGGTCTGATAAGTAACTAGCGTTAGCATAACAAACAAGGCAAGCATCATTCCGAGGATCAAGGGGGTTGGATCCGCTCGGGATGCATTGGGATTTGCTCAAAGCCGTAGTACATTCAGGGTGGTGGAAAACGTCTTTAATACCAATTCAGTGGTTGCGTTGCATCTTTACCAATAGATCAATAGTGAAGGAGATGTCCTATCTAACGTAATGAGCTAAGTACAACAAAGCACAAAGTTGAACTTAGATATGGAATTTCGGATTCCATAACCTCTTCAAGGGTCTCATTTGCATATAGCGTTGGAATATCACATGTATACTCAAAGGTAACACCTTTGAGGTGTAGTTCGACTGGTAGACCAAAATACCGTCAGAACAACACTTGAACTTCAGGTCAAGGCATAAACGAGTTTTCTCAAGATCCTTCATCTCAAATTCTATCTTCAGGTGCGAGGCAGTTTTCTCAAGCTCTTCTAGAGTCTTAGTGAGACTTATGTCAACGACATAAACTGTAACTCTAGCAATTTGAAAGAAGACTTCATAGTTTAACACACAAGGGCATACTTTATATCCTTAACTAATCAAATAATCACTTAGACTGGTATACCACATCCACCGGATTGCATCAATCTATAAGTGAATGCCTCAAACGAGTTGAGAGGGTGTTTCGTGGTTTGGAACTATTTGAACCAATCCATGTAATTCTTTGGGAACTTACATGTAAATCTCCGTATCAATATCTCCATGGAGAAACACTAACCACATTTATAATGCTGTAGTAACCATAATCAGGTCTACGTTGTCACTAATCAACGGAACACGGTTTGATATCGTCGGTTTCATTTAAGTTGGTAGCTACCATATAAATGAAAACATCATCGATGATAATCTCATTTCAATTCCATTATCTCATCCAAACTAGTATACTGGACAAGAACTTCAAGTCTCGGGAGTAATCCAGATTAATCTCATGAGATGGAAATGATTTGAGACAGCGATCGAGTATAGATTCATTTTGTGACTTGTCTTCCTCTTCTAGGGAAGTGAATTTTATGAACCGAGTGATATGTTGTGATTTAGGCCAAGACAGATTGATTGGCTATCCATTGGTGTACCAGACCGTCCAACAGGGGAAGCCAAATTGTCCAACAAGGGCGGCACACATTTCGAAGATGTTGACTCGATGTCTTTTAAGTACGTCTATCCTTGCGAGCATGTTTATAGCTGGTATATGATCCCGTCACTTCAACTAGATCAAAGGAATGCGTCTAGGGTAACATTCTGAAGGCTAAAATTCATCGCACTTGCTTATCACATTTGTGCAGTACAAATATTGAGATGAGACATAGTAGGCAACGTCCATGCAAATTCACGCCGTTCTACAAGAACGTTGACGTTCTTATCTCCCCTTAATGGTGGGAAAATTGTCTCATTGAAGTGACAATCTGCAAATGAACGGTAAAGAGATCACATGCAAGGGCTTTAAGAGAGCTAGTGTGAAAGAGAATTGTAATCGACAAAGATTCACATCATTCTTTTGAGGACCCATATTGGTACATTGTGGCGGCGTAACTTGGGACATGAAATGCACACCCAAATGCGTAAATACGAAACGTCAGATTTGTACCCAGTAACCAAATGTAACGTTGAAATGGTTGGGTGGCAATGGGCCTCAAGGTGGACCAACATAATTGCAAAAAAGATTGTATAGCCCTAGGCAGAAACTGAAAGCTTGGTGTGTTTACCAAGGTCGGGGTGATCATTTAAATTGTGCTTTATGATCACTTTGCGAGGCTATTTGGGGTGTACATGGGAATTCGATGTTCAATTATAAACCTAAAAGACATGCAATACTTGTAAAAATCGTCGATATAAACGCTCAGGCATTATCCAGTCTTCCAGATTTTATGGGATAAGTAAGGTGGTGAACCCTTAAAATCGACCAGGAGGTTTAGCAACAATGTGTGTGAACAAACATGTAACCAGTTTTTTGATTCATCAACCAAAACCATAAGTTTTTATATGATCCGCATTTTGGTTGGAATAGTCCACATATATTCCCTTGAATCCACTGTGAAAAAGGGTGATTTCGTATCTTTGCAAGGGATGATTTAGAAAATCAATTTCCCCAATGAGGAGGCTTGGTAAAGTGTGCTTGTAGGCACAAGGTCCTTACTTCGGGTAAGGAGATGCATCGTGACATCATTGTTCGACCTAAGTGTCCCACAAGGTTGTGCCAAAGCAAATAAACTGCTCGAATCATCTGGCTCCAGGCCGGCCACATGTGGCTTGTTCCCAGTTGGGAGATAGCCCATTGGCCCCAAAGCAAAGGTTCATGCTCATTTTTGGAGGTAGTGCAAAGATATTTCACTTTATTTTCTTCAGTGGTTTTAGTCATGATCATTGTTTTCTCGAATATCATTAAGAGTTAACGACGTTCTTTCGGAATGGAGAGAATATAAGGTCTCTGACATGGTAATTTAGTACCATTTATACAACGAGGAGCTTGCCAATACTCTTAATCAGTTTGGATAGACCTGAAGTCGTTGCTAGGGATGTGATTTAGGCATAAAGTTAGTGTGTGTAGTATCGCATTCATCCAGACAACTAACTTTCCCACATTTGTACCTAATCACATGTTTAATGGAATTCGGTCACATGTATACAAGAAACATGATTCAATTAACTTGTATTCGATGACAATATCAATAAGATTATCCATAACCAAAAACAAACACCAAACTTGAATCCAAGAACATGGAAAAATGTTCACAAAGTAAATGGTTTACTAAGGGGATTCGGCCAACAAGGCCATCCATGTCAAAATTTTGCTATTCCAACGATGTTTGGTGGAGCAAAATTAGTTTCATATATTGACTACGAGAATGGTACTCCTCAACGACATTGGTAGAGGCACGAACATATGCATAACCAATGATCTATTCCATTGAGACAAAAGTAGATTCTGTAGGGTTAAGGTTTGGGAATAATATCCCTTATTCTTGAAGTTTTAGGTCTTAGGTGCCAAGGATCACTCTTCGGGCATGATGCCATACCTTGGCAGGCCTTGATTCTACCATATGTTGTAAAAAATAAACTCGAAATTGGATTGTGAGAGAGACAAACCCAGACTTGGGTTCGGTAGGCTCTAGCCAAAGTTTGAGGGGTATGTTCGGTAGTCCTCTGACGAAGCAGAGCAATACCGTTCGGTGGGCCCCATCTGAAACTAGGAATCACTATTCAATAAGCCTTAATCGAACTGGGTCTAGCCATTCGGTAGACTCTAGCCGAAGTTGGGTCTATACCATTCGGTAGACTCCAACCGAGGCTGGGTCTATACATTTTTCTCACATTTATGATAGTAATCAGATCTAAAAATTTGATAAACTCTCGCTCTCTACACTGCTGCTTCAGGAGCGAGTTAGAAACTTGGAAAGACGAGAAAAGTATTCTCCAGTCAAAATTTGATTAGATTTATAAACTTAAGAATCGTACTCATTCATGAACGTAAACATGGTGTGCTTTAGGCAATGTCTCGCATGATCAGAAGGTCCGTAGGAACGAGCCAAAGAGCCATGGAATCCTTGTTCGGGAGGTACTTCCGTTTGTAATGTTTCGGGTATAAGTCTTCGAATGAAGAACATGGCGGGGCTTATTCAGCTCTTCCATGCTATTGTTGGCTTCAATGGTTTCTTAGCTACTTGATAGTCAAGTGGAGATTCACGTTTTGTACCCCACATAAAGTGGTTTCTATTAGAAACATCCAAATTAGGAAAATCGAACTTGTGATGGTTTGACAATCTACTAAATTGGAGGTAACAAGATTATGATTGGTGTTATGGGAATGAATCATCCATAAGCATCAAAACTATAACATTCGGGTTTTAAGACATGGTATACATGAAAAATTTGGGTTTTCATGAATGTATTGTTTTATGAAAACTTCGAGTTCAAAGGCACTAAATTTGAGACTACAGGTTCAATTTAGTTCATGAACGTTTAGTTCATAAAAAAAAGGTTTATGCAAGAACACATAATACAAAGTGCTGATTTAAGTGCAGTGGATTTAAGTTGCTTCGGGATCTCAAGTGTGAGCACTTCAGGACTACGAAAAGATGTCAACGGTTCAAAGAAGAGAAATAAATTATTGAATCGTTAATGTCCAAAAGTGGGCTTTAGGCTAATAATTGTCAATTTCTTGTCAGATTAATGGAATGCTGGTCACTTTTAATTAATTCAATAGATCAAGATCATTCGGGGTTGATTGTGGAAGCAAAATAATGACATATGGGTCATATTAGCTTTGGCTGGCGATGGGTCAAGTGACAAGTATATTATAGCTTAATTAGCATTAACCAAAAACGTCCCAAAAATATTTGGGTATGGTTAAGAAGTAGGGGATGCCAAAATATGGCATCTGGTCGGAAAAAAAAAATAACCATAGCCCAACACGTTTGGGGTGGTTGTGTGAGGTGCGGCCATGCAGTAAGTTGCAGGCCTTAAGTTATATGAAATGGCTACACAACAACCTAACTTGGCTGCAGGTCAGCGGGCCAGGGAAATGAGGCAGAGCCCAGCAACGCTAGGCTTGCTGGCAAAGGCGCGAAGGAAGCCCATTGGCTGTTGGTTTTTATTTTTAGGCCAAAACACAGAAGCCTAGCGAAGTTGGCTTTTGAGGGCACACCAAGTCGAGAGAAGCCCAGCAAGGGTTGCTAGCTTCTGGAACAGATTGAGGGCGTGAAGCCCATGCACCAGGGATCTAAGCGGCATGCCTGGTCCTAATTCGAGCAGTGAGCCCAGATGACTGCCCAATTGCTGACCCAAGCTTCAGGCTTGGCTTGAGCTTGGCGTGAGCGCATGGCTCTAACGCAGCTCTAGTGACCAGCTCGGCTTGGCAGGGCGACTCAGTTGAGTTTTCCCTTGTTTGTAGATTTTCAATTAATTTTTTTTTCGAGTTCTAGGGTTTGAAAAATCCTAATTTCTTTCTAATTTCTTTCTATTCTTTGAGTCACAAATTCCACATAGTAAAATTGCGTAATGCATGAATGTGTATGTGTGTGTATATATATATATTGACAAATATATGAAACATATACAATATATATATCGGAAGGTAAATATAAATGTAGATGATTCATGCATTATGGGGAATGTTTTCATGCTTCATGGTCATTTTAAAATATCTTCCTTTATTTGAAGTGTACCTGAGTGGCAGAAAACGTCAAAAGCCTTTAAATTTGTAGAAGATCCTTCTTTGAAAGCCGAAATTGCATCTCCAATGCGTTGTATTGTGTTCAACACAAAAAAATTAAATTGAATCAATAACATGTAGATCAATTTAATAAAATAATAAATTAATCATAAAAAGAATGATTAAAACGTAATACTCTCCTGATTGAAGAGCGTGCTGATAACGTGTTATAGACATAATTTACTGAACAATTATGGAGGCCAGAGATAGAGGGAGTGTGGCACATAGAGAGAGAAGAAAGAGATGTGTATTTGTGAGGTGTGTTCTATTTCACCCCATTGTGCCTTTATTTATAGTAGTAGGGAAAGTTAAATCCTTACCCTAATATGATTACAACTCTAATAAGATAATATCTAACCCTAGAGAATATTCCAGGATATGGACAAATCTTACCTAATATGGACAATCCTTACCCTAATTTGATCACGTGTTTCTGCACGTATATGGACAAATCTTACCTAATTGCCAAATGGCAATATGTGATTAATCGTGTCACCCTATAGGTTAAATAATTTAACAACTTTATCTTTACAGTTGAGCAAGCATTACGCTCGTAACTAATGGTTAATTAGTTTATAAGTACCTAGCCAAGCCAAAAGGTTGAACCAGACACTTTGCCATAGATTCATCGTTGTGGGTCCCACCTTAAGTAATTTTTGTCGAAAGTACGTATGTTACAGGTGGATCATCAATCGAGTTAAAATAATCCACTTAATAAGGCTTCAGTCATCCAGCTAGGAAAATTAGCAAAAGTTTTTTTTTTAATTAAGCGATAAATTAACCAAAATTACAAACAGAAATATTCAAGTACTGTTGTACCCAATATTTAATGGAGATGGAGAGATGCCGGCAGCACAGAGAAAATATAGAGAGAGATGTGTTTGTAGGGTTGTGTAATAAGAGAGAAGAAATCATTTTCCTCCGACGAATACAATTTCTAATAGGAACGAATAATTAGAATCAAATCTAATCTAGGATTTACACAATCACACTTAAATAAGAAGTTTATAACACTCACCATTGAGTGTGTAAATACTCAAGTAGATTCGGCATCATTTAGAGTTGAGGAAGTCGACTTGTCGGCATTGATTTTGGGAACACGCAAGTCTCAATAAGGTAGGAACTTGCATAAGGAAATAAGTCTAAAAAAAAAAACCTTAAGGCTATGGTAAAAACCCAAGTAGGGACAAAATCCATAGTCTAAGGAAAAATGCGTGAGTAATGCAAAGTCAAATGAAACGTCTACAGGACGTCATCAGGGATATGATCAACCTAAGGTGGGTGTCTCGTCAAAACCTTATTAGGTAGCAAAAATCCAGTGGGAAAAATGCTCCTAATCGTAGGGAAAAAGAGTACATTAAGATCAAGCAAGTATACTTAAGGATACTCCCCCTGAGTTTGACACAATTTCAAAGAGAACTAATAATGTTACAACTCATAAAGTTTAGGCATACCAATTCCTTGAACATGCTTCTGAAACGTCACATTCGGTAGTGATTTGGTGAAGAGGTCGGCCAGATTGTCCTGTGAACGGATTTGCGTGACTACAATCTTCTGATGCTCTTGTTGTTAATGTGAGAAGAAGAATTTCGGCGCAATTTGCTTGGTGTTGTCTCCTTTGATGTAACCCTTCTTGAGCTATTCGATGCATGTTGCGTTGTCTTCATAGATCATCGTTAGGACGTCAATGATGGGGTAAATATTGCAGAAGCTTCGAATATGGCCCATAACTGCTTTCAGCCAGAAGCATTCCCGAGTTGCTTCGTGTAAGGTAAGAATTTCAGCATGGTTAGACGAAATGGCAACTAAGGTCTGTTTAGTTGACCTCCAAGAGATTGCGGTGCCTCAAACGATAAAAATATAACCCGTTTGAGAACGCGCTTTGTGTGGATAAGATAAATATCATGCGTCGACATAACCAATAAGGTGAGAAGCGACTCGAGATAAGAGGGTGCGGCATCACTCGAGGATCTATAGGGATAGAACAAGCCCAGATTCGCGGTACCCTTAAGGTAGCGGAATATGTCTTTAACACCAGTCCAATGTCTGCGTGTTGGTGCATTACTGTATCTTGCCAAAAGATTAATAGCAAACAAGATGCCGGGTATAGTTCATTGAGCTAAGTACAATAAAGCGCCTATCGCACTTAGATAAGGAACTTCAGGCTCCAAAATCTTTTCATCATCCTCATTCGGATGGAAGGGAACTTGTTTTGCATCTAGCGATCGAACGACCATAGGAGAACTCGAAGGCTTCGCTTTATCCTCGTTAAAGCGGCGCAACACCTTCTAGGTGTAGTTGATGTACTAAGATTCCATCTGAACGGTGCTCTATCTTAAGACCGAGATAGTATCGAGTCTTTCCTAGATCTTTCATCTTAAATTCCGACTTCAGTTGCGCATCAGTTTTCTCAAGCTCTTCAGAAGTTCCGATTAGGTTCATGTCGTCGACTTATACTGCAACAATAGCAAAACCGGAATGTGACTTCTTAATGAACACAAGGGCATAGTTCGTTGTTCACATATCCCTGACTAGTCAAATACTCACTCAGACGGTTATACCACATTCTTCTGGATTGCTTCAAACCGTAGAGTGAACGCCTCAGCCAAATTGAGAACGTATTCCGAGGTTTGGAAATATTTGATCCAGTTAACTTAAGTCCTTTAGGAACTTTCATATAAATTTCCATATCAAGATCCCCATAGAGATACGCAGTTACTAAGTCCATTAGTTGCATACTTAGTTTTCGGAAACTACCAAACTGATAAGGTAACGAAAAGTAATCATATCCATAACGGGTGAATAAGTTTTGTCATAGTCAATCTGGGGCGTTGTGAGAAGCCTTGCGCAACAAGATGAGCTTTGTAACGCACAATTTTGTTCTTTTCATTACTCTTCCGAACAAAAACCCACTTGTAGCCAACGGGTTTCACATGTGGAGGAGTATAAGCTACAGGTCCAAACACCTTACATTTCGCAAGCGAATCGAGTTCGACTTGGATTACTTGTTTCCAGTTTGACCAATCAGTTCTACATCGACATTCATCAATGGAACGGGGTTCAATGTCATTGCTCAACATGATCTCAGTAGCTATTGCATATGCTAATGCATCGTCGATGATCATCTTATCTTTACACCAAACATCATCCAAGCTAGCATAATGGACCGAAATCTCACAATTCTCAGCAAGTGAATTCATCTATTTAAAGACGTTTCTGTAGTCTAGAATTTCCTCATGAGTTGGATAGAATCAATAGGCGACAATCGGATTCAAGGTAGGCTCTTCAGGGGCCTGTGCCGTAGATTTCCTCTTCTGGGGGTGTGAATCCTTTAAACGAAATGATCTGTCAGGCTTGTGTGTAGGGGCAGATGATTGGCTAGTCGCTAATGTACGTGAATCGACCAAAGTGGCGTCCCTGGCCTCCAAGAGGGAAGTTCATCGTACATTTGGTACATCCATCTTTGTAGGCACATTTGCAGCTGGAATATGTGATCTTATCACTCGCGCTAGATATGTGAAAGCATCTGGCATGCTCTCAGCTACATTTTGAAGATCTAATATGCGCTGCACTTTAATTTCAGACTCCGTAGTGTAGGGATCTAAATGAGACAAAGTGGGAGTTGTCCACGATAATTCACATCGTTCTTCAAAAACATTGACGTTCTTATCTCCCCCTAACGACAGGAAGACTATTTCATAGAAGTGACAATTCGCAAAATGAGCGGTAAACAGATCGCCTGTCAAAGGTTCTAAGTAACAAATGATTGAAGGAGAATCATATCCGACATAGATTCTCATCATTCGCTAAGGCCCTATTTTTGTACGTAAGAGTGGCAAAATCGGCACATAGATTACACAACCAAAAACACACAGATGCGATATGTCGGGTTCGTATCCGGTAACCAACTAAAGGGCGCTATATGGTTGAGTCGCAACAGGCCTCAAGTGGACCAACATGGCTACGTCCAATATTGCATGGCCTTAAGCAAAGATCGGGAGCTTAGTACGTATGACTAACGATCGAGCAATCATTTGTAAGTGCTTAATGAATGCCTCTGTTGAGCCTTTGTGGGTATGAACATGGGGTACTGGATGTTCAACTTCAACCCCAAACGACATGCAATAGTCATAAAAAATTTTAGATGTGAATTCTCCAGCATTAGCCAATCAAATAGTTTTGATTGGATAATCAGGGTGGTAAGCCCTGAGCTTGTTAATCTGAGCCACTAATGTGGAGAAGGCAGCGTTTCTTGTGGACAATAAGCACACATATGACCAACATGTGGAAGCGTCAACCAATACCATAAAATATCTAAATGGTCCGCAGGGAGGTTGAATTGGTCCACAAATGTCCCCCCTGAATCCTTTGTAGAAAAATAAGAGGATTTGAGCGAATCTTATCATAAGAAGGTTATAAGCTTTCCCATGAAGCAAGTTTGACATGTGATTCCTTGAATCGAACCTAAATTTCGGGCCCGTGTGATGATTTGAGGATACAGCGCATCGCTATTCATCCAGGGTGTCCCAAACGATCATGCCAAAGTGTAATTTCGTGCGCAGTCCTAGACGTAGGGCTGGACACATAGTGGCTTTCTATAGGGCATATGGTCGTAGTATACAGAGCACTCGGGATACGTTCCATCTTCTCTAGAATACACTTATGACTATATTCGTAGGAAGTTATGCACATAAATTCAACTCCGTTTTCTACATAGGTTTCAGGGTGGTAATTATTATCTCTAATGTCCTTGAAACTCAACAACGTTGTTCCGGAACGTGGAGAATAAAGTGCCCCATCAATGGTCAAAATTGTACCATTGTATAACATTATATGTGCCTTACTGTATCTTTCGATCAGGTTAGATGGTCCTAAGAGGATTGTCAAAGGTGCATTCTTAGGTATGAAGTTAGTGAAATAAATGCGTTCACGCAAAACGATGTGCGTGGTTGCACTATCTGCCAGACAATTAACTTTCCCACTAGTCATACCTAGAATAAAATTAATTGAACCAGTCACATGCATAAAAGTTTGAAAACTTAAATCCATTCAATTAATTTTTTTCAAGAAAAGTTTATGAACTTCAGGTTCATTATACCTACAAACAAATGCATATATATATATATATATGTATAGAGAGAGAGAGAGAGAGAGAGAGAGAGAGAAATATGCAAATAGATATTCAAGTCTAAAATTATAATTTAATTAATTATTTGGACTTCGGGCCAAAATTAAAGTGTGGTTGAAAAAAATTATAAAATCTAAATTGTCTAAAAAAAATTAAACAATTAAGCTTGGAGGCACAAAAATATGGGCCAAAACCCACGGGTGGGTTGAGCAAATTTGTGTCGTGTAGCCCAGGCCCAAAAATGGGATGTGGTGGACACGGGCTGATCAAGTAAAAAAAAAAAAATCGGCTACGAGCCCAGTAGCAGCAAATGAGATGCAAAAGTAGGGTCCAAAACAGAGGCCCATATAAGCATTGATCAGATGCGGCGCGGTGTAGGTGCACCAATGCACCAGTTGCAGGCTGGGATCGTGTGCATGCAAGAACACGGATGCACCAGCACTGGGCTGGGATCCGGTGCAACGCTTGCATGTAAGACACCATAGCCCTCAGGCTGGTGTCACGTGTTAGGCTGAGCCGTGGTGTTGGGCCATTTCAGGCGAGCCTAGTTAAAAGAAAATTTCTTCTTTTTTTTTTCATGGGCCGAGCAGGCCAACCCAATATGGGCTTCGGGTTTAGGTGTCCAGAACACCCTAGCGTGTGTTGGGTAGCTTCACCGGAAAAGGAGACCGGCACCTTTGCGGGCGGTTGAGTTCGGGGTTGAAAACCATGATGCAGGTCTGTGAGTTCGATGGGGAACAAATCCAAGTGATGGAGAAAAGGTTTCTCGATCAAGGGATTTAGTACCAAAGATTTGAAAAAAGATTTCTAAGGAATTATTTTGGAATTTCGTTCAATCGTCGTCCAAGATGATGAAAGTAGCCCAAGAACATGACTTCAGGTCGTGGTTGCCCAGAAAAGAAGACGGCAAGGTCATGGCTCGTGACGACGAGGGGGGTTTTCTGGGTTTTGGGACGACGCCAGGGACAGCATCGTTTTGGTTCGTTCACAGGCTGGAGCTTCAGGCTCCACGGGGTTGGCTTGGGTCCTGAGTTCGAAGAACCCTAGATGAATTATGTTTTAATTTTTTTTTACAATTAGTTCAATGCATATGTATTCAAATAATTTAATGCATGGAAATATATTTGATGCAATTCATGGCAATATCAAATTCACAAAATTCAACAATTATGGATATAAGGTATACACAATTTATGTAGAATCTAAAATTCGATAAACGTAAAGTTGGGTCATGCATTATGGTGAATGTTCATGCTATCAGGGCTGCAAAAATATTGAGATAAAAACCGTTGTTTTGAAAGAACCCGATTGCATGATGATATTGGTGAACTAGTTTGATGCAGAAAACTTCCACGTCAGATTCCTAAGTGTAGCAGTAGAAGAGTGTTGATAACGTGTTGTGGCATATATTTAACTGACAGGGAGAAGGGGCCGGCAACATAGAGAAAATATAGAGAGAGATGTGTTTGTAGGGTTGTGTAGAGGATGTGTTATTCTCCGTACGTAGTGCCTTTATTTATAGTAATAAGTGAGAGAATAAATTCTTCTCTTGCAAAGAATACAAGTCCTAATAGGGAAGAATAACTAGAATAAAATCCAATCTAGGATTTACAAAATCACACTTAAATAGTAAGTTTATAACAAATACGAATATGTAGTGATTAATAAAGGGCGCATTTATTCTAATTAACGTGATTACACTCACGTCTACGAACTAAAAAAAGTTAAAATAAAAGCAAGAAAAAACTGATTAAAAAAATATTTTTCTTTTGTTTGCTAACTGCTAAGAATAATAAAAACTAGCATAGTGGTTACTGTATGTGTTTTTTCCTATACCATTTGGCAGCACCTTTAATGCTGTTTAGTATACACTATTGATTCCATTAAGTGCGATTTGTTTTCCAATTTTCTATTTAGCGTTGTGGTAATCGTGTGATATACCAATAAGAGAGGTTCGACACTTTTGCAAAAGCTAGCCACTTGCAACTTTTTTATGGTACAAGGTACAACGAGAAACATACATGGTACGTCAGATTATACGTAGTTATATTAGTGTAGTGATATTTATTTTTTTCCATATTAAAAGAGGTTCATACTTTATAGTTTAAACTCCCTTCTTTGTTAATAATAAAAAAAAACTAAGAAATACCATGATGATGCATGGATTGAATTTTTTGGGTTGAAAAGCGTTTAGGAAGGGGAGAGGCTAGCCCATTTCAGGGCTAGGGCATACTGCAAGCTTCTTATAGATGGGGTCTTAGCCCTTTTTTATTGTTTTTATATATCACACACCAAGAGGGATTGCCAGCAGCGGTACTCGAACTTTGGCCTTGCTCTAACTAAGAGAATGATCTTTACCAACTTAGTTAACCCTCGTGGCGATGCATGACTTATTTTACCATAAAACTTATATTACCAAGAGGAGTTGCGGGCAAGACTCGAACTTATATCCAACGTTTATTGTTTACGTCTAATCAGGGCCGGCCCTAGCCCAGTGCTACCAGGGCGACCGTCCGGGGCCTCAAAAAATCGGGGGCACAAAAATTAGGGTAGTGTATTTATATATGTTTTTGTAAGCATATAAATTTAAAAAAAATTGGATAACTTGTCAAGAAGTGTAGGTAATGGCGCTGGTTTCATTGCTTGTCAATAACATTGAGGTCTCGTGCTCGAACTCGGCCCTGCTTTCCTTTTTATTTGTAAATTTTCACTAATTTTTGTTTGATTCTTAATTTCTTTTTACCTTTGATTTTTTTACTAATTTTTGGTTTGATTGTTAATTTCTTTTTGCCTTTGATTCTTTCACTAAATTTTGTTTGATTCTTAATTCCTTTTTACCTTTGATTTTTTACTAATTTTTGGTTTGATTGTTAATTTCTTTTTTCCTTTGATTATAAATTATAATTACCAGTTAAAAGTGGGTTGGAGGTTTTTGACATTCATTCCAATTCAACTTTCAACAAATTAATATATGTCTTTACCAATTTAATTTGGTAAGAGTGGAGATTATTTAGAAAATGAGATCACCTTCAGGCAACTGAAAAAACTGGAACTTTCTCTTCTACCAAATCACAAGGTTTTTAGTCAGAAAATTGCATTGTCAAAGTCATGTGCTTGAACAATTTAAAGATCAAGTATTGCTCGATTGAGTTTAGGATTTCTCCTGATTGATTACTTCTAAGTGATTCAGAACCTTGAATACCACAATTAACAAAGACAGGGGAAGAAGTCAAAGATGCAACGGAAAACAAGAAGTAGAAAAAGAAGAGAACGATGCAAATACTGATCTATTAGATGCATTGTTTATCATTCGCTGTTGTGTGTTTTGCCTGCTTGAATGGTTTGATTTTCCCTTTTTGTGTGAAGGTAGAGAAATAAAATTTTACTCATTTATATTGCATACACATAAAATAACCTTTGGAAATAATCTTTGTTTATTTATTGTCTTATTCTATATACTTTAATATTAAGGATGAAGAATGTAATTTTATTTATACCTTAATTTTAGAAGCATGTAAGGACGATATAAGAAAATAGCCTCTCGCACGAACTAACAGAGAGGCTAGTACTTTTTTACCATATGACAATCTTCTTTTCCTTATGATCACTTGACCAAGTTTTACAATGTAACTTTGTAATTTTATGCATGACATACTTATTCTCCAACAAAGAAAAATCCTTATTCAAATTATTGAAAATCCTTCAAATACCTAGTCGAAAAAGAGAAAAAAATCACATAAAAAATATAAAAAATTTTGTGCGTAATTGTAAGTTTGTGGGCCTCTTTTTTATTTTTGCCCAGGGCCTTCAAAATGTTTGGACCGGCCCTGCGTCTAATATAAGTGACAATATTGTTTTGTTATTCGACACCATGTAAATTATCTATCGAAAATTTCTTATCCGACAACATATAGTATAAAACCGCCACCATTCTTTGACACATTAAGCTAATTTTGTAGTACTATGATTTGGTATTCTGTTAGCTAAAAGAATAAGTATGCATTAATTTTTTTATATCAAATGAAAAATTATTTAAGATCGATCAAAAATGTAACCAAGATTTCACACACTAAAAATCAATGTATCGGGTTCATATTTGTATGCAAGAGCGAGAATTAAAAAATGTAACAATTATGAGCTCATATTCTAACCACCTCAATTTTGAATAACAGTTGTTAGTACCACTTACTTCCTCTCTACGCCAAAAGCATATGGATTATGGATGTTTGCATGTGCATTTGGATCAACATTCATATATTTTTTTCCGTTCTAAACTCTAAACCAACAGCTAATTAAAGTGAAAGAACATGTGGGTCTTGCAGTTTGCATAGTTGCATGAGTAAACTTAAGGGATGTGATATCCACACACCATATTTTACTTCTCACACACCCTTCTAATTTTCGGCCTGTAGACATCGAAATTTCGATAAAATAAATGTTGACCGATAAATCAAAGTTTCAACGCTCATGTATTACATAAATTTTACACGTAGCGTGTGTCTAAACAGAAATCAAAATAAGTTGGAAAAGTCATCAAATAGGACACGTGTCAACACCTGGCAGAAACAACTTATTTCATCTGGGATATTATATTCAAAATTAAGCCTTAGAAAATTCTATAAATACAAGCCCATTTCATTCATTTGAGGGAACCAAAAAATCATTATGCAAAATTCTTGAAGCTCTGAAGCTCTGAAACTCCGAAGCTCTCAAGTATCCAGGTTCCCGAAGAATCAAGAAAGCTCTCTTCGTTCTTCGTTCATCGTTCATCCTAAAGATCAAGCCCCAACGGCCCTTTGGATCAACAATCATCCACCAATTCAAGATCAAGCCCCGACGGCCCTTGAAGAAAGCGTTCTTCGTTCTTCGTTCATCGTTCTTCCAAGATCAAGCCCCAACGGCCCTTGGATCAACCAAGAAAGCACCATCGTTCATCAACTGTTCATCCTCAAGGATCAAGCCCCAACGGCCCCTTTGGATCGACTACATCAACAAGTCCGCTCATCCGCTGTTCATCAAGCCCAAGCCCCGACGGCCCTTGAAGAAAACGTTCATCGTTCATCACTGTTCTTCGAGATCAAGCCCAAAAGCCCTCGAAGATCCGATCAAGCCCAAAAGCCCTCGGAAATCCGTTCATCACTGTTCTTCAAGATCAAGCCCAAAAGCCCTTGAAGATCCGCTCATCTTCGTTCATCCAAGATCAAGCCTCGACGGCCCTTGGATCAATCGCACATCCCACAAATCAACACCTTACGGAGATCGAATCAGAGGATCAAAATAGAGAGAGATTGTAACCCAAAATCAAATCAAATACTTAATACTTGTTAGCGCACGTTGTTCTTGTCTCTTTCGTTTCGGGGATTTTCCGTGTTCACACGGCCGTCGGATCAAATGAATTGAAGAAGATCAACGGATAAAAATTAACAAAGGGTGTGTGAGAAGTAAAAAGGGGTGTGGATAGCACACCCCTAAAGTTAATACTGGAAGTTGTGCGACTGCTGGGAGATTTGGTATGTCTTGAAGTTTAGGTGATTTTAGGTGACAATTAACCAAATTGTTCTGGAGTTTTCTTGTCCTAGCTAAATAAGTAGGGGGTCATTAAATGGAGTAGCATACTAAATTTAGAAATTGGAGTAGCTACTTTGTGGACAAATTTTGTAAGTGTCTGGTATTCAAGCGGGTACTCCACGTGTCATAATATAAGTGAAGAGACAAAGAAAAATATATCATTTTCTTCACTTGTATTATGACATGTGGGGTACAGTTTGAATACCCGATATTTGAAAAAAATCTCCTAGTTTGTGAAAGATTTTCAGCACACATAATAGCTGCCAGATATATTATATCTAGCCGGATCCACCTTCATTGCTATATACTGAAATTAATTAATATAGTAAATTTTGCATGTGAAGAATGAACTAAAAAGTTAATGATTGAGCTGCAACAGATTATTGTGATTAGAGTTTAGGTAACGTGGCATGGCCACATAGTGGTACGAATTTATCTACATATAAGAATACATATGATGCGAAAATAAGTTAACGCACAAATTTAAACCCTATTTGTGACAGTTGTAGTATATGGATAAGTAGGGATCGTTCTAACCGGGGATTAACTAGGGATGCTAACCAAAGTAAAATTAAATTAAAAACGTAAAAACAAAATTTAAAACACTAAACTAGACTCAAAACACTTAACTAGAATAACTCAAAATAAAACTAACAAATAAACTAAAACAAATCAAAAGACTCAAAATAATTCAAGACTCAAGAAAACACAAACTAAATTGATTTCTAACAAATCTAACACTTTAAAATAAATGGGGGATTGATTTTTGACGAAATCGAATTTAAAATAGAAACTTAAAAATAAACTTCTAAGAAAATATATTTTATAGAAACAAAATGATGAAACGTTAGTTAGAGGGGTCCTTATCCACACATGAACATATGCATATAATTTAATTCCCAGTTATGATTTCAACAAACGAATAAATGACAATGCTCCAAGTTAATTAGGTCCGCTTAAATTAACCTTCAGATTTCCCTAGATTCATTGAATTGGACGGGATACGCATCACAACCAAATTATTTTTATCAAGTTCCCTAACTATGGAATACGCATGATAGAGAGACATATCAAAAATCATTAAGTTCAATGGAAATCATAAGCATCGACTAGGCATTCATAACTATGGAATACGCATGTTAATCCAACCTAGGGTTTACTAAACACAATCGTGACTAGCGATTTTTACTACTCATAGATATAAGTTCATAACGATTAGGTGAAATTCCCTTATATCCTAGCATCAGGTCTAAGCATGCAAATTAAGTGTCGACCCTTAACCCACATACATAAACAAGTTATTAATCAACACAGAAAAATAAACCACATCCAACGTTCAAGAATTCATAACTGGAGTAAATCAAATCATAATAAACATTTATCCATGGTTTCAAATTTCCCTCTAACTAAACAGAAATTAATTACACATGTTTAATATAATTGATAAGCAAATTAAATTAAACACGAGTTTAAGAAAAATAAAACCAAATGAGAGAATTTGCTCCTCTCTGTTTCGTGCACACTGCCCAAATGGGTGCTGCTTCCCCTGGTTTGGTTCTGTCCTTCCCGGAGCTCCTGCGTCAGTCTTTCCTTCACCTCCCCGCGCTCCGACTTGCCAGCTGCCCTGTCCTCACCTCGGTTTCTGCTGCCGCAAGGCAGCATTTCCTCTCTCCAGCTGTCCTGCGAATGGCAGCCTGCTGCCCTCTCTGTCGCCAGCTGCAAAGGCAGCAACCTTCTTTTTATCATTTTTTTATATTCTTTTCTTTACAAAACAAACCATAATGATGTTTCAAACATCATCATGAATCATTATTATTATTATATATATATATTATTTAATTTAAAAGCTAATCCACATTGACGAATTTATTACATAAAATCACACTTATGCTATTTTTATTTTCTTAGCTAGATAAATTCTATAAAACACCAAAACAAAGTAAATAGCACAAAAATATGAGGAAATAACTAACAAAAGACAAGAGAATTTGATGTAAAATATATATAAATATGAGCTTATCAACATAGTATTATTTTATGTACATGTAGTGCAAATAGAATATAAACATTGTTTGTTGAGTTAGCTAGCCCTTTTCTTTGAGTAGTTTATCAAATGCCCAATTTTAAGGGAAATTTATGACTTTTCTTTAAAAATACGTTATTTGCATTCCCCTTTGAAAAAAAATAGTGTATCTAAATGTATCAAATAAATGAACGATTTATCATTAATATATTACCTGATACTTGGGCAAGTCAGATCATCAATTTATTCCACACATTTGAATAACTAACTTCGATTCCAATGATTTGTTATAACAATGAGCTTTGAATGAAGATTAAGAAGTTGAACGGTTTCGATTATAAAATTTATATGGTGAATATAAGTTATTCGTAAGAAGGGGGATATATGCATTCCCTTGTGGAGGAACGCAAGTATTATCCTAAAATTAGTAGTGTACATCATGGAATTAACCATCTTAGTTATTCATTTTTGAGTTCCCTACCTTCATGTTTCACGGTGTTGATATTAATATTCAACGCTTGAATTACAAGAAATGTAAAGTTACACCATAATCGCTAATAACACAAAATACAACTTATATGTGGGAGTTCCGCTTCTAATACCACCAAAGCCTTTTGTGATAAAAAACCAACACATAGTAATAAGCAGTCTATAAAATATTGATATCAGTTGTCTTCGACAGAAATTATAGAAATTTGCAATGTGGTGAGTATATCACTCCATCCTCTTTTCCATATCGATCCTTGATTTTTCAGAAATTTCGACAGACATAAAAACAATATCATGCATATTGTAATTGGTAGTTAAGTTGGAATATTATTAGTGATGTTGGTGATGACCATGCTGAGCCTAAAATGTTTATCAGTTATTACTGTAACTAACAAGCACTAGAAGAAAAAAGTTCATCTATCACGGTGGATGCCCGTGATAAATTGCAATCTACCACGGACATTGTGCCCGTTAGTATTCTGGATGTGATAGAAAGTCTTTGTTTCTACCACGGACTATGTACGTTGTTAAATGCAATGTAACCACGGATTGTGCCCGTAGTAGATTGGGATCTAACACCATGTGCTATGGCCATTGTGGATTACAAATTGATCACGGCTAATGCTCGTTATAAAAAATTTTCCAAAAGTAAAAAAAATTAAAAATGATTTAATAAATTTAAAAAATATATATATATATATATATTTATATACAAAATTGCAAATATAACTTCATTAATGAACCAAAAACCTAACACAACTTTTAGGAAGGCTGCGTGGAGGGATAGTCTGTAGTTTGCATGCTTTTGTACCTGCAGGGATAAGTAGCATATGAGAAAAGATCGAACTTGTAGTGCCGCAACTTATCATGATCAATAACTGAACTAAAAAGAATAAATATGAAATTATTCTTATAAGATTACAGACTGAATAAGCAACATATGAAATTATTATGAACGAGAGTGACAGAAAAGCAACACGCAGGGAGAGAGAAGGGGAGGAAGAATATACCTTTTTGAGAGATATTTGTCATGTTCACGCAACACAATTTTGATTCTAAAAAACCTGTCATGATTCATAAACAAAAAATAAAATCCGATAATAATTTCAAAAGCACATAAAAGTTGTGTAAACAAATATACTCTCTTGATTGGGCTTGCTTTACGTTTCTGCATCGAACAACAATAAAAAAAAATTATAAATAACTTGAGAGAAAAACCCAAATGAAAATTAAACAATACCAGCAGTACTCCCTGCATGCGTTTTCAATCCTTCTACCCTATTCTTGGATTGTTGTGTGGACCATAATTGGGAGAGGTAGTAATGGGTATCATTCACTCCTGATAAATT